>JAQPPZ010000806.1:0-1200000 GCA_028583015.1 Wollemia nobilis
CATTTTTAGGGGGATTTGAGGAAATAAATGAGGGGTTGAGAGGAAATTAGAATATTTAGAGAGGTTAAGAGGGGAATAGAGGAATTAAATAGGAGTAGGAGGAAATTAGAAAGATTATGAGAAAATTAGGAGGAATTTAATAAATTAGGAGAAATAAAAAGAAATTAAAGAGGGATTAGAGATCTTAGGGAGAAATTAGAGGAGAATTAAAAGAATGATTAAATATATTTGAAAGGAAAATAGAAGAAATTAGAAATATTAGGGGGAAATTAGAAGAAATGGAAGGAATTATCAAGGAATTAGGAAATTTAGAGGAATTTGGAGAATTTAAATAAATTAGCAACTTCATAGGGAAATTAGAGGAATTTGGGAAATTGAGGGAATTTGAAGTAGAATAGGGGAATTTTAGAGGAAATTAGGTGGATTAGATAGGAAATTAGGATTTTGGAGGAATTTAGATGGATTTGGAGGGAAAATTAGGGATTTGGAGGAAATTGGATGAATTTGGAAGGAATTTGGGAAATTGGCAAGGGTCTGGTGATAATTTGAGGATTTTGATGAATTGATGGGGATTTGAAAGGGAATTTGGGGGTTTTGATGGTCTGATTAGGAGATGGGTTTAGGTGATTACAAAATTGGTTAATTCTAGGTATTTAAAGATACCCCTTTTTGTACCGTGTTGTATAAGAACGCAATATGGTGCAAAAATAAATGATGACTGGTCCATTGGATGAAAACATTTTTCTTATTACCCAAAAAAAAAGGAGGTGAATGATGTATGGGTATGACTTTTCAAAATTTTATGAGTTTTATCTACCCCATCAAGCAGTGAGTGGATGGAATAAGGAAGGATTGATAACGATGAGCTAATTAAAAAGAGGAAGTGGGATGGGTAATGGAAGAGGAAAGATGGTCAAAGAGTGAAACTTGGTATGAAATGGGAGGGATTTTTTTTGGATGCCTAACTATGATGTGTAATCCTATTTTATCTAATGACTATGAGTGTACTTATGGTAATATTCTCATCCTACCATATTGCATGGATAACCAGTTACTACAATTGTCAAGTGTACTAAAGAAAATCACTACTTACAATGTATGTGTGTGGATATGTGATGAACTAGATATATTCATTTGTGATAGAGATATGATGATGAGGTGATGGTTGATATGATGTGATGTATGGTGGTATGTATGTGTTTAGGGTATTTAGATTTTGGTGAATCTAGTGCTTGATGGATGTATGTGGTTGCATAGATGGGACATATTAAATAATATGGATTTGATAGTTGAGGTGATGGATGATGATGTGTCTACTTAGTGATATGGTTTAGACTTGGATGTGTTTATTTGACCACCTTTTTGGATACATGTATATGCAGTTCATAAACAAAATTGGTGGAATTTATCAATGACAAACTAGCAGTCACGATGATACATAAATATGACATGGAATACAATAATCATAATGGATATAAGATGTAAGACATGGATAGTTATATGTGAACCAAATAAACGATGATGAATAATGTATGATCCACGATGCAAATGGGAATATTAAGACATGTAAAAAATGGTTTAGGTCTAACATGGTGTGTTTCCCCATATTCCTTACAGTTTTTAGACCCTCTAAGTGTTTTTAGAAACTCAAATACCCTATAGCACCAATCAAACTCATCTACTAGACAATCAGTATCTTTGAGAGACCAAGGCCATCCTAGATAAGTTAAATGAATCCTGGACCAATGTGTGTGCAATGAGGTTCATTTTTTATTTTAAGTGAGGTTGAACTGACCAATTATAGCTCAAGCAATTGTAAGCTAGATCTTATAGAAGAGATTAAAGTTTTGTTCAAAAGAAGGTCACTAATGTGATAGACATGTCACCACATGAGAGGTATACTCCACTGCTAGTCAAGAATCTATATCCTCGATGGAGATAACCCCATAATCCTTCGATGTTGCTCCACTACCAACCAAGCATCTATAGCCCCGATGGATACATCTAAAATACCCAAGGATCCATGATAAAACAGTATTATTGATTTCTTTTACACTTATTTGTTTTTTGTTTTTATTTTTGTTTTTTCATCGTATGGATCCTTGGGTTTGAATTATGTGCATAATAGGATAAACAAGGGAATTGTTTTTCTTTATGGCTAGAGTTATGCATGGTTTCATCCTCCTTAAACTAAAATTTTAATTAATATATGATATGTGTTAGGTCCAAGAAGGAACTCAAGTTAGCTTGGGGAGGCTAAAAATCTCCTTAGGATATGACGATATTTGATAGAGATTGAGTGGAACACTAGGTATTACTAAATAATTGAAGCAACCTCTATATTTGAGTAACCTAAGACATTAGAACAATGGAAACAAGTAGGATGTGTGATAAATAAACAAAAGAAGGATGCACAAGAAAATGGGCAAGATGACATGACACACTAGTGAATATGACATGATGGACAAAGAGAGAACAAAGAAAACGTGAGACACAGGAATGGATATGATATGTATAATTGGTTTATGACATTCATTAATTATACCTATCAAAATTAGGAGACACATATACATGAAACCAAAAAGGGGTTATATTAGAATACTATGAGCATTATGAAGGATTATAATGGATGAAATGAGGTGGATAAATGCAATGCATGGATGTAATAGAATAATATTGTTGTTGTAGAGGGAGTTAAGTGCCTTAGGTGTAAAATTGGATGGAAGGAGGGTGACCCCCCAATCAAGAAGGAATTTTTATTAAGAGGACATTAAAAATGAATAAGGGTAAAAAGGTGGAGAGGATCAAGGTAGTATGAGGAAAAAACAATGGGATATTGGAAGCATGTGTTGCTAAATATCTGATGAAGGCATTGAAAGAGGTTGAGGGATGGTTGGATGAAAATGAAGAATGATGAAGGAATGACAAATAATGGTTGGATGAAAATAAATAATGGTGAAGAAAGGAAAGGGGGTATTAGGTACTAAGTTATGTGATAAAATTGGAGATGGAATGGGTAGGAACTCCCCAGAACAAGGGGAAGGTAGAATAAGAATGAACTCCCATAGATTGGATGATGGATTAGAAAAGGGATGAACTCCCTCATACTATAAGTGAGTCGAAGAGGAGGAGAGAAATGATAAAATAATGTTGAAGGAGGGAAAGATAATGGGGAAATAAGCAAGTAGGAATGAAGGAAATAGAAGGGGAAGGAGTGAGAGAAATAAAAAGAAAGGAGAAAAAGAAACCAGTCATAGGTACATAGTCGTTCAAAGCGTGACCAAACAACAATGGCATGGAACCTATAAGAGAAAGAGAGGGGAAGGACATTGAAGAGGTAAGGAGAAATGGATAGGTAGGGTGGGATGATGACAATGGTAAATGATGGATGCAAGGGGACTAAAGTGACACTTGAGAAGGAGATATAATATTGTGTTGGATCATAATCAATGTAAGATGGACCAAGGATGGAAGAGGTGAATATCTTTGAACCTTGTTGTTGATAGATTATTGAGCATATTGGGGTTGTAAAATGAGCCATTCATAGGGTAGGTGTTCTCATGATGTTGTAACTGATTGCAAGTTTTCTTGCATTTACCAGCTTGATGTAGCATAGGCATGTGAAATCATACAAATATTGGCATAGCACATAGTAAAAAAAATGATTAGAGTTTGTGTTGAGAAAAGAAATTTTGCATTTTGACCCAGCAGAGTAGGTTTCATGATAGTCTCAAGTAAGGTTATTAGACAGACATTAGTTCCAAGAATGGGTGTTGGATATTGATCAAGATTCATGATAGCATAGATTAGGTAATGCCATCCCACTCAAGAAACAAGGTGATTTATTATGGAGTGTGATTGTTTGGATGAATTTGATTGGTGGTTAGACACAAAGTGTGAGTGAATAAAGGATAGGAATTGATGAAGAAGAGGATACTAAAGAAAATGGAGCTATTGAAAGAGGTTCATGTAGAGGAGATGGTCAATTCCTCGTGATCTAGGAGGTCTAGTACTAGACACTAGAATTATTAGTAGTTCTTGATGTCGTGACCCTTTTGATGATGGTAGATGCAATAGTGATTGTATTTGTACCATCTAGGTTTGGATTTGTTGATTTGCTCTAGATTAATGTTAGGTAGAGCAATCACTTTTGCATCATATAATATTTGAAATATACTTGAATATGGCTCTAATAGGGGTGTTCAAGGACGAGGTGGACAACAAATCTATTGAGGTCGATTGGAAGGTTAGGATGAAGAAGGTTGAGTGGAGGAGGAATGGATTGGGGAGGATTTGAAGAGTGGCATTGAAGCTCCTTGATGACATAATTTTAGTGCAAGGGTTGTGAGTCAGTCTGAGATTTATTGTAGATCACTTAGAGGTGGAGTTGGAATTAGTAGGATAGGTGTGGATGGCTTGATAAGAGAGTGAGGGTTAAATTGGTAGGGATGAAGAAATGGAGAAGGAAAAAGTATGTAAAAAGGATAAGGTGAGTGGTAAGGTTGTGAGGGTTGGCTTGCATGGAAGGTATGAGGTAAGGGATATGGTGAAGGGTAAGTTCGTGAGGGTTGACCTGCATGGATGGCATGAGATAGGGATGTGGTGAGGTTTTGGGAGATGATGAGATAAAGGATAGGGAGTCAAGAAGAGAGGGGTAAGAGGTGATGGGGTAAGGGGTGAGATGGGATTGAAATAATAGGTGAAAGATATGAGGTTGGCTTATGTAAGAAGGACAAAGAGGTCCTCTTAGGAAGAGTTTGGTTTAGAGTGGTATGTGACATTGGTAGGTGGGCATGGGATAGGATGGATAAAGGGGAAGGGACTAGGTGGCATGAGATGCATCCCCCACAAATGGGTTGGAAGAGTTACCAAGGGGTTAGGGACTAACTCAAAATGGTCCATGGGAGGGTATGCTTAAGCTTGGATTTGGCTTGTGGTTTGCACCATAAGCGGTTAGAGATAGGATAAAATGGGAACGAATAGATGGGATGGGTGGTAGCAAGACATGAAGGTGTGATTTGGTAGAGGTTTTGAAGGTTTTGGTTATGGTTTAGATGGTTTTTGTGAAGGGAATGTGCTATCTATAGAAACAAGAAGATAAACAATCAATCAAATAAATAATTATGGTTTTGATATATTTTGAATGTGCTATTGTTTGATTGATGTTATTTTAAGATGTTTTTGGAATGTTTGGATGTTTTTAGATGTTTTGCTTTTTATCTCTCTTTTTTTTTTGTTTTTATGTATCCCAAGCCTAGGAAGTACAAGGGGATATATGGAGTGAAATCTACAAGGGTGTGTTTATTACCACCCCTCTCACGATAAGTGGTATACAAATGGCTAGAAGGGCTTACTAGGATGGAGGGTTGGTTTTGGATATCCTAAGGGAGGGAAATAATCCTCAAAAAAGAGGTCACACTATCTCAGTACTACTACTAGCCGAGTCGACTTTTGCTTCACCCTCGATCGATTTTGGATAAAAATGATAGTTGCACATCCACTAATTATTAAGCCCTATGAACAAAGGACGTCTAGCCTCATATTACCCCAGGCTAGTCCCAAGGGTAACCATTTTTTTGGTGATGATATATAGGAAACTATGTGCTCTACACTAAGGTGTCTAAGGGATCAATTGATGGTTGGGGATAAAGTCCAATGTCACCAGTTGGTTTTTCTCACAAAACTTTATGAAATGCAATATGCAAGTGTATGATTGTTTTCATTTTTTGTGTTTTTGTTTGATTTTTATTTTGTGCTAAGAATGTCTATTTACCATGCAAAACTAAAGCTAATCCTAAGAATGCAAAATACAAGATAAACAAACACTATTTCTAATATGATCTTAAGTATGAAATGAAACTAACCTAAATAAGGATAGAGGAAGACACTAGATAAGGAAATAAGAGGGATTCTATGCTAAAAGTAAAATATTGAGAAGAGAGAACCTAGACTAGAGTGGAAAATAGAAGACCTATGATTAGAAAAGGGAAGAACAATCCTAGAGAAGAAAGAGATAGCCTATGCTAAAGAATGGATAATATGATAAGCCTAAGCTTGGAGGAATGAAGTAAAAAAATGAATACAAATGATAGAAAAATAGAGGCTTAAATTAAGGATAGAATGTAGAAAATGAAGGGGGAAGGATGCAAGATGAATCCAATCCACAGATCCAACCACACCTAGTGGTTTTTTGACCATAGGGAGCAGTTGTCTAACCATAGGGGGTGGTTGGGACTATGGTCCAGAGGCAGGTTACAAAGAAAAACAAATGAAGGCAGATTAGGGGATGTCCATAGGGGATTGGATGACTAATTGGAACCTGAACTAAACATAATGTTGAGGAGCAAAGAGAACTATGTAATGGCACACAAAAATGGTGACAAGTCTAACCTAAGGCAATAAAGAAGATGCTCAAAATAAAATGACTAATATAAAGAATGCAACTATTCTAAAGAATGCAAGGTAACAAATCTATGAAAATGAAGGCACATATGCTAAGAATGATGAACAAAAATTACTCTATTGAAAGGAAAACAACCTAGGCTAAGAACATAAAAGGAACTATTCTAAAATAATGAAACCAAGCTATGCTAAAAATATAAAAGCAACAATTCTAAAACAATGAAAGCAAACAATGCTAAAAACATAAAAGCAACTATTCTAAAACAATGAAGGTAAGCTATGCTAAAAATATAAAAGCAACTATTGTAAGGCCATGAAATCAAGCTATACTAAGAATATAAAAGACCTATGCTAATGGAAAGATAAAAACTATGATAAAATAACTAAGAATAATTATGCTAAATCACTTAATATAATGAAATGAAAACAACCTATACATTTGAAAGAGAAACAACCAAGCTAGGAAAATAAAAGCACTTCATCCTAAAAAGGTAAAACCACGACTATGCTATGCTAACAAAAAAAACTATGCTAATGAGACATGATCCATTATGCTAAGAATGATAAAAGCAACTATACTAAGTAAATGAAATGACAAGCTATGCTATGGGAAATAAAACACAACTATGGTAAAGAATTAAAAGCAACTATGGAAAGAAAAATAAAAGAGGCTATTCTTAGCAAATGAAAACCAACTAAACTAAGAAAGGCAAAAGACTATGCTAGGGAAATAAAAGGCACCTATTCTAAGGGAATAAAAAAGAAATAAATTGTGGTAAATAAAACAACTACTCCTAAGTCAACCCAGGTCATCCCTCCCGGGGAGTGGTTGTTTGCAGATGATCTCCTGGGGGGAGATCCTTCTCCACTATCTGCGCCCCTCCCGGTCGGCTAGGTTTTCCTTGGTTGTTTTTTCAGACTGGTGCTTCCCAGGGATCCCTGTTTGGTTGGGGATCCCTTCCCTTTTTCCCTCAGGCTTCCCCCTAGGATTTTTTGCAGGTTATTCGTGTGGATCTGGTCCCCTGCGTTTCTCGATGCGATGGAGGTGACGGTTTAGGGTTTGGACAGCTTCCCCCTTTTTCTTGTGAATCCTCGACGGGCTTTGTGCTTGGACGGGATTCTTGGTCCCTGCTGCTGGGATCCTCTTTTGTTTTCTCGAGGCGGGTTCCTTGTGGTGCAACTCTCTGGTCACTTCATGATGGGCTGGATACTCTCTGTGATGGCTGTCGGCTTCTTGCAGGATGTCTCTCGCTGAACTGAATGTTTTCCCGGTGGGCGGGATGGTTTCTCCATAGGGCGGGATCCGCCAAATCCGTCGGTTTTCCCGTGAGGCGGGATCCTTTCTTTTCTGCTGGTTTCCCGGATGGCGGGATTTCCCTGTTGCTTCCTGCTAGGCGGGACTGTTTGTGGTGGTTTTGACTACTTCCTACGAGGCAGGATTTTATTGTGACGGTTTTTCTTTGCTTCCTGCTGGGCGGGATCTTTTCGATGGTGGTTTTTGGCTACTCCTCGCTGGGCGGGATCTCCAAAACTACTTCCTTTCTTATTTGTTTGTTTCCCGCTAAGAGGGATTGTTTCATGCTTACTGTTACCGCTGGGCGGGATTTCTATTTTAGTGTTCAGTTTCAAGGGATTGATGCCCTAGGCCCATTGCTTATGTAATCAGGTTTTGGGATCCTTGTTAAAACCCGCTATAAATTAACAAAAAAAAACAACTACTCCTAAGGAAGGAAAAAAACCTAAGCTAGGGAATAGAAAAGTGCTTGAACTATGAAGAGAAAAGGAAAGCAAACTAACTAAGGCAACAGGAATATTTTAAGCTAAAGAGACTTGAATAGACAACTAAACTAAATAAAGGAAGCCTATGAGAAGCTAAGGGATCAACAAACAATGTTAAGGAAATAAACACCTATGACAAGCTGAGGACTGAAAAGACTATACTAAAATAAGGGATGAAACTCCTAAACTATGCTAAGAATAGAAAGCAACTAAACTTCAAATTGGCAAGCAAACAATAGCAAGGAAAATGATGATGATGTAAATCTATGCTACATTGAGTGATATGAGCCACTAACCTCTAAGCCTGCATTGTTAATAAAATGAAATGATTCTACTGGTTGTTTTTGAAAAAATGTTTTATTTCCAAGAGTAGTTGATGACCACTAGGAGTGGCTAATAAGTATGTTGACCACTAGGAGCGGCTGATGAGTTTGTAGACCGTCAAGAGTGGCTGGATCTGAGTGTAGGTGGATAAATATTGATAGAGTGAGTCTCATTTTGGATGATATGATGTTTTTATGATTTTGAGTCCCTATGACACAAACAAAAAATAGAGAGTTAGTAAGACAAGCAAGATAGGCAAAGAAAAATGAAAAACACAAAGTGAAACACACAATGCATGCTATGTTAAGAACAACAAGGGCTTGTTATACCTATAGCCTATGCAAAATAAAATATGCCTAATGTGTGAAGGGTAGAAGGTCCCACCATGATCGCAAAAGATGTGAAAAAGGAAATGCACCATTCCATAGAAATGAACAAATAAGATTTGATATTACAAAGCAAGATTTCTTGGTTATGAAACAACCTTTTGATTACAATAAGACCTCCCAAAGGGGAGGGTTTTCTTTTCACAATGAATCTTATGGTGCTACAAAATTTTCCTAGGTCACCCTCAAATGGTTGGGTATATTTTTCTTGAGCCTTGTTTCTTGACCACCCTAGGCCTTATGCTACTCCAAATGCCTGCACACAAGCCCACAAGAAATTATTAGTAGCATCTATTGGGTCTTTCTAGATAAGGCCCAAATTCATGAAAGTGCTATTACAAAACTTACAAAAACCTTGAAAAATTTACAAAAGGTATGCAAATGGTTACAAAATAATGTAAAAGGATTTGCCTTACCTTACTTACCTTTTTTCCGATTGAATGTCTTTGTATGTCTTTAAAAGTGTAACTACAGTGAGTGACTAGCTCTGTGTAACTGCATGGAGCGATTGGCTCTATGTAACCATGAGGAGTGGATGGCTTTCTGCTACTGATGGGACTTCAAGGTTTGGTGTGGGACCTCTTGAAGGTGTCTTAAGATCTTGGTGAAGATTTGATTTTGGTTGGTTGTCTGGTTTATGAACAGCTACAAAGAGGATGTTGATAGGTTTTTCAAAGAAGCTCCATTGGCATGTTGGTTTTTGGTGCATCCAAGGGGGGAGTAACCACACTAAGTTTTAAGCACACTCAAGGGGGACAAAGAGGGATCATGAAAATTTAGTAGATTTTTAGTAGGATTATCATATGTTCTTCTTGCAAATAGAGGAAAATGGGGTATTTATAGATTTTTGGCAAGGGGAGGGGTGGTGAAGTGGAGATGATGTGGAGGTGACATGGCAGCCAAGTAGGATGTGGAGAAACAAAAAAAACTAGGAATTCCACATGGATGACTGTGCACCTTTCCATATTTATTGGCCTTGGGTGAGGTGATTCCTCACCCACCCAAAAGCCATACATTGGCCTAGGGAGAAATGAGAGAGCATGGGGACATGGGAACATTGGGTGATGTGACTAAATTTAAAATTCATAAAAAATGCAATGGAGGATGAGGACTCAAAAATTTATTATGAATATTTAATGGGTTTTGACTTGGGCTTTGGTGGGGAATTTTAAATTCAAATAAAATTACATGGAAATATGTGGGGAGGATTGGGGAGTTAATGACATTATCATGAGGGGGTTGACTTGGAAATTTTGGGGTAATTTAAAATTCATCCAAAATGGAGGGAAAAGTGGGGAGGACATGGCATATTGAATGTGGGAAATTTCTAGGGGATTTTGGTGGGGATTTGGGAAGGGATTTTGAATTTATGATGCAATATCCTTGGGATTTGGCTAAGGATTAAGGGGTGTGATTAGGGTATGGTTAGGGGCTTGATTAGGGGATTTGGGGGATAAACAGGATTATGGGATTTTTGAAGGGGATTTGGGGAAATAAATGAGGGGTTGGGAGGAAATTAGAATATTTAAGGAGTTTAAGAGGGGATTAGAGAAATTAAATAGAAGTAAGGGAAAATTAGATAGATTAGGAAAAAATTGGGAGGAATTCAAAAAATTAGGAGAAATTAAAGAGGAATTAGAGAGCTTAGGGAGAAATTAGAAGGAATGAAAGAAATTAGAGGAGAATTAAAATAATTAAAGAGGATTAAAGATATTTGGAGGGAAATTAGAATAAATTAGAAATATTAGGGGGAATTAAAGAAATTGAAGGAATTAGCAAGGAATTTGGAGAATTTAAAGAAATTAGCAAATTCATTGAGAAATTAGAGGAATTGGAAGTAGAATAGGAGAATTTTAGAGGAAATTAGTTGGTTTAGATACGAAATTGGGATTTTGGAGGAATTTAGATGGATTTGGAGGGAAAATAAGGTATTTTTAGGAAATTGGATGAATTTGGAAGGAATTTGGAAAATTGGCAAGGGTCTGGTGATAATTTTAGGGATTTTGATGAATGGATGGGGATTCGAAAGGGGATTTGGGGGTTTTGATGGGCTAATTGGGAGATGGGTTTAGGTTGTTACAACATTGTCTAACTTTGGGAGTATACACAATCTTATCCCAATTAAAACCAATATTTGAGCATAAATAGCCAAGAATCCATCTTGTGTAGTTTTTGAAATCTCAAGGAATATTTCCTAAGTGTTTCCTATTGCCTTGAATGTATCCATTTTCTAAAATTCAATGGGCAACTCATACATCCTAACCCAGACTCGTATTGGGAATAGATTTATATTTTTAGGTGAAAAGCCTTCATACCAGTGGGTAAAGAAGAGTCATACACTCTCCCATAAACCAAGGAACCTCTTTTAGAATTCTATTATTTCTTCCCTAGAATAAAAATGGGTGGGAAAAAAACTTTGGGAAGAAAGGATAGAATCACTCCTAGAGACTTTCAACTCCTATCACTCCATTTTCTCAAGGTTGAAGCCCCTGGCCAATATCCATTAAATTTACCAAAAAATCTCCAATATTTGTGGAGCAAGGATCAATCCTCTATGGTTTTCTCACTAACCTCTACTGCTAGATATTATTCTAAATATTTAGCTATAAATAAATCCATGGGAAGGAAACTAAAACTCAAAATCTACTAACCAGAATATCCTATAAAAAATCTAATATTTGATAAAAATTTCTAAGATAAAGAAGAGAAAAAGAAACTTAGCTAAAAAATTATATGCCTAGACAGAATTTTTTACCCCACTAAAGCCCTAACCCTCCATTGCTCCTCCCATCATCCAAACCCTCGTTAATAGATATTTGCAATTTTATTTTTTGTGACTTGAAAAATTGTCACTGCCCTTGTTCCGTATGGCTAACTTCATAGGGTTGTATCTCCCTCAATATTGCTTGAATTTCTTCATATGACCACTCATTTTAAAGCTCTTCAAATTTTGCATAAATTGGTTTAAGAATCAGCTGAATAAAATAACCCTTCACAAAGATATGGCTCCTAAATATATATAAATATAAATATATATATATATATATATATATATATATATATATATATATATATATAATATTTTAAAATAAACCTTTAAATTATTTTATTTTATTTTTATTAGATTCAAGAAGGGGTTTTGAAAGGCTCCCTAAACCTTTTACAAAGCAAATAAGGGGACTAGAGGGTCCCCAAGCTACTTACAAAAGTATAGAGCCATGAGAAGATGGCTACAAGAGAAACCAATAAGATAAACTGAGCAAGAAAAATAGTATCCGACAAACAAGGATCTAGGAAATAGAGAACAAAAGGAAGAGCCAAATCCCTAATATCCTACATGATATTCTGCAAACTATGATTTTAACAAAGCATGAATGTCGATGATACCTTAGGCTCCACCAAGCCATCAAATCCCATCAACCATTTAAATTAAACATAACAATTTCCTGCCCAAGGCAGGAAATCTAATCCCAAGGAGAAGCTTGGGATCTACCCAGACCATCCAGATCTGATCGACTTAAAAAAGCAAAAAAAAATATCCTTCCCAATACATGAATCCCAAACTTGAGAAGAAGCTTGAGAATCCCCCACAACACCAAGAATTGATCTAGCATTAAAATCAAAATTACAAAAATTAATTTCTTGCCCAAGCTAGGAAATGCAGATCCACTCCAAGAAAATTCAAATTTATCATTTCTCGTTCAAACAAAGAAACACGATTCCATGGGGGAAACAAACTCCCACACTAAGGAAAATCAAAAGGATCAATTTGAAAAATTCTTGGCCAAGCTATGGGGGAAGGGACTCTTTGCATTCCTGAACCGCAGACCCTAGATCTTTGAAACATAGCTCCCCTAATGGAGAAACACCATAACCGCACACCTTAGATCTCCAACCATTTGGTTTTCTTACCTAAGGTTTCTTGAATCCAAGCAACTCAGATAATCCAAGGAAAGCATAAAAAATTATAACCAAAAATCACAAGCTCAACGTGCAGAACACCATCGGGGCTACTAGATAGAAGTCCTGATAAGCATAAACTCAAGGATCACACCATCCAGACTAACTGCAATAAAGAAAAAAATAACCCCATAGGGTTAGTCTTCTTAGTCAAGTCATCTTCAAAGCCAACAAAAAAAGCCAATGTTGCCAAATTCCCATACACCTCTGCCTTAACAATTTGAATATTTTCCAACCTAGCACACAGACCTCAAGAGGAAAAATCTACCCAAGAATCGTAGGAATTATAAGATGGTCCCCATTCTTTGACAGAGTCATACCAGGATCAGCATCAAAACCTTTACAAGTTGCACAAATGTTTACTTCTACAAATAAAATTTGCAACTTCTTTTGAACCAACATAGAGTCCGTAGAAGAGAAAGACCGAAACAACTTAGAATCCACACTCTTAGGGACCATGTTTTTAGGAAAAACAACTCTAGGATATGCCATAGAAGCACCATCAATCAAGATCCTGCACCACAAACATAAAGGAACTAGGGAACACTCCTACAATGAGCAAACTTACCGTAAACCTCCAACCTCTTATCCAAACACAACACATGAAAGAGCTTCCCAGCCAGGTTGCACAAGACCTCCAAAACAAACTCTAAAAAAGTTACAAAATCCAAGGAATCCGAATCTATCCTAATCTCATCAAAATCATTAAATAATTTAATTTTCATTTTAATATTAAAAATATTTTTAAAAAATATATATAATATTTTAAAATAAATCTTTAAATATAATTTTATTTTTATTTTAATGTTAAAACTATACTTAAACCTATGACTAAAAATAAACAGTGAAATTAATCTTTACATTTATAATTAATTACAATTTAATACAAAGGCCCTTCCAATTGGCATTTCATCACTCTTGTTTGGGCGTTCGTGAGGATCCCTTTCGACGCTACATTAGGAAGGACACATGATAATTATCTCTCTCATGCATTAGTTGGCGAGCGAGGATTTCGGCCATTTCGTCCAGTATCATTCGAATCTTAAAACTTTTTAGTTGTATTTAAATTATAGAAGCGAGATGATGAGTCCAAAATTGGAGGAATGACATTTTAGAAACAAGACTAATGCCTCAAGCCTCAAGTGCTGTTATTGTCCAAGATGCAATTACAATGAATTCAAAAAAAAAATTGAATTTAGCCAAAATTTTATTTTTTTAAAGTTATATTTTTATTACATCACCAAAATATTAATTTTGGTTTGTGATCATTTAAATTTATATTATTTAATTTTTCATTATTTATAAAAATTTAAAATAATGCTAATTATTTTTATGTTAATATATAATTATTTATTTGGTTTGTTCAAAATTATATTTTTATTATAATATATAGAAAAGGTTGGAAGGTATGACCCATTGGTCAAAGAGTTCCTTTGAGAAGGTGGAGACCATGGTTCAAATCCCTCAGGCCTTTAGAACCAAAGGGCATGTTGTGCCAACGTTGTTGGTTACATTAAAAAGTTTATCCGATGCAATTGGAGGTTATAGTGGCAGCAAGGAGCAGGATTCGAACTCTGTTGAGGCAATGAAAATGTAACAGATTCCTTTAGTATATGCAAATATATGTAAGACTAAATAAATATTTAATTATTTTTTAGTAAATTAAAATTACATTATTTTTTTTTGGATTTGGTTATTGCAAGAAACCCCTATGAATGACGTACTGGGTTGAGCAGTCTCCTCCCAACCATGAGCTATACTTATTAATAGGGAATTTAACACAAAGCCACCACACATCCACCCCTCACACACTCGCTCACGCCGCGGTTTGAACCTTAGACCTCCCGTAGAAGATCCAAAGCTTGAACCATTGCTCTGCATCCCTATACTTATTAATAGGGAATTTAACACAAATCCACCACACATCCACCCCTCACACACTCGCTCACGCCGCGGTTTGAACCTTAGACCTCCCGTAGAAGAGCCAAAGCTTGAACCATTGCTCTGCATCCCTAGGTGCTTAAAATTACGTTATTTTATTGCGACTCTTAAGTTACCTTTATAAATGAATTAATTTTCTTTTTTTAATGGTTGTATGGAATTGAAACGACCCAACCCATATTACATCATTACCACATAGTTGTATCATAACAACTTGACAAAATCATTTGGCAAGTTTTGAACCTTGGTTTCCTCCTTTCAAGTTGAGGAATTTAACCAATTGAACTATTGTCATTTGATATTTATATTTTCTTTTTTTAATTTAGTTTTATATTTTATTGTTGACTTATCTAATATGGAATACATTGTTGTTCAAGTCATTGCATATCAATTACCACAATAATAATTTTTTATGAAATATTGATGATTTTGCTTTAAATATATGAAATAATTGATGGACAATAAATATGTCACTCCACATAGTTATTCTTATTAATCTTTAGACATGGAGGGCATGGATTGATCTATATGTTCCTATAGATCAATTTTAACTATATTGAAAGTTGGTTCACGTACACCTTGTTTACCTAGTGATTCTCTAGGAGGAAATAATAAAAGAATGAAACAAAACTACAAATTGAGTATTGAAGTTATAAACCCATCGAAACTTGACAAGATTAAAACTAATATAATGGTCTACTATTTGTCAACTCATCTCTCCCAAGTTGTCCACTTTACTAATATGTGTGTCTCCTATGTGATCACAATTTGGGTTGTTTAGTCGATGATGAGTATATGTCCTCAAAGGTATATGATGAGTATATGTCCTCTAAGGTATATGATGATCGGTATATGATGAGTATATGTCCTCTAAGGTCGTTGTCATATCAATATTCTCATATAAAGTTGATCACCATAGAAATGTGTTGGTCCTTGTGTTCTACAAGAGCATAAACTCATAACACAATGACTAGTAAGGTCTAATTTATGTCATGTCTATTAGTATATCCATCCTAATTTGTCTTAGTTGATCATGTACTTATGTTGTCATCCCTACTATAGCTACCCCTACATCTAGGAGGGCTCCTTGTACCTCTATAATAAGTCATCTATCATCCTACTATTGCTACCCACCTTAACCACTTCACTAGTACTGGACACAATGCCATGTCAACCTCAACTACGTCCTTGGCCTCAATTCCTCCTACCTATAGTGGCACCCTATGCACCATTCTTGAAGGAAAATTTATCTTTTTAAAAGTGCATTTTTCATGATGATCGTGATCCTCTATATTTGACTAGGATCATTGGTCAAGATCAATATTATCCCTATTTTGATAGAATTGATCATTGTCATTTTTTTTATCATCAATTTTAGTCAGGATTATTTGTTTATCTATACTTTGCCACAAGCGTTAGTTTTAGTCAAGATCACCATTTTTTGAAAAGCGATGATCCTAGTTCACCTTGATTTATGGGCCTTATAGGATATTTTGGGTTATTTTCAGTCACTTTACCCTTACACCACCACCTATAAGATGTGGTGATCCTAATGTCACTTTTTGTATTGTCTTAGCTACCTTTTAACTAACCTTATTATGTGTTTGTTTGTTAACATTGTTTTTAGGTGTTTGTTTATTTTAGCTCAAAAATACAAAAGTCAATTAGAGGGCTACCTCCCTAGCCATGCCTCCTCGACTCTTCACCATTGGTTGTATCTATATGTAAATCAACTCTTGTATGGGCTTGTAGTGGTCATGTGAAGGCTAAAAATACATGCAAATATGAAATACGCCCCTCGTTCTATATTTTTGAATTTTTAATTATAAAAATGGTTTTCTATGTAATATTTTACCAAGTTTTGTAGGGATGTCATAAGGGTAGCGCATATAAGGTTTTGGATCACTTTGGACTCACTGTGCACTCTCCTTTTGCTTATTTCACACTAAACTAGATTTTCTTGGTGCTTTAGGCATCTTTGTAGGTAATTTCCTTTGAAGTTGCATTAGAGAAGCAAAAATTATTTTTATTTATGCAAAATTTCTAGGAGCGCATATAGATAGATATCAAGTATGTTTTCCTCTATTTGTTTACTATACTTTTTAATATTTTTCTACTATTTATTTCAAAATTTTGTATGTTGCATAGACATTAGATTCAAACTAACAAAAATTTATTTTTGTACCATAGCATAGAATTTTTATTTTTGTTACTTTGGCTACCGTGTATTGCTCTTTTTATTTTTTTCTTAAATACTCCTAACTTGCTATCCTTTGCAATTTTTCTTGTGGTACTTAGGGAGGGGCAATATATATTTGTAAAAATAACACTAACAAGTGACTTGTAGGTGGTGGACAGCCTAGTCCACCTAATACGAGATATGGGTGGACTAAATTTGTTATTCCTTGTGTAGAATGACAATGATCCATGTTGGTCAATATTTTTGGTTCCCTTCTCTCACCTAGTTTATCACCTCTCTATCATATTTCCTTGTCATTTTTCTTGATAAATTTTCCAAAACTATGAAATAATGATAGAGACGTGATTAAGGGACCTGTTTACATATGTACTCCAAAGCATGCATCATGAAGATCAATGGTGGTATGATCATCACTTTAAGTAGATATTGTGATCATTGATTGGACTTTAGTATTTTTATATATGATCCAAATCCTAGCATGATTTTACACTTAGGGTTATGACAACAAGTCATTTTGACCAATGGTTGAAATTTTATAGCTATGAAATGAGTGTAATCCAATTGTTAAACTCAAAAGGAAAAGTTATTTGTTTCATCTACTATAAATATATATTTCATCTCCTCATTTAATCATCATTCATCTAGTTATAAAAGTATTGTTTACCTTTAGTAATATTGTCTTCATTCTTCTTTTACCTCTGTCATCATCACAACGTGTGACCCTTTTTTCCTTTAATTTATCTTTTGTTCTTGAAAATATGATGAAAGCCATTAATTATTGGTTTACTATCTTCCATAGAGAAGGATAGGATGCTTCACTAGGATTCATAGTTCAAGATCGAAGTTGCTAATCGAGGACTATTTTTAAGGTAAATCAGTTATCCTTTGCTAATCTCAAGTGTGATACTTCCTTATTTTTAGGGTAATATTATAAGCAAGATAAAATAGGATTGAGTTTTTTTTTTTTTTATCACTATAATATTGTATAATTTTTTGTCATTAATACTCTAGGGTATCAAGACCTTTCTTTTCTATATTGGAATTAGTCTTGTATATGCTTTTTAAGATATTAGTGTAGTGTGTTCTTTTACTTTCATTTATGTTTCCTTAATTTGACTATTTATGTTTTCTTAATTTGACTATTTATGTTTCCTTAATTTGTTGTTGATTTATTGTCTTGGTTAGAGTAAGGTATATCTTATTTTAAATTCGATGATTGTATAAGATATTTGCTTTTTCACTATACCCACTAAAACCATCAAGGAAAGAGAGATTTTTTCCTGCAAGTATATCAAGAAATTGATCAATAAATGGTAGTGATCCTTGTATGTGGCCTTGTTGAGTTCTTGATAAGTGATGGACAAATACCATGTACCATTGTTTTAAGGAACTATAACCATTGGAGACACCCATTGGCTATCAAAGATGAAATAGATGATCCTACCACTAATATTTTTTCAGTCTCAATTTTTATAATATCTTGTAGTGTCAAATTTATCCATATTTAAGGGTGTCAAATGGGTTTCACATATTTTATATATATGTGATGAGTACAAACTTCAAGATGAATACCTTTCATATCACTATAGCCTCATGCAAAAGTGTTGGTGTGTTTACTCAACATGTCAAACAATTTTACTTCATATTTATCATTTAGTCCGCTATTGATATTCAATGTTTTACCTATTTTTATTTCAATGTGTTTGGTGCATGGTTACATCAAATTGATTCCTTTAAATGTTCTCACCAATTAATTCAAAAAATAGTGGTGAGGTAACAAGGAGTGGAACATTCTAGAATTTTCATTAAATATGATTCGAGAAGGAATTATGTTTGTTAAAGGACATTGAAGAGAAGAAAGAGTGTGACATTGCCCACCATGTGCCATATTGAATTGACTATCATGGAAAGTCAAGAGTGGCAAGTGTTCAGGTTCTTCATATTCATACCTCTAGAGGAGTTAATAGACACTTATTTGATTTTCATCAAGACAAGACTCGTATGAGGTGTTTATTAAGATAATTTCATCCTAAAAAAGAGTTTTTTCTAATGTATCTAATTCTTCAACATGCTCTTTGACAATGGTTGTAGCTAAGGATGAGAGGTTATCTTCATCTAGTTCTTCAACCCAAAATTTACAAAAAAGTCCATTGAATGCTTAGTTAGAGGATATAACAAAATTCTCTTAGAATCTACTCCACTTGAGATGGTCATATCTCCTAATTGATAGTCAATTAATGCAAGAGTCATGGGATACATGGTCTACCAAGGATCAATGGATAATTATTTACCAAGGTACAAGGTTGCAACACTAGAAAGTCAATAGGATATTCCCATGCAACGATCATCATAGGTACATTCTCTATTATACCTTCAAGTTTTGTAGTTGATCAATTTGTTATCTCAAGTATTGTGGACATTAGACATATGTCTATGAGGTATAATTTATCCATTGTGCCTTTTATCATAACATTGGTGACTACTCAAAAATCTATCAACACATTTGGTATTTTAGCAGTGCCAATTGATACTATGATTATGGGACTACTTGGATCAACATATTTAGGTAGGACTAACTTATCTAGAAGAAAATCTAATAGTTTATCATCCACATGGATGGTTGGAGGGTCTACTTTTATTTTTTGTTCCAATTTCTTAATGTATAGGTACTCGATAGTCTTATTAAATAGAGGCACTTCCTAAATAGTCTATAACAAATGAATCATAATATTAAGGTGCTTTAGTTCCTTGATAATATCATGTTCTACTAAAGGTTCTTCCTTGATCATTAAGTGCTCTAGATAATGTGGATGTTGGGAAGAACCTAGAGGACTTTGTTGAGAGTTGGGATCCTTGCTAGAGAGAGATTCTTGTTGGGTCTACTACTATGGTTGTTTCTCTTTATTATCTAGCTCTGTGATAGTGGGTGAAGATGGATCAAGGAGTATTCTTTCCTAACACAATTTTACATTATCATAATCAATAGCATTAAGCTTGATTGTGTCTATTATTTTAACGGTATAGATAGGTGGTGCCTATCTACTATAATTTGGGTTGGCCACAGGTTGTACCAAAACTGAAAGTTGTTGAACTTGTTGTGACTAAGTTTGTTGAGAAGTAGTGGTAGGTCCAATCAACAAGACTTGTTGCTGATTTTGAAACCATTGTTGCCCCTGGTATGGTTGGTTTTATGGGAGTTATGATGCCCATTGTTGGTTTTATGGAACTTGTGGTAGTCATGGTTGGTTTGATCAACCTTGGATAGTCCACTCTTGAGTTGGGGGTCAAGGTTATTGACCCTAATGTTGCTTGGGTTTGACATGGACCAAGGTTTTTATGGGGTGTGCATCCAACTCATAAGGGTTCTTGAGGCGTATTGATTTTGATATGGACTATAAGAAAAAATATTCCTTTGCTTTGCTCTATAAAATTGAGTTCCTTTATGGATTGGTTATTGTTTTCTATGGAATTTTTATATCTGATAAAAGGTCACAATGATCTATATGATGACCCTTTTTGCAAATACTATAGATATTAGTTTTATTCAAGGGGTATTTATGGAGTGCATGCTTTTCCTACACTTAAGACAATAAATAGCTAGATTATCAATGGATTTACTCTTTTCTTGCACCTATTTTAAGGTAGTATTAAGATATACTAAAATAATAGTTTTGAGATTTGTAATTTCCTTCATAATTTCACCTATATCATTATTATTTTTACCTGGTTTAAACTTTCCCTTGTGAGAATTTTTCTACCCTAGTATGTGAATAATTCTTATAGAGTTTTGTGATGTTCAAAAATTCAAGTTCAGTCACATCACCTTTCCCCATAAGATTCAATGCTTTTAGTGACTCTTCAAACAATCCTCTTAGAAATATTGTCCAACTAAGTTCCTGATCTATTACGCTCCTATATTTTCTTTGGATGAACAAGAATCGATCTAAATAATCTTTGATATTTTTATCTTTTTGGTGTACTATCCTAAAATATTCCTCCTTGTCCTTCACCCTAGATATCCTTGGTATTTAACCAAGAATATGCTTTCCATATTTACCCATGTTCATATGGAATTTGGCTCTAATCCCATGAACCACCACATAATCTAATCCTTGAGATTTGATGAAAACAATTTTAGTTTTTGGTTGTCATTCTCATAATCATAAGTTTGATAAAGAACTTTAAATTCAAATAAGAATTTGTCTAGATCCTCAAATGACATTTCCCGATGGTAAAATATTTTTTTAGGGGACTCTATCAGGGTCTAACCTAATGGCATATGTGAATGTTTTATTGACATTGTTGTCTTTTTCAATGTTATATGCAGTACTTTGTCTATCCCCCATGTCTATGTTCTCCCAACAAATATTATATATTCTTTTGTAACTTTCAGGTGTATTGTCTAGGCCTAGTGGGGAAAAACTACTTGATTGATTACTCAATTTTCTCTTAGATTTCTAAGATTCTGGAGACTCTAATTTATAATTAATTGTCGAAGGATCATAGAGTCTTTTGAGTGAATTCTTAATTAATGGTTTCCCTCTCCTAAAATTATTTAAACTATAGGTAACTTAGCATTTGATTCAACTTCTTGTCTTTGTTGTTGACTCCCTATGGCTCGAGGGGGTTTGTTTAACAAAGTTTCCCCTTAAAAATCTAGGTCTATTCATACATTCTATTTCAACATGAAAACTATTTGTTAAAAATAACTAACGCAAAGAAAAACCACTAAATTTAGAAAACCTGATGTTTGGTTTTGTGATTACCACAATGAAAACTAATTTCTTAACTTTACTTCCAACAAAACCAATGTTCCTATTATAAGTTTTATCCCTATTATTCCTTTATTTCTCAAATATTTGACTAAAGTGACGTTTTATGATAAATGCTAAAGTTGAAACGTCATAAAGATTCTATAGCAACACCAAATTCCTTGACAACAACACCAAAAAGTAACGAGTGCAGTCATCAATTCTCACACTTTAGTCACTTTAATTTGTTAATACAAGGTGGTATCCTATGGTTTTATGCGCTAGAGGAGGTTTGTGTAGTTTAGGTATAGAGGCTTCTAGATATTCTATGAAAATGAAATTGCTAGAACAAGGAACTACAATTGTAGGAAAATAAATAACACTTGCATGAATATAAATTGATACACTTCACAAAAATAGAAAATAACACATTTTGGCCACCCATTGTACTTCGTCTTACTTCAACAAAAAATAACACACTATGTATAAAAAGAAATTCTAAGCTAGCAATTGCATTAAATTATTTAGGTGAAAATAAGCAAATGCACATAAATGTTGAAATAACAACAATTTAAACAATAGAACTACAATCTAATAAACAACTAGATTTATTGTGTACCTATAAAATATAATTGCACAATAATAAAGCTTACCATCATGCCTTTGGAGTGGGCCCTTGCTCCTCGGCTCAACGAAAAGTAAAATTAACTCAGAATTAAACTAGTGCAACTAAGATGAAGGAAAGGGTATTTTACTAATAAGCAAATAAATCATAGAGGGGCTCTATTTTTCTCTCATAGTCTTCCTTCTCATATTCAAATAAATTAAAGATTCAAAAGTTCAAAATATTTGCTTATGTCTATCATTACATCCATATATAATATTCAGATTCTAATTACTTTTTCTAATATGATACTGAATTTGGGAGGAAAGAATCTTTGTTCCTACTAGAATAACAAAAATATTTGTGATTTTATCCAACCAAAAATAGTCATTTTAGTTACATTTACCATTCCTACAAGTTTTGTTCCAACTGCTACTAATTTTGACCTGTGACACTTGGAAATAGATAAAATTTATTTTGCCCCAATAGTTTCGTATGTTAATGTGAAATAATTCAACATTGTTGTGCTACAGTAGAATGGTCAATTTTGGATCTAGTTGTAGGTTTTATCTTATTATGAGGTCAAATTTTGTTTTGGTTATTGTGTGGTGGTTTCTAGAATGACACATACTTCCATCTCCTTGGTCAACCTATTATAGTGTATTAAATTATTGTGTCTTATTCTACACTCCGACCTACAAAATATCCTATTGTTCTACCCTACCATATTGGGTTTCTCTAAAATAAGGAACTCATGTCCGGATGTTTTTGTTTCAACACCAATGTAAGTTTCCTACTCATGACTTTAGAATCAACTCAAGGTTTTAACGCTAATATCAGTTTTCAGCACCAATGTGTCAAAAGTACCCACCAGTACCAAAATAGAGCCTAAAGACCTGCAAGCCATCTTCTCTTGTTTGCACTCATAATCATCTTGTTAGTTCAATGCTAGAAAGGGAAATATACAACATAATTTAATGTGAAACTAAGCCTAAAAGCTACATAAAATGTATCCAAAATAATATGGTAATGCATTTATCTAATCATTGTGTATAGCTTCAAATATTAGCAAATTCCACACTTTGAATCCATGGGTCAACTTAGAATTACCATCTATTTAATATTGAAAGATATAGTTGTTGCTACTTGCAATAAGATAATTTAAGGCCTTATCAATATTTGGGTCTAAAAGCTAATCCTTCCAAAGTTGAGAAAGTCATTATAGATGAGGACTATATATGGCATTGATAACAACCATTAATGAGCATGGGTTCCCAACTTAGTAGCCACTAATGTGATATGGCCTTATTTAGGAACACATTACAGATAGATAATGTTACCCATCTTGGCTAGCCACCCCCATGTATTGACAACCTCAAAGGTGAGCATGTCAATGCATAGAGTAGGAACGTCATGAGGGTAGTTAAGGAAATTAGACGTACCTCTTGTAGAGGAATCCAAATCAAAAGCAAAGTTTGAGATGTAATTGTCCATACCAGGAAGAGAACCTATGGTAGCTAGGGAGTTGAGTGACTTCCATAGGACACTAGAGAATTATGACCAAATGGGATTTTTTAAGAATGCTTGTATCCTTGTATTTGGTGTCTAATCAATGATTGGAAGTTGTTTCTTAACGATTTATCGAGACCCATGGACAATGACATTCTTCATAGAGGATATTTAAAGGATGCTTTGGATGTCATCTAAGGACTTTGCAATGGAAGCAACCATTTATTGATACTCAAGATAGACACATAGACCAAGATCAATAATATCAAGAATAAGATTACAAATTTGAGGGGTAGTGGGAGAAGTGATAGGAGGAAGGTTATTGAGAAGAGGAGAGGAAGGACAAGATGTGTTGAGAGGAGAAGAGGTTGTGGCATTTAAAGAAGAAATAATATGCTGGTCAAAACCATGGATACTTTGGGGAGTGTTATGTTGCTTACCGGTATTTTTGGGTTTTTGCTTCTTTTTGCTCATACACACATCCTCTGAATGATCAATGTATTACAATAAATCATTAATTCACAACCAACCGATAGGAGCAGCAAGTTTATTCATACACTAGGGGTAATTGAAAACCCAAAAAATCCTTGGAATGCTACTAAAAAATAAATGTTATGAGAAATACCCCTTACTTTGATTATCTTGAAGAGAAGATCACATAAAGATAGGTCTCATGCAAGGGTCCTGGCACATTTGCTTCTTAAAAAAGTATTTTTGTAAATACCCCTTGTTTTTACTAGCTTAAAGAGATGATCGCAATAGGATAGGTCTCTTGCAAGGGTTAGGTGGCACCTGATAGTCTCTCTTTTTTCTTGGGTTCAAGAAAAGGAAGTAACAACTCATGATATTCTAGAAGATAAATGCACCAGAAGATGAGCCCAAAAAAATTTATTAAAAAAATACCAAGAAACAAGAAGTACTATTTGGAAAATGTTATGGAATGGTTTGCATGGTTTTCTACTATAGATTCGCACCACCACAAGGAGCCAAGATCAAAGCTTTGATACCACTTATAATGAAACAACTTCAAAAAATACAATAATAGTAATAGCAATCCAAAAATTCATAATAAAAAATATCCAATAATTATAATAATAATAATAATAATTCAGATCCAATTGCTAGAAAAGCACATATGCAATAATCAGATTCTATATTCAACTCAATACAAATCCTTAGCCACTTAGAGAGGGCAAATTTCATATGCAAAATAAAAGTGATTAAGATTCAACTATAAAAGATGATTACATCTACCATATAACTCTTCCTATTTATAGACTATATAAACATTAAACCTAACCCTAATGCTTAAGGGTTAACTATCTAACCCTATAGCATGGCTATATTGGAGTTGCTACACTCACCATGAGTAGGATATTTGATATTCTTAAAGACTTATCAACATGCAAAAGGGAACTTCTTTTGATAAGAAATGAAACAAGATGTTAAAAAGTATGCTCAATAATTTGATATTTGCCAACACCATTTAGGTTCCAAACATGCTTCAACCAATAACAATTCTAACTATGATATGGATAAACATCTTCATGGATTTCATTGAGGGATTACCAAATTTAGGAAGCAAATCAGTTATTCTAGTTGTCATGGATTTTCTCTCAAATTATATAAATTTCTATCCACTAGCCCATCCTTACATAGCTTCTAGTGTTGTACAAACCTTCATTGCCTAAATTTTTTGCCTCGTGGCATGCTGACTTCCATAGTCTAAGACTATAATCCAAGTTTCACTAGTTATTTTTAGAAGGAACTCTTTAATTTGCATAGGACCCTATTGAAAATGAGCTCAACATACCATCCACAATATAATAGCCAAATAGAAATTTCAATAAGTGCTTAGAGGCTTACTTATAGCTTTACTTCAAAGCAACAGACTCACTACATGAAATGGGTACTACTAGCTAAATAGTGATACAATATCACTTATAAAACTATAATTAATATGAGCCTATATAAAGTCATATATGGTCATCCACCACCATGTCCCACCATCTCTCATATCATATCTTATAGGTATTTATGGATACAAGACATCAATTATTCCCTATGCACTTAAGAATGTTTGCTTAAATCCCTCAAAGACAACTTAATAATGGCTAATAGATATATCAACGTTGCTCAAAGTGGAAATTATCTAATGGGGACATGGTTTTTCTCTATTTAAATCCTTATAAATAAACATATTTGAAGATAAAGGGAATTTACAAGTTATCACATAAGTTCTATAGGCCCTACAAAATATTACAATGAATTGGCCCTCTTATACATAAGTTTGACCTATTTCCATCTTCCAAAATACATCCCATTTTACATTTATATTTTTTGATGAAGGTCCCTTTTAGCACGTCGAAGCTCAATCAATACATATAAATTAGATGATGAAGGCTCAATCATCCTTTTACTTGAGGCTATCTTGTATAAATTATCATGTTAGCTCTACAAATTGCATTATTACAAATCTTTTGGTATAATGGTGACGATTACACCCAGTGACACAACTTGGGAACTGCTCCATCAACTTCAACAATAGTTCCTTACCTTCAACTTTAAGGACAAAGAATTTCTAGAAGGGGAGGAAATGTTAGGACCTTATTTCCTAATCCCTTTATGAACTTTATGGCAATAGTGTAATTAGTAATTAGATTGGTTCCCTTTTTTATATGTAAGGTGAACCTTGATAATTAAGATTAGGGTTAGATAGCTAGAGTAGTTATTTTTTGCTAATCTTGAATCACTAGGGTTAGGATTAATTTATTATATATTACATTATAAGAAGGAAAGAATAATATTGAATAATTATATTGTATTGAGCATTTCTCTTAAATAAGGTTGTGCCCTTGAAGCTACTTGTAATATAGAGGAATTTCTAGAGTTATTAATAAAATTTATTCATTATTTTTTTTCCATTTGGAATATTATGTTATTTTTGTTTCTCCTATATTATGTTTTTTGTTCAATTAATTGTTGCAGACAAAATCCTTATAACTTTAGTCAAAGGCTAGTTTGTATGGTTACACAATAATTTTAAGGAGTTCGTGAATTGTTGTAGTTAATGCATATATTAATTATAGGTCTAGATATAGGACAATATCTAATGGTAATAGTACAAATAAAATCACATTGTACCTCCTCATGCAATAATCTTTAGATGTTCAAGATCTATTTTGGATAGAGTATGCAAAGGATGGTATTGCCTAAATTTACCATGCCTTCACCATTGAAAAGGCATTGGCCTTGGAACCCATAAATGAAGCTACCAAGGTCATTAATGTGCTATTAAATATCTATTCTACAAATACTTATCTACCTTGTCTAAATACAAGCATGGAGAAAGAGTTTGTTGTAGAAAAAGCCTTTGACCAAAATAGAGATTCTACCTCCACCTTTTAGGAGTTTTATATGGTGATGATCAATTATTGAACTAACCCCCAATTTAGACAAAATGCTAGCTAAGATTATGCCTATAGATATAATTGAGGATAAAATCTTGCTTATTAATAGTCAACTCTCTCCCAATCAATGGAATGAACTAGTTGAATGGCTATAAATTCATAAGCAATATTTTACTTATGATTATTAGGACATGTAATGTGTTTATCCTAATTTCTATAGACATTATATCTACATAAAGAATGAAATAAGACCTACTTGACAACCTTAGAGAAGGATAACCTTATGCTCAGGGAAATTATCAAAGTAGAGTTGTAGAAGCATTTTATGTTAGGATTTATTTATCCTATCTCATGTAGCTATTGGGTGTCCCCACTTATCATAGTTCTAAAGAAGGATGGAAAATAGAAAATGTGCATTGAATACTGATATTTGAACAAAGAAACTAGAAAAAATCATTCCCTTGCCCATCATTGATCCAATTCTAGACACACTAGTAGGGAAATAATCTATATGTTTTTTTATGGATTCAACATATACAATCAAATATACATAGCTATAAAATATTATAAGACTACCTTTACCTATCCCTAGACACGTTCATCTAGTCCATCTTATATTTTAGACTTTGTAATTCTCCTTTAACATTTTAGAGAGTGGTACTCAACATATTTGTTAATTTAACCCTTGATTGTGTTGAATTCTACATGAATGACTTCACAACATATACAAATACCTATAAATAAGTCATAACAAACATCAATAAGTACTTATAACTATGCCAAGACAACATTATATCTCTAATCCATGAGATGTGTTATTTTATGATGACAAAATGTAGCTTGTTAGACCACCAAATCTCACCATCTTGAAATGGTGTTGATCCACCTAAAATAAAAGTAATCCATGTTATACCTCCTCCACAAAAACAAAGAGATGTGTGTCATTTTCTTGGATATGTTAGATGTTAGAGGAGTTTTTTCTTCACAATTTTAGTAAAATAATAGCACCTCTATTTACACTACTATCCAAATAAGTTGAGTTCTCATGAAAACATGCATGTCAAAAGGTTTTTCATAAATTCAAGGATAAATTTATTGTAACCCTAGTTTTGAGAGATTCCAACTAGAAATTTCCATTTTGAATTCACATTGATGCATCTGGCATTAAACTGGGAACTTTTGTGGAGCAAATATATGATAATCTTTCATAAGTTATCTACTTCATTAGCAAGAACATCTTAGGTGTAGAATTGAGTTATAGAATGACTGAGAAAGAGTTCCATGTAGTTGTGTATTCCATTAAAAAGTTCTACCATTAACTTACTAGGTATCCCATTCCATGCTAACCAGTTTGCACTTAGATATTTTACGAATGAACCAATCATGAATTGAAGGATTAATCGATGGTTAATTACTATAGGAATTTAACATGATTACACTTGATAAACATGGTCATGAGAATCTTATTGCAAACATTTTATTGAAGTTGATAATTGGTCAAGAGGAAGTATGTATTGAAGTTGATAATTGGTCATGATAGTTGATAATTGCAAACATTTTGTTCTAGGATGAGCACCTATTAACAATGTTTAGTCATAGCCCATGGTTTGTTGATATGTTTAACTACTTAACTACTGCGGCTTTTCCATAGTACTTCACACTAAGAGAACATTCTATATTGGTTTTTCATAGTGGATATTGTCATCTATAAAAAGAAATTCTATTCTAAACAAGATCAAACAATGTCATGCATTGGTGTGTCTAAGAGGATGAAACATACAACATTTTAAGGGCTTGTCATCATGAGCTTTGTGAAATATATTTTGTAGCTTAAATATCAATGTAGAAATTTCTTAGAGTAGGTTTTTATTGGCCAATAATACATAGATATGTGAAAGAATATGTTATACATTATGATGGATGACATAATACAAGGAAACCTATCCAAGCTAATAACAAACCCCTACTTGAAATTGGTCAAAAATAGAAATATTTTTCAACAAGTATTTTTCTCATAAAGAATTACAATTAATACTAATAACCACCTAGAAAAATATAGTTTCCCAATAATGCAGATACTATTATTCCTTTAATGTATCTAACTAAAGTTTTTTAAAATATTCACTCAACGCCAATTTTATCAAAATCTCATGAATGTCACTGTAGAATTGGCTATAGTCTACTCAATTTAAATGTTTTGTTAATATTCAAGAAAAGACCAAGTTTACTAGCCTCAAAATATTAATTGATCCACAAGGTGAATTTGGTGCATGTTTTATTGTTTGAAAAAAATGTTTTTCTCCTTGCTTGACCGCATTGAACTACCGTATCCATATGGTCAATCCATAAAGGATGTGAGACTCAATAGTCTAACCCATGAAATAACATAGCTTACACATATTCAATATAGATTCCAAACTAGATCAAATTTCTAATTAAAGATCCATATCCCAATTATCTTTCTACTATAATGTGTAAGATCTAGTTACAAATTATGTCTTGAGTATCCATCAAGTTAATCATGTTATTAGGTATGAATGATGGATTATCTTAGGGTACTCATTTTTATTCTTCATCACTCGTAAATGAGTTGAGTATAATACCATTATCTTGGTCCTTAGCCTATTTGGTTTTAGCTAAGGTAGTTTCGATGGCCTTTGATAACATAATCTATCATAGTGGTTTCATTTAGGACCTCCACTTACTTTACTCACAAAATTGAGGCAGTGGGTGTTATTTCCACTTTAAACTAAAATGAACAAAAGCAATTTAACCTTAATTAAATGTTAAATCACATATCCAAGGTAATAATTCAAGTTAAGATAACTGGGCAACTTCCAAGTACCTTGGCTGGTTAAATAACCCTTTTCTCTATCATCCTCTTATCATATGGTTTTGAAAGGAAGTTTAAAGAGTATTTTCTTTCATGTCTCATAAGCATGTAATAGGAAACTACAATGATACTACCAAGTATTAACTATAGAGTGGATTTTATTATGTTAGCAAAATATTGTTATGCTCACAAGTTAAACAATTTCTAGGATCATATAACAAATCAATAATCATGCATATATATCAAAATCCAATAATAAACAATGAAATACATCGAAAACCTTATTGAAACTACTAAAATAGTGCTTAAATATAATGCTTCCTCGAGTTACATATTATAGACATTTGTATTCAATATATAGATACATGATACACTTCATATTACATGACTCTTGACCTTTGCTTTCCTAAAATTCACAAGAGAACCAATTCTTAATATTTTTATTTTTCACATATTACTAAAGATAATGTCTCTCATGATTGCTTATAATTTCCTACTTCTAAACTTGACACAAATCTCATATAAATCTTACTTTCTAACAAAACACCTCACACACTTATTTACATGACACATAGTCTCACTCAATAACTTGACACATACTACCGACACAAATATTAAACACACGTTCTAATATAAATATTTACAAAGGTACCAAATGATGTAATACCTCCAACAGCCTCCATATTACATTATTTTCTATGAAGGCCTTTCTGCCTTCCAGTACTCTTTAGTCTTCACAATTATTGCCTTGGTCTTTCGATGTTAACTTTGGTACTCGGGCACGTTCTTTTGGTCTAATACTTGTCATTCTTATGAGCAAGTCATCACAATTATATATTCCATTTATATTTGAATTCCATAACTCATTATTATCAACTTTGTTGTTAATCTCAACACATGTCGAATGTCATCCTCTTCATTTTTTGAGATTTCTATACCAACATTATTTGTACTTAGATTTATTTATTAAAGAATATCATTCGATGTCATATATCGTAATTCATTTGTGTTGTAACCAATATCTTTTATCACTGGTTTGTTCTTCAAGCTATAAATCTTTTCTTCTTGCCTTTTGTTCTTGTCTTTATAAACTTCAAGAGTAAGCAATACCATATACATTATTATATTTATATCAATAGGTAATATAATAGCATATTTATAATGTTCATGTGCTTCAATAAGTTCTAACCTTAGATAATTACCAAATATTGCAAAGTTTTCATCTTTGGCTTCTTTGAAAATTGAGTGTAAGCCCTTTAATTTTATTGATGTGTTTTTGTTTATCTGTATTTTCTATGAGTGTTGTGTGCAAAGTTTTAGAAATTTCAACCTTTCTTTACTTTCTTCTAGTAATGCATTCTCTTTTTTGTTGTCTTCCATGGTATTTTGTTCTTTGATCATAAACACAAATTTTACTTCTCGTGATTGTAGGATTCCTTATTGCTTCCAAATTAAAATTTCCTCTTAACCTTTAATCAATTTTCAATTCATCTTTCTTCTTCAATTTTGTAGAAATCCTTTTATATTCACAATGTTAATTTAATCAATTTTGATTCAGTTTAATCTTTTTCCTTCTTCAATTTATTTTATTTCAATTTCAATTTATTCAAATTTCAATTTTCACTCATAAAATTTTTATTCTCCTTAAATTTCTTAATATGACTCCCTTAAATTAATTTTTTCCTTTTTCAATATCTTTAGTTTTCAAATTTTCATTCAATTAATTATTCTTCTTCTTCAATTTTTTTAATTTCAACTTTCAATCACTTTCAATTTTAAATTTCAAATTTTTCTTCAATCAAATTTCATATTTCAAATTTGCATAAACTTCTTATATCTCCCTTAATTCAATTTCTTCAATTCTTTCTTAAATTCATTTCCTTTTCAGTTTTAAATTTCATATTATCTTCTTATATATCCCTTCAATTTCAAGTTTAATATTATCCCAATTTAATTTCTTTCAAACAAATTATTTCTCCAAAATTTTAATTAACTTTCTTCTTATATCTCCCATTCATTTCATTTTCCAAATATTTTTATTCTCTAGTTTCTTATATCTCCCAAAACCGAATAAATTCACTTTTATTCAAACCAATAAATTCTTTTCAACTTCAATCTATGTCCGAATTATTAGATAACATAAAATTCAAATATTACCTTTAGTTTTATGATACTTATCCCTTGCATTCATACATCTCGTCAACACACGATAACTCCACTTCTCCTTCTTGTTAGGGCTATTTGTCCACATGCTCAAACTTCTAAAAATACCTTTACTCTTGAGTGTTACTTATCAATAAATTATTCAATGTTGATTAACCATGTATTGCTCTCCATCAAACGTATCGAAGCATTTTTATAATGCTCTAAAAATACTTCTCTATCTGTGTGATATTATACGTTCATCTTCCTCCCTCTCATAGCATTCTATGGTGATATTATAGAGCATGGAATATTGACATTCTCAACATGCTTTATCCTCTTGTTTAACTATTCACATTCATAGAACAACACACTTTCTCCTTTAATTTGTCTCCTCTCTTCCTAGGTATTCACATGGACATATCCAATAGATGTTTCTCCTCTTTTTGTGTCATCCAAAAACGTTGCCTATAGTGCTCATTATATTCCCATGCACATGACCTTAAACTCACTATCACTTCAACTATATTCTCCTACACTTGCTTACTATCACAATGTTCATTCAAAGATGCTTACTATCACTTTAGAACCTATACACAACTCCTTCAACGTAGCTCCCTTCCAATCTATTATTCACCTTGTTTTTCTCCTTTCCTTCTATTGTTGTTCTCCTCTTCTCTTCCAACTCAAATTTCTACTTCCTAGACGTCTAATATGGCCCACTATTAGCAAAACATTGCTATGCTCACAAGTTAAACAATTTTCAAGATCATATAACAATTCAATAATCATCCATATATATCAAACTCTTATAATGAACAATGAAACATATTGAAAACTTTATTGAAACTACTAAAGAAATGCATAAATGCAATGCTTTCTCGAGTTACATATTAAAGCTTTATCTTCAATATATATATATATATATATATATACATGGGAATATTCATATTACATGACTATTGACGTTTGCTCTCCTTAAAATCATGTGAGAACCAACTCTTCATATTTCTCTTTTTCACATATTACATAAAGACAAAGTCTCTCATGATTGCTCATAACTCCCTACTTCTAAACTTGACACATCACTCATACAACTCACACTTGCTAACAAGACACCTCACACACTTATTTACATGATACATATTCTCACTCACTACGACACATCACTCATACGACTCACACATAATGTAGACACAAATATTAAACACAAGTCCTAATACAAATTTTTACAAAGGTACCAAATAATGTAATACCTCCAATATATTAAGCATACATCCATTCTCATTTGAAATTACCTATAAAGCATAGTTACACCATCTCATTAGCATTCATAGAGTAAATCTTGTTTTGATAACCTTGATTATGTTTCACTTCAACTCTATTACAAGTTCACAATATATTTACCCATAAAGGATTTGCATACTTCTTCTATCAAAATTATGACAATTTGTAATTAGCAATTTTCTATTTTGCACATTCTAAATTTTCACAACCATTCATAAGAAAATTAATATTTATTATAACACAAATTTTATCTTGTTATCTTTTAAAAGCAGAAGTAAATCAACATGTTATTAGTAGCAAAGAGCATTTTCAACTATAAGTAGGAGTAGGTTTATGGATCCCAAACATTTATCCTTTATCAATGGACCCGTTTCAAAAATCAACATAAAAATAAACTCTTTTGTGCAATTTCAAAATGATTACAATATTTATTTTTTCATTGATTTGGAAACAAAGAATATAGACTTCCAGGGAGATATTTTAATAGTATATTTTTTATATAATAATGACTACTACAATTTCTCCTCATTGAATATTGAGGTAAATAAAATTGAATCCACTCAATGAATAACAAGGTACATCAAATTGAATACACTTCAATGAATAACAAGGTACATCAAATTGAATACACTTCAATGAATAACAAGGTATATCAATTGATTTCACCTCAATGAATAATGAGATGTATCAATTAATTCACTTCAATCTTAGATCATACAACAATCCTTTCATAACACATTAGGTGATTCAAAGCATAGTTTATTCCAAAGTCCCAAACATTAAGTGAACGAAACACAATATACACAAAAAAGTTTACTATAGTAGGGTGATATAAAATACTGAGTCAAACATTTTTACTCTCATATTAACATGGCTTAGATTCACTCCTAAGATTTTTTTATTAGATAATTTTAAACCAAACATGAAAAATATTTCATACAAAAATGTGTCTTCCACAATTATGAATACTATCATTGGTAATGGAGAGAGAAAGATGCCCTGTCAATAGGTATGGAATATTATGTATGTGACTAAAAAATATCTTTCCAATTTTTTCCTCAATTTTAGGACATACCAAGTTATACAAATATCCTAGGTTTTGCATACAAGATGGTTATTCACTCAAACTGTTTGGTAACTTGGATTACCAAATGTATGCATAAAGTCCATGCACATACAACCAAGTTTCAAGTAACACAAAGTCATAAGCACTCAAGAGTCCACTCTAAAAGTCTTCAATTACAAGATCAATTGCTATGCTACCAAGAAATGCAATGTTTCTAGTTGATGATATTCACACACTCATATAAAAATATCTACAAAGTAATGCTTGCATTCATGAAGTTCAAAAATTTTGAATAGGTTTGTTGTCAAAAGAAATCAAGGTATATTCTCTTAGGTAAATCCCTTTCTCAAATCATCTCTCATAAATCTTGTCATCATTATGCATCTTTCTATCTGAGATGACCAATGAAGGAATATACCTCAAACTATTGGATCTGTAAGGAGGGAGAGCATCATTAGGGTGATCCAACCATAGAATTATTATAAGAAATTCTCTCAATTATTTTTTTTTCCAAGAGAAGTGAGCCTTTTTTGAGGAGGGTAAATATTGGGCACTAATATAACAAACGATAAAGTTGTGAAGTGTGCTTATGCCTACATGAAGTAAATTTAAAGCATGTAGCATGCAAGCAATCACTCATGCAATTCAATCTATATGAATTCAACATTAAATCACACAAATTATCACAATACTATAAATTAAATCATGCAAAATATGAAAAAATGATTTCTTTAATCATAGCTTGGATAAGTTTTTTATGTCATAGTCTACTCGATTTGGATCAGCTTTTTATAATATGCTTATTCCCTTTGTTCATTCCACTTCAAGGCTTGGAATACAAATACCTTTGCAATCCATATTCTCTCTTTTCTTTCTCATCTTAAACCCTCACATATGCATCTATATAATTCAACATTTAGGTATATACATAGTACACACAATTTCCCCTGGTTCTACAAGATAGATTTATAGTCTTATAAATAGGCTATTCTTCCTTGTTAGTTAGAGTCAACATTTGACTATTAAGGTATCCATGCCAACAATGCAATGCAAATGATTATTTTAACCCTCCTAACAACTATAATAAAATAGACTCATGCACATTTAATAACAATATGTCCTTGGAAGAAAAACTGCTCTTCGGGGATGGCAGCAGTTTTTGGAGGAGGTCTAAAAAACTGGAGGAATGTTGTGATGGCGTCAGGCCTGTCACAGAGTGTGCATGCTAGTGATTTTTTTCATCTAAAATGATTGGAAGGAACAGGATTTCCCATTGCATACCGGGAATCACTTGGTAAATAACAATGGATGTTTGGAACGCTATGAAGCTAGGTCGGTTCTAGTGGTTCAACTAGACTCAATGGTAGAAGATGTAGAGTATTTAAACAAACATGCGCTTATTGGCAAATTTATGGATATCTAAATTTCTCTTCCCTTTTGGAGGATTGGGTTAGGAAGACTTGGAACCTTGAAGGTGATGTGGAGGTGATGTTGAGTGCAAATAACTATTTTATGGTGGTTTTCTCTTATCTTGCGGATCATAACAAAACATTTGAAGGGGTCCCTATTTCTGTAACCAAGTGGGACTCTTTCTTAAACCCTGGCATGTGGGTTTCAACCCATCAGAGGAGCGGTCATCGTGGGTTCTAGTGTGGGTTCGACTTTCATGGCTTCTATTGGAATTCTGGACAAATGATATCTTGCATATGATTGCACTTCTTCTTGGGAAGTCAGTTGGACCATCACAACAGACGATGGATAAATAGGTAATCTTTGTTTATCGTGTCTATGTTGAAATTGATTTAAACAATCCTATTCTAGATTTTTTTGAAATACAGTTTAGATCGACTACATGGGTTCAACAACTTGACTATGAAGCTCTTCTATTTCATTGTCGGATCTGCCATGAATACGGCCACCTGCAAAGAAAATGCCCTAAGTTTGTCTTGCCCATGGCTTCAAATCTTGGGCCCTCTCGGTCTACAAAAAAATTGGATAAAGGAAAATCCTCGATAAAGGAAGGCTTTGTTCTAGTAAAACCCCAAAACAGAGGAAGAAGGGCAAAAAGAGACCTTAAGGATAGCCAACCAGATGCTCTGCTCAAATGTTTTGAAATACTAGATGATCTTGATTAGTGCATGGAGATACCTGAAACGTCGCTACCTAATGTAGATATAACAAGGATAAATCAGATGTCTCTTCTTGAGGTGGAACCTAAGGAATCAAATCTAGGGGGTTTAAATGAAGGACAAAGGGCTTTGGTTCTGAGTACAAGTGATATAGTTAGATCTAGCCCTCGAAGGAAAACTATTTTGGAAAGTGGCACAGATTTAGTTATGCCCTCTCCTACTCAGGAACTGATGTAGTCATCCTTGGACTATAAAACTCCTATGGTGTTGGGATTGCAGCAGAAAATAATTAAAAAAGGTGCTTCGAATAAGAATATGAATGTGGGTCGAAAGAAAGACCAGGATAAAATTAAGTTAATGGGCGAAACTTTGGTGGAGTCAGGCTTGGTGAGAACATTGGACTCCCATTTTTCTAACCCCTAAAAATGATTATCCTTTCATGGAATGTAAGGGGGTTGAACAACATCCCCAGACAAAAAGCTATTCGTGATTTGGTTTGTGTTCATTCTTCAGATGTGGTATTTATTCAGGAGACTAAATATGTTCAATATTACTCCCAAGTTGTGGATAAGAGCTCAATGCCAGTGTATTTGTGCATGTGGATATGTTGGTGGCATTGCTTGTTTATGGAATTTGGTTAAGATCTCTCCTCTTACTTGGATTTCCAATAGATGGTCTATTTCGATGATCGGGTATGATAATGAATCAGGTGAAACCATCCCACTTACAAATGTGTATGCCCCTGTTGATTACAATAGTAAAGTGAATTTGTGGGAGCACATTGGCTTTGTGAAAATTTTGGCTCCCTTGTACCCATGGATTTTGGTTGGAGACTTCAACTCTATCACTTGGAGAAACGTGGTGGGGTTGATCGTCTGGAGACTTTTTCTTCCATATTCAATGCTCATATTTGGGCCCTAAACTTGGTTGACATCAAGTCGGATAATGGGATATTTACCTAGCACAATAGAATATGTGGAGAAGATTCCATCTCAGAGAGACTCGATAGGTTTTTGATCTCCAATTTTTGGATGGGTAATAACATAAGCTCTAGTTTTATGATTCTAGAAGGTAGGGGATCTGATCATTGTCCAATCAAACTCTATGCTTTGGAGTTAGGGCTAAATAAAAATTCTTCCTTTAATTTTCAATTTATGTGGCTTCGGTATCCTAAGATTCATGATTTCATGCGAGGCTGGTGGACCAATGGTAAACCTCCTCATGGCACCGCTATGTATTCCTTTATGAAGCGGCTATAATTTGTTAAGCATAAATTGAAGATATGGAATAGACTAAATTTTGGAAAAAATTTCTTGGATAAGTTTGCGGCTCTTAGGAGGGTGGAAGAAGCTATTAGAGATCAGGGACTCATGAAGGAGCTTCTCATTGAGGAATCTGAGGTTGCGAAAGACCTTGTTGAATGGGAACTAAGGGAAGATTTTTTTTGGAAATAAAAAGCTCTATTAGATTAGCTTCAGGAAGGGGATAGGAACATGACCTTATTTTATAACTCAATTAAGGCTCATCGTAATGGTAACCTGATTACCTCTCTTGTAAATTCTTAGGGGGCCCTACTCTTTTCTTTCAGGGATATTTCAGAAGAGACTAGGAGGTATGTTTCCTCTCTCTTCAAGGAGGACTCCCTCTCAGATGATGAGTATGAAAAGCTTATTCTAAACTGTCTTCCCTCGATTATTTCTAGAGAGATGAATGAGCACTTTATGGGTCCAATTTCCCTTGAGGAGTTGGAAAATGTTGTATTCAAGATGAAAAAGGGAAAGCCCCGGGCCCATATGGATTCTCGATTGATTTTTATTAGGAGTTTTGGGAGTTAATCAAATTTGATCTTCTGGAGGTGGTCCATGAGTCCCAAAAGAACAAATAGATGCTAAGGGACATAAATGCTACCTTTGTGGTGCTTATTCCCAAAAAAGAGGGAGTGAATTCCTTGAATATGTTTAGGCTTATTGCTCTTTGCAATGTTGTGTATAAGATCATCACACAAATTATTGCTGAGAGGCTGAAGATATGGTTGAGCAAAATCATCTCTAAGGATCAAGGTGAGTTTTTTTTTGGCCAGCAAATATTGGATGGGGTTGTTATTGCTACAAAAGCTATTGACTCGATGGAAACTTCTAAGGAAAAAACTATGTTCATTAAGTTGGACATGGCTAAAGCCTATGACCAGGTCAAATGGTCCTTTCTTCAAAAAGTTCTTGTTGCTTTTGGATTTGAGGAGGAATGGATTAGATGGGTGATGAGCTGTGTTTCTTCTTCCTCGTTCTTTTTTCTTGTTAATAATGAGCCATCAGAGCAATTTTAGGCCTCAAGGAGATTGAGGCAAGGAGATCCTTTATCTCCTTATTTTTTTATCATTATGGCAAAATTTTTGGGAAGATTGCTCAAGTCTCAGGTCATGCAGGGTCTCATTCAGGGGTGGAATGGGATAGTAGTTTGCCACCTCTTTCCCACCTTCAATTTGTTGATGATACTGCTTTATTGGGAGTTGCCACTATTAGGGAAGTTGACAACATTATATGGTCTTTTGATATATCTTGGTGTTTTTGAACAATTGATTAATGAGGACGAGTCTTCTATTTTCTTCTTCAATACCCCTCCTCTTATTCAAGCCAGGATTGCTCACATTCTAAGATTCCAGGTCGTGATTCCCCCCTTCATTTATCTTGGTATTCCGATTTCATCTCATCATCTACCTAGATCTTCTTGGTAGTCTATGCTTGATAAGTTTAGAAGGAAGGTGAATCACTGGACCGTCAGATGGCTATCCTCTATAGGTAGAGTGTTTCTTTTAAAATTTATTATTCAAGATTTACCCATTTACAGGTGCTTTGTGCAAACAAATCCCTCTCGTTTCATCAAGGACATGGATGCTTTGTTAAGATAGTTTTTATGGTCTGGAAAACTTGATCAATATAAATGAAGTCTCGTTAGGTGGGATTCTATATGTAGGTCGGTTCAAGAGGGAGGCCTTGGGTTGCGATAGATGGCTCTTTTTGGGTAGGATTTGGCTGCAAAACTTTATTGGAGTTGGTGTACCTCTCAAGATCAAATTTGGGCTAAAATATTATCTTGTAAATACTTGAGAGGTATTTATGAGACTGAGATCCCTAGATTCAGCTTGGTTGGGAAAGGTTTAGTTATCTAGGACACTCTAAAAAGAGGAGCTAATTTAATTAAGCAAGATTTGTTCTGGATTTATAATCAGGGGTTAGATGCTCTATTCTGGGAGGATTCTTGGGATGGCCACCCTCTTATCTTGACTCAATATCCCATGTTGTATTCCCTAAGCATTTTTTTTTGAAAGTGGGTTGGTCTCGTATGGAGGACTTTAAAAAAATCTAATTTTTTGGAAATATGGAGATGTACAGGTGGAAAGATTCGCAAGAATGGCCCCAGGGGGGTTTGGCCAAGGATAGAGATGTGCTTGCTCTTATTCTTGTGGTGAGGCACTATTCTTCATTGAGGGGTAAAGACATTCTAGATTGGAACCCTGATCCCAAAGTAACCTACTCTGTAGCCTATGGTTATTAGGTTCTTGACAAGCAAAAGTTTGGGAGTCTCCCTGTCACATGGTGGAGAAAGGTGTGAAACATATATGCTTGACCAAATTCTTTCTCTGGCTGGTAGCTCGTAATAAATGCCTCGCTTGGGATAACATGAGGAAGAGGGGATTTTAGGGTCCCTATTTTTGTGTCCTTTGCGATAAGAATGAGGATGACTCTCTTCATTTATTTTTCCAATGCTCCCTTTCCAAAGACATTTGGCACCATAGGTGGAGTTCCTGGAACCATCCTTGTTTTCATGTGCTCTCCCTGGTGGATTTTTGGAGTATCTGGGTAAACCTCCTACCAAGGCCCCCTTCCTTCGGGTGGTTTATAATTTGGGCCATTCTTGCATCATCTGGCATATTTGGCTTGAATGGAACCGTTGCATCTTTTAGGGCAGTCATTTGGCTATTCAACAAATCTAGAAAAGGATCCTATGTATGGTTCAAGAAACTATCCATAGAAAATGTGATGTGGATCCTCTTTTGGACTCTAGGGAGGAGAAGGTACAATAGGCCCTTGGTCTCTTTGGGGATGGTGTGAACTCTTCTAGCCCTAGCAGGGTTCCTTAGCTCAACAAGAAGGTTAGGAGAGATGGTAGGTGGAGGCCACCCCCTAGAGGAGTTTTAAAAATTAATATTTATGGGTCGTCCAGGGGTAATCCTGGACATATTGGATTTGGTAGAGTTGTGGGAGAGATTCTATTGGTGTGATCAGTTTTTTCTTTTCCATTGATAAAGGTGTTCACTCCAACAATTTTATGGAAGCTCTTGCGATTATCAATGCCTTGCAGAGGGGGTTTTCTCTTGGATAGTGCAGGATTATCTACGAGTCCAACTCTCAAATTATGGTTAATATTTTAAATAGTAAAATGGTGGAGGATTTTAATTGGTAGTTAGCCTTTGTGGCCGTTCAGATTCTCAGAATGAGTGAAGAGTTTGAGTTTATATCCTTTGTGCACATTCCAAGGGAATGGAATGGGTTATTGGTTACCTGGCCAAAAGGGCTTTTGAGTTGTTGGATCCTTGGATTATTGATAATTGGGAGAGTCTCCAGTACCATGACTCTCAATACCTCTGGGAGTTGATCTACAAGTATGGTCATACTTAATGTGGTTTTTTCTTGTTGTCTTCTTCGAGTTTCGACATTATCTAGTGGTTTTAGCCTATTTTGTTGCTTATTTGAATCCTGGTTGGGAGCTCAACTGTACTCTGTAATCCAAAATTTTTATCAATAAATTTTTACCCCTTTATTTAAAAAATAATAATAATATGTCCTTCCTTGCTAGCTACAACTAGAATTTAATATTTTATGTGTCCATGCAAACAAAATGCAACTCAAGCATATTTAGTATGCAAACAACTTTTACAATCCTTCTAACATCTACATTAAGGAAAACTCATGCAGATTTAATAGAAAGTTGTAAACTAGCTACAACCAATGTTCAATAATTTATGCATCCATATAAACAAAGTGCAACACAAGTATTTTGGTCTACAAATAATAGTTACAATCCTCCTAACCCTTAAATACACAAATTTTGAAAAATGTTGAATGGTGACCCCTTTTAATTTTCTACAAAATATTTACAAAATGCTAATATTTCAATCTCATTTCATATAGTTAGTCTTGTAAAATAGTTTTCAATTGAAACGTTGTGTAAGCCATTAGATCCAAATAGCAACCAATATTTGGTCTTCATAATCAGAGGTCTTTACAATGCACAAACTCATCCAATTATATTTGGTAACTCAAGATGATATCATTACCCTCAACATCTTCTTTGCTTTACCAGATGTCGAGCAATTTTCCCTCTCATTTGTTATGTTCAAATACCTAAAACTTTAAAAATTAAAAAGAAATGGGCTTACAACAAACCCAAAAAATGATTTTAGGATTGTAAAAAATATAGAAATTATAGTTTATCTTTTTATGGCATCATTGCTTCAACCATGAGTTTTTTGGAACAATTGACAATAAAATCAATTAGTTAAACATGTGGAATGAATTTTTTTTTTTATATATATTGATGGTGAATAAGGGGATTGAAAGGGCCCCATCCCTATTAAAAAATATGTCCAAAGATTTTACATTTTAGTCTCACCATTTAGGATTATAATTGGAACAAAACAACAACAAAAAATAAAAAGAGTTTCAAGATAAAATTTTAAACAAAATACCAGCAACTAGATCAATCGAGGAACGATAACCACAAAAAAGCCACTTGCACTTAAAACCTAAAATATTGATTATTCAACAACAACAAGCATCACTAATAGAGGAAATGATTCTCCCTACAAAGACGAGCTAAAATATCCATTTTCTCAGTTGCATATTTGGGTCTTCTCACCACCAAGCAATTCAAAGTCAACTCCATATAAAATGTTTGGTAAAATAAGTGGATTCAACCCATGTAAAATATTGATGGAAAATTTGTTGAGCTGGCCCAAGCAAGTATGATTCTTGCTCCTAATCCACACCTTTAGGGGGGGGCATTTTATTTTACCCCACACACCAATGTAAAAGCCTCAAAGTCCACAATCTCTTTCCTTGCACATCTAATTCTCATAAATGCTACCTTCTCTATTCTTCTCTCTAGTCGTAACTTCATCAATTTTGATCAGGAAGTAATCCTTCTAGGTGGTGAAATCTTTAGCCTCCACTCATATATTTGCCAAGATATTGACAAATTTATTCCCTTCATGCTATACATGGTTTAAAAAATATTTTTGAAGAGAATATAAGATTGGTTTCATGTCACAAGTCATATCCTCAATACTCCATCCAGCTTTATAGTTGCCTTTCAGAATGTTGATCAAATTTAATGAATCACCTTCTACAATGATGTTCTTAGAATTAATATTGTTCATCAATTTTTCTCCTAAATAAAAGTCTTGGGCCTCCACAAAGTGATTTGATTGAATTCTAAGAGGCTCAACAAAATCTAGTAGGATCTTAGCATTCAAGTCTCTAAAAACCCCTCCAATCCCTGCTCACCTCATATTTTCTTTCATTGTGCCATCCACATTAAGTTTTATCCTACAATGGGATGGGTGCATCCAATTGGTATCACATCTAGAAGGTCTTAATATCTTTTTAGGGTGAAGATGCAGAAGGTGGTATCTTAGGGCAATCACTTTTTCCTCTTTATTTTCCAAAACCTCCTTAATATTGAGGATTCTTATATTTTTCATTGTTGCACTCAGAATATGAAGAGCCATAAAAGACACTTTCATCTTCCTATATTTAAATATTCTACTATTTTGCTCCTTCCATACCCCAAAAGGAAATGAAGGAGGTAAAAATTCCATAGAGAAATAAGCCTTTTACTCTTAAATGACGACTCCCATTAAAGACACAAATCTATCATATTATTTGGAAAAAATCTAGGAGACATAAAGATGGCTCATCAAGTCACCCAAAATCTATCGGGGGAAGGAGCATTCAAGGAATATATGCACTAATTCCCACCTTTGCTCACACAAGAAACATCTATTCACTACACAAATACCCCTTTTATGGAGATTATGTATTGTCAAAATCTTGTTTTGAACCACCAACCAAAAGAAGTATACCTTCAATAAGAGGTATTTGATCCAAATTTTGGAAACTAGCAACCATCCCCTTCCTTCCTGCTCTAATTGTGACACCCTTATTTTATAGAGTAATAATCGTTGTCCTCCCCTTTCCAAATAACAAAATCAATAGATCTAATGTTACTCAAATGGTTTAGTTTGAGGAATATTTATAAATTCTTAACCATTGATGACAAATCTGACTCCAAACCTCGGATATCCAAGTCCTTCCACTTTTTTCCATCATCCCTGACTAACATGTAATTAGCCACAACATTCCCAAATTTCTGAGAGAATGTTGGTTCAAGAATATTTACCTCAGGGTCCTCTATCAAAGGCACATCTTTCAACCATCTATCCTTCCAAAAATTCACCAGCCTTCCATCAGTGATGCACCATTGGAGACCCTTCAAGAGAAGAGATATGATCTCTACCAAACTGTTCCAGAAAGAATAACCTTTTGATAAATTTTTAGAGTAGAGAAAGTTGCTCACATTTCTTAGATATTTAGCTTTGAGGCTTTTGATCCAATCTAACTTATCATTCTTCAATAGTTTCTAGCCTATTTTCCCCATCAATGCTTTGTTCATCTACTTGATTCTTCTAAATCCCAAATCCCACACTTCTTTCCTTGAGCATATATTATCCCATGCCACCAGAGCAAAACACTGTCTTTCTTTGAAACCAAACCACAAGAATGATCTCTATATTTTTTCTCTTTTGTCTTTGATTTTAGCTAGAATTTTGAAGAGAGACACAAAGTAAATAGAGATAATTTGGAGGGTAGATTTGACTAATTGAGCTTTACCTACTTGGCTAAGGAGGCTTCCTCTCTAATTGAATAACTGTTTAGTCAACCTGTTAATTACTAGATTTCAGAAGCTCATCTTCATCCAACAACATCCCCAAATATGTTGTTGGTAGATCTCCAGTGTCATATCCAAAAATTTAGGTAATCCTCCTCTATCTTATGATAGGGGTGTTAAGAAAGTAGACTTTACTTTTAGAAAAGTTTACCTTTTACCCCGTTGTTGCTTAATACAAACCCAAAATAATCTTGAGCTCCTTCGCTTGTGAAATTGAGGATTTCAAGACTATGATGGTATCATCAATAAATTATTGATGTGAAATGTGGTTTGATGTAGATGTTGGTTTGAAATCTCCCACCTTGCCTTCCTCCATTACAACCAAAATGGTTCTACCTAAATATTCTACAAAGATAATGAATAGGTAGGGTGACAAAGGGTCACCCTAGCACAACCCCTAGTTGCTACTGAAGTATCTTGTTGGAGAATCATTTACCAAAGCCAAACCAATAACATTGTTGAGGAAACACATTTTCTGATTAGCCCCACCCATCTAGCCTAAAAACTAAATTTCAACAAAACCTTAGACAATAAATCCCATGCAATTCTATCATAAGCTTATTCATATCCAATTTCAAAAGCATCCTTGCCATTTCACTTTTCTCCATCGAGTGGATAACCTCATGAATGGTTATAATGCTATTCAGGATTTGATATCCTTTAATGAAGCCACTTTGCTGGCTAGCAACGATAAAATGTAGAATCGCTTTCATCTTGTTGGTAATAGTTTTTGGCAAAATTCTATATAAAGTGTTACATAAACTTATAGATCTAAAATCCTTTAGGTCTCTGGCTCCTTCAATTTTTGGAATAAGAGCTAGAAATATTGAGTTCACATCCCTCAATAAGTAATGAGATTTGTGTACTTCCATAATAGCCTTTGTAATATCAGATCCTACAATGTTCCAAAATTTATGGGAAAAGATAGCATGAAAAGCATCCAGCCCTAGGGCTTTCGTCCCTCCAAAACCAAAATTTTCCCTCTTAATTTCCTCTTCAATAAAAGGGCTCATGAGATAAGTGTTTGGTCTCTCCATATCCAATGAGGGAATGTTATTAAGAAGTTTTCTTTTAGCATCCTCATTCACAATCACTGTTGATCCAAGTAGGTTTGAGAAGAAGCTTACTGCTTTAGCTTGGATATCGTCAATTTCATTAACAAAAGTACCATATTTCCTCACCAACTCTTTAATTTTATTACTTCCCCTATGTCTCAAGGTAGAGACATGAAAGAACTTTGTGTTCTTGTCATCCTCCTTGAGCTATGTTAATCTAGACTTTTATTTCCAAAATACTTCCTTACAAGCAATAATATTATGATAATCTAATAGAAGCTTCCATTCAAACATCCTTAGCTACTCATCCAAACCCTCATTAATATTCTTGTCAATTTCCTCCAACTTTTGTTTAATTTCTAGTTTCTATGAGAATAGGTGCCCAAAAACTCTTATATTCTAAGATATGAGATTTTGTTTGATAAGTATTAATTTACAGGCTACTTGGATGATTACATGCTCTAGGAAGTCTTTCTTCCACCATTCCTCTATTTTGGATTCTAAGTTATCATGTCTCATCCACATTAGTTCCATTTAAAAAGTACTCTTAAATTGTTTCCCCCTATCCTCAACCTCCCAAATGATCATATTATGGTCAAATCCTAGTTTTGGAAGGGTTGTAAGAGTTGTGTCCCTAAAAGCCACCATATCTTCCTAAGGAATCAAAAAATGGTCTAACCTTATCCAATTAATTGATCTGTGAGCCTTCTATTACTCTAGGTATACTCCATTCTTCTAAGATCTATATCCATGAGTTCATCGCCATTCAAGAAATTTCTAAATTCTCGTATTTCTTTGCAAGGGAGAGGAGACCCCTCTTTCTTGTTAGATGGATACAATAGAGAGTTGAAGTACCCAACTAGTACCCAAGGGATACCCTTGAAGTTTGATCTGAGTTGAAATGACTTCGATCATAGTTGTCTTCTTCCTATCACCAAGTTCAAAGCATAGACATTCGTTAGTATCCGACTTTATTTTATCTCCAAATTATGATAGAACAAGAAAATAAAATTACTATTACTAACTATATGTCTTCCTTCAATTTTTTTTTTATTCCACAGGTACATAAGAAACCCAAAGATCCCATTTGTCAGACTCACCAAGTATTTTTTCTCCTTTCAAATAAAATGTTTTATCCTTTCTAAATTTTGAAGATCCATTTTAGTCTCCTGTAGTAAAATCATATCTAGTTGATAATCCTGTCTTAAAGCGAAAACCACCCATTTTTGGGGGGGCATTCAACCCCCTAATGTTCCAAGACATTATTTTCATTACTTAGACTTTAAAGGGTGTTTCTCCCCCCTAAATTTAAGGATTGCCTAAGTGCCATTCACCACCTCAATAGTCATTTCCTTCTCTTTGACTTCTACCTTCGTTGATCTTTCCCTCTGAGAATCTAATACAACATCTACCTTTTATTTCTTTTGGATTCTTGTAATCCTATGTGGATTACTACTCTTACCTTTATATTTTACTATAATTTTCATTTCTTTCTCAAGATATCAAGGGGTGATACTCAAATTTTCTTTTTTTCCTTTCATTCAAACTGGTTCCTCAAAGGGGGTTTCAAGGTTTACCTCGTTGTGTTCACCAAAACCATCCACTCGGGTTGTTTCATTTTCTAAATCCTGTAGACAACTAAAATTTGTATCAACAATCGCATTATCCTTCATAGTAGGTTCACAAAACGAAAGGCTTACCTCGAGATTTTCTCCTTCAAACCTGCCTTCTTTAAGAGCAACCTCTCCTTTTGCTAGAGCCTCAAATTGAGTCTTTTTTGGAGCATCTTCATTGTCTTCCATATTGATACCTATATTTGGTTGTCCCTCCTTCTTAGAAGGATGAGGGTTTGGGTTTTTTTAATGTTACCATATTTTTTTCCCATGGTTTCCTTTTTTTTCCATGGCATAATTGAAATTGGAGTGTCCAACCTTCTTAAATAAGAAGCATTTGACTGCAACATTCTCATATTCTAAAGGTTATGTCCAAATGCTATGCTTCGATTCAATCTCAATCAACTTTGGGAAATCCCTTTCCATTTTTGCATTCACACACATTCTAGTAAAAATTAACCTAGACCGAGCTAGGATTACCAAATATATCATAATCAAATGCTCAATTTCTTTGTTAGGACCACATACTAATATTATTTTTGTAATTCTTGTATAATTATGTAATGACCCACTTTCAATGTGAGGACCCCTTTATAATGTAATTTTGTAATACTTTGTAATGGTATGTGGCAAGTAAGGCACCTAGACAAGTGGGGTCATTTCATATAACCGTTATCAAGAATGTAATCGATGTTTGGTAGAAGATTTTAGTTCGAGCGATATTTTCATGTAAGCTAACTCTTGAGCATTAGGTTAGGGTTGTATGAAGCGTTTCTTTAAAAGACATGGAGTGTTGAGGATATTATTGTACCTTAGGCTTAATTATAAGCCTAAGATATTATATTTCTTATTTCTTGCATTGTAATACGTGAGGTATAGTATGCCCACATTGGATATGTGTTTGTTATTTGTTAGGATGCATAGTTAGACTGTTAAAGATATATTTTGTCATATAGCAGTTAGTTGTTAGTTTGCATCCATGTTTGGCAGGTGGTTATCCCTGCATATTTTTTAGTTACAATTTGTTGGCCTTGCATGGCAAAATGTTACAACCATAGTAATCTACATGATTCTTTGTATGTTCTATATATTTTATTATACATAATGAATAATCAATTTCCCGGTTGGGGAATTTCCATATCATTTGTAATCAGAGCCATAGGATAGTTTGTGCAAGAAGGGAGGCAATGTGCCAACTTCATTACTAGGTGACTAGTATTGTTTTGTTGTTAGTGCACCAAATCCTAGGGTAGTTGTTGTGAGGAATTGGCTTGGGCTATCCCGTAGCATTAGTTTTGTGAAGCTCCTAAGGTGGTAGAGGGTTGAAAATTACCCCTACACCAAATACCCTTAAAAGAATATTAGAGGGTAATCAAACTTACCCTGAGGAAGGCAAGAAAAATTTATCTGCTTTGAAGATCAAAGAAAAAAATAGAGAACATATTTTAGGATTAGTTGCACAAGTTTGAGGTCAATTTGTGGCTAAAAGGAGCCATTGGCACTCCTTGCTGAGAGAAAATCAGGGTTGTCGAAGAGTGCATAGGTTAAGGAGTTCTACAAATTTTTTGGAGGTTATACGTGCTTGGAGGCTTCAACAGGTTTCTTGGAGGAGTTAGAGGCTCGAGAACTTCCCCATTCCCCTCCTTTTTATCCATCTCCCTCTTTCCCATTGACTAACTGACCTTCCTACCGATTGGAAAAAAATTAGGCAAGGAGCGGTGTAACCTATCGCCACCCCTTCATGATATGTACGAATGCATATTTTTGTAAATTTATTAAAGTATTGAAGGAGGTTGACCCCTCAAAGAGGCCTATGATTTTGTGTTGTTGTTCCTAACAAGTGGTATCAGAGCGCTTTCTAGGGTCAAGTTTCACTGTGAATGCAATAGTTCTTGCCCATTCATTCCTACTATTAGGTAAAATTTTCCTATGTTTTCCATTTTTGGTTTGTCCTTTATCTAAAATAAATTATTAAAAATAATAATAAATAATAAATAAAACCTAGCAAAAACCAACAAAAATAGTCTTTTTTCTACAGTAGTTGTGTAGGTTAGAAACCCTACATTGGGGGTTTTAAAATATCATGAAGCTATCATTATTGGCTAAGCTAGATAGCCCATAAATCATTTAGTGAAGTAAGGGATGATTAGGCTCTAATACCTAGGCCTCAAATAACACCCACGTACAAAATTGAGCTCTCATATGTCTTTGAGTATTTAGGGAGACCACATAGGATTAAATAAACCTTTAACCCTAGGAAGTTTTTTGGCCTTGTATTATTCATAGTGCATCAAATACAACATCCAAAAATATTACCCTCCCGTACTATCAAAGAGGTAGGTAGTGTGCTCAAGGGTATGTGTGGAATCCTCCTTGAGTAGTGGCCTAAAATATTGGTTCGAGCACTATCATTCATCACTACGGTATAATAGAGGACCTATGGATATTACATACTCCTTGGCTTAGAGTACCTGGTTCTTCTCCATCTACAAACAAAAATTCTTTATCTGTGTTAACCCTATCACCATAAATTTTCCCAAGTTTGAGGTGTAGATCAATTGGCTCGACGAAACCTCATAAAGGGGGATGGACGTCCAAGGTTCAAATCTCAAACCTCGTCGGACTGAATGCTTATCCATATTCCTCGGATCCATACATGAGAAAAAATGGGGTAGCCCCAGTGGGTGTCCGAATGCTAGTGCGATAAGCCCAAAGGGCAAGTGGAATTTGGATGTGCCAATCCTTATGACTATCTACGACCGTATTTTTAAGGATGGCAACCAGTGTTTTGTTTGACGCCTCTGCTTGCCCATTTGCTTGCGGATAATAGGGTGTCAAAAAACTGTGCTAAATTTTGTACTTTGTGGTCAAAGCATGCACGTCTTTGTTCTTGAATGGTGGCCCATTATCTGAGATTATTTTGGATGGAATATCAAAATGACATATGATGTTATGCAAAATGAACTCCACAATGCGGGGTCCTGTCATAGAGGTCAGTGAAATTGCTTTCACCCACTTGGTAAAATACTTTGTGGCTGTTATGATAAACATGTGATGGCCTGATGACGTAGGGGAGATCTTTTCAATTAGATCGAAGCCCCACTGTGAAAATGGCCAAGCAGACTGGATTGTCTGCAAGTCCTGGGAAGGTACGTGCATCAAATTGGCATGATGTTGACACTTCATGCACTTCTTGACATATGCGTAGCAATCTCGCTCTAAATATGGCCAATAATAGCCCATGCAAAGAATGTGCTTTGTGATGGCCATACCACTGAAGTGGCCACCACATGTACCATCGTGCACTTGGGAGACTACCCAAGTGGACTCTTGCTAGTCCAAGCAATGAAGGAGGATCCCTTCATAGCTGCGACGATACAAAATGTCTCCTATCAAGACATACTTAGCCACTTTTTGCTTGAATGTTTGTTTTGCAGCATGCGTCAATCTAAGTGGAAGATTACCTAAATTGATGTAGTCTCTAATGGGTAAATAACAGTCCTATTTATCAAAAACCTTGACAGTATGAACAACCAATCCCTCTTGAAGTTCATCCCTAAAAAATGCTAATGGGGATAGAACTTGTAAGAACAATGTTTTGTTGCTATTAATGGGAGTAGGGGAGAACAAGGACCCCTAGTTGGCATGTTTCAGATGATCATGGATTCAAGAGAACTTATCCGAGGATGGTTCAATATGGATCATGTGGATTCTTGACATCAAGTCAGAGCTTGCACGCTTCATCACAGATTGCGATAGGGTTTTGAATTGAATGGTTGTCATATCACTAGAAAGGTCTTGTGGGATTAGTGACCCCAAAGAGGCCATTGTGTCCGCAAAATGATTCGATGATCGAGGGAGTGCTTCGATGTCGTACCATTCAAGTTTTGCCAGGAATTTGTCCATAAGGTCTTTATAAGCCTACAAAATTGGGCATTTGCATTGGTATACCCCTTTGACTTGATTGAAAATTAACAACGAATCACCAAATATGTTCAGTCGTTTGATGTTCATGGCGATTGTTGTCTGAAGACCTATGAGCAAGGCTTCATACTCTGCATTATTGTTGGTGCATGGAAAATTTAATTTAAATGACAGGGGCATTGGAGTGCCCTATGGTGTGAAGAATACTATTCCCATGCCACCACCTTTCTCACACTTAGAACCATCAAAAAATAAGGTTATGTCAGCCTGTGACTCAGGCTCATCAAAATCTGGCGATTCTGAGACATGGAAGACCCCATCATCGGGTAGTTCTATGACTAGAGGCTGATTCTCTTCAAGAGGGGCCTCTGCTAGTTGATCGGCTATGACCTGTCCTTTGATAGATTTTTGTCCAATAAACTCTATGTCAAATTCTGTCAACAACATGATCCATTTTTCCATACGACTACTATGATAAGTACGACTCATCATGTATTGCAATGGATTCTCCTTAGACACAACATACGTAGTGTTTCTCAGCATGTAGTGGCATAGCTTCTTGGTAGCAAACACCACTGCCAAGCAGAGTTTCTTGATGTATGCATAGTTAAGTTCATAACTGACCAGGGTGCGGCTAAGATAGTAAGTAGCCTGTTCTTTGTGAAGTTCATTCTTCTAGGCCAACATGGCACCCAATGCCACCTCAGTAGTTGAGATGTATAAGTAGAACGAAACTCCTGGTCTAGGTGGTGCCAATACTGGTGGCAAAGCCAAGTATTGTTTGATGTCATCAAAGGTTGAATGGCACTCGTCATCCCAATGAAATGTAACCCCCTTGTGCAATAATTTGTTCATGGGTCGGCACTTGTCAGATAGCTGTGCTATGAAGCGCTTAATCGATGCGACCTTTCCTTGCAAACTTTTGAGTTGCTTAATAGTAGTTGGAGGAGCCATTTCAAATATTGCCTTGACTTTCTTTGGGTCCACCTTGATGCCTCACTTTGAGACTATAAAACCCAAGAGTTTTCTAGATGTGACGCCAAATACGCACTTCTTGGGATTCAGTCTGACCTTATGCTCTATGAGGCGATCGAGGATCTTGCTTAAGTCACCGAGATGATCTGAGCATAAAAGAGACTTGGCTAACAAATCATCCATGTAATCTTCCAAAGTTTTGTGCATGTAATCATGGAAGATGTATGTCATGGCACGTTGGTAGGTGGTGCCAGTATTTTTAAGTCCAAAAGGCATGACCTTATAACAAAATGTCCCCCAAGGTGTTGTGAATGCCGTTTTGAGTTGATCCTCGGGATTGATACGAATCTGATTGTATCTCGAGAAACCATCCATGAGGGATAGCATTTCATGACTAACATGTCTACTAACACGTCGATGCTTGGTAAGGGGAAATCATCCTTAGGAATCACTTTGTTTAGATCTCAAAAATTAGTGCATATGCAAATCCTCCTATCGAGCTTTTTGACGGGCACCATGTTGGACAACCATGGCGGATAATCCACGTAGATGACAAACTGTGCATCCAACAGCTTTTGCAATTCATCTTTGACCATCAAGGCCATTGTTGGGTGCATCTTACATAGTTTTTTCTTAACTGGCTTGATTGTCGGGTCAAGCATTAGATTATGCATGACTAGCTATGGATCTAGCCTCGACATGTCTTTGTATGACCATGCAAAAACCTCCTTCTTCTCTTTGAGAAGGGCAATGTAGTCGGCTTGCTCTTCGAGGGATAAGCTTACCCCCAGCTTGATAATCTGTGGATTCATTGGATCTAAGCCGATGTCTATGTTAGTCGTCTCCTCGATCGACATGTGGGATCCGTCCTCCAACTGATGTGGAGTCAAGATCAAATGGATATCATTAGCTGAGTTTAAATCTACGTTTGGAACCTCGGGTCCCTCTTCAGCCTGAAAAATATCCTGAGTTGTTCTTGGGGTAAAATGAGGCATTTTATCGAAAGGCCAATACTCTAATGGGGAGAGTGGTGAATTGACGTGATCCCAATCGATGGCATCTATGTCTAGATGCAATGACCGTGCTGGATTGGCCGGATTGTGGATGGGTGCAATCAAATCAATGGAGATCATGTGGATGAAATGAATTTGGTCTCCATTACCATGGGTGTGATAACTTGAACATTTTGGATGCTCCCTATTCTCTGGATCTGGCTCTGTAGGGACGAGCATGAATGGATCGGCCCTATGTGTTGATAGGAAGACAGGGTCTTCCCTTGGCACTAATGTCATTATAGGGTCTCGGGGTGGACGGTGCTCATCGTAAACTTGGAGCCATTGATCCAACACTTGGTCCCACCCTGTTGGGTCTACGTACCATTCATGCCCTAACCTTATGCCTAGTTGTGCCATCAGTTCTTCATGGGTTACAGGGTGATTGTGCCGTCGCACATGATTAAGATATTCCATCTTAGTTTTGTCTTCGTAATCATTGTCGGTGATCCAAAGGCCCTCGTTGGCCCCGATAGCTGTCTGTGACATATTATGCTCATCTTGTTCGAGCAAATTAATCTGATCCCATTACGGTTGTTCCACACTTGGTGGGGGGACTTGATTCTCTTGACATTGCACTGGTTCAATTGGAACCTCTAAAGGGAACAATTTCAAAAAGATATCTGGACACTGTTTATGCTCTCCTTGGAAGTTAGTGTCCGAACTTTCACCTCTCTATATCAACGAAGAAGGGTTATTGATGTTACCAAGGGTGGTTGTTGACCATGGGAGATAATCTCTCAATGTGTACGTTGTGTTTGGGTTGGCATAAGGATCTGATGCCAATCCACCCTTGTTGCCTATTCCTAGGCCTTGCATGTTTTCCACCAAGATGTCTAAGGGTAGGGGGTGGTTGAACCCTACTCCCGACTTATCATAAGTCATTTGATATCTTGGTTGGCAAAGGACATGCACCCCTTGCTCATATCTTCCTAACCTGTATCCGTGCCAATTGCATTGGCTGAGATATCTCAGAGCGAAGTCTGGGTTCAACAGATAATTGACATTTTTGGCAAAAGGCTCTTCATCCTCGTCCTTTTGCTTGCATGGTTCGATACCATGGTCAAGGCCCCCATACACAAAATTTGTCTAGTTTGGTGGGTAACCTAAAGGAACAACTATCCCTATGGGAAGGCGAGGTCTCCCCATGTCCTACACTAATTCTAGCATGGGCGTTGCTACAACATTTTGCACTAGATATTCCCCCAGGCCCGTACTGTCTATTTCAATAGTAATTGTTGACGATTGAGATGGAGGAAATGGAAGGCCTTCCTGAGTCCATTCCATGTTGGGTGGATTAGGAGCTTCAGCTTCCATTGTGCTAGGTATTTCTTCTATTGAGACAGTTGATATCGTTGGCAACACCTCTTCTAGGGGTTGAGCCTCTTCTAGGATCTATTTTCCTTTGTCCTTCTGTTTAGCCATGACAGGTGGCATTGGTAATGAAGGAGTAGATGATGAAGATGCACCTAGCTAGGGTTTTGATGGATTAGTCACCAGTGGTGCCTGCAGCATCGAACCATATCTAGATGGATTTAATTGGAAATCCAAGTGCGTCGACGAGAGGGTCGATTGCGGCATCAATTGTACTGCATTGCAATATTTGAAGGGTTCTAAGTCCATTGAGACTACATGTACTCCTTCAAATGCATACTTCAGACACTGGTGAGCTATTTAAGGGACACACTTCATGTCCTTGATCCATGGTTGCCCTAGCAATATGTTGTATGCCATCTCGCCTTCCAAAATATCGCACAATGTGGGTATCGTCTTTTGTCCTACCTGGATGGGTAGAACAATTATGCCGACTGTCGAGCATATCATGTCATTGAATGCTCGTAGTGTGTATGTGGAAGCCATGATATGAAATGCTGGCAGCTTCAGATGTTTTAATGCTGCAGTGGTAATGATGTTACTGGATGAGCCAGTATCTACCAACACTCTCTTGTACGGGATCCTGTTGACCCACACGATAACGTGCAGGGGTGGATCTGCCATGTCATTCGATATTGTTTTAACTTCATCCTCTCTGAAGGTAATGACTGGATTCATACATCATTTTACATGTCCCACAAATTTATTGAAGGAATTCACTTCGTGAGGCTGTAACTCGATGGCTTTCAAAATTTCCATGAGAGCTTCTTGATGGGCCACTGACTGCTGTATAAGCTCATAGATGGAAAGCCTAGCCGATGTAGTCTGCAAAATTTGCATGAGTTTGGTCCATATCATGATCTCGGGTCTAGGTAGATGCAACTGTACAGTGTGTTGTTGAGGTTGCGATGTTGAAGGAACTTCTCTTGCAGCTGCCTCAGGGGCAACTCCTAGGTATTTCTTGTTCCTGGTTACTATGCTGATCATTCCCACATACCCTTGCATGGGGAGATTCTATCGCACTTCATTGACCTAAAGAGTTTTTGCTTGTGCCTCGTGGGCAGGCAAAGGGTCCTTGAATACCCCCATCTACTGATTATTTGGTGCTATGGGGTTGTCCACTGCCAATGTTTGATTATCAATCAAATCTTGTATCAATCCCTTGAATTTCCAACATGCGTTTAGGTCATGTCCCCTTCACCTGTGGAACCTACAATATAAATCCTCTCTATATCCCTTAGGATTGGGAGCGTTAAGATCTATGGTTTGGATTTCTGGAAGGGTGATTAGATTTTTTGCTGACAAGCGGTCAAATACGGAGTCCCTAGACTCTGTATAAGGGGTGAATTGTCGCTTAGGGTGACACTACTGATTTTTTTCCTATTTTTTATTTTCTCTTTCATAATTAGGAGGCACTGCCTGATAATTAGCCTTTTGAGGCTGTATTTCTTGCACAGGCTTGGGAAAATTTATCACTACTTGATTAACCACAATAGGTTTTGGTTGCGTAGTCCCTGTATTTGTATTTTTATTCCACTCTTTCTTTTTGGGCTTGGTGATTTCGTTGTCCTGTATTTTGATCTCTTCGATAACTCTAGCTTGCGCCAAAGATTCTTCTAGGCTGGCGTATTGTTGCAGCTGTAATAGCCTAGATATCGATCTCAGACAACTCTATGAAAACATTTGTGTGAGGTCGGACATAGGGGGAAGGTAAGGTAGCTTAGAAAGCAAAGCCCTCCATCGATTCCCGTAAGTCGCCATTGTCTCTTCCTCATATTGCCTGAGGCTGGCTAGATCACTCAGTGATGCCTTCTTCTTGGTTTTGAAGGAAAAACGTTCCAGGAATGCATCTACTAATTGATCCAAGTTATTTATGTTGTGCTTCAGCAATTGTGTGAACCAATCTGAGGTAGGACCTGCGAATGTGGTTATGAATGTCCTTAGCAACAACGCATCATTATCCTAAATGCCAAAGCATTGGCTCAGGAATCTTGTCACGTGTTCTTGAGCATCTTCTTCACCCTTAAAGACTGCCAACTTAGGCAACTTGAAATGTTCAGGATAAAGAGGTGTGGGCACTAACGGATGCACCAGATGACTGTGGAGTTGTCGTAACATGGGCTTTTGGTGCCTAGAAGCTTTTGTCTCTACAGACTCCAAACGCTCTAATAGTGCTTTGTATGCATCGAAATATTTAATCTCTTCCTCTTTTGTTTGCTTTCGTTGTGAGTTGTGGGAGACTGGAGGCCTATGGGGGGGTGGCCGAATGGCAGCCCTCCCGCATTGATAGGGCGTTTTGGCCCATTCTTCTTCTAGTTCATACTCCTCATAAAATTCTTGAGGAGTCTCTAGGTGAGACCTATGACCCTGAGTGAGTCCTCGCTGAGGGTACCCATCGTTTTTTTGGGGAGTGGCCTCCCTCTCAGGTCTATGGGGTCTCAAAGGCAAATCTTGGCAAGGTCATGGAGACCTATCCTGCACCAAGGGATTATACCTCTCATATTTTTCTGCTTTTTGGATGCGAGGGGTTGGCACCCTCCCAGGTAATTTATAAAGCAGCTCATCTGCTTCGCGCTGAATGCACTCTTTTTTAAGGTGGTATAAGTGTTCTAACTGCTGATGATCTTGCTCAAACCGTGTGATTTGGGCTTGGCATGCGGCATGTTTGGCGACTGCCAGGTCAATTTGCTCTGCCATCTTGGGCTTAGGAGGCCTGTATGCCTCTCCTATGTATTTTCCTTGGTCGTGATGATCCAAGATTTCAATGGGTCACTTCCCTCTCTCGAAGTTGGCGACATTTACTTGAGGCTCTGGCCTTAATGTGTGATCATGATATCTAGCAGGTGCAGAAGCGCAAGGCTCTCGCACTGTATATTTCTCTCGAGGAATGTGATGATCTTCCTCGTACTCCCTTTCATGGGTGTGAAAGGGGCGGGTGGAGTTAGCTTTCCCTATGTGGATAGCCCTGTGCTCTAGGTTTTGTCTTTCAGTTCTAACAATGATGGGAGGCAAAGGAGAGATGCCATAGTCACGTTGTCTCTCCTCATGGACACTGTGCCTCTCTAGCGCTTTGTTGCATGGTGGCCACTCATATCTAGCCTCTAAAGGTGATCTTCTATTTGCGTTGAGTGTCACACGTAAAGGTTCTTCTCGAAAGGGGCTGTTCTGAATGGGCATATCCCCCAGAGGGGTGTCCCTATAATTCCACCTAGACATGGAATGATGTGGATTCTCTTGTGGCCCAGACCGCCAAGGTGGTATGACCAAGTCTTTAGGGCTAAAGCAAAGGTGACTTGTGCCCGCTTCTTGTGCACCTTTCAGAGCTTTTGCCCTTGATTGGGATTGGCTATGGGTGTACACCATCGTGGTACCTTTCTACTAGCCAAGCAAATTTTTATCTTTTTGTTTATGATTTTTGATTTTTTTTGTTACACTAAGCAGAAATGAACACACACATACACAAATGGTGATTATCTCTTTTAAAGATTAATAGTGTGTCCTAGACTGGTTTTAGTGTGTTTTGATGATTTTGTTTTGTTTTGAAAAGTTTTGAAGAACATTTAAATGCAGTATGTTGGCTCATATGACTCCCATAGATGGTCGCCCCTTCAATATACCAACCAGGCCGATATACCAACCTCTCTATATACCCACCCTTACGAGAGGGAGACTATAGGTACGTGAGAGCAGATGGTATGTGGTACATAGGCGATACAGAAGGGGGATTGTCCTGTTAATGACACCTACCATAGAAGACTTATCCTCGGGCACTGGGAATCACCCCAGTGACACTCGATCAGCTTTCGTCAGGATTTACGCCTAACAACAATGACAATTGGGGAAATGGATGCAAAATCAAGCCAAGGTGGTGATGAAATCCACCGATGGTCTTTATCAAGGGTTGGGGTTTTACAATTAGCTCCTTGGTTTAAAAATGTTGCGTGAAGTGTGTGTGGTTCTTTTTATTAAAAATTGAAACAAGCAGAAACAACTTTCCATAAGAAGGCAAAATTAACAAAAAACAAAAATAGAAAAATAGAAAATAATACGAATAGTTTTAAAACCCTTACCTTTCTCTGCCTAAACCTATTGTTTCTAATCCTCGACTCTAAAAATCCATAGATAGAAATTTGTCCTTCTATGAGATGAATTACAGAATAGAATTCGTCCCTGCCAGAGACGAATTATAATTCGTCTCAGGGTTAGATGAATTGCAGTAAAGTAATCACCACAATCAAAGACGAATAATAGTCAAAAATTGAAAAAGGTACCTGTCAAGCACAAAACACAAATTTTCAATCAGTTTATCGATCTTCAAAAATTAGGGGATAGAGTCCCACTGTGATCGCCCCTAAAAGCATGAGATTTTGGACGAAGAAACACTAATTGAGATGCATTCAAAATCAAAACTAACGCTTGAGTCCTAAAATGTGAAAAGCATGAAATGAAAGAGACAAATCGAACAGAGACAAATGAAAGTGAAGAAAACATAGCCCTTTTATTTAACCCTCTTGATCTCGGTTACAAATATACCTTCTCCCATTTCAGAGGCTAGGAGCATTAAATGAATTTGGTTACAATCAAGACTTAATGTTCTTCCTTCCACGTGCCCAATTTGAAATGGGCAGGCCAAAACGTTGCTGCCACTAGTGTTGATGAGTCCCTAACCTTTGCTGGTCCTCCTGCGATCAAAGAAACAACAAAGATGTTAGTAGCACCTGCTGCAAATAAGAAACATTTGTTCTCTAAAATTAAGGGAATATGCATGTAAAATATTAGCCAAATCGATAGGCAAAATGACTCTAAATGACTTGTGGATTTGACAGAGACCAAAAAACACTACCAGAGGACCACTGCCATCGAAACAGTTAGCCAATTTGCATTCGACTACAATTCGTCTCTGGTCAGGATGAATTCTACTATAATTCATCCTCGGGTAGGACGAATCTGATTGTAATTCGTCCTCAGGTAGGATGAATTCGATTGTGATGAAAAGTCAAGTTGATGCCATCCAAATGTCGTGTCTTAGGATCTCCAAATGACCTGCAAACATAGGGGTTAGCTAATTGGGGGAATTTTGGGATGACCCAGATGGTCGGATTCTCCCAATTTGACCTCCATCAATGGGAATTTGGCGTCGCTACCTACAAGTTAGTGGGACAACAAAAGCGACGAGAACATGATGAAATCTGATCAAAACATTATGAAATCGAACATATGAACTATCTAGATAGCATAAAATGAAATGAAAGATGAACAAATGACAAAAGAACAAATTAGAATGAGACTTAAAAGGGTGTGGGGCACCCAAGTGGGCCACCCACCGTTGGAACTTGATTTTGGCACCAATCCACTTGGGATGGGCCCAAAATCTCTTAGGATGGGGTTGTCAGCAAATTTGTGGATTAAAGTGGTCAAATGTCTAGTTTTTGGGTTTGATTTCACACTCCCAATAGCCACCAAATAACCTCTCTTGCGAAAGATATTAAGGATGTGGAAAATGTAAATCAAAAGGGAAAAGGCATGGTATCAAATCGGTAGCACTTTGTTTCTTGAAAATTCCTCCTACTTCTTCTTTTGGGTGGGAAAAGTCCACCATTTTATAGACCCAGGGGGTCTCTTTGGAGAGGCATGCATAAGTGCCATGTGGTGGTCATAGGTGCCATGTGGCGGTCATGTCTTCTCATGAGAGAGGAAAGTCCTCCATGACTTGGGCTTTCATGACTGCCCTTGTGACAGTCCTCTAACGGTCCATTTGCCCACCCACACGCACATGCGAGGCAGGAGTCATCAATTGACTATCTTTGGCTGCCACTTGGCGACATTATTCTTTTTGCCCGTTAAACCTGGAATTCGTCCTGACCAAAGATGAATTTAGAATTTGTCCCTGGGTGAGATGGATCCCAGTTTGAATTCATCCCTGGGTGAGACGAATATTGAGCAAAGTGTCTGAATGTTCCAAATTGCCTTTTGACCTTATAAAATTGCTATAAAAGTGGTTAGGACCACTGTTTGACCTCTGAGGGCTACCCTGGGGGATGTTTTTGTGTCAAAGCGATCAGTGTTTGCAGTCACATAATCGGATTGGTGTTGTTTTGGTGTCTACAGACATGCAAAAAATGACTCCTTTCTTGTCCATAAGATGCAACTTTCCAAAAAATTATGTATTAAAAATTTGTCATTTTATAATAACAGAAGTTTCTGGTTTTCCCAAACCAGTCAATAGAAGAAAAATAGCCAAAACAGGTCCAGAATGGCCCTCTTGCCTTCAAATCTGTAACTTTGCTTGTGGTAGTTTTCAACCCCTTCTGGCCTCTTTGAATGGCGTATTTAAACTTATGAACCAATTGTTTCTCCTTCCATGATGGTTCGTTTCATTTTGCAATGGCTGTTCATTTCACCTTCCTTGACTGTTCGTTTCATTTTCCAATGACTGTTCGTTTCACCTTTCCTTGTGCAATGCATGTGCTTTGGTTTCCATTTTGTGGCCCTTTGCCATGAAAATGTAACATGTCACGATATCGCGACACTTTTGCCTCCTTGCTCTCTTTTGTTGCTCTTAGCCACGAAAATGTAACATGTCATGATATCACGACACTTTTCTTCTTTTGGCTGCGACAATGCAACATGTCGTGATATCGTGACACTTTTTTCCCTTTTCGCCATGAAAATGCAACACGTCGTGATATCGCGACACTTTTTCTCTTTTGGCCGTGAAAATGCAACATGTTGCGATATCGCGACACTTTTTCTCTTTTGGTCGTGAAAATGCAACATGTCGCGATATCATGACACTTTTCTTTCTTCTTTATTTTCTCTTCTCTTTTGGTCGTGAAAATGCAACATATCGCGATATCACAACACTTTTTCTCTTTTGGTCATGAAAATGCAACATGTCGTGATATCGCGACACTTTTTCTCTTTTGGCCACGAAAATGCAACATGCTGCGATATCGTGACACTTTTTCTCTTTTAGCCGTGACCATGCAACATGTCGTGACATCACGACACTTTTATCTTTTAGCCGCGACCATGCAACATGTCATGGTATCGTGACACTTTTTATCTTTTAGCCGTGACCATGCAACATGTCGTGATATTGCGACACTTTTTATCTTTTTGGTTGCAACCATGCAACATGTCACGATATCGCAAAACTTTTTCTCCTTTGGCCATGAAAATGCAACACGTCGCGATATCGCGACACTTTTTCTTTATTATTCTTTCTCTTCTCTCTTTTCCATGAAAATGCAACATGTCGCGATATCGTGACACTTTTTCTCTTTTGGCCATGATAATGCAACATGTCACGATATCGTGACACTTTTTCTCTTTTGGTTGTGATAATGCAACATGTCGTGATATCGCAACACTTTTTCTCTTTGGCAACGACAATGAAAAATGTCATGATATCATGACACTTTTCCCTTTTGGTCGTGACAAAGCAACATGTCATGATATCGTGACACTTTTCCTCTTTTGGCCATGACAATGAAACATGTCACGATATCGCGAAACCTTTTCTCTTTTTCTCTCTCTCTTTGCTTTGGACTGTGAAAATGCCACACGTCGCGATATCGTGACACTTTTTCATCCTTGCAGTTTTTTACCTTTTCTTTGATCTTTAGCATATGGGCCACTTCGGTCTTCTTGGAAACATGCAAAAATGTGGGTCCCCAATTTTGGGGTACGTTGTGGAGCAGCCACAACAAACATCAATGGCAAAGGGTCACCTTTGGGTCTCAAGGCTAAGAATGAATTTCTTATCTTAACCCCTCTCCCACCTTCTCTTGAGGTGGTTATTTTTTGGGTGGGAGTATTTCTACTCCCAGCATACACTGATATTTCTCTTTGTCTACTTCTTTGATTGATCCTTCTAATTCCTTTGACTATTCATGTTCCTTCTTGTCTCTAGAATTTTTAATCTACACCATCTTGCTATATGCATATTATTATTGCACTTATAACACTTAATGATATTATTCCTTAAGGGTGCAAATATCTTGGTATTTCTACTAGTGAAGCCATATCCATTCCTATCATGAACCTTGTAATTAACTGCCTTGTGACCAAACTGATTACATGAGTATAAATATCCTTGATTAAGATGTATATTTTTGAAGTTCCCATAGTCCTATCTTTCATGTGTCCTGCATTGTATACGTTTGTACCCAAACCTATGACATGAGAAGCATTGGCCATTGAAACTACCTTTCCTTGACCCCATTGGTATCTTAGTCTCTTCTACCCTATGTTGCTTCATGTTCCACCTATTCCTTTTTTGTGCGTTGTTCCTCTTCCTATTGAAATTTCTAGTGTCCAACTCATCCTCACAAGTCTTACTTTCTCTTACACTCTTTTATTCTGAAGTTTCTTCTTCTTTAGATCTTTAGATTGACTCCTCTCCTTTTTTTCTTTGTTCCTATTCAAATCCAAGTCTTGTTTTATTTTTTGACCATATTTTTACCTTGATAATCTTGTCTATGGTTTTTGAGGTCTTCCCAAACTTGTGTAGATTATATTTAGACTCTTTTACTTCATTCCTTAGTGAATCTACTTCTTTCTCTAACCTTTCATATTCTAAAACCTTAGCTTCTAACTTCTCTTTAAACCTCTCTGTCTTAGCTATTGATTTGGTTATATCCTCTATAAGATTTCCTTTCTCTTCATCACATTCTTGAAATTTAAGCTTGAGTTTTTAGTTTTACTTTCTTACCTCCCTTAGTGCATCAAGGGTATTAATAAGCTCACCCTCAAGATAAACTTCTCATTTATTTGATTCTTCCTCTATGTATTTACCTTTGGGATCATATTTATTCCTTTATGACGTATCTTCTATAGGATCACATCTTTATTCCTATAATTCCAAGAGTAGATTATCTTCTGGTCCTTCAAGTGTATCTTCATATTCATAATCATTTAAACTAAATCCATTCCTTGTACAACTATCTTCAATATGACCAAAGTTGCCACATCTAAAATACTTGAGGATTATTGGTGACCTTTTCCTAACCACTTCTTTTTATTTTTCCAAAAATAGAACTTCATCATTATCAATATATGAGGAACTTTCATCACTATCACTTGAGATCTTACTAGCCTTGTCTACATATAAACTCTTCTTATGCCTTTGGAAGAATTTATTTCCTTTCTCGCATTGTCCATTCCTACTTTTCTTTTGGTACCCATGTTTTTCTATTTTCCTATTCCTATGATCTTGTTTTTCTTCATCGTTGTTATTTCCATATTCTAGAAAATTAGATGCATAATGACCATACTTTCCACAATGAAAATATCTAATTGATTTTGTACCTTTATACTTTCTTGAGTCCTTGTTTATTTTGCCATAATTTGCTTCTTTATCACTGCATAACTCATCGCTTGAATCCAACTTCTTACCCTCTGTCTTCTTAGTAGCTTTGAAGACTGCTTCTTTCTGGGTATTAGGTTTCTCTTTTGTTCTCATCTCAAATATTGTGAGAATGCCATGTAATTCATCCCTTGTCAAAATATCAATATCTTTTGATCATTCTATAGCTACAATATTTTCACTAAACCTTTTTGGGAGTGACCAAAAAATCTTATCACAAACATCAGATTATTGAACTTCAATTCCAAGTCCTTGCATGGAGTTAACAACATCGTCTACACAAAGTATGTATGCAACAATTTTTTATTCATCCTTCATATTTAGGTCTTCAAATATTCCCTTAAAATTTTGCAACTTTACCTTTTTGACCTTTTTATATCCTTCATATATGTCTTGCAATTTATCCCAAATTTCTTTTGCTTATTTGCAATGCATAACCTTTATAAAATTTGTTTCACGCAAACTTTTCAATATTACATTCACTACTCTTGAATTGTAATGATGTATAAGCTTACCATATTTATTTATAGGTGGAGTATCTTGCGATATGTATCCATTATCAACTACTTTCCATATCTCATTTCCAAATACCATCACATGAATCTTCATTCTCATACTTAAAAGTACATAATTTCTCCCATCGAACAATGGTGTTGAACAATACAAGGATCCACTCTTAGAATCTATTTGTGTTCTTATGAGTTTTTTCTTCAAGATATTAAACTCTTTCGAAGGAACCTGCTTTGATACCAATTTAAGAACACAAGCTTATACTGAGAGGGGGGTGAACATTATAAGACCACATTTTACTTTTCTTTTACTTGAAAAATAATATCCAATATATCAATGCAATGCCAATAGCAGTAATCAAGCAATACATAAATCACCACACATAATAGAGACAAAATATGAATGTGGTTCACCCAATGTGGGCTACTCCATAGAGAAAATATTTCACTAAAATTTTCTCAAAAAATATCATGAGAAAAATTTCCTTATTAAAATGTTTATGGACCTCTATCCAAAGGAGACACCAATCCCCTAATCAAGTTCATGGATATCTATCCATAGGAGATACCAATATCCTTAGTTGATTCATGGATCTCTATCCACAAGATAACTCCTCCTCTTCTCTGGACGGTGATCCTCTAGAAGACTACTACCTCCACTACTCTGGGCTATGGATATCTCTCCACTGAATACCTTTGTCCTTTGTGCCATGGATAATGGATATCTATCCATTGGATAAAATTATCCTCTACTCTATCACCTCCAAATGTTTCTCTTATATCTATCTCAAGTCTACACTAAACGTAGTCCTTTGGTCTAGCACAAATATACTCAATATCTATCTCAAATTTGTACTTAACACAGTCCTTTGGTATAGCACAAATTTGGTCAATATTTATCCTAAAATCTGCACTAGACATAGTCCTTCAGTCTAGCACAAATCTGATCAATATTTGTCTCAAATATTTACTAAATATAGTCCTTTGATCTAGCATATATATGCTTAATTCCTATCTCTGGTCTGGTACAAACCTATCCTCAAATCTATTCTCAAGCCTTAACACAAAGCTTGATCCAATCACAAATCAACTCTGCTAGATCTATCCCAAACCTTAACTCAAGGTTTGAACAAATCAATCAATCAACTCTGCTCACAAGTATTCTCAAATACTTGCCTCAAATCTATCCACAAGTCCTCTCAAGGACTTATCCAATATACTCAACAAGTCTTCACTAAGACTTACCTTAAATCTGCTCAACAAGTCCTCACTAGAACTTGTCCAATATTCTTAACAAGTCTTCACCAAGGCTTGTCTCAAATTTGCATTGTAATATTCCACAAAATCTTACTCAACTCAATCCTTAATTCCACTCTAGAAGTTACTCAAATTTTTCCACTAGCTTTCACAAAAGCTTTATACAACTCAACTCAATCTATCATAGAAAACCTCTTTCAATCACACAAACAAGCTTCACATAGAATCTTGTTTAATCTTATAGAAACATATAGAGAATGGTTAGAGACTCAATATGTTTCATTCTCATAACAATGCTCAATCACTTTAAAACTCTCTGGCTTAAACTCAAAAATATATAGATAATGGTTAGAGACTCAATATGTTTCACACTCACAATTACTCAATCACTTTCAATTTATTTCTCAAATATCAAAAACATATAGAGAATAGTTAGAGAATCAATATGCTTCACACTCACAAATACTCAAACACTGTCAATATCTTTCTCAAATCAATTTAGAATATAGAACAATTTGTTTCACAGAACTTGAACTATCACTTCAACACTCTTCAATCAACTATGCTCAATCAACTCAACCAATGAAACAAAACTTGCTTGCAAACCCTAAGAAAATATTTCATCCAATGCTCTCAACAACTCTCACTATGGAACTCAAACTCAATATTATTCCAAAATTACATAACAATGATACTCATGATCTTGCATAAGCCCTAGTTCAAGATAGTTCACAAGTTCTCACCCAATAATTAACCAATCATGCATATAAATGCTTACTCAACAATGCTTATCGAACAAGGTCCTTTTCAATCCAACTTAGAATTCACAAAATCCAACAATCACTCTCAAGGATAATGTGCCCTTACCTATTGTTTGAAGAAGATTTGACTTCAAACACCTATCTCAATCACAATCAATTCTTTACCAATTTCAAAGGTTAGGTAGCAATATCTTCTCAATCATTCACTCAAATTTATCCCTCAAAATATTTCACTATACATAGCAATAAATAACTATTACACCTTATAATCTCCACATTTTAAAATGCAAACCAATAATTTGTGTAAATAAAATAATCACAATTATTTTCTCTATAAACCCTTATCTCTTTAACACATCATAACTTATCCCAATTAAAAATATAAATCAAATTTTCAACCTTATAAATCCTATTTAAATTCACTTGATCAAAAATCACAATAAAATAATTAACCTTTAAAAACCTTATTAATCCCCCTTAATAAAAATTAATCATGCCACCTTTTAAACCTTAGAAACAATTATTTTTCAAACAATTTAGTACCTTTGCCCTTGACAGGATTCAAACTCCTGCTTGTGCCTTCCCCATGCCCTAGCCATGGCCTACATGCCACATGAGCTATGCATTCACCTTAGAACCAAAAAGTTCCTCGTGCTCTTTGAAGCTTTGACTTGGCATGAAAAACTAAACAAGTGAACCTCGAACAAAAGACTGCCACTGGGGTTCGATCACGGGACCTCCCACTAGTTAGTGCCCAAAGCCACAACTTCCTGCCATTGGTCAAACCTTCACAGTTGGCTATAAGGCTTCAAGCCTCCTCCCTTTTATTCGCTAGTTGACCACTATGTAAGAAAAAGACCTATCCTCTTATTCCACATCGTTTACCATTTTCACATGCACTTCAAATAATTCGTTCGAAGCATAATGTTTCTATTCCAAGGCATATGGCATATATATTAAATTTGCTCTCCATTTTAACATGTTGATAGGTGAAAATGATAGTCTATGTTGGTGCATTGAATTTTATTGCTTTCCCTTTGTAACCCTAACCTTAGGGTTATTAAATTTAAGTTAATTTATAAATTAATTTATAAAAAAATTATTATAATTAATTTATAATTATTTTAATTATTTAGGTCTATAATTTAGAACTTTAATAGTATAATATAAAATTATAATATTATTTTCCCTTAGGTCTAGAAGCAATATTTTTCTTGCACTGCTCACGAAAACTGATGCTTGACCTCATGTTGCTCATTGAAATTGACTCTTGATATCAATGACAACAAAACTTGGTCATATTTCCAACACTAAAATATTACCAAAATGGGACAATTTATAAACTATGACATAATAGGTTATTTATAAATAGGAAGTAAGAGGTACATCTTTTATTCATAAAATAAATTGTTACATAACCCAAGTATGGTAAAAGTACTTCCACACTTTTAAAAGAATAAAGCATTACAACATGGAGACTGCTCAACTAGAGTCTATTTCATAATATATTTTCCATAACAAGTCTTCACTACAACATATATCAAAGGTTAATGTCTTAGATCTAAGTGTCCTCCTTGGTCCTTCTCACTTTTCCATCACTCAATTGATGGTGGTAAGGGATCAAGAAAACTCATGGATCTTATGAAGCATGCAACTAAATGCATCTAATAGATGACTTATAAAAACATGTGCATTTATAATTTAGATGTCAAATTACAACTATACAAACTACACAATGCATTTGTCCATAAAGCATTCACTCAAAACATCAGAATGAATCCCCATAATTCCCCACATTCATTATTTATCTCTTCATAAAAGGTGAGTTATTTTATCCTTAGGGAATGAAAGTTATTTGTTATTCATAAATCATTGAGTAATTCAACCCACATTCCTTTAATCAATCAAAGGTCCATGCTTTTTAACATATAAAAACCATTCCTTAAACCAATTAAGAGCCCATACTCTTAAATATCCATACAATACCCTTTTCTTTAATCAATTAAGAGTCCATACTCCTAACTGATTAAATACTTATACAAATCTATTTCTTTAATTAATTAAGGTTTCATACCCTTAACTAATTAAATACTTACACAAAACCATTTATTTAATCAATTAAGGTCCCATACACTTAACTAATTAAATACTTATTCAAACCATTTCTTTAATAAATTAAGAGCCTAAACTCTTAACTAATTAAATACGTATTCAAAACATTTATTTAATCAATTAAGGTCTCATATCCTTAACTAGTTAAATACCTATTCAAACCATTTATTTAATCAATTAAGAGCTTATACTCTAAACTAATTAAATACTTAATGTCCCTTTTGATTTAAAACACCAAATAAATCAAATATTGTTCTTGTTAATGTAAGTAAATCCAATATCAATCATTAATTTAATTAATATAATTAATTATCTTTCATTATTTTTATATAAATAAAATAAAGCAAATACTCTTATTTATTGTAATTAAATCAAATATCAATATTTAATTTAATTAACCATCTATTTTATAAAATGAGAGGGTGTTCATAATTATCACCACAATTAAATCATTCAACAACATACAACACAAGCCCTTCCTAATCATGTGGCTATTCATCAACACCTAAGTTGGTTGAGCAAGTTGGAGCAAAAGTATTGTCATTGTTGTCAACACAGTCAGATAGATCAGTTGATGAAGTGTACAGGCAGTCAGATAGATCAGTTGATGAAGTATACAGGAGTTAAGAGGTTCTTTAGAGTATGTATAGTGACTATCCAAAAAATTTGAAGTGACCCATATGCTAAAAATGCTAAAAATCAAAAGAAAATCACAAGGAAGAAAACTATCGCGATATCACGACATGTTGGGAAGAAAGAAAACTATCACGATATCGTGACATATGGAAGAAAGAAAACTGTTGCGATATCGCGACATGTTAAGAGAAAGAAAAACTGTCGTGATATCATGACATGTTGAGAAACAAGTAAAACTGTCATGATTTCACGACATATTAGGAGAGAAAGCGCAAGCAAGCAAAACTGTCGCGATTTCATGACATGTTCGAAGAGAAAGTGCAAGCAAGCAAAACTGTCATGATTTTGCGACATGTTGGAAGAGAAAAATACAAGTAGAAAAAGTGTCACGATTTCACGACATATTGCAAGAGAGATAGTACAAAAGAAAAAGTGTCGCGATTTCATGACATGTTGGAAGAGAAAAAGACAAGTAGAAAAAGTGTCATGATTTTGCGACATATTGCAAGAGAGATTGTATGGAAGAAAAAGTGTCGCAATTTCGTGACATGTTTCATTTTCGTAGTCCAAAGCAAAGAGAAAGAGGAGAGAGAAAAAGGTGTCACGATTTTGTGACATGTTTCATTTTCATGGGCCAAAGCAAAGAGAAAGAGGAGAGAGAAAAAGGTGTCACGATTTTGTGACATGTTTCATTTTTGTGGTCCAAAGCAAAGAGAAAATGCAAGGAGGAAAAAGTGTCACGATTTTGTGACATGTTGCATTTTCGTGGTCCAAAGCGAAGAGAAAATGCAAGGAGGAAAAAGTGTCACGATATCGCGACATGTAGCATTTTCGCGATCCAAAGCGAAGATGAAGGCAGAAAAGGAAAAGTGTCACGATTTTGAAACATGTTGCATTTTCATGACTTGAAAAGAGCAGGAAGGCCGAGAAGAAAAAGTGTCGCGATATCATGACATGTCGCATTTTCGTGACCCGAAGGCAAGAGAAAGAGCAAAGGAGAAAAAGTGTCGCGATATCGTGACATGTCGCATTTTCTCGACTAACGAAGGAGAGAGAAAGTAAGAAGGCAAAAGTGTTGCGATATCATGACAAAAGTAAAGAGAAAGAGTACAGAGGAGAAAGTGTCGCGATATCGTGACATGATGTGTTTTTGCGGGTACATGCCAAGAAAAGCAGCAAGGAGGCAAAAGTGTCACGATATCACGACATGTGTTTTCACGGGTACAAGTTGAGAAGAAGACAAAGAGACATAAGTGTTGCAATTTCATGACAGGTCGCTTCAATGCAAGCTAAGAAGAGAAACTAGCTGAAAGGAGATATATGAAAGTTAACTGAAGTCGATACGACATTTACAGAAGAAGTCGATACGACAGTTACAGGTGTAGTTATAGGAGAAGTCGGTATGATAGTTACAGGTGCAGTTACAAAGAAAAGGTTATAAAAGGAGATCTACATGGAGAATTAAAGTGCTAAAAAAATACTGAAGAGTGTGTGCCATAAGAGAGAATTAAGGAGATTCGAGAGAGCAATAGACCAAATAGGGTATTGTACAAGCGAAGGAATTTTTATGTCAATCTTATAGTTTCAAAATTGCAGTCTGAGTTGGTGCTTGGAATTAGGGGTTGGTGCTCCTTTCTATTGGTGCAGATAAATCAGGGGTTGGTGCTTCTTTCTGTTGGTGCAAATAAACCAGGGGTTGGTGCTCCTTCAAGTGGATGCTGGTAAATTATTTGTAAAATTATTAATTTGCAAAGATTGGATTTGGATGGGAGTCCAAGCAGTCATTTTTGAGGAGTAGCCAAATTGGTGAACCTCGTTACATCGTGTGTTATGGAATGCTCTCTTATTATACTTACTTTATCTGAGTTTAAGTTTTCATTATTTTGGCATTAAGAGTTGTAGATTGATAATTTAAATAGCTACACTGATTCACCCCCCCTTTCAGTGTCATTGTGAAACTATCAATTGGTATCAGAGCCAAGTTCCTAAATAAGCTTAATCGACTAAGGTGATCTTGGAAGTAAGACAATGGCAGGTGGTAAAGGATTCTCATCAAACAAAGCACTGTTATTTGATGGAACTAATTACGCAGTTTGGAGACTCAGAATGTAGACATATCTATGCGCTTTGGGATACAACATTTTGGAGTTAGTAGACAGTGGATACTCAAAATCCATCACTCCTCCAACCGATGCTACTAGTAAGAAACTGTTTGAGAATAACTCTAAAGCAAAGAATGCTATAATGTGCGATTTAGTGGACAACAAACTGATAAAGATTATGAGTTGTAAAACAACAAAATACATGTGGGACAAACTAAGGAGCATTCATGAAGGAGACGACAAGATCAAGGAGGCCAAGTTACAAACGCATCGAGCCTAGTTTGAAGCATTAAAAATGAATGACGATGAGAACATAGAGGCATACATGCTGAGAGTTAATGGAATCGTTAATACGATTATAGGACTCGACGAGGAAATGGAAGATGCAGTCATAGTGAAAAAGGTATTAAGATCTCTTCCCCAAAGATTTGATTCTAAAGTTTCAGCAATAGAAGAAGCTAAAGATCTAAATATTTTTAGTATGGATGAGATGCATGGTTCTCCAATTACATATAAGATGAGAATAAGAAAAACTAAACCCATAGACAGAGAAGCTACTTTTAAAGCACATAAAAGTATAAAAGCAAAATGAAAATCCGAGGAAGAAGAGACATCAGATGAAATAGAAGCAAACTTTGTTCGAAAACTAATAAGGGGAAAAGGAAAATATAGAGGAAAGCTACCATTTAAGTGTTTCAACTATGGAGGCATTGGGCACTTTGCAGCTAAATGTCCACTCAATGAGAAAAAAAAAGTGATGAAGGTTCACACCAAGAAAGAAGTGATTGGAAGAAGAAATCAAATTTTAGAAAAGGCAACTTCAAGAAGAAAAGTTTCATATCCAAGAATGTCAGTCCTTCAGAAGACAGCTCCAGTGAGGATTCTAAAGAAGAAATTGGTGAAGCTCTTTTTATGGAATTCGAAGAAGAAAAAATAGAAGAAAAACTTGAGGCTGAGGCTAAAGTAGATCTGGAAGGTGAGCTGATCGCTGCACTTAAAGAGCTGAGTATAGAAAGGAAAAAGAATAAGAAAATTTCAAGAAAATTTGAGGATGCCAATGAGATCATAACCATCTTGAAAGTATAGATAGATGAATCTAAAAAAATATCTGAAGATATCAAAGTACAATTAATCGTGAAAATAGATGAGTGCAGCAAGTTAGAAGAAGAGATTGTTGGATTAAAGATGCAGCTAGAAGAGATGAATTAAAATTTGAGAAGTTACAGAAGTATGAAGGTGGTTCTATAAAATTTGGAAATAATGATGGAGTAGAGATAGTTGGCAAAGGATCGGTTAAGATCAGTGATGGAAAAATAAATTCAAAAGAAGTCATATTTGTGATTGGTCTGAAGCATAACTTGTTAAGCGTAAGTTAGATTTGTGACAGAGGTCATGAAGTAATTTTCAAGAAGCAGGGTTGTGAAGTCAAAACAGCAAACTATGGAAAGTTGATAGCAAATGGATCAAGGACATCTGGCAACCTGTATACTCTTTCAGAGACTTTAGAAGGAACATGCTTGATTGGACATGAAGAGGAAAATTGGCTATGGCACAATAGGCTCGGTCATATCAACTTTGACAATTTAGTAAAAATCAGCTCAAAAGGGGCAATGAGAGATATTCCCACCATTGGCAAACCATTAAATAGCATTTGTGCTTCATGCTAAAATGGGAAGTAAACTAGAGACATATTTAAAACAAAAGAGTACTTCACAAACAAACCTTTAGAACTAATACATACTGATTTATGTAGACCCATGAGAACATAAAGCATAAATGGTGACAAATACTTTATGTTGTACATAGATGATTATTCCAAGATGACATGGGTACTATTTTTGAAGCTTAAATCAGATGCCTTTGAGATGTTCAAGATTTTCAAAAACCAAGTTGAGAATCAAACAGGAAAAAGGATTAAATGTTTAAGACCAAATAGAGGAGGAGAGTTCATTTCATAAGAGTTTGCAGAGTACTGTGAAAAGTATGGGATTAAGAGATAGTTTTCAGCAGCAAGAACACCTCAGTAGAATGGTGTGGTAGAAAGAAAGAATAGGACAATGTAGTAAATGGCATGGACTATGTTGACTGAGAGAAAAATAGTAGACAGATTTTGGAAAGAGGCAGTTCATACTGCGGTATACATCAAAAATAGGTGCATGTTAAGGACACATGAAAGAAAAAATCTGTATGAGCTGTGGTTCGGTAAAAAGGCAACAGCAAGATACTTTAAAGTTTTTGGCAGCAAGTGTTACATCAAAAGAACTGAAGATAATCTTGGTAAGTTTGAAGATAGAGCTGATGAAGGTATCTTTCTTGGTTATTCGATAAAAAGCAAAGCCTATACATGCTACAACAAGAGGCTAAAGAAAATTGTGGAGAGCACTGATATTAAAGTTGATGAAGGTAGGGAACAAGAAATTAGTTATGAAGAAAACTACCCAATTTATGAAGAGGTTATTGAATCAGATGAGGAAGAGGAAAAGGAAAAGAAACAAAAAACTGACTAAGATGATTTAAGTAGTGTTTCAGAAGAGGAAGAAAACAAGAAATTCAAAACAAGCAACTGGCAGAAAAATCATCCTAGAGAGCAAATAATTGGAGATCCCATAGTTGGTGTTCAAACAAGAAGAAGAGTAGTAAGTAAATACTCTCTATTATCCAACATTGAGCCCAAAAATATTGCTGAAGCAAGCAAAGATGAAAGTTGGATGATGACAATAAATGAAGAATTAGATCAGATTGAGAAAAACAAAACCTGGGAGTTAGTACCAAGACCTGCAAACAAAAATATGATTGGTACTAAATGGGTTTTTTGAAACAAATTGAATGAATATGGACAGATAGTCAGGAATAAAGCAAGATTGGTCTATAAAGGCTATGCACAAGTTGAAGGTATTAAATTTGAAGAAACATTTGCACCAGTGGCTAGACTTGAGGCAATTAGAATGTTTCTAGCTTTAGCAGTTCACAAGAATTTCAAATTTTATCAAATGGATGTGAAATCAGCATTTTTGAATGGAAAACTTGAAGAAGAGTTCTATATTGAGCAGCCAGATGGCTTCCAACTTGGTGATAATCCCAACTTTTTCTACAAGTTAAAAAAAGCACTATATGGTTTGAAACAGGCACCCAAAGCATGGTATGCAAGGCTAGACAACTATCTTACTGAACAAGGGTTCAAAAAGGGTATGGTGGACAGCAATTTGTATGTCAAAACAGAGAATGGCCATCTCATTGTCCTTGTTGTATATGTAGATGATATCATTTTTGGCAGCAACAATGATGAGTTGTGTAAAAATTTAACAAATAAGATGCAGAAAGAATTTGAAATGTCTATGATTGGTGAACTTGCATATTTCCTCGGACTGTAAGTTAATCAAAATGAGAAGGGCATATTTATTTCTCAAATTAAATATGTGAAGGAGATGCTAAAGAAATTCACAATGGAGGATTGTAAGCCTGTTAGCACTCCCATGACGACAGGTTGCAAGTTGAGCAAGGATGAAAAATCTCCATATGTTGATCAAACCATGTACAGATCTATGATTAGGAGCTTACTATATTTGATAGCTACTAAACCAGATATCTTGCAGGTAGTTTGCATGGTCGTATGATTTCAGGCTAGTCCCAAGGAAACTCATGTGACAGACGTGAAGAGGATTCTTCGATATCTGAAGGGTACTATGGAGTATGGATTGTGGTATCCGAAAGGTAAGGATTTCACCTTTATTGCGTATTCAGATGTAGATTGGGAAGGATGTGTCGATGACAAAAAGAGTACCAGTGGAGGTGCTTTCTATCTTGGAGACAAGTTGGTCGCATGGCACAGTAAGAAATAAGAATCAATCTCCTTATCCATAGCAGATGCAAAATATATTGTAGCATCAACGTGTTGTACGTAGGTTTTATGGATGAAACAAACCCTGAAAGATCTTGGCATTAACTTTAGAGAGCCAATTTTAGTTAAGTGTGATAACACCAGTGCTATTAACATCTCAAAGAATCTGGTTATACATTCCCGCATAAAACATATTACTATCCGATATCACTTTTTGAAGGAGAAAGTTGCGAAAGGTGAGGTTAAGTTGGATTTTGTCCCAACTATAGAGCAGGTAGCGGATATCTTCACAAAATTGCTGCACAAAGAAATTTTTGAGTACCTTCGCAATAAGTTGGGAGTGGTCACGCTTCCCAAGCATTGACTAGCAATCGGGACCACATTCTCAGGGGGAGCAATTATATATTTCATTATCTTTTTTCTCATGTTTGTAATTTTTGCTAACTGTAATAATTTGTGCCTAAGAATGTTGTGCATGGACTTAGGGGGAGTCTGCAGTAGCCCTTTGGTATTATTGTCAAAGGGGGAGAATAATTATAGGAATTACAGGAGATTGCATGAGTGTTGCCAACAATTCCAAAGGGGGAGATTGTTAAGAAAGTTGCAGCAAAAGTATTGTCATTGTTGTCAACACAATATGACAGATCAGTTGATGAAGTGTACAGGCAGTCAGATAGATCAGTTGATGAAGTATACAGGGAGTTAAGAGGTTCTTCAAAGTATGTATAGTGATTATCCAAAAAATTTGAAGTGACCCATATGCTAAAAATGCTAAAAATCAAAAGAAAATCACAAGGAAGAAAACTGTCGTAATATCGCGACATGTTGAGAAGAAAGAAAACTGTCGCGATATCGTGACATGTTGGAAGAAAGAAAACTGTCATGATATCACGACATGTTGGAAGAAATAAAACTATCGTTATATTGCGACATGTTGAGAAATAAGTAAAACTATCATGATTTTGTGACATGTTCGGAGAGAAAGCGCAAGCAAGCAAAACTGTCGCGATTTCACATGTTCGAAGAGAAAGCGTAAGCAAGCAAAATTATCACGATTTCGTGACATGTTGGAAGAGAAAAAGACAACTAGAAAAAGTGTCGTGATTTCATGACATATTGCAAGAGATATAGTACAGAAGAAAAAGTGTCATGATTTCGCAACATGTTGGAAGAGAAAAATACAAGTAGAAAAAGTGTTACGATTTCGCGACATATTGCAAGAGAGATTGTACGGAAGAAAAAGTTTCACGATTTCATGACATGTTTCATTTTTGTGGGCCAAAGCAAAGAGAAAAATGAGAGAGAAAAAGGTGTTGCGATTTTGTGACATGTTTCATTTTTGCGGGCCAAAGCAAAGAGAAAGAGGAGAGAGAAAAATGTGTCGTGATTTTGCGACATGTTTCATTTTCGTGGTCCGAAGCGAAGAGAAAATGCAAGGAGGAAAAAGTGTCATGATTTTGTGACATGTTGCATTTTCACAGTCTGAAGCGAAGAGAAAATGCAATGAGGAAAAAGTGTCACGATATCGCGACATGTAACATTTTCGCGGTCCAAAGCGAAGATGAAGGCAGAAAAGGAAAAGTGTCATGATTTCACGACATGTCACATTTTTGCGAATTGAAAAGAGCAGGAAGGCCGAGAAGAAAAAGTGTCATGATATCATGACATGTCACATTTTCATGACCCGAAGGCAAGAGAAAGAGCAAAGGATAAAAAGTGTCGCGATATTGCGACATGTCACATTTTCGCGACTAATGGAGGAGAGAGAAAGTAAGAAGGCAAAAGTGTCGTGATATCGTGACAAAAGTAAAGAGAAAGAGTACGGAGGTGAAAGTGTCACGATATCATGACATGTTGTGTTTTTGTGGGTACATGCCAAGAAAAGCAGCAAGGAGGCAAAAGTGCCGCGATATCACGACATGTGTTTTCACGGGTACAAGCCGAGAAGAAGACAGAGATAGAAGTGTCACGATTTCATGATAGTTCACTTCGACATGAGCTAAGAAGAGAAACCAACCGAAAGGAGATATGTGACAGTTAACTGAAGTCGGTACGATAGTTATAGATGTAGTTATAGGAATTTGATACGACAGTTACAGGTGTAGTTATAGGAGAAGTCGATATGACAGTTACAGGTGTAGTTACAGATAAAAGGTTATAAAAGGAGATTTGCATGGAGAATTAAAGTGCTAAAAAAATATTGAAGAGTGCATGCCATAAGAGAGCGTTAAGGAGAGCCGAGAGAGCAATAGACTAGATAGGATCTTGTACAAGTGAAGGCATTTTTATGTCAATATTATAGTTTCAAAATTTCAGTTTGAGTTGGTGCTTGGAATCAAGGGTTGGTGCTCCTTTTTGTTGGTGCAGATAAATCAGGGGTTGGTGCTCCTTTTGTTGGTGCAGATAAACCAGGGGTTGGTGCTCCTTCCAGTGGGTGCTGGTAAATTGTTTGTAAAATTGTTATTTTACAAAGACTAGATTTGGATGAGAGTCCAAGCAGTCATTTTTGAGGAGTAGCCAAATTGGTGAACCTCATTACATCATGTGTTGTGGAATGCTCTCTTGTTATACTTGCTTTATCTAAATTTAAGTTTTCATTGTTTCGACATTAAGAGTTGTAGATTGATAATTTAAATAGCTACACTGATTCACCCCCCCTCTCAATGTCATTGTGAAACTATCACATCAACACCTAAGTTGGTCTAAACACACAAACGTCAATAACTTTAAACTATAATGAGTACGTAGGTCAACAACACGTAGGCAGGTCGACTAACTATGATGACTATTTGCACATCAAATCTCCCCACCAAGCTATGGCCTTCATGACCATCACTTGGTGGTCAGTCGATAGGGGGTGGCTCTCCCTATTTCTAACCCTACAATGCTCCATGGGAATCATGTGGGACTAATTCCATCCTACACAACCAAAAGTGTGAGAACTAGCACCATAACTAGGTGTGACTAATTGATAACCAAACATAGCATACCATCTTATAACATATAGCTAATCTAGACAAGCATCGATCAATAGATAGCATAGGTCAAAATGTCATGAGGATGAAGGCACCCTCAATTGGCACATAGGCAAACCTATTTTGTGGTTCCCTAGACCATCATTTGATGGTCAAAAAACCTAAAGGGCACTCACCTCTTTAAAGGGGGTATGAATACCCCCACATCCCAATGTGGGATAATTCTTAAGGAATATCAAAGTGGTCTTCCTTTTACTCCTTTGAGCATGGATTCACCATGATTTGGCACCACAAAGTGATATCAAGGTGGCAAATTAAAACAAAATCTAAGGTATAACCTTAAATTAAAGAAAAAAATGGGGTGGTGAAAAGGTTTTTGTGTTGTTGCTCAACTCAAATAGATGATCACACTTGGTATGAACCAAATATCTTAATATAATAACCCTTGGCTTCAACCATTGAATAATATAGATAAAAATCCACTTTATATCTCCACCCACCATGGTAGGGTCCTTAAGAAGTTTTAAGGAATATCTTGGTACTCTAGCATGCCCTGTAACCAGATAGACATCGATGCTAGCACAAGGATAGAGTAGAGGAGGCAAAATAGGTTTAGTTTTACTAGTAGATTGGGAAGGTATGAAAAAATATTATTTAGGATGTCAATACACCATAAAAACCTTGGTGAATAGGGGGGAAATGCTTCATGAAACGATTTCAATGTAAAGCATGGTATGGTCGACGTAGGCTAATTAAACAAGCTTGAAAAAATATTCTAAAAAGTATAGCTAAAAGAAATGAAAATCATCATAGTTTAGAACATAAGCTTCTAACTATCAAAAAGGGGGTGCAAGATGACTAGCATATGATTTTTTTTAATACAATACTTATTTTTTTTAGATAAGATACTATAGCATTAATACCAGGTTTTATAGGTTGACCCAAAACCTTTTACAAAAATCAGTCCAGGGCTATTGATGAACATATCCTTACTAAGGATACTATATATGTAAAATCTACATGCCACCAAAGCCATTACATATAGTAAGGCACATAGCCTGTTATCAAAAAGAAACTTCCCATACAACATTTTGGGTATACCCCGAGAAAACACACATGCATCATAATTACAAAAAATAAACAGGCACGGATCCCTTCCTTGAGACAATGGAGAAACAAAAAGTTGCAGACACACATAGCAGAGTACTGAAAAAAACTCCCACAAGCTTTGTATTGATAGTTACTCTTAATAATTCTTTGGTAATTACTTTCTTCCATTTATGAAATGATTTGGTACCACATACTATCTTGGCCAATCATCCTTGCAGAAGTGAACCTGCTGGCTAGATTTATGGCGGTGGCTATCTAGTGGTCCACGTGGCTTTGTTTCAAAGTCTTATATTGTCGTTTCTTCAACCTCAAATTACTAAGACGACTATGAGCCATGTTATCTAACATGTGACTGTTCCCATTAGTCTTTGTGGTATTTCCAAGCAGCATATAATACTCACCAAGAAGACATACTATATTTCTTATACTAGCAAACTTACATGCCAATATAGCCAAATATAGTGACATGATTCAATGAAATGTTTCTAAGGATTTTGAAAGCATAAAAAAAAAATTAAAACTAGATAAAAATTATTCCCAACCTGAATCTCCTCACAAATTAAATTCTCCTACTTTTATCCTCATTTTGTTTCTTTCAGTTTTTCAAAGAGGAAGAAGAAGAGAAATTTTCATATTTTCTTTCTTCAGCCTTCTTAACAAAGAAGATCCATCTATCCTTTCCCCAAAGTCTCAATTTTATCATAAATGCAACCTACCAAGAGTAATGCCATCCTTATCGAAGGTGGCCAAGAAGGATATAATTGAATTTAAAAATAGTTCTTCCCTTTTTCCAAATATCTTGTCTTAAATACAAATCCATTTGTTTCTATATTTGAGTTATAAAGTTATTATTTTCTTTATTTAATTTATAAAAGATAAAGCTATTCATTTATTTATATAATTAAAAGTTAAGTAAGAGAATTTAAATAGAACTTCAAAGCATTAGTATTTATGATATTGAATTCAATTTAATTCAAACCATAAAGGTTATTTTATCATTTCTTAACCTATACTAATTAAAAATATTAGTATGGTATTTAAGTGGGTTATAGATTAATGGAACATCTATATCCAATAGTCCTTTATGAAGGGGACTCTTTATCAAATACTCTTACACACAATATACATGCAAAAAAAAAGAAAAAAAATCAAATGCATCACACAAGGTTGGGTGAAGTCATCACTATCCAATCACCTATTCTAGTCAAAGTCTTATGGTAACTTCTAGGTTATCAACTTTTGGCTAAGGATGGTTGGATTGTTGATAATTATCCTAAAGCAAGAATGCATACCTATATGATGGCATTCATTCATGTTAACCTGAGATACCTTAATCATCTCCCCTTTCAAGTAGCCCATTCTTAGTGGTTGATGCTATCTCTTCCATCCATGGATGTACTTGGTCCAGTATCCAAACCCAAACATTAGCAATACCATATTCCTTAAAGATAAATCAATATAACTATTGCATAACCATAAAGCATTGAAACATGATTCAATATAAATTCTATGTTGGACATTTTGATTCCTCTGAGCCAAAGTTGTCATTGATGTCACATGATAGAGTTATCACTCTTATCAAGGAATTCGGAAAGAAATAAAGTCGCCCAAGTCATCCAGGAAAAAGCTTCATTAGTGCAAAAGTAAAAGGAAAAAGGCTCCATAATATTTTAATATTATTGGGAGCACAGGTTAAGCGGTTGGTCTATAAAAACCCAAGAGGGGTTATTGCAAAGGTTTAAAAAGAGGTTTAATAATTATTTATAAATTATTTAAATTCACAAGGAATTTAAATTTTATAAATAATATTTAATTAAACCTAAGGTTGGTTCTTTAAGACAAAGTTCTAAGGTTTAATTATTTAAACCTAAGGTTGTTTTTAATTTATAATATTTAAATTTAAAATTAAATTTAAATTAATTATAAATTAAATCACGTTGACATCAAAATCATTAGAAGCACCGACGTAATGCTAAGAGGGCAAAAGGTATTATATAAATACCAAATGAAATTATTTACTAAGGCATCCCTTGCAATTATTTTGAATTCGAAGCGCATGCGAACAAAAGTCTTATTTTCGAAGCCCTTACGATTTATGTAAAGGCTAAGGTGTGGAGGTTCGAAAGCTCTAAGTGCATAGACCAGCGTGGCCTAGTGGTATGTTTGCTTGGTACTAAGGTGGAGGTTCCACATTAGAATAATGTGAGGCCATTTTGGATGCAAGGAAGAAGTGCATGAAGTGCTTGTCATTTTTTAGAAGAATGCCTTTTTCGAGGGAACTTTATGGTGGACGTGATGTTTTGGACTTGTGAGGGTGCGTGGCCCAATGGTGGCTTGGCTGCGGCTAAGATGTTTGGAAGAAGGAATTTTGGGGATCGAATACCGCCAAGGGCAAGGCAAGTGAATTTAATTTTTGTTTAATATTTTAATTTCTACCAAGGTTACCTAAGGAGAAATAAGGATATGGTATTCCCTAGGAAAGATAGAGATTTCTGCTGATTTTATTTTTGGAAGTATATCATATTATATATCATTGGAAATCTATTTTTGAGATCTACTTGTTTATATTTATTAAAGGGATAAATAAGGTGTGTGTAAGGATATATTTTTGGTTTTTTCGAGGAGTTTCCAAAGTAATTTTGATTCATTATTTTGAGGGTTTATTACTTGCATAAAGAGAGTATGGTGCATTTTATTGAGTAGGAGTAATAAGGTGTTATTGAGATATTATTTTATTATGTTATTACTCAAGACCTCTAATCCTTGTTGAGATTGGAAAAATAAAATGTGTTGAGTGTGGCAGATTTAGTGGACAACTCATAAGGCATCAAAAAGGTATGGGCATTATTCTTCATTGAATTATTTGGGTGATTGATTTATGAAAATATATTTGGAAAGAAAATGATTGATTTTGGTTTCCTTTTTTAGAGTTTTTGGTTTAATTCTTAAAGGTTTTTTTGTTTGAAGGTTGTGATTAAACCTTGTTTTATAAGCATTGTTGTTGAATCCAATTGGTCATGCAAAGAACTTGAACTTGAGTTAGAAAAGAACATGAGTATCATTGTTGTGTGAATATTTGTTGTTGAGCATTTTTGGAAATATTTTGAGTTGGTTGTTACATGCTTGGACTAGGGTTTGTGAGAAAGAGTTGTTCCTTGATGTGATTGGTTGAGTAGAGTTTATTGAGCCTAGCCAAGTGATTGTGTGAAGTGGTTGTTCAAGTTCCTTGAAATAAACTATTCTATATTCTAATTTGAGTTGAGATTAATATTTGAGAATAGAACATATAGAGTCTCGAACAATTCTCTTTATGCGTATATGAGATTGATTTGAATTGAGATTTGGATTTGAGTATAGAACATATTGAGTCTCTAACAATTCTCTTTATGCTTATATGAGATTTATTTAATTTGATATTGGTATTTGAGTATATAACATATTGAGTCTTTAAAAATTCTATATATGCTTTTATGAGATTGAATTGAGTTGATATTGGGATTTGATTATAGAAAATATTGAGTCTCTAACAATTATCTTTATGATTCTATGTGATTGAACAAGTTCTGTGTGGACTTGTTAAGCAAATTTGAGGTACGTCTTTGAGAAGGCTTGTAGAATAATTTTGTGTAAGATTTTGTGGAAGCTTCAATGCAGATTTGAGCAAGTCCTATAGAGGACTTATTGAGCAGATTTGGACAAGTTTTGAGTGAACTTTTTGAGCAGATTTGGACAAGTTTTGAGTGATCTTGTTGAGCAGATTTGGATAAGTTCTGAGTGAGATTTTTGAGCAGATTTGAGCAGGTTCTAAGTGAACCTATTGAGAAGATTTGAGTAGGTTTTGTGTGGACATGTTGAGAATATTTGATCAGGTTCTGAGTGAACCTATTGAGAATATTTGAGCAGGTTCTATGTGGACCTATTGAGAAGATTTTATCAGGTTATGAGTGAACCTAATGAGCATATTTGAGAAGGTTCTAAGTGAACCTATTGATAAAGCTTTGGAGGTGACAAATTATATAGGACAGTGTCTCAGTGGATAGATATCTAGCAGCTAGGACAATTGAAGATAGATCTTTTGAGTGAGGATTCTTCAAGTGGAGAGAGATCCACCAGTCAATGCAGTAGAGAGATAGTCTTCTAGAAGATCACTAGCCAAAGTAGAAGGAAAAAGAGTTATGCTATGGAAGAGATCCATGAACTTGATATTAGGGTATCAACATATCCTTTGGATAGATGTCCATAAACATTATAATTGGGAAGTATTCCCAAGATATTATTTGAGAAATATTTAGAAGAAATATTTTCTCTGTGGAGGTAGCCCACATTGGGTGAACCAGGTTAAAATATGTGTATTTATTGTGTATGGTGTTCTATGCTTTGCTTTGATTACTGCTATTGATATTGTTGTCTATACACTGCATAATATTGAATTGAAAATAAAAGTAAAAAGTTATCTTATACTATTCACCCCCCCTCTCAGTATAAGCTTGTGTTTTTCAATTGGTATTAGAGCGGGTTCCTTCAGATGAGTTTGACAGGTTGAAGTAAAAGTGGTCTAAGAACATAATGGATTAAAAGAATCAAAAGGATGAGCTCTTTAATAATGCAGTACCAATATTTTATGGAAGTGACTTCTTGTATTGGTGTGTGTTGATGAGATTTCACCTGATGGCACTTGGCAATGAAGTTTGGGATGTAGTGGAACTTGGATATGATTCAACAATAAATCATCCTATATATAAAGAAGGTAAGATTTTTATGCATGTAAATTCAAGAGCTACGAATGCAATTATAAAAGGATTACGTAGATTCAAATCTATGAAGGTTATGGAATGCAGAACAACAAAAGATATGTGGACACTATTGTATACCATATATGAAGGAGATAAAATTTTTAGGAAAGCTAAGATCAAAAATATCAAAGGAGAATTTTGGAATCTAAGAATGAGGGATGATGAAAACATTCGTGACTATCTCAACAAGGTTGATAAACTTATACATGAGATGAAAGGTCTTGGAATGAAGGTTGATGAATCTGATGCTTGCGATAAGATCTTAAGAACTCTACCAAAAAGGTATAGTGAAAAGGTTTCTACTATAGAAACATTAATTTATAGTGATAGTCCAACAAGAAATGTTTTTCTTGGTATGCTTACAACTTTTGAGATAAGAACAAAATATCTTATACCTCCAAAAGAAGTTGCATTAAAAGTAGACAAAAATAAAAAGGGTAAGAAGTCAGAATCAAGCTATGTATATTCCACTGATGAAGAAGCTAACTATGGTAGAAGAGATAAAGGTTCCAAAATACCCATAGATATAATATCTATTAAGTGCTTCAATTGTGGAAAGTATGGACATTATGCAATAGAGTGCAAAGAGCCAAAGAAAAACAATGATGAAGAAAAACAAGATCATAGGTACAAGGAATATGAAAGATACAGGTACCAAAATAAAAGCAGGGATGGACAAAATAGACAAGGGAATACGTTCTTCCAAAGGCAAAAGAGAAGCTTCTATGCGGATAATGCAATTAAGTACTCAATTGATAGTGATTCTATATTTTCATACAATGATAGAGATGAAGTATTATTTATGGTTGAAGAAAAAGATCCAGTTAAGAAAAAGACTTCAGTTATTGTCAAGTGTTTTAGGTGTGGTAAATTTGTACATCTTGAAAATGATTTCACAAGGCATGGTTATAGTTTCAATGATGATGATTTTGAAGATGCACTTGGTAGACCAGATGATAATATTCTAATGGAATTAGAATAATAAGTGAGTGATCATATAGAAGACAAGTCAAAAGAAAGAAATGATGTGGAAAAAGGTAAACAAATAGAGGATTATTCAGTAGAGAATGTATATGATCTTAAGGGAGAACTTATCTATGCCCTTGACACAGTAAAGAAGGTAAGAAAGCAACACTCTAAGCTTGAAATTTAGTTTCAAGAATGTGATGAAGAAATATTATTACTCATAGAGTATTTAGAGAAGTCAAAAGCTAAGGCAAGCAAGTTCAAAGATAAATTAGAAGCAAAGATTCTAGAATGTGAAAAGTTAACACAAGAAATGGAATTACTAAAGGAATATTTAAAGGATTCCAAGAATAATCTATACAAGTATGTAAAAAGTGCAAAGAATGTGGATAAAATAGTTAATATACAAAGAGGAGCAACAAACAATACATGTCTTAGTTCTAGACAGGTTTAAAAGAAATGGAAATAAAAGTCTCCTTCAAGTATTGAAGAAAAAGGAACTTCAGAAGAAGACACTTCATAAGAGGGATTATTAGATGAAAGCAAAAGTGAAAATGAGACTTTCAAGGATGATTCATATTGTAGTGAGTTTAGCAGGAACATGGACAATGGGTAAAGAAGATATAGATGGAACAACAATCATAACAGGAAACCAATGGGGTCAAGACAAGGAAGCTTCAATGGAAGATGTTTTTTATGCAACAGGTTTGGGCACATGGCTTCATAGTGCAAGACACATCAAAGAAAGGAATATGGAAAAGGACAACTTTTCCAAGTATATTGCTACTCATGTAATGAGTTTTATTACAAGGCAAAGAATTGCAGGATTGATGATAGGGCTTCATCAGTAGAAATCCTAAGACAGTTGCACATCCAAGGAATAATAACATTAAGTGTTATAAGTGAAATAATTATGGTCACATAGAAATATGGTGTAGAGCAAATATTTCAAAAACAGGCATGAACATGAACAGGAATATGAACAGAAATAGGAACATGAACAAAAACAAGAATATAAATAGGAACAAAAACTCAAAAAAATATAGAAATAGAGACTTGGAAAAGAATAGAGACTCAAAAAAGAATAAGAATATGAACAAGGATAAGAATAGGAATAGAAATAGGAACAGGAACATGGATGAGAACAAGAACAAGAACATGAACATAAGTGATGACAGGAACAAGGATGATGACTTGGAAAGAAATAGTGAGAGGATTCAGAAAACTCAGAAAAGAAGAGAAAATATAAAGGTAAATAACAGTGCTTTCAAGGAGTAGAAATACTTCCACCCCAGAATTAACCACCTCATGTGGAGGTGGTGGAGGGGCTAAGCTACGAGGCTCATTCTTAGCCCCAAGCCCCAAAGGTAACCTTTTGCCATTGATGTCAAAGGGGGAGAAATTTATGTGTTTGGGAGAGATTTGATATGTGATAAAGCATTGAGCCAGGGGGACAAAAGTCCTAGGGGAAGCATAAAAGAAGGACATATTTCAATAAAAGGATATGGGTTACCATCAATGACAAAGGGGGAGATTGTTGTAAATTTTGAGTCCTCTGATCCAAATTTGTCATTGATGTCACCTGATAGAGTTATCACTCTTATAAAGGAATTCGAAAAGAAATAAATTCGCCCAAGTCATCCAAGAAAAAGCTTCATCAGTGCAAAAGTAAAAGGAAAAAGGCTCCATAATATTTTAATATTATTAGGAGCACAGGCTAAGTGGTTGGTCTATAAAAACCCAAGAGGAGTTATTGCAAAGTTTTAAAAAGAGGTTTAATAATTATTTATAAATTATTTAAATTCACAAGGAATTTAAATTTTATAAATAATATTTAATTAAACCTAAGGTTGGTTCTTGAAGACAAAGTTCTAAGGTTTAATTATTTAAACCTAAGGTTGTTTTTAAATTATAATATTTAAATTTAAAATTAAATTAAAAATAATTATAAATTAAATCATGCCAACATCGAAATCATTCAAAGCACTGATGTGATGCTAATAGGGCAAAAGGCATTATTTAAATGCCAAATAAAATTATTTACTAATGCATCCCTTGCAATTGTTTTGAATTCAAAGAAAATGAGAAAGAAAGTCTTGTTTTCAAAGCCCTTACGATTTACATAAAGGCTAAGTTGTGGATGTTAGAAATCTCTAAGTGCATAGTCCAACATCGCCTAGTGGTATGTTTACTTGGTACTAAGGTGGAGGTTCAACATTCGATTCACGTGAGGCCTTTTTGGATTCAAGGAAGAAGCGTGTGAAGCGCTTGTCATTTTTTGAAAGAACACCTTTTTCGAGGGAACATTACAGTGATGTGTTTTTTTGGACTCGTGACAGTGCATGGCCCAACAATAGCTTGGTTGCGGCTAATATGTTGGGAAGAAGGAAGTCAGGGGATCGAATCATGTCAAGGGCAAGGAAAGTGAATTTAATTTTTGTTTAATATTTTAATTTTTTCCAAGGTTGCCTAAGGATAAATAAGGATATGGTATGCCCTAGGAAAGATAGATATTTCTGCTGATTTTTCGTTTTGGAAGTATATCATATTATATATGGAAAGATCTTTTTGAGATCTACGTGTTTAGTTTTCTTAAAGGGATAAATAAGGTGTGTGTAAGGAGATATTTCTAGTTTTGTCAAGAAGTTTCTAAAGTAAGTTTGATTCATTCTTTTGAGGGTTTATTACTTGCATAAAGAGGGTATGGTGCATTTTATTGAGTAGGAGTAATAAGGTGTTATTGAGATATTATTTTATTGTGTTATTACTCAAGACCTCTAACCCTTGTTGATATTGGAAAAAGAAAATGTGTTGAGTGTGGTAGATTTAGTGGAAAACTCATAAGGCATCAAAAATGTATGGGCAATATTCTTCATTGACTTATTTGGGTGATTGATTTCTGAAAATATATTTGGATAGAAAAGGATTGATTGTGGTTTCCTTTTTGAGAGTTTTTGGTTTAATGCTTCAAGGTTTTTTGGTTTAAAATTTGTGATTAAACCTTATTTTATAAGAATTGTTGTTGAATCCAATTGTTCAGGCAAAGAACTTGAACTTGAGTTAGAAAATAACATGAGTATCATTGTTGTGTGAAGATTTGTTGTTGAGCATTGTTGGAAACATTTTGAGTATAGAACATATTGAGTCTCTAAGAATTCTATTTATACTTCTATAATATTGATTTAATTTGAGATTGGGATTTGAGTATAGAGCATATTGAGTCTCTAACAATTCACTTTATGCTTATATGAGATTGAATTGAGTTGAGATTGGGATTTGAGTATAGAACATGCTGAGTCTCTAACAATTCTCTTTATGATTCTATGTGATTGAACAAGATCTATGTGGAATTATTAAGCAGATTTGAGGCAAGTATTTGAGAAGGCTTGTGGACTGATTTTGTGTAAGATTTTGTGGAAGCTTGCAATGCATATTTGAGCAAGTCCTATAAAGGACTTATTGAGTAGATTTGGACAATTTTTGAGTGAACTTGTTGAGCAGATTTGGATAAGTTCTGAGTGAAATTGTTGAGCATATTTGGACAAGTTTTGAGTGAGCTTTTTGAGCATATTTGAGCAGGTTCTGAGTGAACCTATTGAGCAGATTTGAGCAGGTTCTATGTGGACCTATTGAGTAGATTTTATCAGGTTCTGAGAGAACCTATTGAGTAGATTTGAGTAGGTTTTGTGTGGACCTGTTGAGCAGATTTGATCAGGTTCTGAGTGAACCTAATAAGTAAATTTGAGAAGGTTCTGAGTGAACCTATTTACAGAGATTTGGAGGTGACAAAGTATAGAGGACATAGTCTCAATAGATAGAGATCCAGTAACCAGGACAATTGAAGATAGATCTTCTGAGTGAGGAGTCTTCAAGTGGAGAGATATCCACCAGTCAGTGCAGTAGAGAGATAGATTCTTATAGAAGATCACTAGCCAGAGCATAAGGGGAAAGAGTTCTCCTGTGGAAGAGATCCACGAACTTGAGATTAGGGGATCAAAATCTCCTTTGGACAAGGGTCCATAAACATTGTAATTAGAAAGGATTCCCAAGAGATTATTTGAGAAATATTTAGAAGAAATATTTTCTCTATGGAGGTAGCCCACATTGGGTGAACCACGTTAAAATATGTGTCTCTATTATGTAGGGTGTTATGTGCATTGCTTTGCTTATTGCTATTGATACTACTATCTATACACTGCATAATATTGAATTGAAAAGAAAAAGTAAAAAGTGGTCTTATGTTGTTTACCCCCCCTCTCAGTATAAGCTTGTGTTATTCATTATATTCCATAATTGAGTCTTTCCAAGATGGGCTATGACAAATATTAAGGAAGAAGAAAATGTTTAGATGATAACAATTAATTATTTTAAAGATAATTTATTATATTTTGGGCAAGATAAGGAGGCTTAACGTAAGATTTTACAAAATATTCAATCAATTAATACTAAGGATAAAATGAAAGGTCATTGAATAAGATCTCTATCAAGGAGCTACATGAGGCTATTTTATTTTTCCATCTTAGCAAAGCACTAGCCTTGATGGATTTCCTATATTTTTCTTACAAAATTTGAGTATTTATTGAAGAGTGATATATTGGTCATGGTTGAAGATGCGTAGAAAATAAGGGTTCCTATAAAAAATTGTGCAATAAGTGAGATTAATTCCAACTTCATTATATTGGTTCCATACAAATTAAAAGTATTTTTATAAATTTTTCCAATAAGCCTTTATAATATGAAATATAATATCATTTCAAAAACTATGTAAAATACGTATAAAAAAAATCAAAATTTTGTTATAGTGGATGAACAAGGTTGTTTTGTTTATATTAAATAAATTCTTTATAGTGCAATCATTGAATAGGAGACCATAAATTCTCTTCATTCCATGAATATTTGAGGTATGATTATAAAATTATACTTGAATAAAGCATACAATAGGGTGTGTGTTGGAATATGTAGTTTTTAAACTTCATTTGAGGCTATAATCGAATTTACATTACATTTTGTATTTATGCCCTTTGGGCTCATATGTTGGATTTTAGAGTATTTTCTAGAAATGAATGGAATCAACATATTACTAAAAATACTAAATGGTAACACATAAAAATTAGTACACACAATATAAGAGGGTTCCAATGGACACCAAATTATATCACTAAAGTAAAATAGAATACACTCCAACCAATTATCAAATGGTTGGTAGGAGGAGCTATTTATACCCCATTACAAGTTACCTATAGGTTAAATAATAAAATTTTACAAACAAACTACACTTACATGGCTTACAAAGGCCCAAGGTGATTATACATACAATGAAAAATTATTTGTGGCCTCAAGTGAATATTAACTATGTTTTTTCAACATCCCCCCTTAAGGTGAATTAGGGACATATAGAGTGACCCTTACTAATAATTCCTACTCAAGCGATACTCTTCTACAACAATTGGATCTCATATGTTCATAAAAGAAACCTCAACCATGAACTTTATCATGGTATCTACTACCTAGTGTAATGATGGCTAAAAATCTAGATCAAGCATCCCATGCAAATAAAGCCATCACACATAGTTCATCCAAATATCAGTTTTCTAGATCCAATTTTTAAACACTAGATTGTAGATATTCTAAATGGTGCTTTGATTGACACACCAAAGAGTGAGTGGGTAGGATGAAGGAATATTCACATGTTCCAAAATCATAAACATCCATTAAAAGTGCTTTGATTTCTTATTGGAAGAACTATTCTACTTTCATAGAAGACTAAGAAATAGTGGTCTATTGTCTAAAGCACCAAGAAAGAGGGCCAAATTTAAGATAGAAGACAAAACCTATGATATATTTCCACACATCTAAATCACCAACCCAATCCATATCTATAAACCTTGTTAAAATTACAAGTGAACCAAATAATATTGAATACCCAATTGATATATATTTGACTTATTTAAGTATCCTCTTAGTCATAGTATAGTGACTCTCTCAAGGTGATTGCATAAAATTGGAACAATAGCTAACAATAAATACAATATCAAGATGCATGAGTGACATAAAGAAGACCTCCCACAATAAAATAATATAGAGTAGCATCCCCTAAATGGGTCATGCAATCTAATTGAATATTCAATTCTAAAGTAAAATGATTTTGAGAAAATTTACAATCCTCCATCCTCAAATACTTAAAAATCTTAAATCATACTTGGGATATAGAATAGTGATCTTGTTAGAGTATATTATATTATTTAGCTACATGAAAATATACCACCTTGGGTACATTGTTAGACTATGAGTATATCTTAGGTTACTTGAGGAAGAAGTAATAAATGCACAAGTGTCAATGTGCAATGATGTAAATGTACAAGGAGTCCACTTGTACATGAGTCATAGGAAAGGTAGTTAGGAAGAGTGAGGTACAAGTAATCTATCTTCTTATATATAGGTCCCATAGTGAATAGAAGAGAATATAGTAGAAGTGTGACTACTATTGAGTAGTATAATGTAGTTTCCATTAGAGTTATGGAGTGTTCATTTCTTCCATTTTATGTAATATACTAATTTTTCAACTTTCCATTAATAGCATATTTTAGTCTTATTGCATAATTCCATTATCTTACTTTTTTTCATATTTACATATTGTTATTGATTTATCCCATATCATATATTATGAAAAGCTAATAATGGTATCAGAGCTACAATAGATCAGATAGAAATAGAGAAATTCACAAGAGAGATTGAGAGGAGAGAAGTAAATATCAATTATAGAATTTATAAGATTGCATCTAGCTAGAGCATTTTCATAGAGTTGCAAAAATACTTGTGAAGACCAAAACTCAACATTCATTCCACTAGATTGATAAATCAACTAGTGAAGATTCATCATTAGATTTTCTTCCATTACAATCATATTGGGGTTTGAATTGACATCAAAGTAATATTGAAAGTGTGACTCATCTGCAATGATATGGAAGGTGTGAACCTACTAATCACAACCCAAATGCTAACATTAGATGAGTTAAATATTGCTTTAACCCAACCTCTAGAGTAGGTTGATATAACTCGAATGTTGACTCATTTAAGCTTAGTTTAATGTGTAAAGATAGAGATAGAAATTGGATTAAGGTTAGAAAAGTAATGATTTAATAGTGGATAAATAAAGCTAACAACATAGACATTTACAAGGAACCCTTGATAACTCAATTTTAATATACAACACTTGTGATTAATGACATTCAAAACTCAACAATATTTGTCATTAAAGCACATGATGCTTCAAGAATTATTCCAAAAATCTAGGGTATAAATGATTCTATTGGACATTTTGAGTAATTGAGTTGTCATTGATGTCAAGAATCAGTTTTAGTGAGCAATGCAAGAAGAAGTGGTTCCAAAATTAGTGCAAAAGGAAAGTCCACTTCCAGTTGGTCAGATTTGGTTCTAGGTGATCATATGAGGTTCAAAGACCAATGAAGAGGCCCAATAAAAATAATATTATAATATTTATTATAGTATTAAAAGGGGAGATTTAAATTAATTATAAATAAATTAAAATAATTTTATTATTAATTAATTTAATTAACTTCTAAATTTATTTAGTTAATTATACATTAATTATATTTTAATTATAAAATTAATTTATATTTAATTAAATAACCCTAAGGTTGGGTTATAAAGATTAATTACTAATTCAAATTTGAAATTTGAATAAGGCACCGACATTCCTAAGGCATTGGTCTTCATGTATAAAAAGAGGGCAATAACCTTAGTCTAAACCATCAATGCAATTATCGATTAAAAAGCTCCAAGAGATTCGTGCACAAGGAAGATATAAGTTTTTGCATGTTTTGAAAAGCTTTCGGTGGCAGAGGACGAGACAAATAGGAGTAGGGCTCCTTGTCTTCACACAAAACTACACAACATAGTTGGCAACAATGGGTGGCACTAAGACATTTGGTAGGTAAGGAGAGCAAGGTTCAAAACCCACCGAGTTGGTTTTGCAAGGGAAGAGGGCATTTTATTTTGCATCACATTGATCAAAAAGGGATAATAGGAAGGCTTGAGCCTTCCCCTTTGTGTGGAGGCTTGTAACCCATGTGGTGGGCTAGTTCCTCAATAAGCCACTTGGCTATGAGTGGTCTCATATTTGAAACCTGCCAAGGCATTTTTCTTGAGATAAAAGGTATGCATTAATGTTTGCCAAGGTTGCATGAAATATTTTAGATTTTATAAGGTTGTTTGAAAAATAGATATTTTGGAGGTTGATAAAGTTTATTTTTAAATTGGTTATTGAGTATTTGAGGGAGATAAAAGGGTAGTGTTGAGTGGTGTTTTCACCCAATTGTGAAAGCACACTCTCCGGTAGGATCTGAGTCCCAAAATCCTCTGCTTGCAAAGAAATTATGACTAAATAATTTCTCCAAGGTTCCTATTGTGATAGTTCTTCATTCACCAATGATGCTGTTCAATTGAAATGCTAGGAATACCTTAGGGTTACAAGTGGATGTTAACAAGGGGCCTGGTGATTTATTTTATTTTGAATTACAATGGACTCACAGTAAGTTAATATAAAAAGATGAATCTATTTGGATTTCAAGCTCTGGTAGATTTTCAATTATTTATTTGAATGACAGTGAAAAATGCAGGAAAAATAAAGGATTGAAAATAAAGAAATGCAAATAAAAATGAATGAAACTAAACTACGGCCAGAGTGCTATCATCTTGATTGACAAAACGGAAGAAAATGAGGTTTCTGCATGCAACCTAACCTATTGAACCTACAAATTCACACAATCTAGATAAGCTAGGTGCAGGTTTCTGGGGTTTTTACTATAAATTCAGGTTTAGACATTCGCATGAAGCAACTAAGAACACTTGCATTAAACTTCATCTATAAACCTAAAATTTGAAAGGGAAAGATAAACATTAAATTATGCATACAGAAAAGACTCCTTTCTCATCAATAAGATGCCAACTCTCTGTATTTATGTATTAAAATGATATATCAGTTGCAATTACAGAATGTTCCAAGTATAACAAATCTAGAACAAATGAAGGAAATTGCTCCAAGTGTAGGCCCAGAATGGCATGCAACCCTTGTCTCTGCAACTCTGCTAGCAGCAATTTCCAACCCCACTGTTCAATCTGTGCTTCTGATTTTATACTATCTGGCACAGCTCTTCGATTCTCCCTATGTCGCTTCGCTTCACCTCCTAGAATGCGCCATTTCAAATTCTTTGCCTTTTCAATGCTTTTACTTCATGCTCGATGCCGAAACGTCCAAAATTTTCTGTTACATGTAACGCTTCTGCAACTCTGACACCTGTATGCCACGTGTTCTGCATTTCCAGCACATTCTATAATGGCCCCATGTAAATCGCAACGTCCTTAGGCATGCAACTTGTTCCTCGTCTAGCATAGCAAAAATGAGATAGGTCGTGATATCGCGACATTTTTCGGACAACAGCCTTCTTTCCTTCTTGCCCAGCGAAAACGCGACATGTCATGAAATCGTGACATGTCACGATATCGTGACACTTTCCTATTCCGTACACTCTCACTCATTTCTGTCATGATTTCACGATGTTTTTTCACTTTGCGCCCTTTTGCTCATTTTTGTCACGATTTTGTGACCATTTTACACTTCCTGCCTTTTTGCTCAATGCTATCGTGATTTCGTGACCATTTTCACTTTCGTACACTCTCGGCCGCAACCTATAGCAATTTCACTACGTTTTTCACTTGGCACTCCTTCATTGCTTTGGGGCCGTGAAACCGCAACCTGTTGTGATTTCGCAACGCTTTTCGCTTCATCCCCCCTTCGCTGCTTTCTATCGTGATTTCGCGACCATTTTTGCACTTCATGCCTTCTAGCCAATTTTGTCATGATTTCATGACCATTTTACGCTTCATGCCTTCCACCTGCTTGCAAGCCACAAAAATCAAACATATCGTGATTTCATGATGGTTTGGCCCACCTGCTACTGCTAACTGCGTTGACCGCGATTTTGTGACGTGTCACAATTTCGCTATGCCTTTCTGCTTCATATTTCTCTCTCCTCTCTGGGTCGCGACGAAGCAACATGTCACGATTTCGTGACACTTTTTCATTTTGTCTTTCTCTCTCCTCTTTCGGCCGTGACGGAGCAACATGTCGTGATTTCGTGACACTTTTTCATTTTTAGACTGCCTTGCTACAACCTATCGCGATTTTGTGACGTTTTTCACTTGATACACTTTTGGCCGCAATCTGTCGTGAAATCGCTACGCTTTTCCATTATGTGCCCTTTCGCTCGTTTCTGTTGTGATTTCACGACATTTTTGTGCTTCGGACCCTTTCGCTCGATTTTGTCACGATTTCGTGATGCTTTTTACACTTGTGCATTTTCGCTCAATGTCGTCACGATTTCGTGACCATTTTACTCTGCACTCCTTTGGCTGCAATCTGTCGCGATTTCGCGATGCTTTTCACTTTCATACACTTTGCCAACTTTTCATCATGAAATCACTACGCTATCTCCATCTGTACTACTTCGCTGCTTCGGAGCCACGAAACCGTGACCTGTCGCGATTTCGTGATGCTTTTTCACTTCATCCCCCTTTGCTGCTTTCTGTCGTGAAATCGCTATCATTTTTTCTCTTCATGCCTTCCGATCAATTCTATCGTGATTTTGTGACCATTTTGCACTTCATGCACCTTTGCTGATTTTTAGTCACGATATCACTATGCCTTTTTCTTCGTTCTATTTGATCGGTTTGACCCACGATTTTGTGACATGTCACGATTTCGCTACGCCTTTCCATTTGCATTTTCTCTCTCCTCTTTCGGCCACGATGGAGCAACATGTCGTGATTTCGTGACACCTTTTCATTTTTGACTACGACGGCTCAACATGTCGCGATTTCGTGACACTTTTCATTTTTTAGCAGCGATGGAGTGACATGTCGCGATTTTGCGACATGTCACGATTTCGTGACACTTTCTATTTTTTGACAGCGATGGTGCGACAGGTCGCGATTTCGCGACATGTCACAATTTCACGACACTTTCTACACTTGTGCATTTTTTTGCCCCTTTTCTTCATTTTTAGCATCTGGGTCACTGAGATTTTCTCTGAAAGCCTGCAAAAGAGGTGGGTCCCCAGTTTTGGGGTGTGTTGTAGATCAGCCATAACAAATGGCGACTCTACTGTCAAATGCTCTTGAGCATTTTAGTGAGAACCCAACCTGAAACATATACAAAATCAAAAACATGTGTTAACACATAAGCAAGATAAACAAATGCCCAAAGATCAGAAGTACATGAATCATCAGAATCATCAAGTATTAGCTCAGTGTGTGCAACGAATTTCATTCCCTATCATTTGAAATTGATCAACATTCCATTGTCAGCTTTACATGAATGCATGTGAGATTGTGAATGATTGGTGTAACCTAATGAATATGCTAGGAGATTTTGCTTTTATAAACGACATAGTATTTCTTCTAGTATCATGTACAAACATTCAAGATTGCCAAACCCTCTTAGGATCCACTAATGAATTGTTTTATTAAATCCCAAAGTTGGTTATGAGTCCCTACTATCTTGAACCCATGTGCAAGTGAATGTGAAATCAAAACTTTGGGGAATCAGACTTCCAACCAACCAAGGTGAGAGTTTAACCCTATCCTTACTATTCTGATTTAGAATTCATTACCTCACTTTGAGCAAAATAATTTAACCAATTATGGAATAAATGGTCATGCTAGTCTAACCCTTTGGACAATCAGTGGTCTTGTTTTTAGACAAGACATGTTGCCATGCATGGGCATATCTAACCCCACAATCCAAAACTTATCTTCATTTCTTTGGACCTTGGGGATGACTACCCATCCTTTGTAGAGGACAAGTAGTATGATCCTTCCAATCCAAAATAAATATGAGATGGGAAAAATTAATTTTTACTTCTTGGACCTTGGGGATGACTACCCATCCTTGCTAGGGACATGTAGTACGATCCTTCCAATCCAAACTTTAGATGTAAATGGAAAATATTAATTTTATTGCTTAGACCTTGGGGATGACTACCCATCCTTTGCAGAGGACAAGTAGTACAATCCTTCCAATCCAAGACTTATTATGAAATGAGACATAAGAGCTTTGGGGAATTGGATCCTCAACCTAAGCGAGATGAGAATTTAACCCTATCCTTACTACTCTATGTAGGTCAAATCAAAGCTTTGGGGAATTAGATCCTCAACCTAAGTTTGATGAGGACTTCACCCTATCCTTACTACTTTGATTTTAGGCTTTAAGCTCTATGGAAGTGGTCAAAACCACTATTTTAAGGATCATGTTGCATAATAGGATAGACATGAAAAAAAAAATTCACCCAACCTTTTCTTCCAAGTTAGGTTTTGATCATTTTTCTCAAGATCCTTTTTAATGTATAAGACGTGCTTGGTTCTAGATATCTCAAGACTCAGTTTCCAACCTTATGATTTTTCTTACATTTATGTTATAACACAACCCTAAGAGGATTTGACACTCCTTAATGATTTGTACCTAAGATGCATATGCAACTAAGATGGAATGTATATACAAAGTGAGATGAAATATGAATGCATTGTATTTTGGAATGCAGATGAAATATTGCCATATAAAATTGACTACTTCATGCATCACAAGTTTCAAATGATACTATTAAACTGTTTGTGTTACTTGTGGAGCTTCTACAATACAATTCCAATGTTTCATATTCTCCCGATCTAGAACATAAGTTAGCATCTCAAAGCAACTTTTTCATCATTTTATATATATATATATATATATATATATATATATATATATATATCCGAAACAAAATATGTCAAATAAACACACAACTTCAAATCCAAATCCAAAAAATGAAACTTGAAAAAACACAAACCAAAACCAAAACCCAAAAAAAAAAACTTGAAAGCCCACACCAAAAAAAAACAAAAATTATATACTCTGTTGTACAAGAGGATGCCAAGCTTGGACTATTACTTTCCTGGATCCCAAACATGATTAGAACATATCAAAAAACATATGACACAATACACATGCCAAATTTTGTAGGAATCCAACAATAATAAGATCAAACCAAGCAATGCAACAGATTTCAACTTGTCATGCTCACCATACCAATTTGATTTAGTTCTATTACCAACATCATAGGTGAGATTCAAACCACATTGATTAGACAATGGTTGGTATTCAATTTTATCTTGTATATTCTTTAGAGTGCAAGTTTCATCGTTCCATTCATGATTTAGAAGTAGGCTTTCATTTTCAAATGTGAGATGTTGCAAACAAGAGCCTATTTCTAAAAATCTTGACTTCAAATCATTTTCCAGGATTTTAAAGCAATCAGAATCATTCAAAACTTGACAAGCATCAACAAAATTTGGCATTTCCTCATTAATTTCATTAGCATCCAAAGGGACATCATGTAACCTATCACTTGAGATTTTTGTAGCTACTACCAAAGGTAAAGATTTCCCCTCGTCATCCATACTCAACCCATCATGATTAAAATTTATCATAACTTGATGAGTATTAGTAGCCTTTTCTTTTTTCTCGTTGTCTTCTTCATCGTCCAATACCTGTTCAAAAACACCAAAGTTAGACACCTAATCAAACATGTGTCCATATTTTTCAAAACAAGAGCCTAATTTTTTAAGATATGTGTCACATGACACCTTTCCACGATCAATGGCTTGAGTTGCCTCAAAATCCATATTTTCATTAGGATCATCAATAGCATCCAACCCACACCACTTAGGTTTTGTAATTTCATCATTTTGAGATGGCATAGACATTGTAGAAAGAATAGGTGGATCTGGATTTTTGATTTCTTGCCCCCCAAGGGGAACAAAAACAATTGATTCTCCTTCTTCATCCATGGTAGTAGAATCATTATCCTTCTCCAACCTTTGATGAGATTCCAACCCTTCTTCCAAAGCATTCTTAGATTGTACAGGACTTGTAATATCCTCATATGAAAGGGCAATTGTATTATCCTACATATCAATAGGCACACAAATTTCATTAGAAGGTTTGGGGTGAGCATACTCTCCCCAAGAATCATAACAATAATCTTTCAAAATAAAACTGTGATGCTCAACTATTTCTTCATCATATTTTAATTCATCAACATGTTTCTCATCAAATTTATCTTCTCCTTCCTTAGATGGTTCAATTACTTCCACAATTGGGTTATTGCTTGCATTCAAATTGATAAGGCTATCATAATTCACATGTGTAACCCATGATTCACATTTAACATGATTTGGAAGGTGTGAATTTCCTAGGCCATTACTTTCAACAATGTCATCCAATGTGTCATCCGAATCAGATTCATCCTCATAAAATTCATCTTTTGGTGAGTCAAGGGTTTCCAATCTTTCACATGTTTCCATACTAGTTGGATCTAGTATTCCTCCCTTGCCTAAAACCATATTCCTATGAAAATCATTGAAATTGATTTTAGCCACATCTTTTGAATCAAGATGAGTATTTTGAAGTTGATTCATACTTAAGAAAGATGGTTGATCTTGCAAAGTAGGTTGAGGATTTTGAAATTGATTGAAGCTTGGGAATGATTGTTGATTCTGAAATTGATTCACACTTGAACTTGGTTGTGATGGATAAATCATTGGGTGGGTAAAGGAGTTATTAAATGATTGAAGATTACATGATCCAAAACCCACACCATAATTTTGACAAATCAATTGTTGCTCAATTTCCATTGCTTGGGTATAAGCTTGTGGCAAAGATGTGATTTGAGGCATCCCTCGCAAATATGTGGACATGGGTGAGTCAAGAGCATTGATGTATATTTGGAGAGCCACTTCTTCTTGAAGAACATAAAATGTCACTAGTTGTGTATATAATCCAAAGAACCTTTCAGAGAATGACTTCACATTTTCACTTGGTCCTTTTCTAATATAGGCCAACTGATTGTACATGAGGATTGGGTCAACTTGCTTTTTGTTGAATTGATTGAGAAATGTTGCCTCTAGCTGAGCCCAAGAAGTGATAGACCCTAAAGGCAGACTTGTAAACCAATCATATGCCACTTTGTCTAAGGTGTAAAGGAACATTTTACAAGCAACATCATCATACCAACTTGTCAAGTGATTCACAACAAATTTGAATGCTTGAATGTGTTCTTTTGCAGTATTTGTCCCATTAGACAAAAATTGAGGAAGACATCTCTCAAAACCAACGGGCAAATAATGTTGAATTCCCAGTATATTCAATGGGCTACCTGTCGTCCACGGTGTAAACATAGCCATTCGTGAATGTTAAAGAATATAACTTTAATACCCAAAAATTCTCTTCTTTTTATTTTTTTTTTATTTTTTTATTTTTATTTTTATTTTATTTATTTTTATTTGTTTTTATATTTAATTTATTTTATTTTTATTTTTATTTTTTTATTTTTTTTAAATCAAATCAAATCATATTATTCCTGTATGAACAATCAAAGCGTTAAGAATAGTTCATAGCAATTCCTGTAGCACTTAAATCACAATGAAATAAACCGTTTCGGCCCTCCTTGACGAAACTCTCGATTATCACCAAGAAAACCTGCAACAGAAAAACAAATGCTGCAGTTTAGCCGTTTGTGAGATTTAAGAGATGATTTCAAAATTAAATCAAAAAGATATTACGCATGTATGAAAATCAAAATAAAGTAAACCAATTCGGGCCCTCCTTCTAGCGCCAATCTTTTGAGTGGTGTTTTCACCCAATTGTGAAAGCACACTCTCCGATAGGATCTGAGTCCCAAAATCCTCTGCTTGAAAAGAAATTATGACAAATAATTTCTCCAAGGTTCCTGTTGTGATAGTTCTTCATTCACCAATTATGCTCTTTAATTGAAATGCTAGGAATACCTTAGGGTTACAAGTGGATGTTAACAAGGGGCCTGGTGATTTATTTTATTTTGAATTACAATGGACTCATAGTAAGTGAAATCCAAATAGATTCATCTATTTGGATTTCACTTACTATGAGTCCATTGTAATTCAAAATAAAATAAATCACCAGGCCCCTTGTTAACATCCACTTGTAACCCTAAGGTATTCCTAGCATTTCAATTGAAGAGCATCATTGGTGAATGAAGAACTATCACAACAAGAACCTTGGAGAAATTATTTAGTCATAATTTATTTGCAAGCAAAGGATTTTGGGACTCAGATCCTTCCGGAGAGTGTGCTTTCACAATTGGGTGAAAACACCACTCAATAGGTAGGCAATATTATTTTTGAGGGTTTGATTTTTGGAGGTTGATAATTAAATATTGGATATTATAAGGTGAAATTGAGTAATTATTTTTATGTATGTTTTTATGATTGCTAATTTTAAAGGAGTAATAAGGTGTATTTGAGTGCTATTATTTTTGTATTGAGAAATATTTTTGAGGAGTATTTTTTCCATCTAACCATTGAGGTTGTCAAAGAGATTGAGTGTGAATCAGATAGGTTTTGAGATCTACTCTTCATCAAACAAAAAGGTATGGGCACATTCTTCTTTGGTTGAGGTGTTTGATTGATTGAGGTTTTCTAAAACAAGGTGGAGTGAAAAGGATTATTTTGATAAGCATTATTGAGTGTGTTTTTGAGATATCCAACATTGATTGATGAGAGTTTTTCTAGAATACAGGTTGAGAATAAAACCTTGTTTGATAAACATTTTTGAGTAAGATTTTTGAGATTGCTTGAGTTAGAACTTGTGAACTGTCTTGAACTAGGGTTTAGACAAAGATCATGAGTATAATTGTTATGTGAGATTGTTTGATAAGCACTGTTGAAATATTTGAGTGATTTGTTCATATGCTTGGACTAGGGTTTGTAAGCAAGGAGTGTTTCTTTGAGTGATTTATTGAGTGGAGTTGATTAAGCCTATTCAAGTGCAACTATTGAATTTGATAGTTCAAGTTCTGTGAAACAAATTGTTCTATATTCTAAATTGATTTGAAAAAGATATTTAGAGTGATTGAGTGTGAAACATATTGAGTATCTAAAAATTATCTATATGTTTCTATGGTAAAAATAAAGAGATATAAAGTGATTGAGCATTATTGTGAGTGTCAAGCATATTGAGTCTCTAACAATCCTCTATATGTTTCTATGAGATTGGAACAAGTTATAGTGAGGACTTGTTTTGAGACAAGTATTTGAGAAGACTTGTGGACATATTAGTGTGAGATTTAATGGAAGCTTACAAGGCAGATTTGAGGCAAGTCCTTGAGAAGACTTGAGATCAGAATTGATTGATTGATTTGTTCAAACCTTGGGCTAATATTTGGGGCAGATCTAGCAGAGTTGATTTGCTATTGATTCAAGATTTATGTTAAGGCTTGAGAACGGACTTAAGGGTATATTTTGGTACAAATTTAAGGATAGGTTTGTTCCATACAATAGATAGATATTGAGTAGATTTGTGCTAGACCAAAGTACTATGTTTAGTGCATATTTGAGAATAGATATTGAGTAGATTTGTGCTAGATCGAAGGACTATGTTTAGTGTAAATTTTAGGATAGAAATTGAATAGATTTGTGCTAGATTGAAGGACTGTGTTTAGTGCATATTTGATATAGATATGGGAGTAAGCTTTGGAGGTGATAGAGTATAGAGGATGACAATATCTAGTGGATAGAGGTCCATTAGCTAGGGTAGTGATGATAGGTATTATAAGTGAGGATAGTAATCTTCAATGGATAGACATCCATAATCCAATGTAGTGGAGGCAACAGTTCTTTTAGAAGATCACCAATTAGATAAAATGATAAGGAGTTATCCTATGGAAAGAGATCCATGAACCTAATTAGGGTATTGGTGTCTCCTTTGGACAGAGGTCCATAAACATTGTTGAAGAACACAAGCTTATAATGAGAGGGGGGTGAACAGTATAAGACCAATTTTTACTTTTCTTTTCAAATCAATATTATGAAATGTATAGATAAAAATATCAATAATAGTAATCAAAGAAATGCACAAATCACCATACACAATAGAGACACCAATTTAATGTGGTTCACCCAAAGATGGCTACCTCCATGAAGAAAATATTTCTTATAATTTTTTCTCAAATAATATCTTGGGAATCCTTTCCCTATAATTTTTATGGACCTCTATCCAAAGGATATTCTAATCCCCTAAATCAGGTTCGTGGATCTCTATCCATAGGAGAAATCCTTCTCCTCTACTCTGGATGGTGATCCTCTAGAAGACTACTACCTCCACTACATTGGCTTGTGGATCTCTCTCCACTGAAGACTATTATCCCCGCTTAGGAGACCTATCCTCCTTACCCTGGCTGATGGATCTCTATACATAGGATCTATTGTCATCTCTACTCTGTCACCTCCAAAGCTCTATCTCAAATTTACACTAAACTTATTCCTTCAGTCTAGCTCAAATCTGCTCAACAAGTCCACTTAGAACTTGCTCAAATGTGTTCAACAAGTCCACTCAAAACTTGCTTAATTCTGCTCAACAAGTCCACTAAGAACTTGCTCAAATCTGCTCAACAATTCCACTCAGAACTTGCTCAAATTTGCTCAACAAGTCCACTCATAACTTGCTCAAATGTACTCAACAAGTCCACTCAGAACTTGCTCAAATATGCTCAAAAATTTCACTCAAAACTTGATCAAATTTGCTCAACAAGCTCACTCAGAACTTGTCCAAATCTGCTCAACAAGCTCACTCAGAACTTGTCCAAATATTATTAATAATTCCACATAGAACTTATCCAAATCTGCTCAATAATCTCACTCATAACTTGTCCAAATCTTCTCAATAAGTCCACATAGAACTTATCCAAATCTGCTCAATAATTCCACACAAAACTTATCCAAATATGTATTGTAATATTTCCATAAAATGCTCACACAAAATCAGTCCACAAGTCTTCTCAAAGACTTGTATTAAATATTTTTAACAAGTCCACATAGAAATTATCCAATTTCATAGAAACATAAAGAGAATTTTTAGAGACTCAATATTTTCTACACTCAATTCTCAGTCACTTTCTCAACTCAAAATAGAATATAGAATAGTTTTTTTTAAGGAAATTAAACAATCACTTCACACAACCACTTAACTAGGCTCAATCAACTCTGCTCAACCAATCACTTAATGAAACACCCCTTTCTCACAAACCCTATTCAAAGCATATATCAACCAACTCAAAATATTTCCAACAATGCTCAACAACAAATCTCGCATAACATTGATACTCATGTTCTTTAAAACCCTAGTTCAAGTTCTTTGCATAACAACTCACTTCAAAAACAATGCTTATAAAACAATATTCACATAAAAATGATACTCATGTTATTTTCAAAACCCTAACTCAAGTTCTTCACACAACCAATGGCTTCAACAACAATGATTATAAAACAAGGTTTTAACAACTCTTTATTCCATAAAACCTTGAAGCATTAACTCAAACACTGTTGAAAATGAAACCCTAATCAAGTCCTTTTCACTCCAAACTTAGTTTCCATAAAACCAATAAATCAAGTCAACTATGGAATAATGTGCTCATACATTTTTCTTGATGATGAAGGGATCTCATAAATCTTCCACAACCACAACAACTTCTATGCCAAGCTCAAAGAGGTTAAAAGATAAATCTTTCTCACAATATAATGTAAATACTCAATTACACCTTATCACTTCACCTTTCAAAAAAAACCATAAACATACATAAAATATTTATCCAATAACACCTTATAAACTCCCAACTAAAATAAAATTAACATCAACCAAAATTATCTCAAACCTCTTTAATTTAATTTTATGGCAAGAGAAATTTTGATAAAAATCAAATCTACTTTCTTTATAATTCCAATTATATAAATCACTCATCAATAAAAAACCTCTCATTAACCCTTATTACTTCACAATAATATAAATCAATTATCAAATCAACAACCTTTCACAAACCCTTATAACTCCAAAATAATATAAATCAAACACACAAATTTTCACAAACCCTTATTACTCCACATTATCCTTCAAAAAAACCTTAGGAAAATAATGAATTAATTATCAAAAATTACCTTTTTCTCTAGTGGATTTCGAATCCACAATCTCTACCTTTGTGAGTGCTCTAGTTGTGGTTTAGACCACTGCGTGTGCTAGACGTATGGTTAGGAGCTTGAAAGCTCTTTTTTCTCTTTGTCCTCGACTGGCGCTCAAAAGACACATGTAAAAAGACTTCCCTTGGTGCTCAAGACACACACCACTCCACGTTTATCGATCATGGGCTCCTCAACTCCCAATGCCTTTGCAAAACATGCAATGCCAATGGAGCATCATTTCCTTTGTGAATCAACCAATATGATATTTCCATTATCTCTTTCACCTAGTGCTAAAGACAAGAAAAATCATTGTCTTATTCCTCAATGAATAATGATTGCATGAAAATGTTTCACTTTGTTGCATGTAATAAAAATGTCAAGGGGTAAGTTTTGAATGCCTCTTTGGCATTAATTTATACACGAATTCCCTTTGTTTCTTAGACTTCAGTGCTCCCTCGTTTTTGATGACGTCGGTGCTCCCTCTTTTTTGATGATTTTGGCACTTTCCAACCTTTATAATTTATAAATTATTTAAATTCTAAGGACTTTAAATTTTATAAATTATTTTTATGAACTTTAACTTTAGGATATTAAAGCCTTCCTTGGGTTTAAACTTAAACCTTTAATTTGTTTATTAATATGCAATCATGGGTCTTTTAAAATCTTAACTGCCATATCAATGTGTGAGGAGAATTTTATATCCTCATAATGATTTTAATAAAACCATTTAATCTTCCACCATGGGTTTACCATAAACCCTCATAAAACATTATTTTTCCAACTTTCTCTTCAAGTTTTCACATTGTTCCTGGTGCTATTTATGGTGTGCTCCATGTTATTAATGACGTATTCATATGTTTACTTTGGCATAAATGATGAATTTTCACCTTGACATCAATGAAAACTAAATAAGCTCAAAATGTCCAACAATCTCCCCCTTTGTCATTTATGGAAACCCAAGTACCTTTACTGAAAACTTGACCTTTCCTTTGTTTTCCTCCTCCTAGGACATTGCTCCCCCTTGCTCAATGCTCTTTCAAATATCAAATATCTCCCCCTTACTCAAATATATTCCCCTTTGAAATCAATGGCAAAGGATCACCTTTGGGGATCAGGGCTAATAATGAGCCTCTTATCTTAGCCCGTCCCCTATCTTATTTTGAGGTAGTTAATTCTGGGGTGGGAGTATTTCTGCTCCTAGAAAACACTATTATTTACCTTTATCCTATTTTATTATTATCTAAATTTTTCAATTCCTCTAACTGTGTCTATCCATGTACATGTTCCTTTTCATATTTGTGTTCTTGTTCCTATTCCTGTTCATATCCATATTTCTATTTCTATTCATGTTCATGTTCATATTCATGTTTCTGTTCCTTTTCCTATTCCTATTCATATTCATGTTCCTATTCATATATGTTTATGGAATGTTTGCTCTACACCACTTTGCTATGTGACCATCATTGTTGAACTTATAACACTTAATGTTATTATTCCTTGGAGGTGCAAATGTCTTAGTATTTATCCTAGTGAATCCACATCCTCTTCTATCATGAATACTGCAATTCATTGCCTTGTGACCAAACTGATTACATGAGTAGCAATACCCATGGAAAGGCTATCTCTTCCCATATTCTTGTATTTCATGTGTCCTACACTGTGAATCCATGTTCCAAAATCTATGATATGAAAAACATCTTCCATTTAATTTTCCTTGTCTTGACCTCATTGGTCTCTTAGTCTCTCTTGACCTGTTTAGATTGTTGTTCAATTTGTATCTTCTTTGTGCATTGTTCCTATTTTTGTTGAACACTATTGTCCAACTCATCCTTAGATGTCTTACTTTCTTTTAAATTGTCTTCTTTTAAAGTATCTTCATCTGAAGTTTCTTCTTCTCAAAAACTTGAAGTTGACTCTCCTTCCCATTTATTTTGAACTTGTTCAAATCCAAGGTCTGTTTTTCTTGATGTAGTATTTTGTGTCTTGATGAACTTATCCAAGTACTTTGATTTATTTTTAAACCCTTTCATATTTATCTTGGAGTCCTCAAAATATTCTCTTAGTAGTGCCACTTCTTGTGCTAACTTCTCGCACTTTAATATCTTTTCTTCTAACTTATCTTTGAAACATTTTTCCTTAGCCTTTTATTTTTCTAAATCCTCTATAAGCAATCTTCTCTCTTCATAACATTTTTGAAACTAAATTTCAAGTTTAGAGTGTTGCTTTATTACCTTCTTAACCGTGTCAAAGGAATAGATAAGTTCTCCCTTGAGATCATAACCATTCTTTTCTGAATATTCCTCTATTTGTTTACCTTTGTCCACATATTTATTTTATACTAGCTTGTCTTCTATAGGATCACTTACTTCTTCTTCTAATGCCATTAGAATATTTTTATCTGGTCCTTCAAGTGCGTTAGAATATAGAATAGTTTATTTTAAGGAACTTGAACAATCACTTCACACAACCACTTGACTAGGCTCAATCAACTCTACTCAACCAATCACTTAATGAAACACCCCTTTCTCACAAACCCTAGTCCAAGCATATATCAACCAACTCAAAATATTTCCAAAAATGCTCAACAACAAATCTTACATAACAATGATACTCATGTTCTTTGCAAACCCTAGTTCAAGTTCTTCACACAATAACTCACTTCAATGACAATTCTTAGAAAGAATATTCACATAACAATGATACTTATGTTATTTTCAAAACCCTAACTCAAGTTCTTCACACAACCAATGGGTTCAACAACAATGCTTATAAAATAAGGTTTTAACAACAACTCTTTATTCCATAAAACCTTTAGCCATTAACTCAAACATTTTAAAAAAGGAAACCCTAATAAAGTCCTTTTTACTCCAAAATTATTTTCCAAAAAACCAATCAATCAAATCAACTATGGAGGAATGTGCTCATACCTTTTTCTTGATGATGAAGGGATCTCATAAATCTCCTACAACCACAACAACTTCTATGCCAAACTCAAAGAGGGTAGAAGATAAATCTCTCACAATATAATGTAAATACTCAATTACACCTTATAACTCCACCTTTCAAAACAACCATCAATATACATAAAATATTTATCCAATAACACCTTATAAACTCCCAACTAAAATAAAATTAACATCCACCAAAATTAACTCAAACCTCTTTAATTTAATTTAATTGCAAGAGAAACCTTGATAAAAATCAAATCTACTTTATTTATAATTCCAATGATATAAATAGCTCATCAAGAAAACAACCTCTCATTAACCCTTATTACTCCATAGTAATATAAATCAATTATCAAATCAACAACCTTTCGCAAACCCTTATAAATCCAAAATAATATAAATCAAACACACAACTTTTCACAAACACTTATTACTTCACATTATCATTAAAAAACCTTAGGAAAATAATGAATTAATTATCAAAAATTACCTTTGCCTCTAGTGGGATTCAAACCCACAATAATTACCTCCATGAGGGCTTTAGCCACGATTTAGACCATTGTGTGTGCTAGACGTACAATTAGGTTCTTGAAAGCTCTTCGTCCTTTTTGTCCTCGGTTGGAGCTCAAAAGATGTGCAAAAGGACTTCCCTTGGCACTCAAGACATACACAACTCCACCCGAATCGATCATGGCCTTCTCAACTCCCAACACCTTCACAAAATGTGCACTGCCAATGGACCACCGTGTCCTTTGCAAATCAACCAATATGCTCTTTCCCTTATCTCTTTCACCTGATGCTAAATATAAGAAAAATCCTTGTCTTCTTCCTAAATGAACAACAATTGCATGAAAAAGTTTCACTTAAAAATGTCGAGGGGTAATTTTTGAATGCCTCTTTGGCTTTAATTTATACATGAATTCCCTTTGTTGCTTATATGTTGGAACTCCCTCATTTTTGATGACGTGCTTTTTCCAACCTTTATAATTTATAAATTATTTAAATTTTAAGGAATTTAAATTTTATAAATTATTTTTATAAACTTTAACTTTAGGATATTAAAACCTTCCTTGGGTTTAAACTTAACCCTTTAATTTATAAATTAATCTACCATCGTGGGTCTTTTAAAATCCTAACTGCCATCTCAATGCATGAGGATAATTTTATATCCTCATAATGATTTTAAGAAAACAATTAAATCTTCCACCATGGGTTTACCATAAACCCTCATAAAACATTATTTTGCCAACTTTCTCTTCAACTCTTCACATTGTTCCTGGTGTTATTGATGGTGTGCTCCATGGTATTAATGACGTCTTCATATTTTTACTTTGGCATCAATAATGACTTTTCACCTTGACATAAATGACAACTAAATAAGCTCAAAATGTCCAACAATTGTAATAGGGAAGGATCCCCAAAGATATTTGTTGAGAAAATATTAGTGAAATATTTTCTCCGTGGAGTAGCCCACATTGGGTGAACCATGTTAAATTGGTGTCTTTATTGTGTGTGGTGATTTGTGTATTACTTTTATTACTTTTTTTGATATTGTTATTGATACATTGCATAATATTGATTGGGAAAGAAAAATTTAAAAGTGGTCTTATATTGTTCACCCCCCTCTCAGTATAAGCTTGTGTTCTTCAAATCCAAATAGCAGAATTATATTGATACTAATATTAATAGAAATAGAATTCTTTACAAACATAAATTCTATAAATTAAGTATTTCTATTTACTCTATAGTTAGTAATCCAATATTAGTAGAATAGAATAACCATAATAGTAGTAGTAGAAATGACTTCAAAATTGACAATCCATAAATAAATAATACTATAGTTTGAGGCAAACATCCAAGAAATGCTCCTTTTATTGATTTAAAAGAAGTATACATATTAGGTCAAGCAAACACTTTAGATCCAAGCCTTGAAAATGAGGTTTCGACCTCTATTTACATTTTTGCATATGTTAAAATATTTAAATGAATTGGAACATTACAAAGAATTTGAAATGCCAAATAAGCAAGGTGTTAAGGTAGTAGGCTCTTGTTTTATTTGGAGGAGGAAGAAATTTGTGTGATCCTTCACTCCTCTACAACTTGGATTTTGCAAGTCACTCGGATTTCATGGTTTCTAGCTCTAGACTAGGCCAATATAAAATCAAGGTTGTCCATCATTATTTTTTAGGCTATCTCACTATAGATTTGCAACAAAATCCTCTCACAGTTCTAGATTTTCTACTACTTCATTTTCTTGCTCATATCAGCTTAGAATTTTTTGGACAATAATATGCTACTTTATGCCAAGTCAAATCATGCTTTTATACTTGACTCAAACCACCTGGCATGTGGACCATTGATATCTTGTTGAATGGTTGAGATTAGAGCATTAGAAGCTTGGTGCATTTATTCATGGTTTGCAATATCTCATGGTATAGATACAATGACATATATTCTTCTTCTTACTCTTTAGTGGTGTAGAAAATGATATGGCCCGCTCCTTACAAATCTTGTTCAAAAATATTGACTACATTGATCGTATGCTGGAGTAGAGGAGCCTTGTCACATTGGTTTGGAAATTGTGTTCTAGGCAACACAATGTGGAAACATGTTCTAGCCTTCTCCTCTTATCATCATGATAACCTCCTTGTTATTTCAGACCAAGACATAGAAACGTATTTCAAAAATATGTTCTAACCCATGATTTTGAATGCCCACTCATAGGTTTGAGCAATGTTGAGTTGCATTGTGTAGAACATGCACTAACTCGAGTAGTATAGAACCATGTCATGAACCACAATTTGAAATACCATCTTGCTAAGTTTTATCATGTTGATCATGGTGTAGAACCATGTTCAGGGTTGTGCAGGGTAAAATCTTGTCACAAGCCACTTCGTATTCCTTGTGCTCTAAGCTATGATTTGAAAATACTAAGCACGAGTTTAACTAAGTTGATTATGGTGTAGAACATGTTACGTTGTGTAGCTACCATGCTTTGGACCACTCTTTAGGACAATTTTTTTTTTTAAGTTTTCCAAGTATGTGGCCTTTTTTGGGCCTACATTTTGGTGCCTTCTAGGGATTTTTCTTGCAAATCCTAAGAATTCAAAGTCTTATCCATTGGACATCAAGAGTAAAAAATAGTATTATTTAATGATGGTCAAGTGAGATAAATTAATGAAGGGATGTTTTCAGAGAAAATATGAATGAATGAAATGGAGGGAAGAAAAACTATGCATTTAATGGAATGTATGAATTAAGGTAAATGAAGGAAAGGATAGACTCCAATCATTTGCAATTTATGATTCATATAATAACTTCCATATCACCATCACTCTCTCAAACATTTATGAAGATATTGAGAGAGTAATGGTTTATATAGATATCATGTAAGATGTAATATGTAGATCATATATATTTATGCTTCATGGAATAATATTTGTGTGATAGCAATACTTTTATACATTTGTGAAGATGCTTAGAGCATAATTTTTCACAAGGAAACCATGCAAGAGGCAAAGGGTAACTTATCTCTACAACTCCTTCTTCCATAAGTTCAATATTGCTCTAGTTACACAAAAATGTACCCCTTTTATAAACTCAGTCTAATCATGACTCTCCTTGCAACTTGACATCATGACTTCATGTTTTTTATAGGTTTATGCTTTATGGCTAACCTATAACATTATCAGGATCAAAACAACTTATAAAAAATACATATATGACTATTTTTTTGGCTATGATATGCAAAATTATTAGCTTATTTCATAGCAGAATCTCCTTACTCCTACATTTTTCCCTATTGGTCCTATTCTTCAACCTCTTTTTCTTGCACCTTCTCAATATATTCCTTATTAGTTTCCTCTTGGTCACCCTTTTTTTCGGTGCATCTCTTCTTCATTACTTTCCTATTTCTCATCTTCATTATCATCCTTCTTTTCCTCCTAAGCTTATTCTTCTTCAACCTCTTCCTATTTTTTAGCCTTTGGTTTAAATTATATTCCAAATAATTGAATCACATGATTAAGTATTTCTAATTCTTGGATCCAATTTGACTTAGTGGGCTTGATCATTTCCTTAAGCTACTTATGGGTAAAATCTAATTTAGCAGTTTCCTCATAGGACATGGAATGTCCCTTATTCACCAAGTATTCCATTAAATATTTGAGCCTGGTTAAGTCTTTTATTAGTTGAGAGACTTGATCCTAATTGATAGGGTCTTCCTAGGTGTCTAGTTTAGACTCATCTTGCATTGTTGAATCTCAAGTACATTCTCCACTGAAGACTCCTGTCCTCACTCAGAAGACCTTTGTCCTCACTACCCTAGCTAATGGATATCTATCCACTGGAGACTACTATCCTCTACTTTGTCACCTCCAAATATTACTCTCAACTCTGCTCAATATCTATCTCAAATATGCACTAAACACTATCCCTCGATCTAGCACAAATATACTCAATCTCTATCTCAAATCTACACTAAACACTATCCTTCGGTCTAGCACAAATATGCTCAATATCTATCTCTGGTCTGGCATAAATATATCCTCAAATCTACACCAAAATCTATCCTCAAATCTATCCTCAAGACTTAACACAAAGCTTTATTCAATCACAAATCAACTCTACTAGATCTACCCCAAACCTTAACTCAAAGGTTTGAACAAATCAATCAATCAACTCTCTCAAGTCTTCTCAAAGACTTACCTCAAATCTATCCACAAGTTCTCTCAAGAACTTGCTCAATATGCTCAACAAGTCTTCACCAAGACTTACCTCAAATATGTCCAACAAGTCCTCACTAGAACTTGCTCAATATACTCACAAGTCTTCACCAAGACTTACCTCAAATCTGCTCAACAAGTCCTCACTAGAACTTGTCCAATATGCTCAACAAGTCTTCACCAAGACTTACCTCAAATCTGATTGTAAGCTTCCATAAAATCTCACACAAATATATCCTTAAGCTTTCACAAAAGCTTCCACAACTCTATCCTTAAGTCCCCTCTAGGACTTACTCAAATCAGCTCACAAGATTTCACAAAATCTTGCTAGAAATCAATTGCAAACTTGCATACAAAAACTCAACTCAATCTTTCATAGAAAACCTCTTCAATCACACAAACAAGTTTCACTCATAATCTTGTTTAACTTACAGAAACATATAGAGAATGGTTAGAGACTCAATATGTTTCACACTCATAAAACACTCAATCACTTTCAAACTCACTTTCCAATCAATTTAGAAATAAAGAACAATTTGTTTCATAGAACTTGAACTATCACTCCAATAGTTTCAATCAATAATGCTCATCCAACTTCACTCAACCAATCACTCAATGAAACACAACTTGCATACAAACCCTAACCAAGTGTTTCACAATGCTTCCAACAACTCACACTATGGAACTCAAATCTTGACACAAGATGATTCCAAATTCACATAACAATGATACTCATGATCTTTCAACCCCTAGCTCAAGATATTTCTCAACTTCACATAACAATGATACTCATGATATTTCACAAACCCTAGTCATGAACATGAAAGCTTACTCAAATATTTCCAACAATGCTTATCAAACAATCTCACATAACAATGATACTCATGTTCTTTCACAAACCCTAGTTCAAGATAGTTCTCAATTTCACACTCAATTGTTCTCACAAACATTCACCAATCATGTATATGAAAACTCACTCAACAATGCTTATCAAACAAACCTTTTCTCTCCAACTTTGCATTTCACAACATTCAACCCAACAACATTTCACTCATAAGGAAGATGTGCCCATACCTTTTGTTTGATGGATATTTGACCTCAAAACCTGTCTCAATCACAATCAACCTCTTTGCCAATCTCAATGGTTAGATAACAAAAATCCTTCTCAAAATTTTCCTCAAAATTATTTCACCATACAAAAATATTAAATCTCAAGTACACCTTATAATCTCCAAACTTCAAAAATAATTAGCAAATATTTAAACAACTCACTTCCACAATAATTTCCTTCATGCACCTTATTACTCCTCTCAAAATAATTAACACAATAAAGCTTTTTCCCAAAATACAAAATATAATGTCCTTTGCATACCTTATTACTCCTACTAAATTTTAACCATCAAAATCAAAATAGAATATTTTAATTTTATAAAACTTATATCTCCCTCTCAACAAACTCTCAAACCTCCTTTGAAAATTCATGCCAATCCTTAATGCAATTTTTGCACATCAAAACCTTTGAAAAAATTAAATTATAAAGCGCATACCTTGTTTTAATGTTGCCCAACAAAAATTGCTTTTGGCGAGATTCGAACACCCCACCTTGCCTTTCCAAACACCTTAGCACCAAGCACGTCCACCACTTGGGCTACGTGCCCTCACAAAAATGAAAGGTGCACCTCATTGGTTTTAAACCTTGTCTCTTTCCCTTCAACGCAAAATGAAACACTTTCCTTCAGCAAAAAGTGATCGCATGAATCGAACCCGTGATCTCACGTTCCACGAACGCCTTAACGCAGCCCTCGGCTACCACCTACGCTACCAAGCACTTCGAGATAATTTTGGCACTCCACTTTGATTTGTCCCTTCTTTCTGCCCAATAATATTTTAAACACATGCGAATATCTCTTCTTCCTTGGTGCACAAATCACTTAGACCTCTTGGGCATTAATCGCATGGATGATTTTTTAAAATAAAACTTTACCCTTTTTATATTATTTGCAATGCGCTCAACACATCGACGGATTTGGGAATTCAAAATAATTTTGAATTTGATATTTAATTTTTGGCGCCTTAATTTATTATTTAAATTTAAATTTTAACCTATGGTTAAAATATTTAAATTTAAATAAATTAAATTATAATCTTCAAAATCTGCCACTGGGTCTTTTTGAGAACTTATAATTTGATAACTCCTTGGCCTTCATTTTTCTTCAACTTAACCTATAACCTAAAATATTATAATATTATTTTTGTCTTTCAAAATTGCTTTGCCCTCCTTAGGACTTCCTTTTAAACCTGCTTCTCCTTCTTTGGGTCTTCAACCTTTTAGGCCATTTTAGGCATATAATATTAAAATAAATATTATATCCTATTCCTTTAAACCTCTTCCTTGCCTTGTGGAAAAACCACCTGATGACATTAATGACAATGAAACTTGGATATCAACCTCTTGACATCAATGACAACAAAACTTGCTCATATTTCCAACAATATCCCCCTTTGTCATTGATGGCAACCCATTTTCCTTTTACCATTTCCTTTACCTTTTTTAGTTCTGCTCCCCTAAGAAATTGCTCCCCCTGATTGAATGCTCTCCCCCTAACTCAAATCTCTCCCCCTTTGACATCAATGGCAAAGGGCCACCTTTGGGGCTTGGGGCTAAGAATGAGACTCTTAGCTTAGCCCCTCCCCCACCTCCTCTCTTGAGGTGATTAATTTTGGGGTGGGAGTATTTCTACTCCCAGCATACACTGATATTTTCCTTTGTCCACCTTCTTCCTCAACTGATCCTTTTGATTCCTCTGAATGTTCCTATTCTTGCTTGTCTCTGGAAGTTTTGCTCTACACCACTTGGCTATATGCCCAACATTATTGCACTTATAACACTTAACATTGTGATTCCTTGAAGGTGCAAATATCTTGAAGTTTCTCCTAGTGAAGCCATATCCATTCTTGTCATGAACCCTACAATTAACTGCCTTGTGACCAAACTGATTACAAGAGTAGTAGTACCCTTGGAAGAGATTCTTGTTTCTAAAATTTCCATATTCCTATCTTTCATGTGTCCTATATTGTGTAGCCTTGTGCCCAAACCTATGACATGAGAAGCAACGTCCATTGAAGAAACCTTACCTTGACCTCATTGGTCTCTTAGTCTCTTCTACCCTGTGTTGTTTCCTATTCCATTTGTTCCTCATTTGTGCATTGTTCCTTTCCTTGTTGAACTTTCTATTGTCCAACTCATCCTCATAAGTCTCACTCTCTCTTACACTCTCTTCTTCTAAAGCTTCTTCTTCTTTGGAGCTTGAGATTGACTCCTCTCCTTGTTCTCTATGTTCCTATCCAAAGCCAAGTCCTGTCTTGTTTGATGAAGATCTTTGTACCTTGATAATCTTATCCAAGGTCTTTGAGCTTCTCCCAAACCTATGTAGCTTGTTTTTAGACTCTTTTACTTCCTTCCTTAGTGAAGCTACCTCATGCTCTAATTTCTCACATTCTAAAACCTTTACCTCTAACCTCTCTTTAAATCTCCTTGTCTTAGCTATTGAGTTGGTTAGATCTTCTATAAGCTTTCCTTTCTCTTCATCACATTCTTGAAATTGAAGCTTGAGTTTTGAGTTCTGCTTTCTTACCTTTCTTAATGCATCAAGGGTAGAAATAAGCTCACCCTCAAGATCAACTTCTCCTTCCTCTGATTCTACCTCTATTATTTTACCTTTAGGATCATCTTCATTCCTTTTTGATTTATCTTCAATAGGGACACTTTCTTCTTCTTCTATTGCCATAAGAAGACTTTCTTCTTCTGGACCTTCAAGAGCATCTTCATATTCATCATCACTGAAACTGAATCCATTCCTTGCACAACTATCTTCAAGATGACCAAAGTTACCACACCTAAAACACTTGAGAATTATTGGTGTCCTTTTTCTAACAACATTCTTTTCTTCTACCAAAAATAGAATTTCTTCTTCTTCATTATCTGAGGACCTTTCATCACTATCACTTGAACTCTTACTTGCCTTATCTGCATAAAAAATCTTCTTATGCCTTTGGAAAAACTTCTTTCCTTGCTTGCCTTGTCCATCCCTGCTTTTCTTTTGATACCTATGTTTTCTTGTTTCCCTATTCTTATGATCATGTTTCTCATCATCATTGCTATTTCTAGCTTCTGGACAATCAGATGCATAGTGACCATATTTACCACAATTAAAACACCTAACTGATTTTGTACCTTTATACTTTCTTGAGTCCTTATTCCTTCTACCATAGTTTGCTTCTTCATCACTGGATAACTCATTGCTTGAATCTGACTTCTTACCCTTTGACTTATTTGTAACTTTGAAGGTTGCTTCTTTCTGGGGAATAGGTTCCTCTTTTATTCTCATCTCAAAAGCTGTGAGAGTTCCATGTAACTCATCCCTTGTCAAAAATTCAATATCTTTTGACTCTTCTATGGCTGAAATATTTTCACTGTACCTCTTAGGAAGTGACCTTAAAATCTTATGACAAACATCTATTTCTTCAACTTTAAACCCAAGTCCTTGCATGGAGTTAACAACCTCATCCACATGAAGTAGATATGTAGCAATGTTTTCCTCATCCTTCATTTTTAGGTCTTCAAATATTTTCTTGTGATTTAGCAATTTTGCCATTTTGACCTTTTTGTCTCCCTCATATATACCTTTCAGCTTATCCCAAATATCTTTTGTTGATGTGCAATGCATAACTTTTACAAACTCTGTTTCACGTAAACCCTTTAAAATTCCATTCATTGCCTTTGAATTATTCAGTTGTAGGAGCTTACCATCTTTATCTGTAGGTGGAGTAGCTGGTGGTATGTATCCATCCTCAACCGCTTGCCATATTTCATTCCCTAGTGCCATTAGGTGAATCTTCATTCTCACACTCCAAAATGCATAATTGTTCCCATCGAACAATGGTGCCATATTCCCTGAAGATCCATTCTGAGAATCCATCTATGTTCTTGTGAGATTTTCCTTCAAGCTTTTAAAATCTTCCAAAGGAACCCGCTCTGATACCAATTGAAGAACACAAGCTTATACTGAGAGGGGGGTGAACAGTATAAGACCACTTTTTACTTTTCTTTCCCAAACAATATTATGCAATATATCAATGGCAATATCAATAATAGTAATCAAATCAATGCATAAATCACCACACACAATAGAGACACCAATTTAACGTGGTTCACCCAATGTGGGCTACGTCCACGGAGAAAATCTTCCACTAAAATTTTCTCAACAAATCTCTTGGGAATCCTTCCCTATTACAATGTTTATGGACCTCTATCCAAAGGAGACACCAATCCCCTAATCAAGTTCATGGATACCTATCCACAAGAGACACCAATCCCCTCAGCTGGTTCGTGGATCTCTATCCATAGGAGAAATCCTTCTCCTATGCTCTGGTTGGTGATCCTCTAGAAGACTACTACCTCCACTACACTGGCTTGTGGATCTCTCTCCACTGAAGACTCTTGTCCTCACTCAGAAGACCTCTATCCTCACTACCCTAGCTAATGGATCTCTATCCACTAGAGACTACTATCCTCTACTTTGTCACCTCCAAATCTTGCTCTCAGCTCTGCTCAATATCTATCTCAAATCTGCACTAAACACTATCCTTCGATCTAGCACAAATCTGCTCAATATCTATCTCAAATATACACTAAACACTATCCTTCAATCTAGCACAAATCTTCTCAATATCTATCTTAAATCTGGCACAAATCTATCCTCAAATCTACACCAAAATCTATCCTCAAATCTATCCTCAAGCCTTAACACAAAGCTTGATTCAATCACAAATCAACTCTTCTAGATCTACCCCAAACCTTAACTCAAAGTTTGAACAAATCAATCAATCAAATCTGCTCTCAAGTCTTCTCAAATACTTACCTCAAATCTATCAACAAGTTCTCTCAAGAACTTGCTCAATATACTCTCAAGTCTTCACCAAGACTTACCTCAAATCTATCCAACAAGTCCTCACTAGAACTTTCTCAATCTCTCACAAGTCTTCACAAATTACCTCAAATTTTCTCAACAAGTCCTCACTAGAACTTCTCATTCTCAACAAGTCTTCACCAAGACTTACCTCAAATATGATTGTAAGCTTCCACAAAATCTCACACAAATCTATCCTTAATATTTCACAAAATCTTCCACAACTCTATCCTTAAGTCCCCTCTAGGACTTACTCAAATCAGCTCACAAGCTTTCACAAAATCTTGCTAGAAATCAATTTCAAACTTGCATACAAAAACTCAACTCAATCTTTCATAGAAAACCTCTTCAATCACACAAACAAGTTTCACTCATAATCTTGTTTAACTTACAGAAACATATAGAGAATGGTTAGAGACTCAATATGTTTCACACTCATAAAACACTCAATCACTTTCAAACTCACTTTCCAATCAATTCAGAAATAAAGAACAATTTGTTTCACAGAACTTGAACTATCACTCCAATAGTTTCAATCAATAATGCTCATCCAACTTCACTCAACCAATCACTCAATGAAACACAACTTGCATACAAACCCTAACCAAGTGTTTCACAATGCTTCCAACAACTCACACTATGGAACTCAAATCTTGACACAAGATGATTCCAAATTCACATAACAATGATACTCATGATATTTCACAAACCCTAGCTCAAGATAGTTCTCAACTTCACATAACAATGATACTCATGATCTTTCACAAACCCTAGTCATGAACATGAAAGCTTACTCAAATATTTCCAACAATGCTTATCAAACAATCTCACATAACAATGATACTCATGTTCTTTCTCAAACCCTAGTTCAAGATAGTTCTCAATTTCACACTCAATTGTTCTCACAAACATTCACCAATCATGTATATGAAAACTCACTCAACAATGCTTATCAAACAAACATTTTCTCTCCAACTTTGCATTTCAAAACATTCAACCCAACAACATTTCACTCATAAGGAATATGTGCCCATACCTTTTGTTTGATGGATATTTGACCTCAAAACCTGTCTCAATCACAATCAACCTCTTTGCCAATCTCAATGGTTAGATAAAAAAATCCTTCTCAAAATTTTCCCTCAAAATTATTTCACCATACAGAAATATTAAATCTCAAGTACACCTTATAATCTCCAAACTTCAAAAATAATTAGCAAATATTTAAACAACTCACTTCCACAATAATTTCCTTCATGCACCTTATTACTCCTCTCAAAATAATTAACACAATAAAGCTTTTTCCCAAAATACAAAATATAATGTCCTTTGCATACCTTATTACTCCTACTAAATTTTAACCATCAAAATCAAAATAGAATATTTTAATTTTATAAAACTTATATCTCCCTCTCAACAAACTCTCAAACCTCCTTTGAAAATTCATGCCAATCCTTAATGCAATTTTTGCACATCAAAACCTTTGAAAAAATTAAATTATAAAGCGCATACCTTGTTTTAATGTTGCCCAACAAAAATTGCTTTCGACGAGATTCGAACACCCCACCTTGCCTTTCCAAACACCTTAGCACCAAGCACGTCCACCACTTGGGCTACGTGCCCTCACAAAAATGAAAGGTGCACCTCGTTGGTTTTAAACCTTGTCTCTTTCCCTTCAACACAAAATGAAACACTTTCCTTCAGCAAAAAGTGATCGCGTGAATCGAACCCGTGATCTCACGTTCCATGAATGCCTTAACGCAGCCCTCGGCTGCCACCTGTGCTACCAAGTGCTTCAAGATAATTTTGGCGCTCCACTTCGATTTGTCCCTTCTTTCTGCCCAATAACATTTTAAACACATGCGAATATCTCTTCTTCCTTGGTGCATGAATCACTTAGACCTCTTGGGCATTAATCGCATGGATGATTTTTTAAAACAAAAATTTACCCTTTTTATATTATTTGCAATGCGCTCAACACGTCGATGGATTTGGGAATTCGAAATAATTTTGAATTTGATATTTAATTTTTGGTGCCTTAATTTATTATTTAAATTTAAATTTTAACCTATGGTTAAAATATTTAAATTTAAATAAATTAAATTATAATCTTCAAAATCTGCCACTGGGTCTTTTTGAGAACTTATAATTTGATAACTCCTTGGCCTTCATTTTTCTTCAACTTAACCTGTAACCCGAATATTATAATATTAAATATTATAATATTATTTTTTTCTTTCAAAACTGCTTTGCCCTCCTTAGGACTTCCTTTTAAACCTGCTTCTCCTTCTTTGGGTCTTCAACCTTTTAGGCCATTTTAGGCATATAATATTAAAATAAATATTATATCCTATTCCTTTAAACCTCTTCCTTGCCTTGTGGAAAAACCACCCGATGACATTAATGACAATGAAACTTGGACATCAACCTCTTGACATCAATGACAACAAAACTTGCTCATATTTCCAATAGATGTTATGACCATGGGATGAGGTAGGGAATATGGAAGTGATTGCCTCCCTTTTGTTACAATCAATGATGAATTTGGGGGTGAAGGAGTGCAAGTAGGTGATGATGATACTGGGATTTTTGGTGAATGTGGGGGAGATGGATTAACTTAAGATGTTGTAATGACTGGTGAGGATGGTAGTGAAATATGAGGTGGGTATGATGTTTTTTGTTCCACTTGTTCTTGAGAATGGGAGGGATATATATTTGGGGAAGGAAAAGGAAAAAGAGAATGGATAGATATCATACCTCCATCTACCAAAGAAAACTATTGAAAGATGTTATCTACACCTTGTTGTTGTGTCTATTGTATTGGTCACCCTATAATTAGCATCAAATATTGTTCAACTACTTATGTTTGATCTATTTTTTGCTTCTTACTAATCTCTTTATTAGCCTCCTCTAATGAATATTTTATCTTCCTCTTGAATATGGTAGGCACTATAGGTTTATCGTTTTGGGAGTCATATTGATGTTGTAACTCTTACCATGCAAATTATTAAATTGGGGGTGACTTTGTAGGATTGCAACGATTAATTTTATAGTAGTAAGCACAAAGTTGTCCTCTTCTCTGTATCCCATTGGATTTTGCACAAAAGCTTTCCCTCCTAAGGAAATTATTTTTGGCCTTTTTCCTTCCTAGAAATTCTCTACATTTTTGGTTTTATTTTTACCTAGGACACCACCAAAATAATACATATTTTTCGTCATTACAACACACACCAAGTATTGTTGCATTTGTTCTTGCAAAGTTTCATAAGTGATCCTTCAATTACTGGTGGGAAATCCATTATAGTTTCCTCTACTTCTTGTTATGAAGGTGGGGAGGAGGATTTTAAATGTACTTGGTCTTTCTTTTGCCCTTTTGCTCCTAATTTCTTGTAGTTCAACACTAGGCTTCTATTGTTCTTGGTCTTCCAAGTATATATATGTTTTTCATATGACTAAAAAAAATTGATATCTTATTAACGATCGAACCTAGCCCTCAAAGTGTCTGTCTCTACTATCATCTTTCACCATTCCATAATATTACCCTCATCCTAGTGATTTTTTTCCTCCATATATTTAATTTTGGATTATTTCAACTAATGGGTTTTGTTATTTTTAGGATCATAATCAACTAATTTATAAAAGTCTCTCTAAGGAGTGTGTTGCTCAATCTTGCTAACATTCCACTCTTAATGGGGAATTTTACTTGTTATTTATGTCCTTCTCAAAGTGAGGCCTCAAATGTATTTCAAATTTAAGGGCTATCTCCCCATTTAGAGCAACATTTCTCTTTTAAAAATTACTATCTAGAATATACATAAGACCAAGCCTTTCTAAATACTACACAATTTGTTCATATTGACCCTTTTGGTTACAATAATATATTCCACATTGTGAGGGCCAATAAATATCCCTGTTCTTTCCTTATCTATGTTGACGTTGACATTTATGAAATCATATTGTCTCAAATATTCTAAGCCCAAAATTCTACTAATGACAAAGTGGGGTAGTAGAAATAATTTCTCGATAAAGTCATAAAGTCTAATGATTGTTCTCTCAATGCTGATGTACCAATATCCTTCCTCGATTTGCTTTGTTCACAAAAAAATTTCAGCCAAATGAGGTATTCTAGGAATTTGGCCATACATGATCTTTAGGGCTAGCCCCAAAAATTCCATATTGAATCTAGAGTAATACTCAATGTTTATCAAATGGTTGGTCCATGTGTAAATGGGTATATGATGTCCATTATCATTTTTTCTGTTACTAGAATTTAAGGTATCTCTTGCCTTTCAACATAGAGGAACATCCATATCAGGTTTGAACAATGTATGAAAGAGAGGGCCTATAAATCTACATACCATTGTTATTCATTACTTTAATTAATCACTTTCTTATTGAACCACTTGATTTACAGATTTTGGCACCATATCTAAGAAAATTGTTGAAAATTACCCTTCTTCATCACTTTGCAAGTTCATCTCAATAATATATTAGCACTGTTTGAGAACTAAACACTATTCATGAAATGAGCAGCAATCAAATTTTAAACCATAAATATCCCACATGCATGCTTTCCACCATTAATATAGTAGATGAGCCACTACTCTGATGCCTGCTTCAAAATTCGAAAATGACTAAACTGGTGGCATGGCTTGTGAATGATATTTCATTCACTGATTGGTCATGATATAGAACATGTAATGGAACACAATCAATTCTTGTCTTATTCTTCTTAGGTGCAGAATAGAACACATAGTGGGGTAAAGTATATTTTTTTGCTTTGACTCCTTTGACCTTTGGCTAGGAATGTATTATTAGCTGCTACTCTTGTTTTTCCTTTTATCTATACATAAAACTAAAATAAATAAAATATAATATAAATATGTACATATGTTACATGAAAAGAAACTTTTAATCAAAGTAAATTTTTAGATGGTATCCATTAATCAATATCGGATTTATATTTTCTTCTTGATCTCAAAGCTAGAAATTGTTGTTCTCCCTAATTTTTGCTACCTTGAATGGACCATCCTAGAAAGATTTAAAATTTTAATGGTTGCATGGTTTGGATTTCTCTACATTCCACCTTAGAATAGAATTTTATACCTTGAATTTTCTAAATCTCGCCTTCTTATCAAACCATTATTTGGTGCCAATGGAGTGCTTTTAGAAATTCTCATATGCTTAGGTTATTTTTTTTGTAATTTAACAAAAATTATATTAATGAGGGCATTTGAAAGGCACCCTAACGACTTAATATATCAAAAAATATTAAGGATGCACCATATACAAAAAACATCAATGCATCAATGTAAATCCTAAAATGTAAGGATAAACTAGAAGTAGCCAAAAAGAGAAGGACAGGTCCTGACAAAATAAAGCTCAACCATAGCAATGAAAAACTACAACCAATTAAGCATTAACCGTATCCTTGATTTCATCCTTCTCAACATCCTTAGGAACTTCCTTTAAAACATCCTTGGAAATTTCCACCACATCATATTCGTTTACATCAATTTTGGTTCCAACATTGTTCTTTGGTGGATTATCCTCAATAAAGTTATCACAAAAGAATAGAAGATTCAAAGCATTCATGTGCTCTTTCATTTGGGTGATGTCCACCATGCTTGTGTTCATAGAAATTTACAACTAGGAAATAGTAGCAATGGTGGTCCTTATAATTCACTCCTAAATAATCTTCTCTACAGGATCCTCAAACTCATCCTCAGCATCACCGTGCATCTTTCCTTGATTATGAATAAACTTGTTCTTTAGGCATTGTGAGATTCTTATTGGGGTATACATATCCTTCACCTTATCTTTCTTCCTCATGGATTGCTCATCTTCTTGGTAGCTTCCTTTCATATTCCTCTTCTTAAAGCCACAAACGCTTGAGGAAGGAGTGAAGGACATATCATCCTCCATAATTTGTTTGGACTTTACCTACTGTTCCTATGGAACCATATTTTCTATGGGAATTTTTTTGAATAGATGAACATAAATTACTTTAAAATGTTGGATATTTTGAGTCCCTGAGCTAAAATTTTGTCATTGATGTCAAAAGAGCATTTAATTTCAAAAGGATCTATGAAGGGTTTTTGTGAAAACCAAGGTAGGAAAATAAAATGTTTTATTTAAAACCATGGACAACAAATTTGATCTGGGTTTTTCTTAAAACCCAAGTTGGCTTTCGTTTCATCAAAAAAGGTGCCCCGATGATGGAGTAATTTGATTTTTAATATTTGGTTTACATTTTAATTATTTAAAATTTAAATTTAAATGTAAATTTTCCCACCAACGTCATCAAGAAAACATAAATTCATATTTTCATCGATGTCTTCGAAGTGTTTTAAAAACTATATAAATTTGTGGTAAATGAATCAAAGTTTTCATCCTTGCTCTTGTGATAAATGTTTGGAATTCGAATAAGTCTATGAGCTCGTGTGCTTTTTAAGAAGAGAAGTAGGAAATAAAATGATAGTGCTTGGAAATTGAAATCATGGTGGGAAGCGTGGCACACTGGAAAATCATTTTGGTTTAAGGCACAAGGTAGCGCAAACACCAGGGATCGAATCGCTTGGATGGTATTTCAAAAGGTGTGTGGAAAGTGCTTTGGCACTTTGTCTTTTGTGGAAGGTGGAGGAAGGTTTAAGGCACTTTGGGCCTTTGCCTTTCCAACGAGCACCTAGCTCATGTGGAATATTAGTCACGGCTAAGATGCTCGCGGTGTGGCAAGTCAGGGGTTTGAATCCCCTTGAGGAGGTAATTACGTTTTGCATTTAAATAATTTTTTTTAGCCCTAAAGCTTGAAGTTATAAGGTAGTTAATGGAAATTAAAGTTTGTTATTAGGGCTATGATTATTATTGCAAAGCATAATTGGTTTATGATTTATTTTATGGTTATGGAGAATTAATTTTAGGAGAAATAAGGAGTTGTTTTTTAAAAGCAATTTTGAGAGGTTTATTATTTTTCATAAGGGTTTTAATAAAAGGGACTTTTGTGGATGTGTTTATTAATTTGAAGTAAAAAGGGTGTAATTTGAGTAATGCTTTATTTTGTGATTATTTGAAGTCCATTAAACCTTGTTTAGATTGGAAAGGAAAGTTGTGTTTAAGTGTGGCAGATTTTGTGGACAACTTATTGTATCAAAAATGTATGGGCACATTCTCCTATTGATTATTTATGGTGGTCGATTTCTGAAATATCATTGGAGAGAAAAGGATTGATTTTGGTTTCCTTTGAGAAAATGATTGGTTGAATGCTTCAAGGTTTTCTGGTTTGTGAGTTGTATTTAAACCTTGTTTTATTAGCATTGTTGTTGAAGCCCATTGATGATGAAATGAACTTGAACTTGAGTTATAAAATAACATGAGTATCATTGCTATGTGAGACTTGTGCTTGAGAATTTTTGGAAACATTTTGAGTTGGTTAATACATTCTTGGACTAGGGTTTGTGAAAAAGGATTGTTCCTTAAGGTGATTGGTTGAGTTGAGTTGGTTAATACATGATTGGACTAGGATTTGTGAGAAACGATTATTCCTTGAGGTGATTGGTTGAGTTGAGTTGATTAAGCATAGTCAAGTGGATGCATGTGGTTTTTCAAGTTCCTAGAAACAAACTATTCAATATTCTGATTTCAGTTGATATTGAGGTTGATTTGAGTTGAGATTGAGATTTGAGTATAGAACATATAGAGTCTCTAACAATTCTCTTGATGCTTCTATTAAGTTGAGATTGGGATTTGAGTATAGAACATATAGAGTCTCTAAAAATTCTCTTTATGCTTCTATGAGATTGATTTGAGATATTGATTGTACATTGAGCTTGGAATATATTGAGTCTCTAACAATTATTTTTATGATTCTATGTGATTGAGACAAGTCTTTGAGAAGACTTGTGGACTATTTTTAGTTACGATTTTGTGAAATCTTGCTATGCATATTTGAGCAAGTCCTATAGAGGACTTATTGAGAAAATTTAAGAAAGTACTAGAGAGGACTTATTGAGCATATTTGAGCAAGTCCTAGAGAGGATTTGTTTAGTAGATTTGGATAAGTTCTGTGTGAACTTTTGAGCTGATTTGGACAAGTTCTGTGTGAACTCGTTGAGAAGATTTGGACAAGTTTTGTGTGAACCTATTGAGCAGATTTAGAAAATTCCTGTGTGAACTTGTTGAGCAGATTTGGAAAGGTTTTGTGTGAACCTATTGAGCATATTTGAGTAGGTTCTAAGTGAACATATCGAGCATAATTGTACTAGACCGACTATATTGTTTTTAGTGCAAGAGATTGAGCAGAACTATGCTAGACCGACTGAACTATGTTTGGTACAATATTGAGATAGAGCTTTGGAGGTGATAGAGTATAGAGGACAAAGTCTCAGTGGATAGATATCCAATAGCCAAGACAATTGAAGACATATCTGAGTGAGGAGTCATCAAGTGGAGAGATATCCACAAGTCAATGCAATAGAGATATAGAGTCTTCTAGAATATCACTAGCCAGAGCAGAAGGGGAAAGAGTTCTCTTGTGGAAGAGATCCACAAACTTGAGATTTAGGGGATCATCATCTCCTTTGGACCGAGGTCCATAAACATTGTAATTTGGAAAATATTCCCAAGAGATTATTTGAGAAATATTTAGAAGAAATATTTTCTCTGTGGAGGTAGCCCACATTGGGTGAACCACGTTAAATATGTGTCTCTATTGTATGTGGAGTTTTATGTATTGCTTTGATTATTGCTATTGATATTGCTATCTATACACTGCATAATATTGATTTGAGAAGAAAAGTAAAAAGTGGTCTTATACTGTTCACCCCCCTCTCGGTATAAGCTTGTGTTCTTCATAAAAATCCCTTGGTATGAGTGCTAAGCTTCTTCATCCTTTGATTGGGTCCCCTTGATGGAGTAATCCATGGAAAAATATAGGAATTCAAGAATATTTAGCAGTTTCACCTCCTTGAAATGGTTCACAAAAGCAATGTGAAAGCTCCTTAATTGGGAACCTGGATCATCGATAGTGATGTATTCCATTACTAGTTTCATAACCTCCTTCTAGGGGGTGGATAGGTCCTCATGAACCATACCCAATTTTACAATCTTGTGCAGGCTCGAATTTTGCTCAACTCCTTGAGCTCTGTATCCCAATTATGCTTATATCTTTGAATAGTTCTTCCTACTAGCGGTTGGATAGTGATCTCAGTGAGGAGGCATACATCAACCTAGAACTCCACTCCATGAATTATGATAATGCAATTCTCCCAAGTAGATTCAAATGTAAGATTGATATCCTAGTCTAAACTAGAAAATCATTTTAGGAAGGGTAGGAAACCTCACGTACTCATAATTTCTTTATCCACTAGATCTAATTCAAGTGTTTCAATCTCAAAAAATCTCATGGTAACCAGGAAACAAAATTGCTTGAGAACAAGGAAAATAGAGTATTTACTTGACCTTGGGATACAATCAATGTATATGAAGAATCTGACATGAAGGTAAAATTTAAAACCATAGGACAGGTTTGAATTATTCTAGAAGCTTCTATGTCCCTATCTCAGGTTAATATGATTCCTTGAGAAAGGCAACACCACCCTACCTTGGATTACGAAGCAGTAGGCCTTGAAAAATTAGGAGTTCCGACAACTCCAATCCCCTTAAAATGTAAAAATGTATGCCACTCCTAGGAACTTTAGAAAAACTAGGTAATAAATATTTATGATAGTGCAATTATTGCATAGAAAAATAGGTATTAGAAGCCTTGGGAATTGGCAAAAATTATAAAAAATCATAGGCATAGGAAGGATGAAGCGAGAAATATGACCCAAGAAAAATAAAGACGACTATATGGGATGATGAAGCAATACATAGATGGAGAAAACATAGAAGAGAATTAGGAAGGAGCAATCCAGAAGATTTGATGAAAAGTGGATAACAAGGAAAAGGTGATAGTTGGAATTGAGAAAAATGGTAATCTTAGGATCATTGAAGATAGTGATGTTGGTGTTTCCAATAATAATGAACATGATACCTAGTGAAGGCACAAGGTAGCTACATCATAAACTAAAAAATGTGCTAAGGACACAAAAAATTGAATGCCTCAAAAAGTTGAATATCATCATGGGAATGATAGGATAACTGTGAAGGACCTTGGTGGAACAAAAGGTATTTATGGGTTTAAGCCTTAGGAAAAATGAAAATTTCAAAGCATGAAGAATAAAAAGTGGATTTTTAGTCATTTTAATTTTTTTTTTACCTAACAATTTCTTCAACCTCGCTTCGGAGGGTGTCAGTCCATGTCATCATTCTAGGGGTAGTGACTCTGATGTTTGCCAAAATGTCTTCCACACCATTTGCTTACCTGAAGGCATGTTGGATAATAATCTTGTGCTGATAAAGGATTAGACTTCTAGCTTCTTCATTCAGATTTTTGACCTTCCAGGAAGGAGTCTTGAAATTTTTAAATAATAACCATGTTTAAGGAGTCCCCTTCAATAATGACTTTACCTAGAAAATGCTTAATCGAAAGTAACCCCCTCCATAGGGCTCTAGCTTTAGCTATGTGGTTATATTGTTCTCCTAGTTCCTCGACAAAGGCAAATATGGAGTTTTCTTTGTAGTCCTTGTGAATTCCCCTATACTTGCTCTACCTAGATTTCCTTTAGCCACCCCATAAAAATTAAGTTTGACCCATCCTTGAGGGGGTGCATCCATTTTATGTTGCTTATGGATATTTGAGAAGAATTAAAATTGAAATTCTCAAGAGAGATGTGTAAATACTGAAGTAAGGATGCTTCGAACCTAGGTATGAGATGAGGATCATTCGGTATCAAAAGAGCATTTTACTTAGCAAAGAAGATAATTCTATTGGTAATGGAGTCAAAAAACTTAGCTGATCTAGAAAAAACTTTTATTTTTCTTTCTAGACAAATTTTCTAGATAAAGTGATGAAGGCAAAATTTCCAAATCCCTTGGAGACAAAGATTGCGAAAAGGATTAGGCCATTACAAAAACAAATAAAAAATAGGAGGCTTGACCCAATTAATCTAGAAAATTTGAAAAAGTTTGTTAAGAATGGAGCAGGAAAAAGAATAGGTTAAAAAGATGACTCATTGAATCCTAATCAACAAGACAAAAAAAACCCTTTAGGCAAAGGGATTCTCCTCTTAATGATATTTTTAATCATGAGGATTCTATTATGAATTTCTAGCTAAGAGAAGAACACTTTTGTAGTTAGGTGTTTGATCCAAACTAAATTAAAAGGAATAAGATTTTCCTCAGGGGCCAAAAGGATTTGATAAGCTGATTGGATAGTGATTTCTCCAATGTCAAAAGGTTCCTAGATAGGTTGATATTTAGAATTCCTTGAGGGTAAGACAAATGAAGAGATTATGATCTCTAAGGAATTAATTTTTGCTGATAAATTATGATGTTGTATCCTTTTCCATGTTCGTTAGTTATTGGATATAGTAAAAAAATCATAAACTCTTTGGCTAAAAAAAGGATCAATAAATTCCTTTTATAGTTCTATAGGCAAGAAATTCTATAAGTGGCTAATTTCCTATCCATTTGTCTTCCCAAAATTTAATCATGTTTCCATCACCAACCTACCAAAAAAGTCCCTTTCTCAGGAGTTGTTTTGTTAGGTTGATGGATTTCCAAAATGTTGACCCAAAAAAAGGTACCAAATCACATAAGCAATTGGATCTCTACAATTTTTTTTTAGGAGAGTGACCCATTCTACCCTTTCTTCTGAAACCAATATCCAAGCTTGTTTTTCCAATAGAACCAAGTTTAAAAGATTGATTCTTCTTAGATCAATTCCTCCCTAGTATTTTAGTTTGCATACTTTATCCCATGCCACAAGGTGAAATCTAATTTTGTTCTCAGCACCAGTTCATAAGAACTATTTTTGAATTTGCTCAATTTTGTGGAGAACCTTAATTGGAGTCTTGAATACCGATAACAAATAAATAAGAATACTCTGTAGATAAGCCATGGTTAGGACTATTGTTCCTCCATGATATAATAGATTATGTTTCCATCTAGTGAGATTTTTTTGGATTCTTTTGATTATATTGTTCCACATTTCTTCAGTTGCATTTCCAAAAAATAAAGGCAACCTCAAATAGGTAGCTAGAAATATGGAAATTGTACACTCCAAAATATTTGTAATTTTGAGTTTTTGCCTAAAAGGGGTGTTAATGAAATATAAAATTCTTTTTTGGAAATTTACTTTCTATCTAGTAGCTTCTTCATAGAGGAATAGGATATGCTTGATGACTTTGGCATCATTGACAGAAGAATATGTGGATAAGAGAGTGTCATCAAAAATTTTAATGGATGATAGGATAAGTTTGAGAAGTGACTTTAATTCCAAATATTAATCCTAAGCTTCTATTTGTATGAATTGATCTTCCCAACACATCAGTAGCAATGATAAAGAGAAGAGGGTATAAATGATCCCCTTGTATTAGGCCTCTACCACTAGGAAAATATCTAACAAATGATCCATTCACTAGGACAAAGAACCATGCTAAGGAAATGCATCCTTTAATCATCTTGACCCAATCATGATGGAATCCCTTGAATCGAGTTTCCTTGGTAATGATCAATGATTAGAGGAAGAACAAATCTCATCCTGTTGACTAAATATTTGGTAAGAATTTTTTATACAATATTATAGAGGCTCACAAGTCTAACATCATTAAAGGATCTAGCATTTTTTATTTTGGGGATCAAAGCTATGAATTTGGAATTAAAATTGTGAGGTATGGTATTGTAGGATTGAAATTATCTTATAGCCTCACACACATAAAGACCAACAAAATACCAAAAGGCCTAGAAAAATCTAGGATAAAACCAATCAGGTCCAGGAGCCTTGTCAGGTTTCATAGAAAATAAGTCTTGCTTGATTTCATCATCTGAAAGGATAGTAGTTAACTTGAAGTTGGTTTCCTATGAAATGGAGAGGGGAATATGTTGAAGAAAATATTCTTTAGCATAGTCAGAAGCATAATTTGGATTTTCTAGTAGCTTCATGAAATGAGAGACAAATTTAAACTTGATTTCCTTGATATTTGTTGTTACACTCCATCATTCCTGAGAAGTTCCTTAATTTATTTTTACTTATATTCCTTAGAGTAGGGATATGAAAAAAATTGTATTGGAATCTCCTTCCTTGATCCAAATTTCTCTATATTTTTGTCTCTAGAAGGTTTCCTCACAGGTTAGAACATTGTGATACTCTGATAGAAGGATTTTTTATTTAGATCTCAATGCAACATCATTCCATTTTCCATTCAGGATATCATTCTCAATTGTTTCCAGATGGTTATTGATTGTCTACTTATTCTCAAAAAGGTTCCCAAATATGTCTTTGTTCCAAATATTGAGATTTTCTTTTACCAATTTCAATTTTTGCCCTAATCTGAAAGAATATGATCCATGAATTTTTGACTACCACCATTGAATGATTCTGTCTCTAAAATATTGTTGGTGAATCCATATGGCTTAAAACCCTAAGGGGTTTCTAAAGGTCTGAGGGTTGCTTATTTCTAGTAGAAGTGGGCTATGATCTAAGCCAATTTTGAGTAGTTATTGGAGGTTAGCATATCCCCATTTTGAAGTAACCTCCTGAGAAAAGAGGACTCTATCTAGTTTAACCTGAATTAATTGGATACCACTCCTTCTGTTGGTCCAAGTGAATTGATTGCCTTTCAAGTTAATATCCATAAAATTATTGGAGTTGATGAAATCATGAAAATCTTCCATGCTTTTTAAAATTGACTTAGAACAACCTCTCTTGTATGAGGGATGGAGGGAAGTGTTAAAGTCCCTAGCTAATATCTAAGGAAAATAACTAATAGCTCTTCTAATATTTGATAAATTTTACCATAGCTTGGATCTACCAGGGATTGAATTAGGAGAATATATATTGGTGAGTATCCATGGGAAATTTTTGTCTTTATAAAAAAACAAAATGGTACCCAACACATCATTTGAGTGTATCAATATACCTTTAAGATTCTCCAAATTCCAAATACACATCAGACCCCTGAAGCACCCCTGACACTATAAGAAATGGCTTAGTTTTCCATAGTTTTTTGCTAAAGGTGACAACAAAATTATCTCCTATTTTGGTTTCTTGCATCAAAAATATTGTGGGATTAACTTATTTTATTAATTACCTATCTAGCCTTTGCTTTGCTAGACCATTAATTCCTCTCATATTCCAAAAGAGGATTTGAATTTAGAGAATTAGTATTTTTCCCCCTTTCCTTGAGGTTGGGAAGGTTTGATGCATTTGAATTCATCATTATTTTGATTTATCCTTGTGGAAAATAGGGTTTTTTAGATTCCACTCACTATTTCTTCAACTAATCCCTATTTCCATTGATCATTGGCTGAAGTTCTACCCTTATTCTTGTCTCTTCCATAATCAATAGGGGATTTTTAATAGCTTCTAGTTTATTTTGTGCTAAAATTTTATGAGCTAATTATTTGAACCATTAGGTGATGCAGGAGCATCTGGTGGCAGCAGAGCAATCTTGCATCGACAAAAAAAAATTCTAAGTGTTCGCCTGGATGTCGCGATATCACGACAGAGAAAACCATCGCGATATCACGACATGTCGCATTTTCATGACTCAGGAAGGAGAGAGAAGGTGCAGAGCAGAAATGTCACGATTTCGTGACATGTTGCGAAATCACAACCGAAAGAAGACGAGAAGGCATGGAGCAAAATGTCACAATTTCACGACATGTCGCGAAATCACAATCGAAAGAAGATAGGAAATGCAAGGAAGGAAAATGTTGCAATTTTGTGACATGTCATGAAATCACGATCGAAGAAGCAAAAAGGAGGCAAGGAAGGAAAATGTCGTGATTTCGAGACATGTCACGAAATCACGATCGAAGAAGCAGAAAGGAGGCAGGGAAGGAAAATGTCATGATTTCGTGACCCTAGAGGCAAGGAGAAGGTAGAAGGGAAAGATGTCGCGATATCACGACATGTCGCATTTTTGCGACCAAAGGAGCAGAAAGAAAGCAAGGAAGAAAAATGTCATGATATCATGACATGTCACATTTTCACGACCTGAAACAAAGCGAGAGAAAGCAGAGCAAAGCTGTCGCAATATCGCGACATGTCACGATTTCACAATCCAAGAGGCGAGGAGGAGGCAGAAAGGAAAGATGTCATGATATCATGACATGTCGTTATTTCATGACCGAAAATGAGGAAGAAGAGCCAGAAAGGAAAGATGTCGCAATATCGTGACATGTCGCATTATCGTGACCAAAGGATGAGAGAAAGCGCAAAGGGGAAAAAGTGTCACGATATCACGACATGTCGCATTTTTGTGACCCATGGATGAGAGAAGACGCAAAGGAGAAAAAGTGTCGCGATATCGTGACATGTTGCATTTTTGCAATAAAAGGATGAAAGAAGGCGCAAGGGAGGAAAAGTGTCACGATATCGTGACATGTCACATTTTTGCAACAAAATGACAGAAGAAGGCACAAGGGAAGAGAAATGTCACGATATCGTGACATGTCACATTTTTGCGACCAGAATACTAGAGAAGGTGCCAAGGAGAAGAAGTGTCGTGATATCATTACATGTACATTTTCATGACCAGAAGACGATGGGAGGCGCAAGAGAGAAAAGTGTCACATTTTTGTGGCTCGAGAAAGGCAGGAAGGCCAAAAGGCAAAAGTGTCATGAAATCATGACATGTCACATTTTTGCAACTCGAACAGGACAGGAAGGCAATGAAGCCAAAGGTGTCGCGATATCGTGACATGTCATATTTTTGTGACTTAAAGAAGACAGGAAGGCAGGGAATCCAAAAGTGTCGCGATATCGTGACATGTCGCATTTTCGTGACTTGAAGAGAACAGGAAGGCAGGGAATCTGAAAGTGTCACGATATTGTGACATGTCGCATTTTCATGACTCAAAGAGAGCAGGAAGGCTAGGAAGCTGAAAGTGTCATGATATCATGACATGTCGCATTTTCATGACCAACAAAAGAAATGAAAGCGCATGTGGTTACAAGAGCTGTTACAGAGGAAACTATCGAGCGATAGGTATACCGATGTCATCATGGGTTGATAGGCGAACAGAGTCTATAGTGGCAGCACTGGACAAGCACGTGGCACCAAGGTGTAGTGAAAGTAGACAAAGATCAAGAGTCAGAAATAAAGACATTTCAAAAGCAAAGCCAATGTAGAGGCACAAGAAATGAAACAAAGTGTCAGAAATGGGAGACGGAGAGTCATGCTAGAGACTTTAAAATGAGAAGCGATGGCAAGCTCCAAGGGTTGGAAAATGTTGAGACAGAGTTGCAGACGTGAAGGCAAGAGTGCCATTTTGGACCTGTTGAAGCTATTTTCATCTAGAGTTGGAATTACAGTAAGGTGATAGGGTTCAAAAAGGATAGAGACAGAGTTGCAGACAAGAAGGCAAGAGGGCCTATCTGAACCTGTGAAGGCTATGTTTTTCATCTAGAGTTGAGATGCTATAATGTATTAGAAAATTCTTCCTAGGAACGTAGGCAGATTTCCGAACATGAGGCAGCTTGCATCAAGAAAAGAAAACTACGCCTACGGGCTAGTGTTGTAATTGGTTTTTTTTAAATTGTTTAATGAGAAATGAGAATTTAGCAAGAGAAAAAATTTGGCTCATGAATGAGTTTTTTTGAGTTTGGGGTGAGTGTTTTTCGAGTCCCCATCACTAGGTTGGATCATGTAGGAATAGTTTATGGGATTACAGGTTCTTCAATTTGAGTCCATTTGCAAGGATCATATGAGATTTCAAGGAAAGACTCAAGGGGTGGACTTGAGGTTCCTCAGAAGTTAAGGCTTATCAAGGGTTGAGGAGAAGAGTGGGAATACCAACATTATCAATGGTATCAAATGATATATTATATTTAAATCTCATCTTATCATTGGAGATATAAGAAGTTTTGTGAGTTGGTTTTGGACTATGATGGACTTTATTATTTTTATTATCACATGATGGCATTTCAAAAATTACTTGGTACTTATTTGGGAAAGTAAAAAAATAACTTACCTCCTTCTTGTGCATTTTTGGCTTTGCTATAGATATATTTTTACCCTTATTAGCAGTTTGACAAGAATATTGAGGCTTTTTTGTAGCAACATCCTATGGATGTTCATTCTTGTTTATGTTTGGGTTCTAATTTCTAATTTATCTGAATGAAGAATGCAAGCTTATATTGAGAGGGGAGGTGAATAGTATAAGACCACTTTTTACTTTTCTTTCCCAATAAATATTATACAATGTATAGATAGAAATATCAACAACAATAATCAAAGTAATGCACAAATCACCACACACAATAGAGACACCAATTTAACGTGGTTCACCCAATGTGGGCTACTCCACAAAGAATTTTTTTTACTAAAATTTTCTCAATCAATATCTTGGGAATCCTTTCCCTATTACAATTTTTATGGACATCTATCCAAAGGAGACACCAATACCCTAATCAAATTCATGGATATCTATCCACGTGAGAACTATTTCTTCTTAGCTTTAACTGGTGATCTTCTATAATAACTGTTGTTCGCACTACATTTGCTAATGGATATTTATCCATCGAAGAAACCTATCCTCACTAACCTAGCTAATGGATCTCTATCCACTAAAGAAACCTATCCTCACTACCCTAACTAATGGATATCTATCCACTAGATACTATTGTCCTTTATAGTCTATCACCTTCAAAGCTCTATCTCAAATATGTACTAAACACAATACTTTGGTCTAGCATAAATATTCTCAATATTTATATCTGTTCTGGCACAATCCTATCCTCAAAATTTACACCAAACTCTATCCTCAAATATGCACTAAACATAGTCCTTTGATCTAGCATAAATCTATCCTCAATATCCGTCCTTTGATTTGTACTAAACATAGTCCTTTGGTCTAGCACAAATCTGTCCTCAATATCTATCCACAAGCCTTAACACAAAGCTTGACTCAATCTCAAATAAATTCTACTAGATCTATCCCAAACCCCAACCCAAGGTCTAAAAAATCAGTCAATCAATTCTACTCTTAAGTATTCTCCTAGACTTATCTCAAATATTCCTTGTAAGCTTCCACAAAATATCACACTTATCTATCCACAAGTTCTCTCAAGAACTTTTCCAAATCTGCTCAACAAGTCCTCACTAGAACCTGTCCAAATCTGCTCAACAAGTCCTCACTAGAACTTTTCCAAATCAGTTCTCAATCTCTATCCTCAACCTATATTGTAAGATTCCACAAAAACTTACACAAATCTATCCAAAAGTCTTCTCTAAGAATTGCCTCAAATCTACTCAAAAATTCCACACTAGAACTCGTCCAATCTCATAGAAACATAAAGAGAATTGTTAGAGACTCAATATGCTTGACATTCATCACAATGCTCAATCACTTTAAATCACTCTTTTTACCATAGAAACATATATAGAATTTTTAGAAACTCAATATGTTTCACACTCACCAACACTTAATTTATTTCCTAACTCAATTTAGAATATAGAAAAAATTATTTCATAAAACTTGAACTATCACACCAACACATCCACTTGACTAGGCTTAAACAACTCTTCTCAACCAATCACTCAATGAAATAATCCTTGCTTACAAACCCTAGTCGAAGCATATGAACACTCACTCAAATGTTTCCAACAATGCTTATCAATCAATCTCACTTAACAATGATACTCATAATATTTGCAAACCCTAATTCAAGTTCACTTAATTAATCACTTCAACAACAATGCTTATAAAACAAGGTTTTATCAACAAATATTTATTCCAGAAAACCTTGAAGCATTAACTCAAAACACACTCAACAATGCTTAACCAAAAATACTTTTCACTCCAACTTTACATTCACAACATTCAATAATCACACACTAGGAAGATGTGCCCATACCTTTTGTTTGATGTAAAAGTACCTTTAGAAAACCTATCTCAACCATAATTTTATTCTCTCCAATTTCAGTGGTTAGATAACAAAATATCACTCCAACACTTTCTCAAAATATTCCTTAGACACAAAAATAATCAAAACTCAATTGTCTTATTCCTCCTTTTTAAAATTAACATCCATAAAATCATACATGAAAAATAATTACTTGGATACACCTTATAAAATCCAACTTAAAATAATATCCAACACCACAAGAATTCAAACAATCTTCCTAAAACACCTTACTACCCTTTCCAAACACTAAAGCAAATAACACAAAAAATTTAATTTTGCATAAGCCTTATAACTCCCCTTACAACCTTACAAACCAAATCAAATATGCAAAAAATTAAATTTTAAATTCTTAGCTAATACCCCCAAAATTTTTTGTGCTCAACTTAAAGGATACCTTTTTTTTCACCCAAAAGAGTTTCAGTGTGATTCGATCTGCCATCTCCCCAAGTCCAAGTTCCTTAGTGCTTTGGAGCCCACCGCGTGGGCTATTGCTGTCCACATGAAGGAAAGAGGACTTCCTTCCTCTTATACCTTCGTGCACCATTATCTTCCCACAAAAATTAAAAAGCACTCATCTTTGTTGTAGCATGATTTGCACAAGCTCACATTAATTAAATTCAAAGGCATGGTGATTTTGGGTAAGGTGGGTAATCTCCTTTTTATACACACATGGGTATTTGCTCCCCACATCGGCGCTTAATAATTCAAATTCAAATTTCAAATTTAATTTAATAACCCACCTTAGGGTTAGTTAAAATTAATATAAATTAACTTATAACTAATATTAAAATTAATTAATAATTGATTTAAATAACTTATGAGTTAAGTAAATTAATTAATAACTTAATTTATACTAAAAATTATATTAATTAATTTATAATTAATTTAAACTTTCCTTTATAATATTATAAAAAATTATTATAATATTATTCACCTGGCTTCTTCTTTGTACTTTGGACCATATCTGATTTCCTGGAACTAGGTCTTGATTAGCTGAAACCAGACTATCTTTTTGCATTTATTGGAGAAAATGAAACTGATGCTACCCACTAAAAATACCATTGACTGGTGCTGAAAAATTGACATCAATGACCACTCACTCTTGACATCAATGACAACTCATCTACTCAAAATGTCCAAAACTGAAGACCACACCCTTTGACACTGGATGCTTCCTTCTTTTATTCCTAATGAAAGGATCATTGCTTTTGGGATCTCAGGTTCGACCTGCACTTTTAGGGAAGGGCATTGAGATCTTATATTCCCCTGATTATGACAATCCACACAAAATTTTGGCTTATTTCATATTCCACCGCTTGCTTTTGGTAGTAAGAATCATATTCCAGTTCCATGAAAGTAGGAAGCTCTAAATTTAAGTTTGCACTAATATAGATTCGAGCAGTTGTCATCCTTGACCTAGCCAAGGTATCATGGTCGATAGCCACCAATTCACCAATGATTTTAGCAATACCTTTGAGAATATCCTCATGCTATAATTTCTAGGAAAGTTTTGGTAGGCGAACCCAAATAGGAGCATAGTTAATACTCTTGGTTTTAGGGTCAAAGTCTTCAAATCATCATTGTAGGAACAAACTCTACCTTCCTAGGAATCAAGGTTCCCCTATAATAATCTAGTTGGCATCATCATGATTGCTAATATGAATGCAAAAAAAAATCCTTGGACAGACCAAATATTTCCATCCTGCTCATGACCTTCCATTTAATGTGTGCTCATATCCTAATGCTTTCAATATTAGGTCTACTTCCTATGAGCTTTCTGACTAGCAAGAAGGTTTCGATTATGAAGTAGTTGAAGATAATGTTTACAGGGACTTTGAGTTTCATCCCAATGGGTTCAAGAGAAGATGAGGATTCTCTAGGATTGTTTCTTCCTCCACTAAGGACTTTATTGAGGGAGGGATTTTTAGTAATGGGGGTCCCAGATTTGGTTCCTTTATCGAGAGGTTTATCTCCCTAGAAATGAGTGATCTTTTTGAATCTATTTTCTCAACCATTATGATAATCCTTAGGTTAATTGAAAGGGACTCTATCTTGACTGACCCTATGGCCATCCTCCTAAGCTATGGAAATTTGAATTTGTTTCTTCTTGTCTTCCAAGATTTGAATTCTTGCACTCTTGCATGAATAGTTCTTGCATCCACCTATCATCCTATTTCTATCATTATTATGTCCTTTTTTCCTCCAACTATAGGATATGCATTTATCTATCTTCTACTAGGTTTTGATCTGGTTCATAATCCTAGCTAGCCAATCTTAAAGTTTCTATCTTCATATAAGTAGGTAGAATATATTATTTCTTATACACTAGTGCATAAGGAGATGTATTGGTAGATATTTTTATAGTAATCCTATCATCCCACAGAGCCTGGTCTAGGAGAATATACTAACTTATTTTGTTACTTTTGAGTACCCTTTTAGAATTTTGAGCAAATTTTTGTTAGTGGATTCTGCTAACCAATTCCATTGAGGGTAATAGTTAGAGTAATTATTTAAACTTATGCCATATTTTTTTGTAAACTCAAATATACTTTGCAACTATAAAATAAAGACGATTATTACTTACTATGGATTTAGGAAGACCAAACCTTGTGATTAGGATTTCCATGAATTCAATTACCACCTCTTGGTCTCATCTCTTGGTTGGAATTACCTCAAATCATCTTGTAAAGTATTCCATAGTAGTTAAAATATATTTATAACCTATCGAAGAGTTATAATTTATGAATCCAATGAAATCTAATCACCATTGTTGAAAAGGTTCTTTAACTTGGACTAACCTGGTGGGGAATGAAGTGTTCCTATTCCTCCCTACATATCTTTGGAACTTATCACATGCACTTGTTATCTTGAAATTTCTAGTAAATATAGTATGCTAGTAGTACCTTACCCTTATTATTTTCATGGTAGTGACTTTTCCCAAAAAGTGTCGTAATAATTCTTCATGGATTTCCTCAATGACATTTTGCTTTTGGTTGTCTTTCAAGAATATTAGAAAAACTCTATCAATATTCTTCCTATTTAACACTTCTGTCAATAGAACGTACTTTAAGGCTTGAATCCTATAAATTCTTCTTTGTGAAGGATTAATATCTTGAGTACATACACCTATATAGAAGTAACTTGACATATGCTCAATATAATCTAAACCCTCTAAAGAAATATCCTTACTTGGCACTTTTGTTGATGGTTGACAAGTTGATAACTGATCTGAAACTAATTTTTTTCATTCCCTGACATAATGATCTATCTTTAATAAACTTAGTAGAATGTATATCCATATCATATTCTTGTGTTTTGGTAATCCAACCAACTCTTTTGTCTCTCAATTATCCTCGTAATATGAAACACCTTATATTTGGGTGTACCACATAAACAGGAGTTTTAATTTAATCCAAGTATTACCTAAACTTATTCAATGACTTCATGACCACCAATACTTATTTCTCAATAAAATTATATTTGATCTAGTACTCATGAAGAGTTTGGCTCCAAAAAAATATAGGATGTTCTTCTCCAATTTCATTCTTTTGTGTCAGTACTACTACATAGCTCTCTTTAGTTCCATAGGTTTATGAAATAAAGTTCTTACTAAAATTAGGGTTCACTAGTACTAGGACAATAGAAATGGCCTATTTTATTATTTCAAAAGCTTACTTTCTTGATTTAGTCCACTTGAATTCCATATTATTTCTTAGAAGCTTTAAAAATGGTTTACAATTTGGGCAAAGTCTGAAATGAACTTTCTTACAAATTGATCTATCCAAAGAAGGATTGCAAGGTTTTTTAATTCATAGGTAGAGAGAGAGATAGAATCAACTTCACTCTATCAAGGTCAATATAAATTACTTTTTTATAGCCAACATGCCCTAATAGTTTCTCTTCATGGATTATAAATAATGACTTATTTGGGTTTAGGGAGATGCCAAACTCTCTGTATTTTGAAACACCTGCTCCAAGTGTTCCAAGTGAGCTTATTTCTTATGGGATAACATAGTGATATCATCCAGGTATATGAGAATGATTTTACTGATCAACTCCCCAACATCATAATCCATGGTTCTCTGGAAAGTAATCCCTTCATTAGATAAACCAAAAGGTATTCTTTGGTAAGCAAAGGTTCCCTACTTAGTAGTAATTTTTTTCTTAAACTGATCTTCATTTTTTACCCAAATCTATTTGTATCCTGATAAACCATATAATATATAAAACCTCTTAACACCTACAATAATCTACAAAATTTGGTAAATTTGAGGGAGGGGGTAGTGGTCTTTCAATGATGCTCTATTTAGGTCCTGAAATCCACACATAAATGGATGTCTCAATTCTTATTACTGAAAAATAACTATATTAGCCAACCATATAGAGTGCTTGATGGGATAAATAATTTTAGCTTTCAGTAGTTTGAGCAACTCTTCTCTCATTATGGATTCAATACTAGGATTCACGGGTATTTTCTTCTATATGAAAGGCTCTGCATCAAATTCCAACTCAATAGTATGCTAAATATTTTTTTTATCATATACCTTTAGATATTCATATGACCATACTATGATATCTTGGTATTTAAAGCATGGGTCTTGATTTACTCTACTTATTCTGGAGAACATATGATACCCATTTTGATTTTTTTATCTTTATCTACTTTGATCTCCTTATATATTTCATTATTGATTTCCATGGCTCTTGGTTTCTTCCCATCCTCATTATCAAAGATATTTTTTAGGATGATAAAAACCTTAGGTATATGATTGTTTTTCAACTGAATAACATCTTACTGGTCTATTTCATGAGGTAGCTCTTCCTGCACATTATATAAGAAAGCTTATCTTACTAGAAAATCAATAATTTGATTATCACTCTTGAAAAATTACTAGAAAATTTGTTTGTTCAGTACTATAGGCCTAAAAATTAATTTAACTCTTTTATGCTTTGATGATCCAAAATTTGAAGAAGGGCTAAATTTGGAGCCCTTAAAAACCAAATAATTAGCCAACATATTTTGTTTTATAGGAATAGAGCAGATATTAAGAGCATCAAAGGATTCCATCAAATTTTATACCATATTCCCATATGATTTTAAGTAATGGTGCTTGTTTTTGTAATTTTCTATGACTTGATTATATATGAGTTTCAAGTCATCATATATGTCTAGCATTTTTATCCCAATAATCTCTACTTGAATCATTCCTAAGCATAGATCCTCATAATGTACAACATTGTTACTGTAAGACCATGTTAGTCTATAAGAAAAACTTGTCACACCTTTTGAAGGGGATTTCAAAATTACATTGGCACTAGCTCCATTTATGCATCTTGCCCCATAAAAATGTTGTAAATTTTGAGTACATTGGTTGTCATTTATGTCAAAGGTGAAATGGTTGAACATCATCTTCAAGTTTGACATATTAAAGTGTAAGGCAAATATCTTCAAGGGTACAGTAATTGTCAAGGTAAAAGCATTCTTCCTGGATGTGTGTGCAAGAAAATTAAAAGGTGTTATTTAGTTAAAAAGGTTCTCCATAGTTAGATTTGCAATAAAATTCAAGGTTCTCCATGGTTATGTTTGCAATAAAAGTATAAGGTTATCTATGGTTATGTTAGCAAGAAAAAGACAATATCCTATTGAAAAATATTTCAAGAGCAAAAGATAAAATATTAAAAGATAAATTATAATATTTAAACCAAGGTTTAGATATTATAATAAAAATAAATTTGAATTTTAAATGGAACCAAAATTCAAATTCAAATTTTGGCAAGTGAAATGAGAGTTGGTGTCTTCATAAAGTTTTTAATTACACATATAAGGAGGAAAACAATTAATTTGCATAGGTTTTTGTGATTAAGAGATAAGCACCATTCATTCCATTTGTGAGGGCAGAGTGAAGTAAGGAGAGCACATAAATTTTAATGCAAGGATAGAGTGAAGTAAGAAGAGTGCACAAAATTTGACATGAGGGCAAAGTGAAGTAAGGATAGTGCATTAAGTTTAACTTGACGGTAAAGTGAAGGAGAGCACACAAAGTTTAATGCAATGGCAAAGTGAAGTAAGAAGAGCACATGAAGTTTAATGTAATATTAGAGAAAAAGAGTATGGTGCATGAAACTCAAGATAGGATTCAACACTAGAGTGGTTCCAATTAGGTAGCTATCCCAAGTGGTAGACAGACCCTATGCAAGATGTTGATAATGAGAAGGTTTCAGGTTTGAGTCACATCGACAATTTGATTTTTAAGTTATGTTTGGGTCAAAGAAAAATTGATAAATTTTTGTTGGTGTGCCTTTGGTTCTAGTGGGTGGGCCAACCTAGCTAGCACTATAGCTCATGCTAGAGCATGGGCTCTATGAGGTTTTATTTTTGACTCTCTTAAACAACAACATTAGTAAGGGCACAAATTTTTTAATTAAATTTGCTATAAGGTATGTGTTGGTTTTATTATGTTAGGGATTCATAAGGGTGTGAGTTATAAAGTTTTGTTTTGCAATTAGGGATTCATAAGGGTGTGAGTTATAAATTTTTGTTTTGAAAATGGGAATCATAAGGGTGTGTTTTATAAAGTTTTTATTTTGCAAATAGTATAAAGAGGAAATACAAAGGAGATATTTTTGCATGTGAGAATAGGAGGTATAGGGTGTATGAAATTAAAATTAAAATTGTATTATACACTTAGGGTTTTAGATGATTGTAAGGTACATTATTAATATTGAAAATTATTTGTACCTTTTACAAGTAGGAGTTATAAGGTGTTATTGTGGTTTGATTTTTGGTTGTAATTTTTTGTATGGTGAAGATAAAGTTTGAGGGGTTTTGATAATTGTTAATGCCCTATATTTTGAGAACAAAATGGTATTCATTCAGCATAATTTTCAGATTTCATTGTGCACATATATTTGAAAAGAAATTTAATGTTGATGGTTTGAAAAAGAAATCTACTAACTAGTTTTAAAGTGGCACTTTGAAAATGAATTATTTTGAGATAGGTTTTTGAAGGCACATCTTCATCAAAGAAATTTAAAAGGTATGGTGATATTATTCCTTCTTTATTGTGTTTGTTTGAGCAAATATTTTTGAATGATAAGGTGGAGAAATAAGGATTATGTATGTGCATTGTTGGAAATATTTGAGCTAGGGTTTGTGAAATAAATTGTGCATCCTTGTTGAAAGAAATTGGAAACACTTGTGCTAGATTTTGTGAACAAGTTGTGCTTCATTGTTGAATGATATTGGAAACACATGTGCTAGAGTTTGTGAACAAATTGTGTTTCATTTTTTGAATGAATTTTTGAAGCTTTTGGGCATTTTTTTGAGTGACATTAAATGTGTATGAGCAAATGTTAAGAAACTAGTTTTGTAAAGCAATTTGTGCATTGGGCTTGAGTTATATTTAGAAATAGCATATTGTGAAATTGTATTGCATATCATTTTCTATGTGTTCTTGAACAAGAATTCTAGGTAGAATATGTTTGAAGTATTATGATCAAAGCATGGGTTATGAGCAAGATTTGAGTATGTGTTATGAGCAATATTTGAGCATGTATTAGAGCAGATTAGAGTAGAGATATTTGAGATAAATTTGATTAAGTCTTGTGAGAAGAATTAAAGTAAGTTTGAGGTATATTTGAGAAAGTCTTATTGAGAATACTTAAAGCAATTTTGAGGTAGATTTGAGCAAGTCTTATGAGAATAATTGAAGCATTTTTTAGATATATTTATGCATGTAATGTGTGCAGATTTGGGATAGAGTTAAGACATATTTGTGCATTTAATGTGTGTAGATTTGGGATATATTTGAGGCATATTTATGAATATAATGTGTGCAGATTTGGGATAGAGTTGATACGGATTTGTGCATGTAATGTGTTCAGATTTAGGATAGAGTTGAGGCATATTTGTGCATGTAATATGTACATATTTGGGATAGAGTTGAGGTAGATTTTGTAATGTAATGTGTGCAAATTAAATATAGAGTTGAGACATATTTTTGCATGTAATCTATGTAGACATATGACAGAGTTGAGGCATATTTGTGCATGTAATGTGTCTATATTTGTGGTGGAGTCGAGATATATTTATGCAGGTAATGTGTGCATATTTGGAGCAGAGTTAAGTAGAGGTGTGTACCAACTTTAGAGGTAATCAGAGTAGATAGGAGAGGTGTCTCCTATGGATAGAGTTCCACAAAACAAAGTAGAGAGAAGAGGTGTCTCATGTTGATAGAGTTCCACAAACCAAAGCAAATGAGAGGTGTCTCCTATGGAAATAATTCCATGAACCAGAGAAAATAAGAAGTGTCTCCTATGGATAGATTTCCATGAACTAGAGCAAGAGATATTTATATCCTATGGATAGATTTCCATGAGCCATAGTTAAGGGGGTAGAGTTCTCTTGTGGATAGAGCTCCACAAACTAGAGTAGAAATAAGAGGTGTCTCCTATGGATAGATTTCCATGAACCAAAGTAAAGGGATATAGTTATCATGTGGATAAAGTTCCACAAACTAGAATTAAGGGGATAGAGTTCTCCTATGGATAGAGGTTAATGAACCTAAACATAGAGGATTGATATCTCCTTTGGAAAAATGTCCATAAACATTGTAATAGGGAATTGGTTACCAAGAGATTTGTTGAGAAAATTTAGAAGAAATATTTTATTTGTGTATGTAACCTACATTGGGTGAACCACATTAAATTTGTGTATCTTATGTTTGTAATGATTTGTGCATTGCCTTATTACTGCTATTGATGAGATTGGTTAATATTGCTAAGAAAATATATTGCAATTGATAACATTGGATAATATTATTTGGGAAATAAAAGTAAAATTTTATCTTATAATGTTTACCCCCATATCAATGTAATATTGTGTTCTTCAATTGGTATCAAAGTGGGTTCCTTTAAAAAAAGTCTAACAGCTTGAAGGAAGATCTTACAAGAACACATATGGCTTCTCAGAGTGGATCTTCAACAAATAAGGCTTCAATATTTGATAGGAATAATTATGCTTTCTATAGTATGAGGATGAAGACCTATTTGATGGTATAAGGATATGAAACATGGCAATCTATTGAGGATGGGTTCACACCTACAGTGACTCCTCCCACAAATAAGGATGGCAAACAATTATATGTAAATAATGCCAAGGCTATGAATGTAATCTTAGGTGGATTACGTGAATTAGATTTTGTGAAAGTTATTCAATACAAATAAGTAAAATAAATATGGGAAAAATTGAAGCAAACATATGAAGGAGATAGCAAGGTTAAGTTGGTAAAATTTTAAACTCATAATAGAAGGTTTGAAGAGTTGAAGATGAAATATGAGGAAGATATTGCTAAATACTTACTTCATGTTGATGAAGTTGTTAATACCATGTGTGGACTTGGATTTGAAATTGAGGACTCTAGTATTTATTACAAATTATTAACATCACTTCCTATGAGGTATGATGCAAAGTTTTTAACAATAGAAGAGATGAAGAATCCTGATAAGTTGACAATGGATGAGTTACACGAAATTCTCACAACTTATGAGATGAGGATAGAAACAAGAAGAGTTTTTATGTTCAAGAAGAAATAAATGCTTCAAGTGATAGTGATGAAATATTATTAGATAGTGAAAATAAGAGATTATATTTTTGGTAATAGAAGAGGAAGAGGACACTCCTATTGAAGACCAAATAGAAGAAAAAGAAGATGTTCCTATAATTGAAGATCTAGAGGAAGGTTTAGAAAAATAAGAAGCCATAGTTGATCTATAAGAGGAACTTATTGTTTCTCTCAAAGAGTTTAAAATATTTAGAAAGTAGAACTCAATACTGAAGGCTCAAGTTCAAGAAGATGAGGAAATAAAAGAAAAGCTTCTACAAGATCTAAAAAATTTAAAATTTAAAGCAAGGAGATTTAAAGAAGTTATGGTTGAAAAGTTAGAGGTAAAATAATTAGAATGTGAAATATTAGAACATGAAGTGGTTTATCTAAGTATGGAAGTGAAATATTCTAAGGATAAGATATATAGGTTTGGGAAAATATCAAAAACTTTGGATACCATTATCAAAGCACAAATATCTTCATTCATCAAAATAGGAATTTGTTTTGAAAAAGGACAAGAGGTAAGAAAAGAGAAGTCAAGCTCAAAAGAAAATGAAATTTTAGAGGAAGATATTGAAGAAGAACCTAAGACCTATGCTGATAAGTTGAAGAGTGGAAGCTTCATTGATAAAGAAAATAATGCACAAACAAGAAAAAGGGATCATAATAGAGAAGGCAAAGAAAGGACTAAGAGACCATATTTTTCAAGATAAGATGAATATTTCTTCCAAGGGCATTGTTTTTCATGTAATTTTTTTGGTCACAAAGCTATGCATTGCAGGGTTCATGGAAAGAAGGATTATGGCTTCACTAAGAGGAACTTCAACTCATTAAAATATGAATATTTCTTTCAAGGTTATTGCTTCTCATGTAATCATTTTTGTCATAAATCTATAAACTACAGGGATTATTGTAGAAATGATTATGGCTTCACCATGAGGAACTTCAAGTTATTTGTACCTTCCAATAACTACAACATCAGGTGTTACAATTACAATAATTTTGGGTGTAAGTCTAAGTGGTGTAGAACAAAGTTTTTAGAACTTCCAAAGATAAGCAAGAACAAGGACACTCAAAAGGATCAAACGGGTATGACTACAAAGGTGTCAAAAAATAAGGTTGAAAAAGAAGAACATTGTAAGTTAGGAGTAGATTTACTTCCACACCAAAATTAATAACATTAAGGAGAGGAGGTGGTGAGGGTGTTGAGCTAAGAGTATTATTTTAAGCTCCAAAGGAGCCCTTTTCCATTAATGTCAAATAGGGAGAGTTTTAGTAAGGGGGAGAGAAATCAGTAAGGGGGAGAAGCTTCTTAGGGGGAGCAGATTTAGAATTCAAAGGTTGTAAAAGAAATTTTTAGAAATATGAGTACATTGGTTGTAAATATTGAGTACATTGGTTGTCATTGATGTCAAAGGTGAAATTATTGAACATCATCTTCAAGGTTGACATATTAAAGTGCAAGGAAAATATCTTCAAGGGTACAATAATTGTCAAGGTAAACACATTATTCATGGATGCATGTGTAAGAAAAGGATAAGGTGTTATTTGGTTAAAAAGGTTCTCCATAGTTAGGTTTGCAAGAAAAAGACAAGGTTCTCCATGGTTATGTTTGCAAGAAAAATATAAGGTTATATATGGTTATGTTAGCAAGAAAAATACAAGGTCCTATTGAAAAATATTTATTTATTGCAAGGTTGAAAAATATTTCAAGAGCAAAATACAAAATATTAAAATATAAATTATAATATTTAAACCAAGGTTTAGATATTATAATAAAAATTAACTTGAATTTTAAATGGTGCCAAAATTCAAATTCAAATGGTGGCAAGTGAAAATAGAGCTAACGTCTTCACAAAGTTTCAAATTGCATATATAAAGAGGAAATAAAATTTATTTGCATAGGTTTTTGTGATTAAGAGATAACTTCTATTCGTTCCATTCATGAGGGTATAGTGAAGTAAGGAGAGCGCACAAATTTTAATGTAAGTGCAAAGTAAATTAAGGAGAGAACTGGTAGAACCTTGAAGGTTCTAGCACAGTTTAATAAAGAAATTATTAAAATAACATTTAAATTGAAAGAATCACTTTTATAAAGAATCACTGTTTCACTAGTAGGAAGGTCCCTCCAATGCATTCAATAAACAATTATATATTCTTCTTCATGGATTATTTGTGTGAATGGCCAACCTAATATATATATCTAACCTAAAGCTACGTTGGTGAAGAGACGTGATGGTTCACGTTATGAAGAGATGTGATGGTTCACTTTATGAGTTAATAATATAATAATTAAATTATTAATAATACTAACTAATAATGTTAGGATGGAGGATCCTAACATGCCATCTTCCTTAAAAAGAGCTTTTTCCTCAAATATCAAAGTGAGGAGCCTTATATTTTATTTTCCAATCAAAATTTCTGTAATTTCTTGTACTATTTTAATGTCACTTTTCCAAAGGTAGGGATATCTTGAAGGTCAAAGTGTTAGTGGGGGGTTTCCAAGAACAATAGTAGAATATTACTTAGGAGAATCATGATGATTATGGGAGGGCAACCCTTGGGGTTCCTCAAAAACTTTATAAGGATGCATCAAAAGTGGTGGTAATGCTTCCATATCCTTTTTTTGTTCCCTAGGAGAGCCAATAGTGAATGAGTGTGTAATCACCTTTTTGTGTTGTTTTTGAATAGGTTTGGTTATATGGCAAGAAATCATAATTGGGAGGAAATTTGAGTGTAGTTCTTTTAGAGTGTAATTTTAGCCATAATGGGTCATTTTGAGAATGTCTACCTCATCCTTACCTAATGCATCGATCGCTTCTGGTATATCAACTATATTACCTTTATCGTTGTGATCAGGTATTTGGGATATTTCTTGCTCATTGTCCTTGTTTTACACATATTCCTCCTCTTTTTTTTATCTTCCATGTATTCCTCATATTCCTTACCTTCCTCATCATTTCCATATTTAGTGCTATCTTCAGGTGTATTTGTCACTATGTCTACCTCAATTGCATTTTTATCATTGGAAGAACTACAAGGAATAGTTGCATTTGAAATATATAGTGCAGGTGTAATACATTGATTATTGCAAATAAATTTTTCATCACAATGATAGCAGAGGCCTTTTGCTTGTCATTATTTCATTTCTTCAAAACTAAGATGTTTAATTGGTAGGGTTGGGTTAAGTTTGGGGGTTGTGTAAGTGCTTTGTGCCTTTCCATTATGCATAGGTTTGGGGGCAATGTAAGTGGTTTGAGATTTCCCCATAGGTGGTTTCCCTAATTGATGTTGTATATTGATTTTATATTTGGCTAATTTGGCCAATCCAATAGTCTGCATCATGGTACTAGGGTTGAAAATTTGTACCTCTAGCCGAATCTCTTCCTTTAATCCACTAATGAAACAATATATGAATTTTTTTTCATCCAACCCTATGTATTGTTTGGTGATATCCTTAAATTGAATTTCATACTCATGCACATAAGTGTTTTGATGAAGGTCCTTGAGAAAATCCCACATGGTTGGGTCCCACATGGCTCTGATACCAAATGGTAGAACCTTGAAGGTTCTAGAAAAATTTTAATAAAGAAATTATTAAAATAGCATCTAAATTAAAACAATCACTTTTATAAAGAATCACTATTTTATTGGTAGAAATGTCTCTCCAATGCATTCAATAAACAATTATATATTCTTCTTCATTGATGATTTGTGTGAATGGCCAACCTAATATATATATATATATATATATATATATATATATATATATATATATATATCTAACCTAAATCTACATTGGTGAAGAGATGTGATGGTTCACTTTATGAGTTAATAATATAATAATAAAATTATTAATAATACTAACTAATAATGTTAGGATGGAGGATCCTAACAAGCACACAAAGTTTAATGTGAGGGTAGAGTGAAGTAAGGAGAGCACACAAAGTTTAACGCGAGGGTAGAGTGAAGTAAGGAGAGTGCATGAAGTTTAACACAAGGGTAGAGTGAAGTAAGAAGAGTGCACAAATTTTAATGCAAGGTAAAAGAAATAGGAGGATGATACACAAACCTCAAGATAGGAGGTAGCACTCAGTGGTTCCAATTGGGAAACAAGCCCAAGTGGTAGGTAGACCTTGTGCAAGATGTTGATAGTGAGAAGGTTTTGGGTTCGAGTTGCAAAGGTAGTTTAATTTTTTAGTTACGTTTGGGCAGAAGAAATATTGATAAAATTTTGTTGGTGCATCTTTGGTTCTAGTGGGTGGGCTAGCCTAGATGGCACTCTATCTCATGTTATAGCATAGGCTCCATGAGATTTTGCGTTTGACTCATTTTATCTGCAACTTTAGTAATGGCACACACTTTTTAATTAAATTTGCTATAAGGTATGTGTTGGTTTTATTATGTTAGGGAGTCATAAGGGTGTGAGTTATAAAGTTTTGTTTTGCAATTAGGGAGTCATAAGGGTGTGAGTTATAAATTTTTGTTTTGCAAATAGGGAGTCATAAGGATGTGTTATAAAAGCTTTCTATTTTGCAAATAGGAATCATAAGGGTGTGTTTTATAAATTTTTTATTTTACAAATAATATAAAGAGGAAATACAAAGGAGATATTTTTACATGTGAGAATATGAGGTATAAGGTGTATTAAAGTGAAATTAAAATTGTATTATGCACTTAGGGTTTTGGATGATTATAAGGTACATTATTGATATTGAAAATTATTTGTGTCTTTTACAAGTATGAGTTATAAGGTGTTATTTTGGTTTGATTTTTTGCTGTAATTTTTTGTATGATGAAAATAAAGTTTGAGGGGTTTTGATAATTGTTAATGCCCTATTTTTTAATAACAAAAGGATTCAATGAAAATAATTTTTAGATTTAATTGTGCACATATTTTTGAGAAGAAATTTAATGTTGATGGTTTGAAAGAGAAATCTACTAACTAGTTTTGAAGTGGCACTTTGAAAAGGGAATTCTTTTGAGATAGGTTTGAGGGCACATATTCATCAAAGCAAGTTAAGAGGTATGGTGATATTATTCCTTATTTAAGGTGTTTGGTTGATAAAATATTTATGAACCATAATATGGAGAAATAAGGAAAATATGTGTGCATTTTTGGAAATATTTGAGCTAGAGTTTGTGAAACAAATTGTGCATCCTTATTGAAAAAAATTGGAAACACTTGTGCTAGATTTTGTGAACAATTTGTGCTTCATTGTTGAATGGGATTGGAAACACATGTGCTAGGGTTTGTGAGAAAATTGTGTTTCATTTTTTAAATAAACTTGTGAAGCTTTTGATAATTGGTTTGAGTGACATTGAATGTGGATGAGCAAGTGTTAAGAAACCAGTTTTGTGAAGCAATTTGTGCATTGGGCTTGAATGATATTTGGAAAGAAAATATTGTGAAATTATATTGCATATCATTTTCTATGTGTTATTGAACAATAATTATGGGTAGAATATGTATGAAGTATTATGATCAAAGCATGGGTTATGAGCAATATTTGAGTATGTGTTATGTGAAACATTTGAGCATGTACTAGAGTAGAGTAGAGCAGAGATATTTGAGATAGATTTGAGTAAGTATTGTGATAAGACTTGAAAAATATTTGAGGTAGATTTGAGCAAGTCTTGTGAGAAGACTTGAAGCAAGTTTGAGGTATATTTGAGCAAGTCTTGTGAGAATACTTGAAGCAGGTTTGAGACATATTTGTGCATGTAATATGTGTATATTTGGGATAGAGTTGAGACAAATTTATACATGTAATATGTGCATATTTGGGATAGATTTGAGGCATATTTATACATGTAATGTGTGTAGTTTTGGGACATAGTGGAGAGAAATTTGTGCATGTAATGTTTGCATATTTGGATAGATTTGAGGCAGATTTGTGCATGTAATATATATATATATATATATATATTTGGGATAGATTTGAGGCCAATTTGGGCATGTAATGTGTGCAAATTTTGGATAGAGTTGATATATATTTGTGCATGTAATGTATAAAAATTTAGGATAGATTTGTGGTAGATTTATGCATGTAATGTGTGTAGATTTGGGGCAGAGTTGATATATATGTGTGCATATTTGGAGTAGACTTAAGCAGAGGTGTGTACCATCTTTGGAGGTGACTAGAGCAAAGAGGAGAGGTGTCTCATGTGGATATATTTCCCCAAACTAGAACATAGAGGAGAAGTGTCTCCTATGGATAGAGTTCCACAAACCAGATTAAATGAGAGGTGTCTCCTATGGATAGAATTCCATAAACCAAAGCAAATTAGAGGTGTCTCTTATGGATAGAGTTCCATAAACCAAAGCAAAGGATAGGTGTCTCTTGTGGATACATTTCCATGAACTAGAGTTAAGGGGATAGATTTCTCCTATGGATAGAGCTCCACAAACCAGAGTAGAAAGGAGAAGTATATCCTATGGATAGAGTTCCATAAACTAGAGTAAGGGGATAGAGTTCTCCTATGGATAGAGTTCCACAAACTAGAATTAATGGAATAGAGTTCTCTTGTGGATAGAGGTCCAAAAACCTAAGCATAGGGGATTGAAATCTCCTTTGGATAGAGATCCATAAACATTATAATACGGAATTGGTTTCCAAGAGATTTTTTGAGAAAATTTAGAAGAAATATTTTCTTTGTGGATGTAACCCACATTGGATGAACCATGTTAAATTTATTAGATTGGTTGATACTGCTAAGAAAATATATTACAATTGATAAAATTGGAAAATATAGTTTGGGAATGAAAAGTAAAAGTTTATCTTATACTATTCACCCCCCTCTTAGTATAATCTTCATAAAATACATGGTCCAGATTTCTATCTCCCTTAGGGATTGATTGGATATGATAGGGGTATTTTTGTCTACTTCAAAGAAGATGATGTAAGTACCCATGCCTATCCCAAATAGGCTATAATATTCTTTGAATGATAACTCATCCTCCACTTCTAACTCCTCAAAGCTCTCTACTAGTTCAACTTCATCTAGAGCTAAGATGTTACACATATCCTCTTCTAGTTTTTCAATGTGATATGGCAATATTTTTATACATTAGACTTATCCTCTTTCATTTGAATGGAATCATCATGCCAGAGTAGATCAAATACAAATAGCCTCCAAGCATAGTAGTGAACTCTCTAGAAAGACAAAGGTCAAAGTAAGGCTCTAGGTCTACCACCATAAATTCTTGTACAATAGTTACTTTTGGATCTCTATGCAGTCTCATTAGTACATATTTTACAACTCCAATGGTCTTAACTGGTGTACTTTCCAACTATAAAACTTTGGGATAGGAACAAGTATACCCCATACCCATATCATCACAGACTGCTTTGGGCATGATAGTGGTTGAATCCATTGAATCAATCATACATTTGTGGACTATCAAACCTTCCATTTTCAAGGAAATATAAAAGGGAAGAGGCTTTTTCTTCAGGGAAGTAGGAGTCATCTTCTCCTTACCAAATGACATACTAAAAACTATGGTAGTCTATGTTTTTGAATAATTTTTACTTAAATAATTATTGAGTAGATCTATCTAACCTATAATAAAGAGGGTGTCATAGAGACTTTCTCTAGAGGGAATTATCTTCATCTCTTCCATAATGTTATATTCTAACTTTTCCAAAGAGAGCTTCTCATACCATTTCTTTGGTTCTCCATATTTTCTCTTGTATTACTATGTAACTTCAACCCTCTACCTCTTAGTGATGGATGGATTTTTTTTTTAGCTTTTATTGTGCTTCATCATTAGAACTTATTTTTTTAATCATTTTCCTTCTCATACTATTTTGGAAAATTGATCCCCTTTTCCTAGCTCTTAGGAGTTGCATCTCTCTTCTCAGTTTCCTGAAGAATAGGGAATTTATCATTTCTTTGTAGAGGTGGTTATTTATTTTTTTGAGATGAGACCTAAAACTAATCCATCTTTTGTGGATCAACTTGCAATGTCTTCTTTCCAAACCTAGTCATAAAAGGAATAGATTCTTCTTCATAGATATATTGTCTAACCATGATTTGTTTTAGCTACCAAAACATGTTGATGATTCCATTTTTATTCCTCTTAGATTTATCCATGATCTATTACACATGGTGTTGGTACATAACACAGTAATATGAATCATGAGGATCATTACATATAAGGAACCAAACATTCACAATACTAGTTTCATGGGCATACTCTTGATATTATTGATTCATGTTAATCTTGACCCATGCATTATTACAGGTACTAGGATTATGATCTATGTTAATGTATAGAAACCTTATTTGCTAAGATATATCCATCTATTTTTTATCCACCACATTCACCCTGTTATTTATTATTTTCAAGTTACACTGGATATCGAGAAAGAGGGTGGATTATTAAGGTGTTTGAGATGAGAGTGATGGAAAGGAAATTGAGGTAGATATTGCTTTGGAAGAAGGAATTAGATCCACTTAGTGAAGTGATGATGGCAAATGAGGTGGATTTATATAGGAATATGTAGCTACCTTAGATTGAAATTTATGGATATCAAAACAATAGGGTATGTCTGTATTTGGAGGTAACCTTCCCACATTAATTAGGATATTTTTTGCCTACACAACTATATTATATACTTGAATAAATGTATTTAACCATTACTATTGAATTTTTAGCCCTAGGTATGATCCAAGAGCTTTGATATATTACATGAAAGCAAGGGGGAAACTTGTCTAGCTTTAGGGAGTATCATTTTCCATGGTCTTCTAAACCTCAAATTATAATCAAAGACTAACTTTTGCTAATGTTTTTGCATAGACGTGAACTAGTTTAGGAGGGATAAAGGATAAACAAATTCATTAAATTATTCTACAAAATTCTTGGCTAATTTGAATCATGAAGTGATGTTATCTTCCAAGGTTCTAAACCAACGTAGAATTTTTCTCTAAAGGATAGGGCTAGAATGTTGATGATCACATATTCATTTCTAATAGTGTGTATGATTGCTAAGTTTAGTATATATTGACAATGCTCATAAGTAGTTTTACCTAAGCCATAATACATGGTAAGATATTTAGATATATATTAAGGGATGTCATGAATTTGAGCAAGGCTTAAAGGACCAACGATGTCCCAATTAGGGTATTTATACGGAGCTTGGTTTGAATTTACATTCTATTGTGAAACCATGTTTACTAGGGTTTTCATGGAGTTTGAAGAGGGATGAAATGACTTCTTGATGGTATTCAAATCCCTTCAAAGAGTGAGTCTAGAGATAAAATTCTTGTATGCCTAGATCTTCTTGGTGGTAGCTCAAAAAATGGAACAAGTTCTTGACTATTTCTAGTAGATGACCTAGTAAACATGAAAGAATGAGCTATTGAAAGGGCTTCTTAGGTTCTTGATCTCAGGGAGTCACCTTGATGAGGTCAATACAATCCATTAAATATTTATTCCTCCAAGAATAATAGAAATAAAATCTAATGGATGAATGAATATTCTTGTAAACAATATCCCACTGAATATGCCAAAAATATTGGGGTCTAAATTGACATCAAGGTAATATTGAAACTATGACTATCATTTGCAATGATCTATAAGGCATTAAATCTCTAATCATAGCCCAAAACCTGATATTGGATGATTTAAAGATTTCTTTAACCCAAACTCCAAAGTAGGTTGGTATACCTTGTCAACTAATTTAAGTGTTGACTCATTTAAGCTAAGTTAAATATGTAAATATAGGGATATAAATGGAATTAATGTTAGAAAATTAATTATTTAATAGTGAACAAATAAATCTAACAACATAGATATCTATAGGTAACCTCAAATAACACAATTTTAGTAGACAACACTTGTGATTAACGATATTCACTTTTTCAATAAAGCACATATGCATACTTCAATAATTATTTTAAACTTATAGGGCATCAATAATTTAAATAGAAGAATTAGATCGATACTTAAATTAATAGAAATACAATTTTGTGTAGTCATACATTCTATAAATTAAGTATTTCAATTTGCTCTATAGTTAGCAATCCAATATTAGTATAGTAGACTAACCATAACAGTAGTAGCAAAAATGACTTCAAAATTGACAATCCATAAAGAAATAATACTAAAGTTTGAGGTAAACATCCAAAAAAAGCTCCCTTTATTGATTTGTAGGAATTATACATAGTAGGGCAAGCAAACACTTTAGAGCCAATCCTTGAAAATGAGGTTTTGACCTCTATTTATAGTTTTGCATATATTAAAATATTTGAAAGAATTAAAATATTATAAGAAATTCAAAATGATAGATCAGCAAGGTTCTAAGTTGGTAGCCTTTTGTTTTATTTGGAGGAATAATAAAGTTGTGTGATCCTTCACTCCTCTATAACTTGGCTTCTACAAGTCACTTAACTTTCATGGCTTACAACTCTATAATGAGCCAATATCAAATCAATATCATCTATAATTATTTCTGAGGCTATCTCAATGTAGATATGCAAATGAATCCCCTAATAGTTCTTGATTCTCTACTGCTTTGTATTCTTGCTTACCTTAACTAAAAAAAAATTGAACAACAATCTGCTACTTTATACCAAGTCAAATCCTTCTTTTATACGTGACTTGAACCACATGGTATGTGGGTCATTGATATCTTATTAAATGGTTGATATTAGAGAATTAGAATATTGGTGCAACCATTCATGATTTGCAACACCTCATGATATAGTGATGATGACATCTCTTCTTCTTACAACTTAGTGGCATAGAACATGTTATGACCCACTCCTTACAACTCTTGTTTAAAAATGTTGACTACTTTAAATGTGGGATGGAGTAGAGGAGCCTTATCACATTGGTTTAGAAACTTTGTTCTAGTCCATGTAGCATGGAACCATGTTCTTATCTACTACTCTTATCTTCATGATAGTCTCCTTGTTATTTTGGGTTGCAACGTAGAATCATATTTCAAAATTATTTTCTAACTCGTGATTTAGAATGCCCACTTGCAAGTTTGACCAACATTGATTGTAGTGGAGAATATTGCACTAAGCCATATGATGTAGAACATACACTAGCTCATGCAGTATGGAACCATATCATGAGCCACAATTTGAAATGTTGACTTGCTAAGTTTTACCATGTTGACCATGACGTAGAACCATATTATGGGCCATGCGAGATGAAAAATTGTCAAAATCCACTTTGTCTTCATTTTTCTCTAAGTCATGATTTAAAAAATGATAAGTATGAGTTTAACTAAGTTGATAAGGGCATAGAACATGTGTTGTTCTACTGTTGTGGTTTGGAGCACTCCTTAGGACTTAGAGTTTTTTGTAAAGTTTTCTAAGTATGTGGCATTTTTTGGGCCTCAAGTCTAATATTTTGTTTTACAAAAAAGATATTTGAATAAATTTGAGAATATTGCTACAAATATATAGGAAGAATATCATTATCAGAATCAACCCAATGCCAAAAGAAACAAATAGAATAAAAGGATATTCCAAGGACCTGAGGGAAGTCCTATTGTAGACCTACACTATGTAGAAGAAGAAAAGGACATAGAAGACTTGCTCTAGATTTGAAGGACAAGAATCCAAAGAAGACTCCAAAATAAGATAGGATATTGGTGATATCCATTGAAAAACTACAAGTAGAAGATTAAAGAGACTATAGAGAAGAGTCTAGAATAAGATAGGATATTGTTGATATCCATAGAATACTACAAACATTACATTGAAGAAAGTATTTTGAAGAAGCTGAAGAGACCCATAGAAGGTCCCATTAAATAACTACTAGTTCTTGAAGATTGGAGGTTGGTGATCTCCATTGAAGCCTACATATTTCAAAAGTGAAGAAGGACTAGAAAGGTCCTATACCATATTCTAGTAGTAGCACATATTAGATATCCAAGAGGGAGATATAATTGCCAATACTTCCATAGTATAAGGGTGAGGTAAAGGTATCATTAGGAAGACTAGAGAAGCTACACGATTGAAGACCTTGGGGATGTCTCAAGGAGAAACAAGGAGACGGTTTGGAGAGATTTATTATAGAGTTCAAATAAACCATTAAATGAGTTCCTAGAAGAACTCATTGGAGAAATTCACTACCAAGGAGAGGCTCCTAATAGTAAAGAAATTGGGACAATTATCACCATCCAAAAAAAAATGCCAAAGGAGAACGATTTGGCAAGCAATTTTCCAAATTTTGAAGGAGATCAATGAAGACCTCAAGATTATAGATTTTTGAGAATAAGGCCCGTATTGAAGCAAAAATTCACCAAGGAGGTTGAAGGAGAACAAAAATAGACGAAACCTACCAAATAGATGAGATTTGAAGATTGTCTTCGTATCTAAGAAGACACATTTTGAATATAGGAGTTTGTTGAATCTACAAAAAAATACTTAAGGATTATTGAAGGAGAATCCCAAGTATAACACTTCAGATTTCTAGGGTACATCTTGAAGGATAATTTGAAACTATCTACTACAATTTCAATGTAGCAAATAAAAGGATCTCCAAAACCATAATTAGGTGAGTTAGAGAGTTATTCCAGACAACCAAGAAGAGTTGTAATTTCATCAAAATAAAGGAAGCAATTTGGTGAATCAAATAACCAAGACATCCACATCATATTCAGATATCATTAAAGGTATGCAACTTAGATGCAAAGAGTTCATTACTTGAACACTTATATTCAGTTCATTACTTAGCTTCATTAAGCACCTTATTAGAATATAGAAGTTGCAAGAATAAGGTTATATTTTAAAGTCTTCAAGGAAAGTGTAGAAGATAGTTTCTGTTAAGGTTTAGTACTTGCATAATTAAAATAGGAGTTGGATATATTTCAATAGAAAGAAAAATATCATCTATCTATTATCTATCTAAAAGCTAAAGAAGACTACATCCTACATCATTATAGTGCAAGGTTCAAATTGCTTTCAAAAATTCTTTAGAGGATATTATTCTTAGTTGTAGAAATTATTGGTGTATTCCTTAAGAGTTAATTTAGTGCATTGAAGGAGCAGTAAGGCGATATTACTACTACACTATTCTAGATTATTTACCTTATTAATCTTGAATATCATTATGTGGATTGGTTGTTAACTTAATATGAAAACCAAAGGGCACAAAAGTTTTAGTATATATTTATTTTTATACTATAGTTTATTACATATTATGCTGACATTGGTGTGTCATCATTAGCATGGTCGACATCCTTAGATAGAGGTGCATATTTTATTGTTTTGAAATAAGCACCATTTGGGGAGATATTCAGATAAGGCTATTCTTAGACTTAAGCCATCATGTATTTAATGTTGGAATATGTAATGCAACATTGTGTAAATTATTCTTAGACTAAAATATAAAGTCTAAAGAATAATATTTGAATTAGAAAATATATTTTATGTAAAAATATTCCCACCTAATTAATAAATAAAATAAGGGTGTTAGGAATATTTAATTTGTGGGAAAAAATATTTTCCATTTTCTAGAAAATATTAAAAAGTAACCAATCACTTTTTAATATTTGATAGAAGCCACTTGTCACACATCTCAAGATAATATTGTGATAATATTTGTCACACATCTCAAGATAATATTGTGATAATATTTGTCACACATCTCAAGATAAGATTGTGATAAGATTAGGGTAATTTTAGGGTTGTAGTAGAAAATCTTCTCTTTAAATAGGGGTGTTGTCTACTACATCTTGTCATATCATGTTGATGCATATTGTTGCATAACATTGAAGCATTCTTGTATTTTTGAATCATTGATTAATATATTGAGCTTCATAGTGGATGTTTCCCTTATTAATTTGAAGTAGGGTTTTACCACTTAATATTGGTGTTGTGGGTTTTCCTCTTTTGTATGTTATTGATCTTGTGGAGCATTCTTCGGTCTTGGGGAGACTTTACTTGTCTCACATTTGGTATAAGAACGGTTGGGATCTCCATCAAGTGTCTTCAATCCTTTGAGGTGAAAAACCCATTAAGAATGGTTGATAATGGAATCTGCTTCACATCTAAGCACATCCTTGATGGATCAAATTTTGGAATATGGTAACCAAGGATAGGGCTAAATTTCAAGCAAGAAAGTTATGGCCCATTGTGAATGGAGATGAAGCAATCCCAAACTAGGCAAGGGCACTTGAGACATACAACAACAAGAGTCACCTTGCACTTTCCATGATTATCAATAGTGTGAGTGATGAGATATTTCTCACTATAAGCCATTGTGAGCATGCTAAAGATGCATGGGATTTGCTAAAACAAGTCCATATAGGGTCCAACACATCAAGGAAATTCACTTTATTGTCCAAAATTCTTAGCACTATGTAAGGTGAAGAAGAAAGTGCCTTGATCTTCCCCTCAAAGATGAAAGACATGAGAACTCAACTATTGGATTGTAATTGTGATTGGATAAGTGAGAAGCTCTTAAGATTTATCATTTTGAGGAACTTGTCAATTAAGTTCAAGAATTTTGTCACCATTATTGATACTAGGCTAGAGCAAGAAGAGGATGGCATTCCTCTCAACACTCTTTCACAATTATTGATTCAACATGAAGAGTCTCTTAATAGAGACAAAGTGAATGGTCAAGTTGTCAAGGAGAGGAATGTTACCTAGAGTTGATTTCAATTGCAACTTTTGTTGCAAGAAATGCCACAAGGAACAAAATTGTTTCAAGAAGAAGAATATTGCAGAAAAGAAAGAGCAAGAAAAGGCTAAGGGATAAGGACCTAAGAAATGGTTTGGAAAGGGAAAGAAAAATAACAACAATGTAAAGCAAAATTATAATAAAAATGCCTTTGTTTGTGACCTCTACTCCATTTACTCATATACTTCTAATGAATGGGTTTTAGATTCTGGATGCACTAACCATATGTTTTTTGAAAAGGATAAGTTTGTGGAATTTCATAAGCACTCTTCAGATTCAGTTGTCATTGGTGATAATACTAGACTTCAAGTAGAAGGTGTTGGCAATGTTGTAAGTGAAGGGAAATTACTTGATAATGTCCTATATGTGCCTAACCTTGGGAGAAATTTAATTTTAGTTTTGCAAGTTGCAAGAAGTGGTCACACTATTGAGTTCAATGCAACTTCATGGAGCATTAGGAAAGGCATGCTACCAATCATTAAAGGTTATGTGAAGAATAATATTTATGTGTTAGGTGATGCTCCTCCTAAAGTGTGTTTAGAAACTAATGTTTCTCCTAGTAGCAAGCTTTGACACTCAAGGTTAGGCCATACAAACTATCAAAATATTCAAATGATGAAGTCCAAAAATTTGGTTGAAGGCTTGCCTAACATTTCACCTATTCATGGTTTGTGTGAAATATGCATCTTAGGCAAGATGAGAAAACAAAAGTTTGCAAAGGACAAGTCAAAAAGGGCCACACAAATTCTTCAACTCATTCATACAGATATTATGGTTCCATTACATGTTAGATCACTTGGTTGTGCATCCTATATTCTCAGCTTTATAGATGATTATTCAAGAATGATATTTGGGTATCTAATTAAGAATAAATCAGATTGGTTTGAGACATTCAAGGAGTTCAAATATTTGGTAGAAAATCAAAAGGGAGAAAATATCAAAATTATTAGAAGTGACAATGGAGGGGAGTACAATAACAATGATTTTAATGAGTTTTATTCTTCTCTTGGGATCAAAATGCAGTTTACTTGTCCATACACTCCTCAACAAAATGGTGTTGCAGAGAGAAAAAATAGGACAATCATGGATATGGTAAGATGCATGCTTGGTGACCACTTACCTTAATTTCTTTGGGGTGAAGCAGCCAGTACAACAATCTACATTCTTAACAGGTGTCCTTCAAAATTAGTTGAGGGGAAGACTCCTTATGAGGTTTGTAATGGTAAGAAGCTGAATTTGTCACACTTAAGAGTGTTTGGATGTGATGCATTTTCATATATTCCTTTAGAAAAGAGGAAGAAATTGGACAAAAAGTCTCAAAATTGCATCTTTGTTGGCTATGATGCAGAACATAGGGGCTACAGGTTATACTCACCTTCTTCACACATTGTATTTATTTCAAGATATGTCAAATTCAATGAATACCTTGAGTTAGAAAATGGTGGGCCTTGTGTGAAAATGACCAAGTGGTTGGATCATTCTCGGGTTCCTATAGAGCAAAATTTAGTTAGCCAAAGGATAACTAGAAGTATGACCCTTAACATATCTCTTCTAGCTAAGATAGAGAATGATCATGAGCCTACTTCTTACCAAGAAGCTTCACAACACTCTTGTTGGGTTTATGCCATGAAGGTTGAGATGGATTCTCTTCTAAAGAATAAAAGTTGGGATCTAGTGCCTTATCCTAATAAGAGAAATGTTATTGGGAACAAGTGGGTCTATAGAATCAAGTACAATTCTAATGGAGAGATAGAAAAGTATAAGGCTATATTGGTTGCTAAGGGTTATGCTCAAAAACATGGCATTGAATATGATGAAACCTTTGCACCAGTTGCCAAAATGCCCACCATTTGGCTTCTCATTGCTATTGCTACTGCTCAAGGTTGGTATATTTTTCAAATTGATGTGAAAAGTGCATTTCTAAATGGTTTTTTGGATGTGGATATCTACATGAGTCAACCAAAAGGATTTGTTGTACAAGGTAAGGAAACACTTGTGTGTAAATTAAATAAAACCTTGTACGGTCTAAAGTAATAACCTAGAGCATAGTACATGAAGATTTTAGGTTACTTCTTGTATCTTGGTTTTGATAAATGCTATTCAAATACAAATATCTATGTGCTTAGGAAGAATAACTTGGTCATTTTAATTGCTATATTTTTTGATGAACTTGTTATGATTGGAAATGAGAATGAGGTCATTTTTTATTTCATCTCCAAATTAAAGTCAGAGTATGAAATGACTAACCTTGGTCTTCTACACTACTATCTTGGCATGCAAGTTTATCAGCATGAGGATTGTACCTTTTTGATTCAATCCAAGTATATTGAAGATCTTATTAAGAGGTTTGATTTGGAGGATGACAATCCTACTTCCATTCCTATTTCTACAAGGGTTAAGTTGGAAGTAAGTACAGAATATCAGTTGGCTGATGCTACATTGTATAGGTAGCTCATTGGTAGTCTTCTTTATGTTACCATCACAAGGCCAAATATTGCTTTTGCAGTTGGTATGAAGGCTAGGTTCATGTAGAAACCTTATATTGAGAACTTTCAAGATACCAAGAGGATTCTGAATTACCTTTTAGGTACTAGATATTTGGCACTCAAGTATTCTAGGCTTCCTTCCTTTGCTCTTTTTGGCTAAGATGATTCTAATTTTTGAGGGGATAGAATAGACAAAAAGTCTACCACAACATATGTTTTTAGTATTGGGTCTACAACTATCTCTTGGTATTCAAATAAGTAATATACAATTGCTATTTCTACAATGGAAGCATAGTATAATACTACGACAACAGCTGCATAGGAAGCGATTTGGCTTCGTACCCTTATGAAGGAAATTGACTTTGAGCAATTTGGTCCTTCATGTTTACTCTTTGATAATAAATCAGCTATTGCCTTGGCTAAAAATCCTGTAATGCATTAAAGTACAAACCATGTTTAAATCCAAGCCCACTTTATCATAGAGAAGGTATTGTATGGGACTATTCAGTGGGAGTATTGCCCATCATATTCTCATTTTGTTGATTTGTTCACCAAACCTCTTCCTAAGGAGCAGTTTTGTAATCTAAGGAACTCACTTGGTTTGGTGAAGTTGTCCTCAAGGGGGAATTAAGTGTAGTTACACCTGTGTGATGACAAATTCATCCTTATGAGGTGTTTTTTGCTATATATATGAGTTGATATTTGGTGGTATAATTGCTTTTTGCATCTCTTTTTAACATGGCACTTTCTTGTTTGCCTTGTGCAACTTTTGTACATGTTACTTTGTAGCAATTATGGTATATGATGCAATTGCTTTATGCGACTCTTTGACATGGTACTTTCTTGCATGTTTTTATGTAGCCAAAATTATGCAATTGGTTTATCATGGTACTTTATTGTTAGCATTTATGCTACTTTTGTACATGATATTTTATGGTTGGCTTTATGCAATCGGTGTGCACACTTTATTATTTTCATATACCTTATGCAACTCTTGTACATGGTACTTTTTTGTTACCCTTATGCAACTTTTGTACATGGTACTTTAGAGTTTGCATTATCATGGTACTCCTTGTTTGCTTTATGCAACTTTGTACATGATATTTTTTGATCAACTATATAGCACATGACTATAAGTATGGCTTGGAATATTTTTGTGATGACTTATAGTTCACTATTTGTTAGATCAATTTTGTTATCATCTTTGGATATTCATATATGATGTGGTGAATATATTTATGATGATGTATCTAATGGATCTTCTATTGAGCTGCTTGTAGATTGCAGGTACTTCCATTTGGGGTTTTGTAGGCTTATTGAAAACACCCTTGTGATGTTTTCTTCTTGTCATTTACAATTAATTGTGGTTGATGGATGGCTTTGTAATCTGCTTATATCTGAAGCTACTCCGTTGGGGGCTTACAATATCATTTTATCCCATTTTGTATTGGTGCCTTATTGTAGACCATTCTTGGTCATAGAAGCTCATTGTAACTATATTACTCATTTGGTTCTCATCCCCGTTTGTATCTTTAGGGGGAGAATGTTTCTTTGTTTGATAATTCATTTTTCCAATATTGCATTAAGATGGAGTGTTGGAATATGTAATGCAACATTGTGTAAATTATTCTTAGACTAAAATATAAAGTCTAAAGAATAATATTTGAATTAGAAAATAATTCTATTTTATGTAAAAATATTCCCACACAATTAATAAATAAAATAAGGGTGCTAGGAATATTTAATTTGTGGGAAAAAGTTATTTCTCCTTTTCTAGAAAATATTAAAAAGTAACCAATCACTTTTTAATATTTGATAGATGCCACTTGTCACACATCTCAAGATAATATTGTGATAAGATTTGTTACACATCTCAAGATAATATTGTGATAAGATTTGTCACACATGTCAAGATAATATTGTGATAAGATTAGGGCAATTTTAGGGTTGTATTAGAAAAGCTTCTCTTTAAATAGGGGTGTTGTCTACTACATCTTGTCATATCATATTGATGCATATTTTTGCATAACATTGAAGCATTCTTGTATTGTTGAATCATTGAGTAATATATTGAGCTTCATAGTGGATGTTTCCCTTCTTCATTTGAAGTAGGGTTTTACCACTTAATATTGATGTTGTGGGTTTTCCTATTTTGTGTGTGATTGATATTATGGAGTATTATTTGATCTTGGGGAGACTTTGCTTGTCTCACATTTAATCATTTGAAATTTTAAATAATATTAATATTGGTTATTTTTGCCTTTATGGTATCAGAGCTCATGATACTTAGAGGCCCTATTTTTTTGGATCTAGGCTTGCAACCCGAGGTAGGGCTGGACCTGCAACTAGGGAATGCATCCTGAGATGCACGCAACTGGATAAGATGCTCACCAGATGGGAGGAGGAGACGATCAACATGGAGGCTGAGACACACATAGCTGGACAAGCTATTAACCAGATAGGATGAGTAGACGATCGACACGAAGGTCGAGATAGTCACATATTTGACACATAGATTAGACAAATTTGATTGGACATGGATGTGACTGATGTGGCAAGATCCTAATGAACAATATCACTTGGCACGACACTGGCTATCGGGCGTGACTAAGATGCTGACTCAGACTAAACTTGACACATGGTGAAGTAGATAGAAGGTCCTAAGGCTGACTCAAATGCAGAATCAGACATTGAATCAAATGTTGACTATGATTGCACTAGCCAAAAAAAACATTGGCCAACATGGCCCCTCATGTGGTAGCTAGAGAGACCCCACTGTCCTCTCGGGTAGAGTCTTCCCAAGAGGAGACAAGTGCTTAAGGGATATTTTTAGATTTTAAATCCATATTGCATCTTCCTTCCCACCCATGTGGGATAAATGATATATTCATCCACGCAAACTAGGTGAAACCCCCATCATCCCTCTGCCAATTTCCAAAAAAATTCTTACTTTTGGTAACGTTAGATCATCCATTTTTTTGCTCGAATCTCATTAGCATCAAATTTCAGATGATTTGGGTGGATCAATTTTTTTATTAACACCTTGGATTTCTCGAGATTCCATTTTTTGTTCATATGCATCCATCAAAAACCTGTATCCACCATTGTTTTCTAATTTTATTTCTGTAGAATGGACCCCATTTCCTCCAGAAGGTGATCAAATTTTTATCGGCTAGAGCAACACCAGATAATAGAAGGTATTTTGTTCTATTTTTGGGCCATCATGAATAGTATTTTGTATTTTTAGGCCACTCCTTTGATGCACCACAAAGCCACCAGCAACTATGCTTAGGAAGATCAACCAATGGCCCCACTCAGGAAGAGCCTCTAGCCCCACATCTGCTACGGAATCTCCACCAACCACTCCATCACTTGGAAGCGTTTCCAGGGTGGCTCTGCTCCCCAAATCCCTATTGCTTGTGAAGAAAAAATATTTCTAGCCTCACCTTCCATCCTGGAAGGTGAGATATCCGGGTTATTTTCTTGGCCCATTGCTACGACCCAAGGCCATAAAGTTGATAATTTGAAACCCTTCGACCCACCACAAGGTAAATCAATTTTTTTGTTGTTTTTTTTCTAAAGTTTGAAATTTTATTTTTGATTAAAATGAACTTTATTTTTTTTTATTAAATATCATTTAATTAAAAAATTTCTTAAAAGTATTTTACTTTTAAAAACTAAAGGAAATTTTTTTTTTATGATGTTTAATTCATCAGTATAGTTCATTTTTTTTTTAAAATCTATACTTCATACTTGGAAAATTAACCATAAAACAAAACAAAACCTCTTGTGGTTGAAATTGAAAATTTTGCAACTTGAAGAATATTGGGGGGAGTATTTTTTATGCTACATTCATTTGCAACAAATTGTTCACATTAAAATAAAAAGGGGGGATGATGAGTATTTTATCATTTTGAGAAGATAAATTGGCATTTTGTAAGATCATATGATGATCGCAAGTCAACTTCAAGATATATCTTTCATATTGGATCTAGTCCTATCTCTTGGAACAACAAGAAGCAAAAATTGGTTTCTATTTCATCTATAGAGGTAGAGTATCATGCTGCATGAGAAGTAGTGTGTGAAATGATATGGTTATGTCACATATTGAAAAGTATGGTTCATCCATCCAAATCACCAATTCACTTGTTTTGTGACAACCAAGGTGTTCTCAACCTAGTTAATAATCTAGTACATCATGAATGCACCAAGCACATTGATACACAATGTCACTTAATTTGATATGAGGTTTCGAGACACCACATTCAACTTCAATACATTCCCACCAATGATCAAGTTATGGATATCTTCACCAAAGCTCTTGCACGCATCAAGTTTGAGTTCTTTTGCAACTCACTTTGTATTGCAAAATAATTTAATAAAGGAGGGATGTTAGCCTATAGTTATTTTTATACTATAGTTTATTACATATTATGTCGACATTGTTGTGTCGTCATTAGCATGGTTGGCATCCTTAGATAGAAGTGCATATTTTATTGTTTTGAAATAAGTGCCATTGGGGGAGATATTTGGCAAAGGCTATTCTTAGCCTTAAGCCATCATGTCTTTAATAATTTGATATTTTCAATAATATTAATGTTGAATTTATTCCATCTAAAAAACCATGAAGGGATACAACCTACAATGGATCCATTGCAATATCCTCTTCACTCTATAACCATCTCTTAAAATATGTACATGCGTGCACTACAATACATTCAGCCACCATACATAATCCATATATAAAAAAATACATTACAATTTATGGCAAAAAAGCCTACCTAAAATCCATTGTTCGATTTGTGACCTAATAATAAATGGTCTAGATTTACATAGAGAAAAAACATCTATTTTAGATTTGGGGGTGCTACCCCCAAAACCCTTACCACCCCCCTGGACCTCCCACAGTGACACTAGTAGGTGGGGGCATTGCCACTCCTACACCCTCCCTTCATAGAGTGGGTGTAAATGTAGCTAAAAATAAGGCCTCCAAATTAGAGAGTGAATTAGGATCTACAACCAACACCAAAGAAACCCTATCATCCACCACATCAAGCGTCCACAATAACAAACATCTATAAGCATCAAAGCTAATGAAATGATAGAATATTAGGGGAATAACCATATACTATATTATAAATCATTACAATTAAGAGAAGGGAGATTTAGAAAGATGCATTATCTTGGGATAACTTCCAACCAAGAGTAGAACCATAGAACCAACATCATTAAACCAGAGCCAACACCCGAAGGAAGCAATGAGAGCAAGAAAACAATTGTGAAATCTCTATAAATAGAGTTTATAAGGTTCAAAGAGACTATACATGCAATTTTTAAGGCCACCACTATTATATTTTGAGTATATATTTAGTGGGAGAGATATATCATAGGTCCTAATAAGATGTAGAAAATATGAAAGAATGTAAGTCTGCAATATGACTAAAATATACTATAAAAAGAAAGTGGTGAACATACGATGTAGTATGGAGGTGATGGTCACTCCATTGATATAAGCTAAATAACTACATTGTAATCCATCAAGGAGTTCTACCACTATCTACTACTCACCACTATATCATCTTGATGTACTTGATATCTTGATGTCTCACTATAAGGTCCTTTATATAGGAAGATAGATTTCTTAGCCAACACTCTACCTAGTTGTACAAGGGGACACCTTGCACATTACAACTTGCACATTGAAACTTGTGCATTTATTACATTACTTGAAGTAACTAGCTAAATTCCCCCTAAAGTAATCTCCTACTCTAACTATGTACCAAAGGTGGTACATTTGCCTGATCCAAATGATGTAATTTACTCTAACACCCCCTGTATTACATTATTTGGGTATTAAAGATTTAAATATTCAATATAGATATTTTTCTTGCTCTTGGAGTCTATTTTTTGTAACATGTTTAAGCAATTAGTTAGCATCTTCATAACCTATTGTTCTTGCTAAAATATCTTTGAATTCATAACCATATTTAGGTTCTTCCAGTTTATCGATTTCTTCTATCATTTGAGCTAGGTGTCTCTTTTGATTCCCTTTTTAATACTCCAATTGGGAATAATTGGTTGGATGCTAGAATTGCTAATGATGAGGATTATTTTGATATTTTCATGGATGAAATTTACTCTTATTTTTCATCTAATTTCCTTGATCCTAATTTTTGGTATTGAATCTGCAATAGTCGGTATTTTCTTTTGCATATTTGACAATATATGTTACTCCATGGTATTTGTCCTTTTGATGATGAAGACATATTTCCTTGTGGATTATCTTTTGATGTCAATGCAGTGTTGTCATTTTGTATTTAACTATGTTTTCCATATCATACTCTTGAAGAATATTGATTAGATCATCAAAATAAGTATCTTTATTTAAGACTTGTAAAGATGCAACCAAATTCTTGTAGTTGAATAGAAGTGGTCTCATTGTTACTTGGTTATGAAATTCATTCTTAGTTTCTTCTTATAAGGTTAATAATTTCTCTTTAATATCTGCTACCTTCCTTAGGAATAGTTCTATGCTCTCTCCACTATTCATTTTTAGGAAATGTAGTTGAGTTTAAATATGAAGGATGGTGGCTTTATTTTTCTCTAAGATTTTTCAAGCTTTTGTAGATTTTTTTTATAAACTAATATAAGGTTGTATTTCATTAGTGATAGCAAATGTTATTATCATTAGGGATTTTACATCATTTTATTCAAAATTTTGAATCTTAGTATCACCTGTGCTTGGTATTTTTATTGTTCCTTGAGCTATCTCCCAAAGTTTTTCATATACTAAGATTGCATTTACCATATTTTTCTAGGATAAATAGTTTGGACCTCTAAGTAATTGATATTCTACAAGAAATTTGTTTGATGCCATGATGATTCCCTAGTATTTATTTGTGAAATTTGTGTTTTGTAGAAACCTTATGACTCCCAAATGAATTGAATGTTTGATAAACCTTGATAAGTTTTATTATTATCAAGTTTATGAAATACCTTATGAATCCCTAATGATTTTGGATATTCTATATGAGTGATAAAGTGCTTTTGGGAATAGTAGTTCAATTTTAGGTTGATTTTTTAAATGAAAAAAAATCAACTTCTATTACTCCTTATTTATCCTATTGAACTAAACACTTGTTAATTTCATGAAGTTCTAATGGTTGGATTCATTTTTTCCCTTTAATGTGATTTTAAGACAAGTTTACCAATTACTTTCCAAACCTTTATGTCCCTTATTGAACTTTATTTTATAGCCTTTTAATATTTCTAAATTTCAATAATTTTAATTTTGGTGTAGTATTTCTTATAACTCCTTAATTTGGAATATTAGAAAATAATAACATTTACAATAATAGAACTTTATTTTTTTCCAAGTAGAAATCCCTATTTCGCCTATGTTTTAAATTGCAAAAATTAAGCTATTTTTGGTGTATAATTTTTCTTTAATTTTTCTTCCAAATATGGTTGATTTCCCTATAGTTTCAACCTTATATTATACCCTTATAACTCCCTTTAATGAAAGCAAATTTAAATCAAAGGTAAATTCTTACCTTTATAATGTTGCAAACCCTTAAGTATTTGATGAAAAATTTGAACATGGATAAAAATACTCTCTAGTAATTCTCTTGGGTGCTATGATCGATGGTAGAATTTGATTCTATCCTAAATTTAATATTTGAATGGTGGTACCTTAAATTTGGCTTCTTTGACCTGCTTCAAATGTCTTAACTAAGAGCCTTAAATGATTTTCTCTCTTATTACCTGCTACAACTCCTTTCTGCTCTTAACACACTTCCCTTATTGGTATTTGGCACCTCAAATAGGAAGATGATATTTTAGAGAATGACAAGGGTCATGGTCATTTTATTTCAATTCTTGAAGAAGGTAGATGCTCTTTGACACTTGGAATTTTTTTTACATGTTACAACCCTTATATGAGTTCTTGTATGGCTTGGTTACAAGTTTCACCCCTTCTATAACACAACCAATGCTCTCATGTGTAACATTTTCTTGGATGATTCATTTCATGCATGCAAGCTTGAGTGTTATTTCAAGCACTCATTAGGGTTTCTTTAATGGTGACAAGTGGCACCTTTTCTCTTTTGCATGAGCCTTCCTCTTAAAAATCTCTAGATGCCTCCTTAATATATTATTGCAATATTCAACATATTAATTCTAGATATTTCTTTGTTGTATATTCTCCTCAATTTTTTGATGGTGCTTGGTATGTGATTTGGTTCTAGCTAAAAAATTCTTTGGTGGAGGTCGAATGGATTTGAGCTAGGATAATGATCAATGCTTTAGTGGAGGTTTTGTGACACTCCAATGGTTATTTTGAATGCAACTTGTGGGCGTACATCTAGCTTCTGGTATTGATTTCTTTAATTTCTTCCTGCTTTCAAGCTATTGTGTTTTTTCCTTTTGTAAATGATGGCTTCTTATGCTATGCTATGTATGTTGTGTAGGTTTATTATTTTTACTGTCCAAATTGTGAGTGATGTGAGCTCCTTGAATGCTCTTTTGACATTTCTTGGATGAAGCTTTTATATGACTACTTTGAGATGATCCTTGTTAGTGAAGGATGTGTCTTTATGACACATAGACCTTGTTATTTTCCTATGTAGGACAAAATATTATGGTGCAAGATAATGTAAATAAACTTGTAAATAAAATACCTTTTTTTTTAATCAAATTTTGCAATATTTTCTTTTGGTTTTAATTGTGGCTTTCTCATAGGCAAGGATCAATTTGATGTTGTATGCTTTGCTAGAAAACTCTCTCCTTTTGCTTGGTTAATCTGGTAATAAATCCAAGTTAATAAAATTAAAGTATTTTCTATATTAATTTTATCTGTAAATAACCCTCAGAGCACCTCAAATTTGAGACTCACCGAATCTCTATTTGTATCTTCTTTTATTTATTTATTTTGTGGATTTATTCTCCACTCCTTGGAGGAATTTGACCTATTTTTGATGGTTTCTTTAGAACATTAATTGTTGTAGGTTTTGTGCACCAAATAGTATCTCTGGATACTTTGATAATCTACTAGTTTTGTACCTTTTTTTTTTTGGTAGATAAGATACTATAGCATTAATACCGGGTTTTACAGGTTGACCCAAAACCTTTTACAGAAATCAGCCCAAAGCTTTTGATGAGCATATCCTTACTAAGGATCCTATATATGTAAAATCTACATGCCACCAAATCCATTACATCCAGTAAGGCATATAGCCTATTATCAAAAAGAAAATTCCCATACAACATTTTGGGTATACCCCGATAAATCACACATGCATCATAATTACAAAAAAGAAACAGACATGGATCCCTTCCTTGAGACAATGGAGAAACAAAAAGCTGTAGACACACATAGCAAAGTACTAAAAAAAACTCCCACAAGCTCTATATTGATAGTTACTCTTAATAATTCTTTGGTAATTTCTTTATTTCATATATGACATGCTTTGGTACCACATTCTATCTTGGCCAATCAACCTTGGAGAAGTGAACCTGGTAGCTAGATTTATGGTGGTGGCTATCTGGTGGTCCATGTGGCTTTGGCTATTATCGTTTCTTTCATTCCCTGTGATTATCAACCAACCTCAAATTACTAAGATGACTAGGAGCCATGTTATCTAACATGTGACTATCCCCATTAGTCTTTGTGGTATTTCCAAGCAGCATCCATGAATATTGACAACTCAGATAATTTTTATTGTGAGTCCAATTCAAAAAAGAGACGTGAATACTCCTAGTATTCGAACTTACAGTGCCTTCCATGTTGGTGAATTCGACTATCATTCTTGGAATTCTTGTTGAATAAGCTACTCTAATTCACTTGGGACACCATGTTCCCATTTGAAAAGTTTGTCACCATCGACACCCAAATTTCCTAGCTTATCAACAATTTTATTAGCTTCTCAAAAGACATGTTCGGCTTTATTGTCCTGTCTTCCTTAGAAAAGGATCCTAGCCTCTTCAAAAATTGTTTTAATCCTCCAAGGAGGCGTTTTAAAATTATTAAGGAGATTTATAACATGCATAGAGTCTCCTTCTATGATCAAATTGCCTTCTAAGTCTTGAGTCATTTGAAGGCCTCTCCACATAGCTCTATCTTCAACTTCGTTGTTTGTCCTTGTTCCCAAATATTCAAAAAACGTAAGCATCATATTCCCATTATGATCTCACACAATGCCACTAGCACCTACTTTTCCAAGAATGTCCTTAGCTTCTCCATCAAAATTAGTCTTAAACCAACCTGTAAGAGGTGGAGACCACTTAACATTGGCTTTGGGGTTGACTACCCTAGGCACAGACTCATCTAACAAGGTTAAGCTTAAATATTGAGCAATCGTGGTCTCTTGTAGATGAGGTTTGTAGTGATCAAAAGGGATAAGGTTCACATTCTTGTTGGCAAAGGATAGGATCCTGGCAATGATAGTTTGATGATCATGGATAGACTCATTAAAGACTCTATGGTTCCTTTCTAACCACATATGCCAAAGATAGTGATTGAGAAAAATTTTCCACATGTATCTAAGTCTTTGGATTGAAAATGGGCAAGGCCACTAGATGAAAAAATCAAGTACGATGGCTGGTTTAACCCATAAAATATTGAAGTCCTGAAAAACCCCACTTAGGACAGTCAAGTAAAAAGGGCACTCAAGAAAAATGTGATAAATGGTCTCCTAATTAGCCCTACATAGATAAAAATTATTAGTGATACAAATACCTTTACGCATCATATTATCAATGGTTAGAATTATTCCTTGGATAACCAACCATGAAAATACTGCAATTTTTGGAATTAAATTTTTTTATCCAAACTAATTCCTTTTAGAGGACAAAATCCTCGTAATCAAGCAGAATCTTGTAAGCTGATTTAATAGTGAACTGCCCATTTTCCATAGGAGCCCAGGTCACTTGGTATTTCTTGGGTCTCATGGGGATAAAAATTTTCCTGAGAATATTACAAAGATCATTGATTCTTCTTGAAATCCCTAAATTCTTATTTGTTTCCACTTCATTCTACCTATATCCTCAATCATATAATCAGAGACTTTTCTGCCAATGAGTTCTTTTGGGATTTCTCTAATTCGGGCTAAGTTAGGATATTGTGTTAGTGGTTCGTCCTTAGCCCACCTACCATTCCAATAATTTATCCTCTCACCATTGCCTAAAACCCATCTTAAACATTTTTTGATGATTTCCTTACAATTAAGAATTGTTTTCCAAAAAGCAATTAAGATACTTTCATTTTATGATACTTGTCATAAAACGCCACTAAGATACTTTTATTTTATGATAGTTTTCCATTCATTTTCTTCACCAAAAATGAGACGCCATGCCTACTTAGCTAGTAAAGCTAAATTTATATGAGCAATTCTCCTTAGACCTAAGCCCTCATTTTCCCTGGGTCTGCACACTTTGGTCCATCCTACAAGGTGTATCCTTTTTTTCTCCTCTGATCCAGTCCATAAAATTTTTTTTTGGAGTTTCTCAATTTTTTGGAAAACCTTCACAAGGGCTTTGAAAATGAAGAGGAAATAGACTAGAATTCTCTGAAGAGAGGTCTTAGTGAGGATCAGCTTTCCTGCTTGAGATAGAATATGACCATTCCATCTAGCAAGTTTTTTTTTAAATTCTTTCAATAACCTTGTCCCACATTGACTCTCTCGGAGAACCAATGAAATGAGGGAGACCAAGATACAAAGTGGGGAGGTTTGTTATATCACACCCTAAATTTTTTGCAATCCTTCCTTGCCTCTGAATGGGGGTGTTCAAGAAATATAACTTTCTTTTATTGAAATTAACTTTTTGACCAGCAACGTCCTCATAGAGTTGTAGGATGTATTTAATTATTTTATCCTCAACCACTGATGCCTTAGTCAATATAAGGGTATCATATATGAATTTTTGGTGAGAAATAGCCCTAGTGAGAGATGTTGCCTTGATTCCTGATATTAGCCTTGAACTACAAGCATTTTTTTGGTTTTGCCTAAAGCTTCTGCCATAATGATGAATAACATGGGGTTGATAGGGTCCCCCTACCGAATTCCTCTATGACTTTGAAAGTAACCAGCAGTTGTTCCATTAACTAGAATCAAGAACCATGCTTTATAAATACATTATTTGATCAAATTAACCCATTGGTGGTGAAAACCAAACTTAAGGATGACATCAATCAAAAAGTCCCAATGTAGCTTGTCAAATGCTTTGTTCATATCAAGCTTGAGGGCAAAAACAAACTTGTTAGTCTTATGAGCAGAGTGCAGAGCTTCATGAACTATGATAACTCCATCCAAGATTGAACTTCCCTGGACAAAGATTCCCTAGCATGGATCTATGATGCAAGACATAATATCTCTCATTCTATTTGCAATGGCTTTAGTTAGGATCTTGTAAGAAACATTGCACGAAATGATTGTCCTAAAGTCAGCCATAGATTCAGGGGTTTGCTTCTTAGGAATTAGAGAAATAAAAGTAGATTTGATACCTTTTGGGATATGATTGCTTTCTTGGAATTCTATGATAGTAGAAATTACATCCTCACTTACGATGTCCCAAAAATCTTGATAGAAATGAGGGGGAAAGTCGTCGGGTCCTAGGGCTTTGTCTGGCTCCATGCTAAACAAGGCTTCCTTAATTTCCTCATTGAAAAAGGGATCTAGAAGCTTAAGGTTTATATCCTCATTTATTATGCTAGGAATGGATTGCAAGAGAATATATTTGGCCTCCTCATTGCACTACGATTCTTGACCAAGGATAGAATTGAAATAAGTTACTACCTCCTTTCTGATTTCTATTAAGTCTTGAGTAATAGAACCATTTGCTTTTTTTATTTTATTTTATATTGTTATTGCTTCTGTTTATAAGCGTGGTGATGTGAAAAAACTTGGAATTTGAATCTCCATATTTCAACCAAAGAGCCCTTTATTTTTGCCTCTAATAGATTTCCTCACTGGCCAAAATGTTATGAAACTCTGCTAGTTTTGTTTGTTCATCCTGCCTAGTAGTTTCATTAGCATCACCATGTTGGATCCTCTGATCAATTATCTTCAAAATTTCAACAACTTGTTTTTTATTTTTGAAGAGGTTCCCAAAGACCTATTTGAAAATAACCTTATCTGCCTATTTTTGTACCCTTGATCTTACCAACCAATGCACAAAATAACCTTTTGAGAGTAACTAGTTTCAATGAACAACTAGTATAGTGCAATAAATATTTCTAACTTAATGCACTTCAAAGGTAACAATAATCTCACCTTATTGCTCCTGTAAATAGAATCTCAAAATAATTCCAATTGCACTTAAAATTATATTTAAATTTTAAGATTAATTTGTAAATAACCCTTAATAAATAATCTATAGTTTTCACTACAATAAATATTGTAGGATGTAGTCTTCTTGCTTTCTAGATAGATAATAGGTAGATGATACATTTATTTCTTTTGAAATGCATCAAAATCCTATTTTAATGTGCAAATATATCTTAAAATGAATTATCTTTTTGCACTTTCTTGGATACTATAAAGCCCTTCTCCTTGTAAATTTAATCCAAATATGGTGCTTGATAAAATTTGATAATGAACCCTAATTTAAAGTATAAATTATTGCATCCAAGTTTGTTATCTTTAATGGATTTTGTAGATGATGTAGATATTGGTGTTTAGATTCATCAAGTTGTTGCCTTGAGATGAATGAATTTCATAGCTTCCTATTGGTTGTCCAAAATAGCTTCTTACTTCACCAAAATGTGGTCTCAAACCTTCTATCTGAATATTCATTTAATATTCTTGTTGAACTCTGACTTCAAATAATATCTTCTTCTCAATATTCTAAATGTATTGAGGTCTTCACTAGATTCTTCTTTGGGATTTTACACTCTTTACAAAAATTTTCTCTTCTTGGGCTTATCGGATAGTGATAATTATCCCAAGTTCTTCACTATCAGTAGCTTTTCCTTGGTACTAGATTTCTTTAATGGTTTCTTCTAGGAAATATTTTGATGATTCTTCTACAAGCTCTGCAACAAGGCTCTCCAATCCTTCTTATTTTTCTCCTTGAGACCTATCTAAGGTATTCAATATTACAGCTTCTATGGTCTTCCAAATGAAGCTTTTCCTTCAACCTTATACTTATGGAAGTGTTGGTAATGAGATATTCTATGGATCTCTTCAGGTTCTTAAAAAATAAGTCTTTAATCAGTAAAGGAGATCACCAATCTACTATTTTATAGACTCTTCTTTATATTCTTCTTCAAGAACTCTTCTTTGGAGTCTTCTTCTAGACCAAAAAATCTTCTCTGGTGTTTTCTTATAGAACTCTTCTCTAGAGTCTTCTTCGAAAAATGTTCTTTAGAGTCTTCTTCCATATCAAAAACTCTTCTCTAGAATATTATTCACAATTAAGGCTTTTGTGGCCCTTTCATCTAGATCAAGGCTTCTATGGATTTTTTTCAAGTGCAAGGCTTCTATGGCATTTTTTTATGGATCAAGGCTTTTGTGGCCTTTACTGATGCAATGTGTAGGTCTTCAATATTCTTTGAATATCACCAACCACCAATCTTCTAGGACTCTTATATGGATTCTATTATTAGATCTACAGTAAAGCTTTTGTGGCCTTTTTATTCTTCAACAATCTTGTTGGTTTGTATTCTCTAGCAAAGGGACATTTTCTGTAGGCCTCCAAATCTAAAATCTTCTAGTTGTTGCTTCTAGTGGTAGATTGATTTTAAATATGGTACTCTTCCTAGCCCTCTGTAGAAAGCTTCACAAATTTATCTAAATCTCCTTTTCCTACAGCAAAGTATTAGTATAATTATTTTGAATCTAGAAATAATGATTTTTCATTAGTTGATTTTTTAAACTAGTGGAATGAATGCTGAGTCCTAGTCTTCATGAGTTTTTTTACAACTCTATGAGAAGACTCTAGCCAAATGTAATTTCAAAAATTTTGTAACTAAGACTTTTTTAGTCTATACTTCTGAATCTCCCTAATCCTATTGGATTATTGTAGCTCTTTCTATAAATATATTTCTAGTGGTAGCATTTGCAAGCAGTGGCACACAAGGGTAGATTTGATTTGTAAAGATGTAGGCCAACAATAGCAATGGTGGATTTTCCTATTCCTCTCTAGATTCACTATGGATATGATACCACTATTAGTTTTTGAGGATAAATGCAATGGGAGAGATCTATCATAGGTCCTAATAAGATGTATAAAATATGAAATAATAGAATTTTACAATATACTATAAATAGGAAGTGGTAAAAATACAATACAGTATGGAAGTGATGGTAACTTTATTGATATAATCTAAATAACTACATTTTACTCCATAAAGGAGTTCTACCACTATCTACTACTCACCATTATATCATATTTATGTACTTGATATCTTGATGTCTCACTATGAGGCCTTTTATATACGAAGATAGATTCCTTGGACAACACTCTAGCTAGTTGTACAAGGGGACACCTTGCATATTATAACTTGCACATTGACACTTGTACATTTATTACTTTTCTTGAAGTAACTAGCTAACTTCCCCCTAAATTAATCTTCCACTCTAACTATGTACCAAAGGTGGTACATTTACATGACCTAAATGATATAATATACTCTAACAACCACTAGTCACAATCAATAGAGTACCCTATAATGTTAACAAAATAAATACCTAAGGTAACATATAAGTCTCAAACATTGAAAGACATCATTCAAAGTATATCATCACTCATAATTTGAAGAAGGAAGGAGTGTTACTCAAGACCGAAGCATTATTTATCATAGTAAAACCTCTCAAGTGACACATGGGTGCAAATCCAAGGAGAATAGAAGCTACTTAAGTGAAACACAATGACATAAAAAATACACACAATAAAATCCAAGTAGAATTTAAGTGAAGTCCAAGGGGAGTGTAAGTGAAATTGTAGCCAACATTAAATCAAGGTGAATTAAGTAGAATGTATTTAAAGCTTGAAGCAAAGGAGTAATTAAGGATAACCATTAAAGACTGTTATACACCACCAACATGTTTCAACCATTACAATGTACATCAATCATTCAGAGTTCAAGGTGTTGAATTATCAGGTAGAAAGGATACAACCAATGTTACCCAATTAGAGCACGGAATTCTCATCATCATCCTACTGCAGAATACTTACCACTATCCAATCTACTTACATTAAGAAAATATAAATATGTATATCATTCAATTATTTTCTTTCCTCAAATTAGGAGTTATAAGGTATTAAGCATAAGGTTGGTTACTACTTCATTATCAACCTTAAGAAGCAAGGAAGCAATCTTAACAAGGTAGAAGAAATTATAGAATTGCTTACATTAAGATATTTGCAAGTAGGATGCATAATGTTGAAAAATTTAGTAAAATCAATATCAATTTAAAAATAGTATTAATTTCTAACATTTCCAAAAGGAGGGAGTTATAAGGCATGATACACCAAAATATAAATATTTGGAAATTAGAAAAAGATAAGCAAATCTATTGCTTACATATGGATTTAGAACTAATTGGTAACTCTTGTCTCATACTCATACTAAGGAGACAAAAATAAATACAACTATAATAACTCCATTAGAGCATACTTCATTATGAGAGATAAGGTAAAATTAAAAGTTGATTATTATTATCAAAACATTATAAAATCAAATCAAAAGGTTTACTAATTATTTCTAAGCTTAGTGCATATTCTACTAAGCCTACAAAACCTAATTCCAAGAAAGGTTTTATCAAATCAATTCATATACCCAAATATAGGGAGCTATAAGGATGTCTACTAACACATTAAATAATGCAATTAGTAAAGTAGTAAGAAAAGTACCAATATGGATTAAAATCATGATTGATTATCCAATGGATAAAGATATAGATAGGAAATAAGAATCAAAAGGATTTTTGAGACTAGTAGTAATGAAAAATAGATTCTTCTAAAAAAACCTCTAATGAGATAGCAAAAGGAATTGGTGAAAACCATACTAATAAAGATATAGAAGATCATATTCAAAAATAATAAAAGAATATTGATCAAAAGGTTGTCATACAGTTGTATGAAAGAAATAAAGAAGAAATAACCTCAATTATTCACATATGGTTTAAGTATCTCATCAAGGAGATAGATAAACATGATATTCCTAAAATAGACAACAAAGCACCTATAATACCTTTACTACACACTTATTGCAACCAATTTGGTCATGATAAAGTCAACTACTAGAGTTTTCATCCATATAAATATTGTGGAGGAAAAAATCATTTATCTTTCTTCTACTACTATAAATATAAGTACTATAAAAGTTATGAAGAAAGATTACTACACAGAAGATATTGTTCCTTTCAGGATCTTATTTTAGAAACATCCACTAACAATAAGTTCAATCTTGACATTCATGAAGATCAAAGAAATAGGTCATACATAGAATCAAAGGAGAAAAAATGGATCAATTCTGATCCACTTGTGATGTGCAAAATTATGAGATCACTAGTTCATCAAAGATGCTTGAAAATAAAAAATAGTGGGTTGTAAAAGTCAAGAATATATAACATGAATACTAAAGTAGTAGAAGAAGAAGGACCTAACCGAGCTAAATACTATTTAAAATGGGAATATTTATATTGAATACTAAAGTCTTCAATACCAAAATAATGTAATAAACGGGGGTGTTAGAGTATATCATTTAGGTACATGTCAATGTACCACCTTGGGTACATTGTTAGACTAGGGGTATATCTTAGGTTACTTGAGGAAGAAGTAATAAATGCACAAGTGTCAATATGCGATTATGTAAATGTACAAGGAGTCCACTTGTACAAGAGTCATAGGAAAGGTAGTTATGAAGAGTAAGGATCAAGTATTCTATATTCTTATATATAGGGCCCATAGTGAATAGAAGATAATGTAGCATAAGTGACACTACTATTGAGTAGTACAATGCAGTTTACATTAGAGTTATAGAGTGTTAATTTACTCCATTACATTGTATTGTAATATTTTCTTAACTTTTCATTAATAGCATATTTTAGTCTTATTGCAGAATTCCATTATCTTACTTTTATGCATATTTACATCTTGTGATTGCTTTCTCTCATATCATACATTATCAAAAGCTAACAAAAACTAAAAAAAAATTGATCAATTTGAATGTTCAAAAATTAGTGTGGAAACCCTAAATATATCATCTCAAAGGTAGAGTGAAGTCATTAATCTATTTCTTAAATAAAGCCAAGAGATTTGGATACAATAAAAATATTATCTACATATAGCACAATCACCAAAGTCTCACCATCTTGATATTTGATATAACAACATATTTAACCTTGCATTTTTTAAACTTACAATTGCGAAAAAGGTAGTGGATATTCTCTTACTAAGTACATGATGCCTACTTAAGTCCATATAAGGACTTAGTCAATCAATATACCAGGGGAGTAATATATCAAGATCAAAACTAGATAAATGTTATATGTCAATATCCTCCTAACTCTTACCATGAAGAAAGTCACTTATCACATCCATATGACATGACTTTCAACCATAAGAAACAACTATAAATAGAATTACTATATAAAATCCATCTAAATAATTAGTTTAAATGTCATTGAGTAGTCAATTCTCTTCTTTTGACATAAAACCTTGACAATAAGTCATGTCATATGCTTCTCTACTTGGCCATATAAAATTTACTTGGTCCTATAGATCCATTTACACCCAAAAACATTATTATCTTTTAGAAGAGGAACAAATTTCCATGTTTAATTATCAAAGACTCACACTCCACAAGCATGACATCCTCCCACTATAGTAGACCCTTAGTTATTAAATATATGAGAGGGTCTCCAAAATTATCAACCTTCAAGAGCAAGGATCTAGAAGGAGCCTTTTGATATTGATCCATAGTAACAATGGGTTGAGCATCCTATAGAAGAGTCTAAATATACTTGGATGTTGGATGATATATAAAATATCTACTCATAGTTACAAATAAAACAATATTAAAAACCAAATTTGAAGAATCCAAATCATACTCACTATACATAGCATTATCCAATATTGTAGTAGAAGGAACTTAGTGTGTCAATCTCAACATTCTTAGAATTCAAAACTAAAGATGTTGAAGGTGATGCTACTTGATAAGAGGTTTAATATATAGTTATAGGGCCTTTACTTTAATATAAATCTGAATATAATATAGAAAATATATCTTACAATGATATCTAATGAATCTACTAGAGTGATTAGAGAAATACAATGATCTTCAGCCAAAACAGAGGACTACAGGAAATCACTAGAATAACATCATCAAAATCACCTCTTTTTGAATAAGAATATTGTGTATATAAGGATTATGGATATGATATACCTTAGAGGTATCTGCATACCCTAAAAATATTTATAACTTTTCTATGCCTTCTTATATTGAATATCTCTAGGTATGTGAGCCCATGCTAAATAACTAAACATATAAAATTGGTGCACATCATCTATCAAATTCTAAAGGGGTTTCATACACTAAACTAATCTAGTAGGGACTTTATTGATGATGTATACTATACAAATTATGATCTCACCTCATAATTTGTGCTCCATCTCATTAGCATGAATCATGTAATGAGTCATCTCTATAATTACCTTATTTACCCTCTTAGCTACCCAATTATGATTTAGAGTATAATGAAAATCCTATGAAAAGCATTAAAGATGAAGAGTTAAAAATCATGAATAACATTTCTCATGTACTCATATTTACTATCTATCCTAAGACACTTGATCCTTTTTCTAGCTGAAATTTTTCTATTTCTTTGAATACCTTGAATCTCTCAAAAGCCTCATGTTTCGAACAAAATACAACAATATATAATGATAGAAATCATCAATAAAAAATATAATATCAATTCATATAAATAAAATGTGTGCACATGGATCAACACATATAACTATAATGGGATCTAAGTGTCATGTAACACACCTCAGTATCCCATTTGGAAACAACTCTTTATGATGCTTCCATAAATACATATCTAACATGCAACATTTTGAGGCTTAATATGGGGAAGTTCAATGGTTATATAATGACAAATCAAACCTTAGTGACACATAGATAGCATACCCAAGTTTTGCATACCATCACTAACTCTCATCATCTACTTATAACACCATCACCACAAAATATTTATTCCAAGAGGAATATGTAAAAGGATTTGTTTTATCTCTTAGTTTTTAGATCTAATATGGCTTATCATAATGTTTAGATATAACTATGTTGAATGTATCATAATTTTCTTGATCAACTAATGGTCATGCTAAAACACTACTTTTTTATTTATATGAGTGATAGAATTAATACATAAAATGTTGGGGCCAACACTAGGAGCATATAAAACCACATCAAATGAAGAAGATGCAATACTAATCTCTTAACAAGATACCACCAATAGGGAAGAAAAATATCTAATTGTAATATGCTCTCCTTATTGAAGTGTATTGTATTCATATAGAAGGTGATTATGATTTATCATACCCATTGGAAAAGGTGGATCCCCAATATGCTAATGCACACCTAAATGTGATTTTAATATTTTACCATTGTGAATATCCTCATCTAATGCATAGAAGAAAGCAACAAGAACACCCACATTTTTTTATACTTCCTTAAGATTATTTATGTGAATCACAAAAATTTACTGTGTACCCTTCCTTCTTACAAGACTCACAAATTTCTCTTTTGAATGTCTACTTGGTATTCCTCTAATTTTTATTTAGACCCTTTTCAGTATTTTCTTTAATCACTTCTTTTAATCTCATTGATGATAGGTGACCCTTATTTTATATTGTATTTTAATTATGAAGAAGACATTTGAATACTTCATCAATAATAAGAGGTAAATATTAAAAAGTAGATACATATTATCTCAAATAAACAACTATCTCATAGATCTTCAAGTGATTTTTGAATATAAAATTGAGAAGTTCAAATTTTTTCTTTATCCATATATTGTTGTTTGTTTCTTGTACCATTTGGAATCCATATATAGTCCAAAATGCATATTGTAACTATGATTGATATACACATTGACACCTCAAGTTTTCTTATTTATGTGGAATTGATTCCATTACACAACCCATCAATTTTCTTAATCAATTGCTTGAGATCCATAGTACTACTGATATGAGTGTTATAGATCATCTCAACATGAGGAACTATCACACCAATAGACTCATCATTTTATCATTATCCAAATCTTTTTCTCTTCAAAGTTAGTCCCTTGAGGCTCCTTGTTCACATATATGAGCAATATCTTAATTCAAAACTGTAACAACCCAAGTCCTACCCACTTGGTTTTCATCATAATTTCCTTCCACTAGAGACATGAAGAAATTTTTTTGATGGAAAAAGATGATCATCCAAAGTTAGAATAGTACTTGGCATGTGATTCTACCTACTATGGGTTCACAAATCACTATAGACGATCACCTACGTGGTCAAGACTAGCCATGTATCGTAATATGGTACCTTAAGAGAATTTATCCTCTCATCCTAAGCACTAAGTTATTGGAAAGGGGTTTCTCCTCTAGGGCCCATTTCACCTAGAGGTATGATGCATAACTCCCAATTCCTTAGAATACTATAATAGAGTCATGATAGGAGAATCACATACATGCCATGTGCTATATGAGTCTCTACATTCCTTGGAAATCATCTAGGGTATGTCAAATCCTAGGCTTGGACTAGGAACACTATTCTTGATACAATTGTTGATAGAATGTTCCATTCCATCCCATCGCTAAGTGTTACTCTAACCATTTAATGAATAAGTGAACCCTCATTGTACAATGCAGGTGATATCCTAGGAGTGACACCCATTTCATTCTCCTTTACCTCCCATCCTGACCCTTCCCATAAAAATTGCAACTGTACATTTTTATGATAACTAGCCTTCATTCAGTTACCATTTGTTATTAGTTTTTCATGTCTCTTTCTATGATAGTTGATATTCTCTCAGTTACCATTTATTTTAATCCTTCCTTTCCATCTCTTTTTCGATGGATCCTCTAATTTTTTAAAGGATAGACACTTGTGTGCTAAGTTCATAGGTTTAATGTTAAAAGAACAAGTTTATTTTTTTCAATTTCCCATTTATTTTTAAAATATCCATGTAAAATAAAATAATTCTCTAAAGAATATATATATATATATATATATATATATATATATATATATATATATATATATGAAAAGTGCAGGTTAATCTACATGTTAATATAGAAGAGATTTAAGACTACCTTCATATTTTTACTGTAAAACAAAATTTCATCTAATAAAATTATATTAAAATTCTTCTACATAGACTAATGTAGGTGTCTTAATTTATAAAAAGTCATTTTGCTTCATCTAATCTATTTCAAAAACAATATATAATTCAATTAATTATTGGATAATATTATTATTATCTAGATATAAGACACCTATCCTAATTAAGAAAACATATTTTAATAATGGCTACATATAAAATCAAAGAGATGCTTTCGTTTTATGTTTGGTCTTTCAAGGATTTTATTATATGTTATTCTGAATTCACTAAGCTAATGCAAAGACTACTCGAGAATATAATATGATGAAATTTTTAATTATCATCCAAAATTCAGATAACCCAAGAATGGTGAGCTAAAATATTATTCTTATGATACATAGAGAAAACTTACATTCTAAATGAGAGCAGGGAATGATTTGAATAGGTTTTACCCTAGAATGACGCCAACTGACTTAAGTTCTAACTATCCAAAAACCTAAATGATTCACAATTTCCATATTTATATGGGTACATCAATGCAACAAGTCCTAGCTAGAGCCCTTTCTATTGAGACAACGTTTCAAATTTTAATTTATATATAATTTAATAATGTATGATTATATAATAACATCATGTAGTTGAAAGTTCACTTGGTTTTAATAAATTGGACACGACTAGCGTAAAATTCAATTATTGTTTCAAAATGTATACTCAAATTACAAGAGGAGCTACCATTTTAAATATAAGATTTTAATTGTTTAATTTGGAGGTAACTTTTTAAGCTTTATTGATTAGTTCCAAGTTTCTAATAGTAAAATTCTATTATTTCTTTATGGTGGATGGTTTACCAAGGACGTCTCAATAGATACACATGCCTCATATATTAAAGCTTCATAGTTTTTCCTTCACACTAAAGTCTCCATGTCACACTTGGGCAACAAGTTTATTAGAAGGTTTAATCTATTCCTATCTTTGATTCTAGTTAAGACGTGATCACAAAGTTTTCAATGCAAGTTCGTATTTGATAAGAATTACATTGCACCCATCAATAATATACCATTACCAAATTTTGCCCTTAATATGTTACGCTTCTAACAATCCTAAAATTTCCATATATTTTAAACAATACAAATGTTGACAACATTTATTTTTTAACAACATCACAAGCATATTTCTTATAATAAAAGATTAATTTTACATTATATAGTCACTAAATTAGTTTACCAACCTCCGACTACATTATTTAAACTAAAAAATGACCATAACCCGTGTATTACATATATAAATAAAATTTTAAGGATAAGCCTATAGACTTGAGATATCAAACAATTTGAACTCAATTAAACTCCATACTATGTTATAACAAGCTACACGGTTTAATTACTACCAATTAAAGTCATATAACAAATTCTCTTCAAGCTACAAAGCATCCAAATTTTCCATAGCAGATACAAGATTTCAAGTAATATAATTAATAATTTTAACTAACAAAACTCTCATTCCAAACCACTCCACACTTATGTTCATCGTCACATGACAATTTTCCATCTGCACTGGTGAAAAAATATAATTTTTATTGAATTTTAATAGTAGAGGGGACCGGTCCGAGGTGTAGACAAATTGGTTCATCCAAACCCCATAAGGGGGGAAAAGGTCCAAGGTTCAAATATTGGGCCTCGCCAGATTGAATGCTTGTCCCTTTCCTGGTGCTTTCAGCAGCATAAAAGGTTTAAAATGATTGTGGCATGGCGGTTATAGGGGTAAAATGTGCAAATATCTATGGCGGTCATAAAAGCTAGACAGCCTGCCCAGATTCGTGGTAGCTACCGATTCCACCATGTTAAAAATAAATAAAAAATAGTAGAGGGGATCAAAGTTGCCTACTAGAAGATGTATGCAACTAACCTATATGCACTTATGCAATATAGATATTCCTACCATTAAATAAACAACATAAATTTTTTCTTTGAAATATCTTTTCAATTATCAAACTTTCTACAATTAATTACTTAACTCAAAAAATAGTCCTACCAATTATTGTTTAACACTAAGAAACATTATACGGAATAGTAATCCAAAAACGTATCAATAAAAAAATTCTAATTTAACACAACTTGTTATGTATTGTTATTTATTATGTTATTATATATTATATTTTTTGAGAAAATAATTTTATAGTTGCTTTATATATGTTTTTTTTACACACACACACACACATATATTAAACATAATCCATAAATAAAATATGCAAAAACCCTATGATGCAACTACATGAATGCATCTACATGGAACACTAGTGGGTGTACTGCCAATAGGGAACTTAGGCCCTAACACTGCATTTACCATGTCACTCATCACCTTTCACCATAAAACTCTGCTCATATATTGATTTGTTTTCTTTGTTGGTGACACTTATTTTTGCATCCACAAGTTGATCAAGAGTACCTTGTTATTGCAATAAGGTAGACATACAAATAGTTAATTAACTAAGGGTTGTTACATAATCCCCCTCTAGAATTAAACACAATCCCTATGTTTACAATGCACAATAGAATATTACATAACCAAATATTTTGTCATAATAAAAATAAAAATATATACATATAACATAGCAATAATTACACATTTCAAACAAAAATTGTTATATTATTGTTAAAAAAAATGGAAACTATATTTTCATGATAGCCACATCCTTCCAGGTGGCACTATTTTTAGAATATTGGTCTCATTGGATCTTATATTATTCAATAGTATGTTTTCTTAGCTAATTTTTTCTAAAGCCAAGGATCTTGACTGGTTGCACTTCAATCAATAGGGGATTGATCATCTGCAAATGATCAATATTCTAAACATGAGAGGGATATAATATATATTTCTTAAGGAGGGACACATGGAATGTATCATGGATATTTGACAAGTTGGGTGGCAAGGCTAGCTTGTAGCTGACTAGGCTTATTTTATGAATAATAGCAAAAGGTCCTACAAATATTGGACTAAGATTAGAGGATTTTATGGAGCTTTTGGTTGGTTTAACCATCAAGAATACTTTGTCTCCCACAAAAAATTCCCTTGGTGTCCTTTTAAGGTCCACAAAGATATTTTGTTGGTATGAAGCTTCTCTAAGCCTCCAATTTTTTTTGTTAAATTGCTCCTCCATTTCTTTAACCATATTAGGCCTGATCATCACCTGATCCTCTATATTTCTCCATGATAATGGTGTTCTGCACCTTCTTTCATAGAGAGCCTCAAATGGAACCATACCTATTGAAGCTTGGTAGCCATAATTGTATACAATTTTTTCCAGGAAAAGGTAGTCTTTCCACTTTGTTTGATGATCCATATAGTACATCCATAGCACATTCTCCAAAACTTGGTTTACCCTCTCAATTTGTGCATATTTTTCTAGATGATAAGCAAAACTAATGTTAAGTTTTTTTCCCCATACATGATGCAATGCCTACCAAAATTAAGAAGTGAAATGAAAATTCTTGTTCAATATGATTATTTTAGGAAAACCATGTAGTCGTACCACATCCTTGGCAAAATTTTGGGCTACAATAGGAGCCCCATACTTAAAATTTCTTGTTATGAAGTTGTTATGAAGTAGGCTATTTTAGTCATCTTATCAACTACCACTAGGATGGCATCATGTTGGAAATGGTTTTTAGGTAAGCCAACTATAAAGTCCATAGAAACAAACTGCCATTTATATATTGGAATTTCATATGAATACATGAATCCAATTGGGTGTAGGTGCTTCGCCTTCACCTTCTAAAATTCCAAAATTTTACCACAAATTTGGTAATATCATTTTTCATCCCTAGCCAATAGTACTATTTCCTAAGGTTTTCATGCATTTTCACATAGCCTATAAGGAGCACAACGTACCTCCTGCATTAAATTTTTTATTAAATTTTGATAATTTACCATTTGGAATGATCATTCTATTTCAGAAGAATAGAATATTTCTTCAAATTTCAAATTCCTTTGCTATCTCATATCCTTGCTAAACTAGATTACGACACTTTTAAGAAAATTCATGTCAAAGCTATAGGTCTCTTATATGATCAACTATTCCAAATTGATATTGTGTCATAGCAATTATATGCCTTCTACTCAAGACATATGCTAATTTATTTTCTTTTCCCTTTATGAATTCAATTCCAAAGTCATATTTTACCAGAAATTCCATCCAATGTCTTTGTATTGCATTTAGCATCAGTTGAGTGAAGATATATTTTAAACTCTGATGGTCAGTATTGAGCTCAAAGGGTTTGTCGAGTAAGTAATGACACCATATTTTAAGAGTGTGTACAATGGCTACCAACTCCAAGTCATGAGTGGCATAATTTAATTCATGCTTCTTGAGTTTTCGAGACTCATATGCTATGACACCCTCTTCATGCATGAGGACTCCACCTAGTCCTTCAATAGAAGCATAAATGCAGGTTGTAAATGGAAGTTTGGGATTAGATATTCAAAGTATAGGAGCAGTGGTTAATTTATCTTTAAGCATTCTAAATGCTTCCTCACATTGTGCCATCCACTTAAAGGCTTTTCCTTCCTTTTGAATATTTGTTACTGGATAAGCCAATTTAGAGAACCCCTTAACAAAGCGTTGGTAATACCCAACCATTCCCATAAAGCTATTGGAGCAGTTCAATCAATAATAAATTATATTTTATTTGGGTCAACAAACACACCCTCAACGGATATTACATGTCCCAAATATTGCACTTGGAAAGTGTAAAAATCATATTTAGATAATTTACCATATAATTGATTTTTCTTGAGTATTTTGAAAATAATTATCATGTGATGATCATGCTCCTATATATATTTGGATTATATAAATATATCATCTAAAAATATGAGTACAAAATTATCTATATTTTCTCAAAATACACTATTAATTAGATTCATAAAAGTTTCTCGGACATTAGTTAATCCAAAATACAACACTGTAAACTCATAGTGCTCATATCTGGTCCAAAAAGCAATTTTGTGGGTGTCATCTTCTTGAATACTTAGTTGATGATAGCTAGACCTAAGGTCAATTTTAAAGATAAATGTGGCTCCTTTTAGTTGGTTAAACAAATCATCTATCTTGGGTAAAGAGTACTTATTTTTTATTATCATTTTATTAAGCATTTGTTAGTCAATACATAGCCTTAGCGACCCATTCTTATTTTTAACAAACAAAAATGGTGCACCCCACAAAGAGACACTAGGTTTAGTATGTCCTTTTTCAAATAGATCCTATAATTGGGTCTTGTGCTCCTGTAATTCTATTGTAGTCATCCTGTAAAGTGCTCAAGCTATAGGTGTTACCCCCAGTAAAAGTTCAATAGAGAAATAAAATTCTCTTTTGGGTAGAAGACCTAGTAAGTCTTTTGGAAATACATCCCAAAAATCATTCAGTACCAGATAGGTTTTAAAGAGGCTTGTACTAGACTCAGTATCCTCCTTTTGTTTAGCTTGACTACATAGACTCTACTACCCTTCCTTAAGTCTCTTTTGACTTGCATGGCCATAAGGAGATAGGGTTCCATTGATTCATGACCACAATAAACTTAAGTTATTTGCTTAGTATCATCAGTGAAATCTAATCATATTTCCTTAAAATTCATCTATGCTTTATGTGATTTAAGCCAATCAATGCCTAGGATAATATCAAAGGCATGTAATGGATCCACATACAAATGTCAACTAGTTTTTCCCTAGGGTAACAATTTTTGAGGGTCAAATAAACATTAACTAACAGTATAGGTTTTCATAGACCCATACTCGACCTTTCATCCATTTGCCATAAATCCAGGTTTTTCTGTAATGTCCATCGAAATGCTAAAAGAAATAAAACTATCAGTTATTCTAGAATCAATCAAAATGCGTACATTTCTATTGTAGATTTTACCATTCAATAAAAGAGGTATTTCCTGACCATCTAGTTTAGGGTTACCTATTATTGCATAAATTTTATGGGTAGGCTCTACATGTTCTTTGCTTTTATTTACTCTTAGAGGGTATTTATCAGCATAATGTTATTCTTGATAGATATAACACCCATATGAAGGTGCTCTTTCTCTTTTATTTCCATAGTTGCGTTCCTGAGTGCCTGCTCTCGGTGCATTAGCTCTTTGATCATTTCGATCCCTAAAAATTCTTTTGTCCTGGTTACCTCGATTGTTTTTATTACTATTGTTTCCTTGATATCTATTCTTGTTTTGATAAAATCTAGTTTTGTCTCCATATCTAATTTTATTACTCCAATTTTTGTCCCAATTTGTTGAATCAACAAGATTTTTATTTTATGACTCTTCTTTCTTAGAGGATTTTTGGTTGTAGGTCTTTTTGATATTATGGTTGGATTCTTATTGACGTACTAAATCATAAGCAGTAGTAAGATCCATAGGCTTCAGCAAGAGAATCAAGAAATTTTAACACTTTTATTTCAATCCGCCGTTCATATTTGGGCATATATTTAAGTAATGGCATAAACCGTTGGTAATATTCAGTCATAGTCATGCTTCCTTGATTTAATATTGAAAATTCTATGGATTTCTCAAGATAAAATTGTGGTGTTAGAAATATATATTTAAATACTTTCAAGAATATTTTCTAGTGGACATCAGTAACCTCCATATTATGTGTTTTTCTATATGTATCCCACTAGTCAGCAACAACTCCAGTTAGGTGGAATACTGCCCACAAAGTTTTTAATTTGGACGTGAGTTTTCTGATGAAAAAATATGCATCTACTCTAATCAGCCATATTTCTACCTCCTCTCCGTCACCTTTACTGTCAAACTTGGCTATGTCATTATTTCTCATATTCTTAGTTAGCTCGATGCCCACTTGTTTTCTTCTAGGGTCAATAGGTGTATCTTCTTCTATTATCAATGGTTCTTTCCCTTTGGTTAGATTCTCAATTATTTTTTGTTATTGAGCAATCATCTCTTATCATTGAATTAATTGAGCCTTATGTTGCTCCATATGTTCCAACATCTAAATTTTTTGTTGTTACATATGCTTAGCCATCTAGGCTCGTATATCCATATGCTTTTTTTATTGACCTATTTGTTCTTGCATTAATTATATCATTTTGACAATATTATCCTCTTTCTGGATGGGTTCTTTCTATTTTCTGACCATTCAAGGATATTTTGGGTCCTCTTCTGATGTTCTTATCCTCACAATCATTCGAAGGACCCTATTAGGATTTTTAGTCAACCTTTCCCGTGGAACCGTCGCAGGTCTCTTTGAGGAGCTAGATTTCATTCTGGATGCCATTGCCTATTTAGAAAAGAGCTATGTTAATTATTTTTGTTTTGGTTTAGGTTTTCAAAAATTTAGCACAAATTTTCCTAAAATTATATTTAACATAAATTTTTCTAGAGTTTCTTGGCCTAGGGGTTTGCAACCTATAACTCTGATACCAACTATAACAACCTAATTCCTACCCACTTGGTTGTCATCATCATTACCTTCCATTAGAGACATGAAAGAAAATTATTTTATGGAATAATATGATCATCCAAAGTTAGAACAATACTTGGCATATGATTCTACCTACTATGGGTCCACCAATTGCTATAGACGATCGCACATGTGGTCGATACTATCTAGGTATTTTAATATGGTGTCTTAAGAGAACTTATCCTCTCATCTTGAGAACTAAGTTCTTGGCAAGGGGTTTCTCCTCTAGGTCTAATTTCACCTAGAGGTACGATGCATAACTCCCTGTTCCTTAGCATGTTGCAATAGAGTCATGCTAGGAGAAGTGCATACATACCATGTGCTAGATGAGTTTCCACATTTCTTGGAAATCATCTAGGATCTGCCAAATCCCAGGCTTGGACTAAAAACTAGTATTAATATGATTATTGATAGAATATCCCATTTCATCTCGTCATTGAGTATTAATCTAATTGTTCAAGGAACAAGTTAACCTTCATCGTACCATTCAGGTGAAAACCTAGGAGTGATGCCCATTTCATTCTCCTTTACCTCCCATCAAGATTGAAATTGTCCCTTTTTATGATAATTGACCTTCCTTTAATTAGCATTTGTTATTAATTTTTCATATCTCTTTCTACGATAATTGATCTTCCCTTAGTTACCATTTATTTTAATCCTCACTTTCCATATCTTTTCTTATGGATCATCTAAGTTTTTAAATTATAGACACTTGAGTGCTAAGTTCATAGATTTAATGTAAAGAGAAAAAATTGTCAATTTTTTAAATTTCCCATTTATTTTTAAAATATCCATGTAAAATAAAACAATTCTCTAAGATTATATATATATATATATATATATATATATATATATATATATATATATATATATATATATATATATATTTATATATAAATATAATGCAAGTTAATCTACATGTTAAGATAGAAAATATTTAAGATTACCTTCATATTTTTACTGTAAAACAAAGTTTCATCTAATAACGTTATATTAAAATTCTTCTACATAGACTAATGTAGGTGAATTAATTTATAAAAAGCCATTTCACTTCATCTAATCTATTTCAACAACAATATATAAGTTGATTAATTATTGTAGAATATTATTATTATCTAGATATAAGACACCTATCCTAACTAAGAAAATATATTTTAATAATGACTGCGTATAAAATCAAAGAGATGCTTTCATTTTGGGTTTGGTATTTCAAGGATTTTATTATATGTTATTATGAATTCACTAAGCTAATGCAAAGACCACTCAGGAATATAATGTGATGGAATTTTTAATTATCATCCAAGCATAAAATAACCCAAGAATGGTGAGCTAAAATATTATCCTATGACATAGAGAAGACCTACATTCTAAATGAGAGCAAAGAATTATTTGAATGAGTTTAACCCCAGAATGATGCCAGCTGACTTATGTTCTCACTATCCAAAAACCTAAATGATTCAAAATTTCTATATTTAGACGGGTATGTCAATGCAACAAGTCCTAGCTAGAGCCCCTTCTGTAGAGATGACATTCCAAATTTAATGTATATAAAATTTAATAAGGTATAATTATATAATAACATCATTTAGTTTAAAATTCACTTGGTTTTAATTAATTGGATACAACTAACATAAACTTAGCTATTGTTTCGAAATGTATACTCAAATTACAAGAAGAGCTGTCATTTTAAATATAATATTTTCATTGTTTAATTTGGAGGTAAATTTTTAAGCTTTACTAATTAGTTCCAAGTTTCTAATAGTAAAATTAGGTTCTTTCTTTGTGGTGGATGGTTTACCAAGGATGTATCAATAGATATACATGCCTCATACATTAAATCTTCATAAATTTTCCTTTGCACTATAATCTCCACGTCACACTCGAGCGACAAGAAATCAAAAGGTTTAATCTATTCCTATCTTTGCTTCTGGTTAAGACATGCTCATAGAGTATTCAACACAAGTTTGTATTTGAGAAGAATTGCATTGCACCCATTAATAATATACCATTACCAAATTTTTCCCTTAATAAGATACGCTTATAACAATCCTAAAATTTCCATAAATTTTAAACAAGACAAATATTGACAATATTTATTTTTTTTAAACATCACATGCATCTTTGTTATAATAAAAGATTAATTTTACATTATATTATCACTAACTCAGTTTTCCAACCTCCGAAAACATTATTTAAACTAAAAAAATACTATAACACACACATTACATATATAAATCAAATTTTAAGGATAAGCCTACAGACTTGAGATATCAAATGGACACAATTTGAACTCCATTAAAGTCCATACTATGTTATAACAAGCTACACGGTTTAGTTACAACTGATTAAAGTCATAAAAATTGCTCTTCAAGCTGCAAAGTGTCTAAATTTTCCTTCTAGTAATCTAATTAATGATTTTAACTAACAAAACTCTCATTTTGAACCATTGTGTAGTTATGTTCGCCATCACATGGCCATTGTATGTATGCACTGGCAAACAAATGTATTTTTTTTTAATTTTAATAGTAGAGGGGTCAGAGTAACCTTCTATAAGATGTATGCAGCTAACCTAAATGCATTTATGCAGCATAAATATTTCTACCATTAAATAAACAACACAAAGTATTTTTCTAAAATATCTTTTCAAATAACAAACTTTCTACCATTAATTACTTAACTCAAAAATAGTTCTACCAATTATTGTTTAAAACTAAAAACATTAGACGGAATAGTAATCCAAATACTTATCTACAAACAAATTTTAATTTAACACAACTTGTGCACTACTACTACCAAATAGAAAACTAACCTTTCTACTTAATCTATCTCTTTCCACTAGTTGAATTCAAATGTTGTTTTCCAATTCTCCTAATAGGAGAAGCTACCATTCATTGGTTTCTTCATATTTTTAAATAAGTGAAAGCAATGATATTAGGCCTACACCTATTTTTTTCATGCAATTACTCTCACTCGAAGCTGGCCAAGTAGCTCTACAAGGACGTGTCATATCGATTCATTACATGTAATATATACAATCCCTCATTTGTATTTATTAGTTTTAAATATATATAAGCCATGCCATTTTGTTAATCTACTAATTAACATTATATTATAGTCTCCTATATATATATATACATTTACATTTTATATTTACTCATTATTATATATAATATTATTTATTTTTATTGTTATTTATTACGTTATTATTTATTATATTTTTTATCATTTATTTTATAGTTGCTTTATATATGTTTTTTTTACACACACATATATATATTTAAACATAATTCATAAATAAAATACGCAAAAACCATATGATGCAATTACATGAATGCATCTACATGGACTGCTAGCGGGTGTGCTACCAGTAGGGAACTTAGACCCTGACACTGCTTTTATCTCGCCACTCATCATATCCCCAACTTAACTTCTATTGGTAAACTCTACTCATCTCTCAATCTATTTTCTTTGCTGGTGACACATGTTCCTGCATTCATAGGTTGATCAATAGTAACTTGTTCCTGTAATAAAGCAGACATACAAATAATTAATTAACTGAGGTTTGTTACAAAAATAGAGCTTCAATATTGATTTTCAAAGTATCATGGTTTTGATCATTAATAAGGGCACATGTTGATCCATAAATTTCCCACCAAAATATAAAACCTTATATATATTTGTCATAAAGAAATGTAATATTTCAGAAATCATGTGATTTTAAAAAGGAATTAAAACACTTTCATAGACAAAATTTATGGTTCTCAAAAGTTCAGCACAAAAATTATACAAAATTCCTCTAGTACATTTGAAAAAAGAAGATACTTATATTGAATAAGGAGGCTGCCACATGTGGCTACATGAGTAGTTAGAGGTGCAACTAGGCACTGACTTGTCACCATATTGACAAATGAGATGATATCACTTGTTACTATCTAAAATAGAGAGAGCTACCAATTAGGTTCTAACTATGCAATCCACTAGGTAGTGTCCTAGCAAACCATACGTTATCACTTGTCACATTTTGATTCACTCTAAAACCTATAAACTAAACTAAGGCACTTGTTGCTCTCTAATTTGCTCTAAAATGTATACCTATTGAATTCTATTGTTGACTATATGACTATACGATCGATGGGTTCAATGAGATGGTAAAGTATGATTGGTTGAACCCTTTTTATATCCATCATATGATATTCTATCTATTATATCATCCTTTGAAATTTTAGCTCCTACCACATCCCATGTCATGTTAGTAAGTGCCATTTCACCACTTTCCATATCATCACTTACTACGTCATCTATCATATCACCCATGCCATTAGTTTCCACATAATTAAGAGTAGGCAAAAAATGGTTGACATCAATAGCCATCACCTTGTCATGTAGTTCCATATCATATTTGCATACTAGCATGTCATCACTAGCATATAGGATTTTTTTAAATGTCTAACCTCTTCTTTTATTAGTTTATGGTGTCCATGTATAACTTCATCTCAATCTATATAGTTATTGGACAAGAAATTATAGAATATGAATATAAATATATTTTTCAAAAATTTCATAAAAGGCAAATGAGGTTTTCAAAAAATCTCAAAAAACTCAATTATAAAACTAAGGTGTCTATTTGATTAGAAATAAAAAATTAAATGAATAGATTGAGTGTCAAGAGAGGAACATAGAAACATATTAGTAAATATTTTTATTAAAGAAAAAATTCTAAGTCTAGTGAGATCCTCATGATCCAAGTCCATTTAGAATTTTATCAAAATATCCTTTTATAAACTATTGACAACTTAGAGAAATTTTTTTAGTTGCCTCAAACATTGTTTCCCTAAGAAGATTCTAGTAGAAGCTTATTTGCTAAAGGAAATTAATTAAGTAATGGAGATTCACACCCACTATAATACCATGTTGAATTTTACAAAAAATTCCCAAAATTAATGAAATCAACAAAATAACAAAAAATGCAAAAATGTATCACATATAAAGTAATACATGTAATATAAGGGAGTTCCCATAGACACCAAACTAACTCATTGAAGAAAATATAATAGTTCCAAGTAGTTATATAAGGGTTGGCATGAGGAGGAATTTATATCCAAATAGGAATTACCTTCACCTAAAAGTTTTTAGACCAACATTTAGGTTAAATAATAAAATATTGCTAAAAAATACCTCATACAACATAAAATCAGTCATGGCCTCAAGTGAAGACTAACCACCACACATTTAAATGAAGAATACAAGCTTATATTGAGAGGGGGGGGTGAAAAATATAAGACCACTTTTTAATTTTATTTCCCAATCAATATTATGCAATGAATAGATAGCAATATCAATAGCATTAATCAAAGGAATGCACAAATCACCACACACAATAGAAACACCATAATTTACGTGGTTCACCCAATGTGGGTTATGTCCACAAAGAAAATATTTCACTAAAATTTTATTAATAAATCTCTTGGTAATCCTTTCCCTATTATAATATTTATGCACCTCTCTCCAAAGGAGGTACCAATCCCCTAAATCAATTTCATAGATCTCTATCCACAAGAGAACTCCTTCTCCTCTACTATGGCTGGTGATACTCTAGAAGACTACTGCCTCCACTACATTGGCTTATGGATTTATCTCCACTGAATGCTATTATCCTCACTCAGAAGACCTGTCCTCACTACCATAGCTAATGGATCTCTATCCACTGGAGACTACTATCCTCTGCTCTGTCACCTCCAAATATTTCTCTCAACTCTATACTAAACACAATCTATTGGTATAGTATAAATCTATCCTCAATCTCTATCTCTGGTCTGGCACAAACCTATCCTCAAATATGCACCAAACTATATCCTCAAATCTGTACTAAACACAGTCCTTTGGTATATCATAAATCTATCCTCAATCTCTATCCTCAAGCCTTAACTCAAGGTTTGAACAAATCAATCAATAAAATCTACTCTTAAGTATTCTCAAAGACTTATCTCAAATATACCTTGTAAGCTTCCTCAAAAGCTCACACTAATTCGTCCACAAGCCCTCTCTAGGACTTGTTCAATTTGCTCAATAATTCCTCTCAATAACTTATCCAAATCTACTCAATAATTTGTATTGTAAGATTCCACAAAATATTACTCAAATATATCCATAAGTCTTCCCAAATACTTCCCTCAAATTTGCTCAACAAGTCCACACTAGAACTTGTCCAATCTCATAGAAATATAAAGATAATTGTTAGAGAATCAATATTCTCTATACTCATTACAATGCTCAATCACTTTCAATCACTCTTTTAGAAACATACAGAGAATTGTTAGAGACTCAATATGCTTCAAATCAATCACTTTCTCAATTCAATTTAGAATATAGAATAGTTTTTTTTTGGAAATTGAACAATCAGTTCACACATCCACTTGAATAGGCTCCCAACTCTATTCAACCAGTCACTCAATGAAATAATTCTTGCTCACAAACCCTAGTCCAAGCATATGATCACTCACTCAAAATATTTCCAACAATGCTCAACAACAAATATCACATAACAATGATACTCATATTCTTTTCTAACCCTAGTTCAAGTTCTTTTCTCAACAACTCACTTCAAAAACAATGCTTATAAAATAACTCTCACATAACAATGATACTCATGTTCTTTTCAAACCCTAGTTCAATTTCTTTTCTCAACAACTCACTTCAACAAAAATACTTATAAAACAACTCTCACATAACAATGATACTCATGTTATTTTAAAACCCTAGTTCAAGTTCTTCACACAACTAATGGCTTCAACCACAATTATTATAAAACAACTCTCACATAATAATGATACTCATATTCTTTTCAAATCCTAGTTCATGTTCTTCATACACTTAGTGGCTTCAATAACAATGCTTATAACACAATGTTTTAACAACTCCTTATTCTAGAAAACCTTGAAGAATTAACTCAACACACTCAATAAGAAAGCCCTAATCAAATCCTTTTCACTCCAAACTTATTTTCCATAAAACCAACCAATCAAATCAAATATGGAAGAATGTGCGCATACCTTTTTAATTATGAAGGAACCTCAAATATCTGCAACAACCACTAAAACTTCTTTGCCAATCTCAAGAAGCTAGAAAAAATCTCACAAAGATACAATGCAAATATCAAACCACATATACACCTTATCACTCCATTTTAAGGAAAGCATTCATATACATGAATGATTGATCAAATACACCTTATGATCTTCCTATAATAACAACAATATCACCTTCAACAAAAAGGTCCTCTAAAAATACTCAATCTTCAATTTACCCTTTTGATAAATCAACCATGCAAAAATAAATTTATGTAAAAATAAAGTTTACCCCTTATCTCTCCTTTTAATAAACAATTTAAAATTTAAATTAATCCCCTTTAAATTTAACCCCTTATAAATCCTCTAAACTATATTTAAAACTTAGGCTTACTAAAAATTTAAATTAAAACATTTAGCATTGCCTTGGGTGAGACTTGAACATTCATTTGCCACCTCCTCATGTGCCCTAGTTTTGGCTTCACCTGTCAGAAGTGCTAGGCACTCGTTTAAATCTAAACGTGCACTATGTTATCCTTAGCCCTTGTTAGCACCAAGTAAAAAAATAATTGCGTGCTTCCCATGCCAAAAAATACTGGTACGATTCAAACATAGGTCTCACACTACCCAAGTGCTTTAACTCCCAGCCAAGTGCCGCTAGACCACACTGCCTAGTTGGATGGGGTTTATCCTCATATGGAAACTTCAACCTCCTCATTTTCACTAAAACCAATTTCATATTCTTCCCTTTTGTGGCCTTCGACTACAAATTGCACAAATTGGAATATATTTTGAACACATTTTAAACTACCATTAAGGCATGTATTAATATACAACGCCTCCCATTTCCTTGGACGTTGATGCATTTCAATTTTTCACTTTAACCTTAGACTTCGGTCATTTCGTTTAAATAGTTCATTTATAACTTATTTAATTCTTTAGAATTTAAATCTTATAAATTATTTTTTAATTCCTTTGGGTTTTATTAAGGCTTAAAGTCTTATCTGAATATACCACCTTGTGTAAGTAATATTTATTTATAAAATTTAAATTCAAATTGAATTTAAATAATTTATAAAATAAATATTAAAACCTCCTTTATCTTTTCAAAAAAATTCCTTGGGTTTTTATGAAAAACCTTATATTTTGCTCATCCGTGGTTTTAATAAAAAACCACCTTCATATGTTTCCACATAATATTAAAAATATTATGAAGCTCTTTTGCCATTAACCTTTGCATTGTTCCTTGACATATTCATTGACATCACTGATGACTTCGTTCTTTGACATCAATGACAACTTGACTCAAAATGTCCAAAAATCTCTCCCTTTGTCATTGATGACAACCCAAATTCTTTTTATTGAAAACTTGACTTTTTTTTTGTTCTGCTCCCCCTGGGACATTGCTCTCCATGGCTCAATTCTCTCTCTTTTTTTACTCAAATACCAAATCTCTCCCCCTTACTAAAATCCCTACCCATTTGACATCAATGGAAAAGGGTTACCTTTGGGGCTTGGGGCTAAGAATGAGTCTCTTAGATTAGTCCCTCCCCCACCTCCTATTGAGGTGATTAATTCTGGGGTGGGAGTATTTCTACTCCCATAATGCACTGTTCTTTACATTTATCCTCTTTTTTTCTTATCTAATCATTTTGATTTCTTTGATTGTTCCTTTCCATATCCATGTTCATGTCCATGTCTATATTCCTATTCCTGTTCATATCCATATCCATGTTCTTGTTCTTGATCGTTTTTATATTCCTGTTTCTATTCCTGTTCATACTTGATTCTGGAATTTCTGCTCTACACCACTTTGCTATATGACCATAATTATTACACTTATAACACTTAATGTTATTATTACTTGGAGGTGAAAATATCTTAGGATTTCTCCTAGTGAAGCCATATCCTCTTCTATCATGAACCCTACAATTCATTGCCTTGTGACCAAACTGATTACATGAGTAGCAATACTCATTGAAAAACTATATGTTTCCATATACTTGTCTTTCATGTGTCCTGCACTGTGAATCCATGTGCCAAAACCTATGATATGAAAAAATATTCCATTGAAGCCTTCTTGTCTTGACATCATTGGTCTTTTAGTCTCTCTTGACCTATTATGATTGATGTTACATCTATTTTTTCTTTGTGCATTTTTTCTTTCATTGATATTTATGTGATGGGGGATCGAAATAAACACACTCACACTAATTCCAAATTTTCATTCATCAATCTAGAAAATACATACACAGTAACAGTCCGCAGGCTTTACAACAACCAACGCTCGGCTTGGTTTTCTCTAACTACACTCTAAGTGCATTCTCCAATCCACCACCCATCCTATTACAATGCTAGGGTTTTTATAGAGGTCCCGACCCTCTGAATCATTATTGCACAAAATGTGGATCACCATAACCGCTCCATGCTTTCACTCTGCACGGCCTCTGTCACTGTCATCTAACTCCTATTCACTATCAGATTTCTTCACACAACTCTTCATCTTCGCCCGCTTTCAGTGCCCCTTGGTGCCACGTGTCATCCCATGCTATCGCGTATCCTTCTATAACGGTCCCTAAAAATATCGTCTATCATGGTTTCATGATGTCTCCTCCTTCTTCCGCATCTTCTTCTCCACCTGTCGCGATATCGTGACATTTTGGCTTCCTTGCGCTCCTTCTCTCTTTTGGTCACGATATTGCGACATGTCACGATATCGTGATGGTTTCCCTTCATCTCGCCTTTCTCACCTTCGGGTCGTGATATCATGACATTTCACGATATCGTGACATCTTGCTCCAATGCTGCCTTTCTTGACTTCAAGTCACGATATCACGACGTCTTCTCTTTATCGCTACCTTTCTTACCTGTGGGTCGTGATATCGTGACATGTCATGATATCATGACATTTGGCTTCTGATGCCTTTGCTTTCCTGCTCATTATCATGATTTTGCAACAGTCGCGATTTCGTGACATGTCGTGAAATCGTGACATTTCCAATTGATTTGCCCTGGCTGCTCTCTTTTGTCATGATTTCACGATGGTCGCGATTTCGCGACATGTCGCAAAATCATGACATTTCCAACTGCTTTGCCCCGGCTATCTATTCCTTGTCGTGATTTCGTGACAGTCATGATTTCATGACATTTCATGAAATTGTGACATTCCATAGTGTCTCTCCTTTGGCTACTCCCTTGTCATGATTTTGCGACAGTCACAATTTTGCGACATGTCACAAAATTGTGACATTCCAACAACGTCTCCCCTTTGGCTGCCCCATTGTCACGATTTTGTGACATGTCGTGAAATCACGACATTACCATAAGCGTCCTGCCTTGGCTGCTCTTCGTCGTGATATCACGACGATCACGATTTTGTGACACGTCGTGAAATCATGGCCCTTTCAGTGGCATTTTCTCTCTCTTACTGACTGTCATGATTTCGTGACGTAGCGAAATCATGACCATTTTTGTGCTACACTTTCTCTTTCCCCTTATCGACTTGCAAACACTTAGAAAAATTTTGGTTGATGCAAGATTGCACTGTTGCCACCGGATGCTCCTACATCAGACACCCGGGGTTGGTGGAGAAGTGATCTTCACTTTTGCACTGTTTGGTTACTGCCTTCTGCAGCACCTCTAGATGTTCATCTGCCTCTGCAGCCTACTTCAACTCTATTTCCTGGCCTCTACTTCTCAGTTTATCCTTGTGCTTTCTATGCCGCTCCTCTTGCCTCTACAATTTTATTCTGAGCCACTCCTCTTGCAGGGCTTTCAATTGCCTCTACAATGCCTCAAACTCTTCCATTGTCATCATATCTCTCTCATCACCATGACTTCTTTGTGGAGGCATTCTGCTCACTCTCTCACACACCCTTCCATAGATCCTGGTGTAACTACCTCACGTCCAACGATCTGTTACACACTCAAGAAACCTGGCTTTGATACCACTGATGGGGGATCGAAATAAACACACTCACACTAATTTCAAATTTTCATTCATCAATCTAAAAAATACATACACAGTAACAGCCCACAGGATTTACAACAACCAACGCTCGGCTTGGTTTTCTCTAACTACACTCTAAGTGTGTTCTCCCATCCACCCCCCATCCTATTACAATGCTAGGGTTTTTATAGAGGTCTCGACCCTCTGAATCTTTATTGCACAAAATGCGGATCACCATAACCGCTCCATGCTTTCGCTCTGCACGACCTCTGTCACTGCCGTCTAACTCCTGTTCACTGTCAGATTTCTTTGCATGACTCTTCATATTCGCCCACTTTTAGTGCCTCTTGGTGCCACGTGTCATCCTGTGTTGCCACATGTCCTTCTGTAATGGTCCCTGAAAATACTGCCTGTCACAGTTTTGCGATGTCTCCTCCTTCTTCCGTGTCTTCTTCTCCTCCTATCACGATATCGCGACATGTCACGATATCATGATGTTTTGGCTTCCTTGCGCTCCTTCTCTCTTTTGGTCATGATATCATGACATGTCACGATATCGTGACGTTTTCCCTTCATCTCGCATTTCTCACCTTCGGGTCGCGATATCGCGACATGTCACGATATTGCGACATCTTCCTCCAATGCTGCCTTTCTTGACTTCAAGTCATGATATTGCAACATATTATCTTTATCATTACCTTTCTTACCTGTGGGTCACGATATCATGACATGTCGTGATATCGTGACATTTTCCTTTTGATGCCTTCGCTTTCCTGCTCCTTGTCATGATTTCGTGAAAGTCATGATTTCGTGACATGTTGCAAAATTGTGACATTTCCAACTGCTCTACCCCAGCTGTTCTCTTTTGTCATGATTTCACGATGATCGCGATTTCGTGACATGTCACGAAATCATGAAATTTCCAACTGCTCTGCCCCGACTGTCTGTTCCTTGTCGCGATTTCATGATAGTCATGATTTTGCGACATGTCGCAAAATCATGACATTCCATAGCATCTCCCCTTTGGCTGCTCCCTTGTCACAATTTCATGACATGTCACGAAATCGTGACATTTCAACAGTGTCTCCCCTTTTGCTGCCCCCTTGTCACGATTTCACGATAGTCACGATTTCGCGACATGTCATGAAATTGTGACATTACCATAAGTGTCCTCCCTTGGCTGCTCTCCGTCGTGATATCGCAACGGTCATAATTTCATGACACGTCATGAAATCATGGCCCTTTCAATGGCATTTTCTCTCTCTTGCTGACTGTCATGATTTTGTGACGTAACAAAATCATGACCGTTTTTGCGCTGCACTTTCTCTTTCCCCTTCTCGACTTGCAAACACTTAGAAAAATTTTGGTTGATGCAAGATTGCACTGTTGCCACCGGATGCTCCTGCATCATTATGTTGTCCAAGTCATCCTTAGATGTCTCACTTTCTATTACACTATCTTCTTATGAAGTGTCTTCATCTACAGTTTCTTCCCTCCAGAACTTGAGGTTGACTTTCCTTCCCATATCTTTTGAACCTTTTCAAATTACAAGACCTGTTTTGCTTGATGTAGGCTTTTGTATCTTGATGTATTTATCCAAGTTTTTTGAGCTATTTTTGAACCCTTTTAGCTTGAATTTGGAGTCTTCTAAATCTTCCCCTGGTAGTGCCACTTCTTGTGCTAACTTTTCACATTCTAAGATATTTGTTTCTAACTTATCCTTGAACTTCTTTGTGTTAGCCTTTGATTTTTCTAGATCCTCTATAAGCATCCTTCTCTCTTCATGACACTCTTGAAACTAAATTTCAAGTTTAGAGTTTTGGTTTCTTACCTTCTTCATTGTTTTAAGGGCATAACTAATTTCTACCTTGAGATCATATCCATATTTATCTAAATATTCCTCTATTTGTTTGCCTTTGTCCATATATTTATTTTCTTTTGACTTGTCTTCTATAAGATAACCTTCTCCTTATTCTAGTGCCATTATAATATTCTCTTCTGGTCCTTCAAATTTATCTTCATATTCATCATCACTAAAACTATAACCATTCTTTGTACATATATCTTAAAGATGTCCAAAGTTACCACATCTCAAACACTTGAGAATTACTGGAGTAATTTTATTAACTTGTTATTTTTCTTCAATCATAAATTGGACTTCATCTCTATCATTTTCTAAAAGACTAGCATCACTATAACTTGAATAATTACTTGCCTTATCCACATAATATCCCCTCTTTTATCTTTTAAAGAAATTATTTCCTTGTCTACTTTTTCCATCCTTGCTTTTCTTTTGGTGTCTATATCTTTTTGATTTTTTTTCCTGTTATCATGTTTTTCTTCACCATTGTTATTCTTAGATTCTTGACAATCTGTTGCATAATGACCATACTTTCCACAATTGAAATATTTAACATATTTTAAATATCTATATCTTCTAGAATCCTTATCCTTTCTTCCATAATTAGCTTCTTCATCATTGGATGACTCATTGCTTGATTTAGACTTCTTACCCTTTGTCTTCTTAATTGCTTTGAATGCTTCTTCTTTCTAGGGATTAGGTTCCTCTTTTGTTTTCATCTCAAATGCTGTAATAATACTAAGCAACATATCTCTTGTCAAATAATCACCATACTTTGAATCTTCTATAGAAAAAAAAATTTCACTGAATATTTTTGTAAGAGTTCTTAAGACCTTATCACAAACATCTGATTCATCAACCTTCATTCCAAGTCCTTGCATATCATTAACAAATTCATCAATTTGAAGTAGATAAGTACTAATTTTTTCCTTATCCTTCATTCTTAATGCTTAAAATTATCCTTTGATATTTTGTATATTTGATTTCTTGACACTTTTATCTCCTTCATATATAATTTGCAGTTTATCCCACATTTATTTTACAGTTTGACAATGCATAAATTTTATGGATTTTGTTCTATGCAAACCTCTCAAAAGTGTATTCATTGATTTTGAATTGTAATTCTATAGGAGCTTACCTTCCTTATCTATAGGTAGATTACCTAAGGGATCATATCCAATTTAAACTACTTCCCAAATTTCATTGCTAAATGCCATTAGGTAAATCTTTATTCTCATACTCCAATATATAGTCACTTCCATCAAATACTGATGCTGAATTATTTGAGAACACATTATTAGAATATATTGTGTTCTTATTATATTTTCCTTCAATATGTAAAACTCTTTCAAAGTAACCTGCTCTGATACCTATTGAAGAACACAAGATTATACTGAGAGGGGGGGTGAATAGTATAAGACCACTTTTTACTTTTCATTCTCAATAAATATAATGCAATGTATAGATAGAAATATCAATAGAAATAATCAAATATATGCATAAATCACCACATACAATAGAGACACCACAATTTACATGGTTCACCCAATGTGGGTTATGTCCATAGAGAAAATTTTTCACTAAAATTTTCTCAATCAATCTCTTGGGAATCCTTTCACTATTATAATGTTTATGGACCTCTGTCCAAAGGAGATACCAATCCTGTAAATCAAGTTCATGGATTTCTATCCATAGGAGAACTCATTCTCCTCTACTATGGTTGGCGATCCTCTAGAAGACTATTGCCTCCACTGCATTAGCCTGTGGATATATCTCCACTAAAAACTATTGTCCTCACTCAGAAGACCTATCATTATTGCCCTTGCTAATGGATATCTATACACTAGAGTAAATATTGCTGTAAAATTTATACTAAACACATTTCATCGATCTAGTATAAATCTATCCTAAATCTCAGTCTCTGTTCTAGCATAAACCTGTCCTCAAATCTACACCAAACTCTATCCTCAAATATGTACTAAATAAAGTCCTTTATTCTAGCACAAATTTGTCCTTGATATTTTTCCTGAAGTCTTAACTCAAGGCTTAACTCAACTATTATGGATTTATCCCAAACATTAACTAAAGGTTTGAAAAAATCAATTAATCAACTCTACTCTCAAGTCTTCTAAAAGACTTGTCTCAAATCTGCCTTGTAAGCTTCCTCAAAAGCTTACACTAATTTGTCCGTAAGTCCTATCTAGAAATTTTTCAATCTAATCAATAAGTCCTCTCAAGAACTTATCCAAATTTGTTCATTAATTTGTATTTTAAGCTTCCACAAAAGCTTACCCAAATATGTCCACAAGTCTTCTCAAATACTTACCTCAAATCTTCTCAACATGTCCACACTAGAACTTGTTCAATATCATAAAAACATAAAGAGAATTGTCAGAGACTAAATATGCTTCAACTCAATAACTTTCTCAATTCAATTTATAATATAGAATAGTTTATTTTTGGAACTTGAACAATCACTTCACACATCCACTTGACTAGGCTCAACCAACTCTATTCAACAAATCACTCAATGAAATAATCCTTACTCACAAACCCTAGTCCAAGCATATGATCACTCACTCAAAATATTTCCAACAATGCTCAACAATAAATCTCACATAAAAATGATACTCATATTCTTTCAAATCCTAGTTCAAGTTCTTTGGTCAACAACTCACTTCAATAACAATGCTTATAAAACAAATCTCACATAGCAATGATACTCATGTTCTTTTCAAACCTTATTTCAGTTTATTTTCTCAACAACTCACTTCAACAACAATGCTTGTAAAATAACTCTCACATAACAATGATACTCATGTTCTTTTCAAACCATAGTTCAAGTTCTTCACACAACCAATGGCTTCAACCATAATTCTTTTAAAACAACTCTCACATAATAATGATACTCATGTTCTTTTCAAATACTAGTTCAAGTTATTCATACACTTAGTGGCTTCGACAACAATGCTTATAACACAAGGTTTTAACAACAACTCCTTATTATAGAAAACCTTGAAGCATTAATTCAACACACTCAATAAGGAAGCCCTAATCAAATACTTTTCACTCCAAACTTATTTTCTAGAAAACCAACAAATAAACTCAAATATGGAAGAATGTGATCATACCTTTTTGATGATGAAGGAACATAAAATATCTTCCACAGCCACAAACACTTCTTTTCCAAGCTAAAGAAGTTAGAAAAACTCTCATAAAGATACAATGCAAATATCAGACCACATATACACCTTATCACTCCATTTTAAGGAAAGCATTCATATACATAAATGATTGATCAAATACACCTTATGATCTCTCTATAATAACAACAATATCACCTTCAACAAAAAGGTTCTCTCAAAATACTCAATATTCAATTCACCCTTTTGATAAATCAACCATGTAAAAATAAGTTTATGTAAAAATAAATTTTACCCATTTTCTCTCCTTTTAATCAAAAATTTAAAATTTAAATTTAGAACCTTTAACTTTAACCCCTTATAACTCCTTTAAACTATATTTAAAACTTAGGCTTGATAAAAATTAAAATTAAAACATTTACCTTTGTCTTGGGTGAGACTTGAACCTTCATTTGCCACCTCCTCGTGTGCCCTAGTTGTGGCCTCAACTACCACAAGTGCTAGGCCCTTGTTTAAATCCAAATGAGCACTATGTGCTACTTAAAACTTGTTGGTACTAAGTAAAAAATAAATCATGTGCTTCCCATGCCAATACAATCCTGCTATGATATGAACGCAGGTCTCACACTGCCCAAGCACTTTAACTCCCAGCCAAGTGATGGTAGACCACATCGCCTAGTTGGATGGGGTTTCTCCTCCTATGGAAACTTCAACCTCCTCCTTGGTGCTAAAACCAATTTCATATTCTTCCCTTCTGCAGCCTTCGACTACAAATTGCACAAATTGGAATATATTTCGAACACATTTTAAACTACCACTAAGGCATTTATTAATATAAAATGCCTTCCCTTTCCTTGGATGTCAGCGCATTTCAAATTTTCACTTTAAACTTAGAATTCCATGCATTTTGTTTAAATAATTAATTTATAACTTATTTAAATTATTTAGAATTTAAATCTTATAAATTAATATTTAATTCCTTTGGTTCTTATTAAGGCTTAAAGCCTTCTCTGAATATACCACCTGGTGTAAGTGATATTTATTTATAAAATTTAAATTCACATTGAATTTAAATATTTTATAAAATAAATATTAAAACTTCCTTTAGTTTTTCAAAAAGCTTCCTTGGGTTTTTATGAAAGACCTTTTATTTTGCTCATCCATGGTTTTAATAAAAACCCACCTTCATATATTTCCCTATAATATTAAAAATATTATGAAGCTCTTTTTCCATTAACCTTTGCATTTTTCCTTGACATATTCCTTGACATCAATGATGAATTCATTCTTTGACATCAATGACAACTTGAATCAAAATGTCCAACAATCTCCCCTTTGTCATTGATGGCAACCCAAATTATTTTTACTGAAAATTTGAATTTTTCTTTGTTCTGCTCCCACTGGGACATTGCTCCCTTTGGCTCAATGCTCTCTTTTCTTTTACTCAAATACCAAATTTCTCCCCCTTACTCAAATATCTACCCCTTTGACATCAATGGCAAAGGGTCAACTTTGGGGCTTGGGTCTAAGAATGAGTATCTTATCTTATTCCCTCCGCCGCCTCCTCTTGAGGTGATTAATACTGGGGTGGGAGTATTTCTACTCCCAGCAACCACAATTATTTACCATTATCCTGTTTTCTTCTTATCTAATCCTTATGATTTATTTGACTATTCCTTTCTATGTCCATGTTCCTGTCCATGTCTACACTCCTATTCCTGTTCATATCCATATCCATGTTCTTGTTCCTAATCATTTTCATATTCATGTTCCTATTCCTGTTCATACTTTATTCTAGAATGTTCTCTCTACACCACTTTGTTGTGTGACCATAATTATTGCACTTATAACACTTAATATTATTATTACTTGGATGTGCAAATGTTTTAGGATTTCTCCTAATGAAGCCATATCCTCTTCTATCATGAAACCTACAATTCATCGCTTTATAACCAAACTAATTACATGAGTAGAAATACCCATTGAAAAGCTATATGTTTCCATATACTTGTATTTCATGTGTCCTGCACTGTGAAGCCATGTGCCCAATCCTGTGACATGAAAATCATCTTCCATTTAAGGCTTCTTGTCTTGAACTCATTGGTCTCTTAGTATCTCTTGACCTATTTGATTGTTGTTCCATCTATTTTTTCTTTGTGCATTTTTTTGTCCTTGTTGAAATTTATGTTGTTCAACTCATCCTCAGATGTCTCACTTTCTCTTACACTGTCTTCTTTTAAAGTGTATTCATATGTAGTTTCTTCTCCTCTAGAACTTGAGGTTGACTTTCCTTCCCATATATTTTGAACCTATTAAAATCCAAGACCTATTTTTCTTGATGTAGGATTTTGTATCTTGATGTACTTATCCATGTATTTTGAGCTATTTTTGAACCCTTTTAGCTTGACTTTGGAGTCTTCTAAATCTTCCCTTAGTAGTGCCACTTCCTGTGATAACTTTTCACATTTTAAGATATTTTCTTCTAACTTATCCTTGAACTTCTTTGTGTTAGCCTTTGATTTTTCTAGATCCTCTATAAACAACCTTCTCTCCTCATCATATTATTGAAACTAAATTTCAAGTTTAGAGTTTTGGTTTGTTACCTTCTTCATTGTGTTAAGGGCATAAATAAGTTCTCCCTTGAGATCATATCCATATTTATCTGAATATTCCTCTATTTGTTTTCCTTTGTCCATATCTTTAATTTATTTTGACATGTCTTCTATAGTATCACCTTCTCCTTCTTCTAGTCCCATTAGAATATTCTCTTCTGGTCCTTCAAGTGTATCTTCATATTCATCATCACTGAAACTATAACCATTATTCATGAATTTATCTTAAATATGTCCAAAGTTACCACATTTAAAATACTTGAGAATTACTTGAGTCATTTTATTAACTTTTTCTTTTTCTTCAATCATAAATAATATTTCATCTCTATCATTGTATGAAAAACTAGCATCAATATCACTTGAATACTTACTTTCCTTATCCGCATAATAGCTCCTCCTTTATATTTTAAAGAACTTATTTTCTTATCTACTTTGTTGATTTTTGCTTTTCTTTTGGTGCCTGTATATTTTTTATTCTTTGTTCCTGTTATCATGTTTTTCTTCACCATTGTTATTCTTAGCTTCTTGAAAATATGTTGCATAATGACCATACTTTCCATAATTGAAACATTTAATATATTTTAGATCTCTACAACTTCTATAATCCTTATCCTTTCTTCCATAATTAGCTTCTTCATCATTGGATGACTCATTGCTTGATTTAGACTTCTTACCCTTTGTCTTATTAATTGCTTTGAATGCTGCTTATTTATGGGAATTAAGTTCCTCTTTTATTCTCATCTCAAATGTTGTAATAATACCAAGCAACATATCTCTTGTAAAAGAATCACCATCCTTTGACTATTCTATAGCATAAAACTTTTCACTGAATCTTTTTGGAAGAGTTCTTGAGACCTTATCACAAACATCCGATTCATCAACCTTCATTCCAAGTCCTTGCATATCATTAATAAATTCATAAATTTGAATTAGATAAGTACTAATGTTTTGCTTATCCTTCATTCGTAATGCTTCAAATTTTTCTTTGAGATTTTGTATCTTTGATTTCTTGACACCTTTATCTCCTTCATATATACTTTACAGTTTATCCCACATTTCTTTTGTAGTTTGATAATGCATAAATTTTATGGACTCTATTCTATGCAAACCTCTCAAAAGTGCATTCATTGCTTTTGAATTGTAATGTTGTAGGAGCTTACCTTCCTTATCTATAGGTGGATTAACTAAGATATCATATCCAATTTCAACTGCTTCCCAAATTTCATTGCCAAGTGCCATTAGGTAAATATTCATTCTCATATTTGAGGACACATTCTTAGAATCCATTGTGTTCTTTTTATAATTTCCTTTAAGATGTTAAACTATTTTGAAGGAACCCACTCTAATACCTATTGAAGAACACAAACTTATACTAAGAGGGGGTGAATAGTATAAGACCACTTTTTACTTTTCTTTCCCAATCAATATTATGCAATGTATAGATAGCAATATCAATAGCAGTAATCAAAGCAATGCAAAAATCACCACACACAATAGAGACACCATAATTTACATGGTTCACCCAATGTGGGTTACGTCCACGAAGAAAATATTTCACTAAAATTTTCTCAATCAATATCTTGGGAATCCTTTCCCTATTATAATGTTTATGGACCTCTATCCAAAGGAGATACCAATCCCCTAAATCAAGTTCGTGGATATCTATCCATAGGAGAACTCCTTCTCCTCTACTTTGGCTGGTGATCCTCTAGAAGACTACTACCTCCACTGCACTGGCTTGTGGATCTCTCTCCACTGAAGACTCTTGTCCTCACTCAGAAGACCTATCCTCATTGCCCTGGCTAATGGATCTCTATCCACTGGAGACTACTATCCTATGCTCTATCACCTCCAAAGATTGCTCTCAACTTTATACTAAACACAGTCCATCGGTCTAGCACAAATCTATCCTCAATCTCTATATTTGGTCTAGTATAAACCTATCCTCAAATCTGTACCAAACTCTATCCTCAAATCTATACTAAACATAGTCCTTCGGTCTAGCACAAATCTATCCTCGATCTCTATCCTCAAGCCTTAACTCAAGGCTTGACTCAACTATGTTGGATTTGCCCCAAACCTTAACTCAAGGTTTGAACAAATCAATCAATCAACTCTGCTCTCAAGTATTCTCAAATACTTGTCTCAAATCTGCCTTGTAAGATTCCACAAAAGCTCACACTAATTTGTCCATAAGTCCTCTCTAGAACTTTTCCAATCTACTCAATAAGTCCTCTCAAGAACTTATCCAAATCTGCTCAATAATTTGTATTTTAAGCTTCCACAAAAGCTTACCCAAATCTATCCACAAGTCTTCTCAAATACTTACCTCAAATCTTCTCAACAATGTCCACACTAGAACTTGTCCAATCTCATAGAAACATAAAGAGAATTGTTAGAGACTCAATATGCTTCAAATCAATCACTTTCTCAATTCAATTTATAATATAGAATAGTTTATTTTTGGAACTTGAACAATCACTTCACACATCCACTTGACTAGGCTCAACCAACTCTATTCAACAAATCACTCAATGAAATAATCCTTACTCACAAACCCTAGTCCAAGCATATGATCACTCACTCAAAATATTTCCAACAATGCTCAACAATAAATCTCACATAACAATGATACTCATATTCTTTTCAAACCCTAGTTCAAGTTCTTTGCTCAACAACTCACTTCAATAACAATGCTTATAAAACAACTCTCACATAGCAATGATACTATGCTTTCAACTTAGTTTATTTTCTCAACAACTCACTTCAACAACAATGCTTATAAAATAACTCTCACATAACAATGATACTCATGTTCTTTTCAAACCCTAGTTCAAGTTCTTCACACAACCAATGGCTTCAACAATAATGCTTATAAAACAACTCTCACATAACAATGATACTCATGTTCTTTTCAAATCCTAGTTCAAGTTCTTCACACACTTAGTGGCTTCAACAACAATGCTTATAACACAAGGTTTTAACAACAACTCCTTATTCCAGAAAACCTTGAAGCATTAACTCAACACACTCAATAAGGAAGCCCTAATCAAATCCTTTTCACTCCAAACTTATTTTCTAGAAAACCAACCAATCAACTCAAATATGGAAGAATGTGCTCATACCTTTTTGATGATGAAGGAACCTCAAATATCTTCCACAACCACAAACACTTCTTTTCCAAGCTCAAGAAGTTAGAAAAACTCTCACAAAGATACAATGCAAATATCAAACCACATATACACCTTATCACTCCATTTTAAGGAAAGCATTCATATACAAAAATGATTGACCAAATACACCTTATGATCTCCCTATAATAACAACAATATCACCTTCAACAAAAAGGTTCTCTCAAAATACTCAATATTCAATTTACCCTTTTGATAAATCAACCATGTAAAAATAACTTTATGTAAAAATAAATTTTACCCCTTATCTCTCCTTTTAATCAACAATTTAAAATTTAAATTAAGCCCCTTTAACTTTAACCCCTTATAACTCCTTTAAACTATATTTAAAACTTAGGCTTGATAAAAATTAAAATTAAAACATTTACCTCCACCTTGGGTGAGACTTGAACCTTCGTTTGCCACCTCCTCGTGTGCCCTAGCCATGGCCTCGACTACCGTAAGTGCTAGGCGCTCGTTTAACTCCAAACGAGCACTACGTGCTCCTTAACCCTTGTTGGCACCAAGTAAAAATAAATCGTGTGCTTCCCATGCCAAAACAATTCCGTCATGATTCGAACGTGGGTCTCACACTGCCCAAGCATCTTAACTCCCAGCCAAGTGCCGCTAGGCCACACCACCTAGTTGGATGGGGGTTCTCCTCCTATGGAAACTTCAACCTCCTCATTGGTGCTAAAACCAATTTCATCTTCTTCCCTTCTGCAGCCTTCGATTACAAATTGCACAAATTAGAATATATTTTCGAACACATTTGAAACTACCATTAAGGCATGTATTAATATACAATGCCTCCCCTTTCCTTGGACGTCGACGCATTTCAATTTTTCACTTTAACCTTAGACATCGATGCATTTTGTTTAAATAATTAATTTATAACTTATTTAAATTCTTTAGAATTTAAATCTTATAAATTAATATTTAATTCCTTTGGGTCTTATTAAGGCTTAAAGCCTTCTCTGAATATACCACCTTGTGTAAGTAATATTTATTTATAAAATTTAAATTCAAATTGAATTTAAATATTTTATAAAATAAATATTAAAACCTCCTTTAGCTTTTCAAAAAGCTTCCTTGGGTTTTTATGAAAAACCTTTTATTTTGCTCATCCATGGTTTTAATAAAAACCCACCTTCATATGTTTCCACATAATATTAAAAATATTATGAAGCTCTTTTGCCATTAACCTTTGCATTGTTCCTTGACATATTCCTTGACATCAATGATGACTTCGTTCCTTGACATCAATGACAACTTGACTCAAAATGTCCAACAATCTCCCCCTTTGTCATTGATGGCAACCCAAATTATTTTTACTGAAAACTTGAATTTTCCTTTGTTCTGCTCCCCCTGGGACATTGCTCCCCTTGGCTCAATGCTCTCTCTTTTTTTACTCAAATACCAAATATCTCCCCCTTACTCAAATATCTCCCCCTTTGACATCAATGGCAAAGGGTCACCTTTGGGGCTTGGGGCTAAGAATGAGTCTCTTAGCTTAGCCCCTCCCCCACCTCCTCTTGAGGTGATTAATTCTGGGGTGGGAGTATTTCTACTCCCAGCAAGCATTATTCTTTACCTTTATCCTCTTTTCTTCTTATCTGATCCTTATGATTTCTTTGACTATTCCTTTCCATGTCCATGTTCCTATCCATGTCTACATTTCTTTTCTATTCCTGTTCATATCCATATCCATGTTCTTGTTCCTATTCATTTTCATATTCTTGTTCCTATTCCTATTCATACTTGATTCTGGAATGTCTACTCTACACCACTTTGTTGTGTGACCATAATTATTGCACTTATAACACTTAATGTTATTATTCCTTGGAGGTGCAAATGTCTTAGGATTTCTCCTAGTGAAGCCATATCCTCTTCTATCATGAACCCTACAATTCATTGCCTTGTGACCAAACTGATTACATGAGTAGCAATACCCATTGAAAAGTTGTTTGTTTCCATATACTTGTCTTTCATGTGTCCTGCACTGTGAAGCCATGTGCCCAAACCTGTGACATGAAAAACATCTTCCATTGAAGCCTTCTTGTCTTGACCTCATTGGTCTCTTAGTCTCTCTTGACCTATTCTGATTGTTGTTCCATCTATTTTTTCTTTGTGCATTGTTCCTGTCCTTGTTGAAATTTCTATTGTCCAACTCATCCTCAGATGTCTCACTTTCTCTTACACTATCTTCTTTTGAAGTGTCTTCATCTGAAGTTTCTTCTCCTCTAGAACTTGAGGTTGACTTTCCTTCCCATATCTTTTGAACCTGTTCAAATCCAAGACCTATTTTTCTTGATGTAGGCTTTTGTATCTTGATGAACTTATCCAAGTTCTTTGAGCTATTTTTGAACCCTTTTAGCTTGACTTTGGAGTCTTCTAAATATTCCCTTAGTAGTGCCACTTCTTGTGCTAACTTTTCACATTCTAAGATCTTTTCTTCTAACTTATCCTTGAACTTCTTTGTCTTAGCCTTTGATTTTTCTAGATCCTCTATAAGCAATCTTCTCTCTTCATCACATTCTTGAAACTGAATTTCAAGTTTAGAGTTTTGCTTTCTTACCTTCTTCACTGTGTCAAGGGCATAAATAAGTTCTCCCTTGAGATCATATCCATATTTATCTGAATATTCCTCTATTTGTTTACCTTTGTCCATATCTTTATTTTCTATTGACTTGTCTTCTATAGGATCATCTTCTCCTTCTTCTAGTGCCATTAGAATATTCTCTTCTGGTCCTTCAAGTGTATCTTCATATTCATCATCACTAAAACTATAACCATTCTTTGTACAACTATCTTCAAGATGTCCAAAGTTACCACATCTAAAACACTTGAGAATTACTTGAGTCCTTTTCTTAACTTGTTTCTTTTTCTTCAATCATAAATAGGACTTCATCTCTATCATTGTCTGAAAAACTAGCATCACTATCACTTGAGTACTTACTTGCCTTATCCGCATAATAGCTCCTCTTTTATCTTTGAAAGAACTTCTTTCCTTATCTACTTTGTCCATCCTTGCTTTTCTTTTGGTGCTTGTATCTTTTTGATTCCTTGTTCCTGTGATCATGTTTTTCTTCACCATTGTTATTCTTAGCTTCTTGACAATCTGTTGCATAATGACCATACTTTCCACAATTGAAACATTTAACATATTTTATATCTCTAGATCTTCTAGAATCCTTATCCCTTCTACCATAATTAGCTTCTTCATCATTGGATGACTCATTGCTTGATTTTGACTTCTTACCCTTTGTCTTCTTAATTGCTTTGAATGATGCTTCTTTATGGGGATTAGGTTCCTCTTTTGTTCTCATCTCAAATGTTGTAATAATACCAAGCAACATATCTCTTGTCAAAGAATCACCATCCTTTGACTCTTCTATAGCAGAAACATTTTCACTGAATCTTTTTGGAAGAGTTCTTAAGACCTTATCACAAACATCCGATTCATCAACCTTCATTCCAAGTCCTTGCATATCATTAACAACTTCATAAATTTGAAGTAGATAAGTACTAATGTTTTCCTCATCCTTCATTCTTAATGCTTCAAATTGTCCTTTGAGATTTTGTATCTTTGCTTTCTTGACACCTTTATCTCCTTCATATATACTTTGTAGTTTATCCCACATTTCTTTTGTAGTTTGACAATGCATAACTTTTATGGACTCTATTCTATGCAAACCTCTCAAAAGTGCATTCATTGCTTTTGAATTGTAATGTTGTAGGAGCTTACCTTCCTTATCTATAGGTGGATTAACTAAGGGATCGTATCCAATTTCAACTGCTTCCCAAATTTCATTGCCAAGTGCCATTAGGTAAATCTTCATTCTCATACTCCAATATATATAGTCACTTCCATCAAAAACATTGCTAAATTATCTGAGGACACATTCTTAGAATCCATTGTGTTCTTGTTAGATTTTCCTTCAAGCTGTTAAACTCTTTCGAAGGAACCCACTCTGATACCAATTGAAGAACACAAGCTTATACTAAGAGGGGGGTGAACAGTATAAGACCACTTTTTACTTTTCTTTCCCAATCAATATTATGCAATGTATAGATAGCAATATCAATAGCAGTAATCAAAGCAATGCACAAATCACCACACACAATAGAGACACCATAATTTACGTGGTTCACCCAATGTGGGTTACGTCCATGAAGAAAATATTTCACTAAAATTTTCTCAATCAATCTCTTGGGAATCCTTTCCCTATTACAATGTTTATGGACCTCTATCCAAAGGAGATACCAATCCCCTAAATCAAGTTCATGGATCTCTATCCATAGGAGAACTCCTTCTCCTCTACTTTGGCTGGTGATCCTCTAGAAGACTACTGCCTCCATTGCATTGGCTTGTGGATCTCTCTCCACTGAAGACTCTTGTCCTCACTCAGAAGACCTATCCTCACTACCCTGGCTAATGGATCTCTATCCACTGGAGACTACTATCCTCTGCTCTATCACCTCCAAAGCTTGCTCTCAACTCTATACTAAACACAGTCCATCGATCTAGCACAAATTTGTCCTCAATATCTATCTTTGGTCTAGCACAAAACTATCCTCAAATCTGCACCAAACTCTATCCTCAAATCTATACTAAACACAGTCCTTCGGTCTAGCACAAATCTGTCCTCGATCTCTATCCTCAAGCCTTAACTCAAGGCTTGACTCAACTCTGCTAGATTTTCCCCAAACCTTAACTCAAGGTTTGAACAAATCAATCAATCAACTCTGCTCTCAAGTCTTCTCAAAGACTTGTCTCAAATCTACCTTGTAAGCTTCCACAAAAGCTCACACTAATCTATCCACAAGTCCTCTCTAGAACTTGTCCAATCTACTCAATAAGTCCTCTCAAGAACTTATCCAAATCTGCTCAATAATTTGTATTGTAAGCTTCCACAAAAGCTTACCCAAATCTGTCCACAAGTCTTCTCAAAGACTTACCTCAAATCTGCTCAACAAGTCCACACTAGAACTTGTCCAATCTCATAGAAACATAAAGAGAATTGTTAGAGACTCAATATGCCTTCAGCTCAATCACTTTCTCAATTCAATTCAAAATATAGAATAGTTTATTTTATGGAACTTGAACAATCACTTCACACATCCACTTGACTAGGCTCAACCAACTCTATTCAACCAATCACTCAATGAAATAATCCTTACTCACAAACCCTAGTCCAAGCATATGATCACTCACTCAAAATGTTTCCAACAATGCTCAACAATAAATCTCACATAACAATGATACTCATGTTCTTTTCAAACCCTAGTTCAAGTTCTTTGCTCAACAACTCACTTCAACAACAATGCTTATAAAACAACTCTCACATAACAATGATACTCATGTTCTTTTCAAACCCTAGTTCAAGTTCTTCACACAACCAATGGCTTCAACCACAATGCTTATAAAACAACTCTCACATAACAATGATACTCATGTTCTTTTCAAATCCTAGTTCAAGTTCTTCACACACTTAGTGGCTTCAACAACAATGCTTATAACACAAGGTTTTAAAAACAACTCCTTATTCCAGAAAACCTTGAAGCATTAACTCAACACACTCAATAAGGAAGCCCTAATCAAATCCTTTTCACTCCAAACTTATTTTCTAGAAAACCAACCAATCAACTCAAATATGGAAGAATGTGCTCATACCTTTTTGATGATGAAGGAACCTCAAATATCTACCACAACCACAAACACTTCTTTTCCAAGCTCAAGAAGTTAGAAAAACTCTCACAAAGATACAATGCAAATATCAAACCACATATACACCTTATCACTCCATTTTAAGGAAAGCATTCATATACAAAAATGATTGACCAAATACACCTTATGATCTCCCTATAATAACAACAATATCACCTTCAACAAAAAGGTTCTCTCAAAATACTCAATATTCAATTTACCCTTTTGATAAATCAACCATGTAAAAATAACTTTATGTAAAAATAAATTTTACCCCTTATCTCTCCTTTTAATCAACAATTTAAAATTTAAATTAAGCCCCTTTAACTTTAACCCCTTATAACTCCTTTAAACTATATTTAAAACTTAGGCTTGATAAAAATTAAAATTAAAACATTTACCTCCACCTTGGGTGAGACTTGAACCTTCGTTTGCCACCTCCTCATGTGCCCTAGTCGTGGCCTCAGCTACCGCGAGTGCTAGGCACTCGTTTAACTCCAAATGAGCACTACGTGCTCCTTAACCCTTGTTGGCACCAAGTAAAAATAAATCACGTGCTTCCCATGCCAAAATGATTCCACCATGATTTGAATGCGGGTCTCACACTGCCCAAGCATCTTAACTCCCAGCCAAGTGCCACTAGGCCACATCGCCTAGTTGGATGGGGGTTCTCCTCCTATGGAAACTTCAACCTCCTCATTGGTGCTAAAACCAATTTCATCTTCTTCCCTTCTGCAGCCTTCGATTACAAATTGCACGATTAGTATCTTTTTTGAACACATTTGAAACTGCCATTAAGGCATGTATTAATATACAATGCCTCCCCTTTCCTTGGATGTCGGTGCATTTCAAATTTTCACTTTAACCTTAGACATGTCGATGCATTTTGTTTAAATAATTAATTTATAACTTATTTAAATTCTTTAGAATTTAAATCTTATAAATTAATATTTAATTCCTTTGGGTCTTATTAAGGCTTAAAGCCTTCTCTGAATATACCACCTTGTGTAAGTAATATTTATTTATAAAATTTAAATTCAAATTGAATTTAAATATTTTATAAAATAAATATTAAAACCTCCTTTAGCTTTTCAAAAAGCTTCCTTGGGTTTTTATGAAAAACCTTTTATTTTGCTCATCCATGGTTTTAATAAAAACCCACCTTCATATGTTTCCACATAATATTAAAAATATTATGAAGCTCTTTTGCCATTAACCTTTGCATTGTTCCTTGACATATTCCTTGACATCAATGATGACTTCGTTCCTTGACATCAATGACAACTTGACTCAAAATGTCCAACAATCTCCCCTTTGTCATTGATGGCAACCCAAATTATTTTTACTGAAAATTTGAATTTTTCTTTGTTCTGCTCCCACTGGGACATTGCTCCCTTTGGCTCAATGCTCTCTTTTTTTTTACTCAAATACCAAATCTCTCCCCCTTACTCAAATATCTACCCCTTTGACATCAATGGCAAAGGGTCAACTTTGGGGCATGGGTCTAAGAATGAGTCTCTTATCTTATTCCCTCCCCCACCTCCTCTTGAGGTGATTAAAACTAGGGTGGGAGTATTTCTACTCCCAGCAACCACAATTATTTACCATTATCCTATTTTCTTCTTATCTAATCCTTATGATTTATTTGACTATTCCTTTCTATGTCCATGTTCCTGTCCATGTCTACACTCCTATTCCTGTTCATATCCATATCCATGTTCTTGTTCCTAATCATTTTCATATTCCTGTTCCTATTCCTATTCATACTTTATTCTAGAATGTTCTCTCTACACCACTTTGTTGTGTGACCATAATTATTGCACTTATAACACTTAATATTATTATTACTTGGATGTGCAAATGTTTTAGGATTTCTCCTAATGAAGCCATATCCTCTTCTATCATGAACCCTACAATTCATCGCTTTGTAACCAAACTGATTACATGAGTAGAAATACCCATTGAAAAGCTATATGTTTCCATATACTTGTATTTCATGTGTCCTGCACTATGAAGCCATGTGCCCAAACCTGTGACATGAAAAACATCTTCCATTTAAGGCTTCTTGTCTTGAACTCATTGGTCTCTTAGTATCTCTTGACCTATTTGATTGTTGTTCCATCTATTTTTTCTTTGTGCATTTTTTTGTCCTTGTTGAAATTTATGTTGTCCAACTCATCCTCAGATGTCTCACTTTCTCTTACACTGTCTTCTTTTAAAGTGTCTTCATATGTAGTTTCTTCTCCTCTAGAACTTGAGGTTGACTTTCCTTCCCATATATTTTGAACCTATTAAAATCCAAGATCTATTTTTCTTGATGTAGGATTTTGTATCTTGATGTACTTATCCATGTATTTTGAGCTATTTTTGAACCCTTTTAGCTTGACTTTGGAGTCTTCTAAATCTTCCCCTAGTAGTGCCACTTCCTATGATAACTTTTTAACATTTTAAGATATTTTCTTCTAACTTATCCTTGAACTTATTTGTGTTAGCCTTTGATTTTTCTAGATCCTCTATAAACAACCTTCTCTCCTCATCATATTATTGAAACTAAATTTCAAGTTTAGAGTTTTGGTTTGTTACCTTCTTCATTGTGTTAAGGGCATAAATAAGTTCTCCCTTGAGATCATATCCATATTTATTTGAATATTCCTCTATTTGTTTTCCTTTGTCCATATCTTTAATTTATTTTGACTTGTCTTCTATAGTATCACCTTCTCCTTCTTCTAGTCCCATTAGAATATTCTCTTCTGGTCCTTCAAGTGTATCTTCATAGTCATCATCACTGAAACTATAACCATTATTCATGAATTTATCTTAAATATGTCCAAAGTTACCACATTTAAAATACTTGAGAATTACTTGAGTCATTTTATTAACTTGTTCTTTTTCTTCAATCATAAATAATATTTCATCTCTATCATTGTATGAAAAACTAGCATCAATATCACTTGAATACTTACTTTCCTTATCCACATAATAGCTCCTACTTTATATTTTAAAGAACTTATTTTCTTATCTACTTTGTTGATCTTTGCTTTTCTTTTAATGCCTGTATATTTTTTATTCTTTGTTCCTGTTATCATGTTTTTCTTCACCATTGTTATTCTTAGCTTCTTGAAAATCTATTGCATAATGACCATACTTTCTATAATTGAAACATTTAATATATTTTAGATCTCTACAACTTCTATAATCCTTATCCTTTCTTCCATAATTAGCTTCTTCATCATTGGATGACTCATTGCTTGATTTAGACTTCTTATCCTTTGTCTTATTAATTGCTTTGAATGCTGCTTATTTATGGGAATTAAGTTCCTCTTTTATTCTCATCTCAAACCAAGCAACATATCTCTTGTAAAAGAATCACCATCCTTTGACTATTCTATAGCATAAAACTTTTCACTGAATCTTTTTGGAAGAGTTCTTGAGACCTTATCACAAACATCCAATTCATCAACCTTCATTCCAAGTCCTTGCATATCATTAATAAATTCATAAATTTCAATTAGATAAGTACTAATGTTTTGCTTACCCTTCATTCGTAATGCTTCAAATTTTTCTTTGAGATTTTGTATCTTTGATTTCTTGACACCTTTATCTCCTTCATATATACTTTAAAATTTATCCCACATTTCTTTTGTAGTTTGATAATGCATAAATTTTATGGACTCTGTTCTATGCAAACCTCTCAAAAGTGCATTCATTGCTTTTGAATTGTAATGTTGTAGGAGCTTACCTTCCTTATCTATAGGTGGATAAACTAAGATATCATATCCAATTTCATCTGCTTCCCAAATTTCATTGCCAAGTGCCATTAGGTAAATATTCATTCTCATATTTGAGGACACATTCTTAGAATCCATTGTGTTCTTGTTATAATTTCCTTTAAGATGTTAAACTATTTTGAAGGAACCCACTCTAATACCTATTGAAGAACACAAAATTATACTAAGAGGGGGTGAATAGTATAAGACCACTTTTTACTTTTCTTTCCCAATCAATATTATGCAATGTATAGATAGCAATATCAATAGTAGTAATAAAAGAAATACATAAATCACCACACATAATAGATACACCATAATTTACATGGTTCACCCAATGTGGGTTACGTCCACGAAGAAAATATTTCACTAAAATTTTCTCAATCAATATCTTGGGAATCCTTTCACTATTATAATGTTTATGGACCTCTATCCAAAGGAGATACCAATCACCTAAATCAATTTTGTGGATATCTATCCATAGGAGAACTCCTTATCCTATACTTTGGCTGGTGATGCTCTAGAACACTATTGCCTCCATTGCACTGGCTTGTGGATCTCTCTCCACTAAAGACTCTTGTCCTCACTCAGAAGACCTATCCTCACTGCCATTTATAATGGATCTCTATCCACTAGAGACTACTATCCTATGCTCTATCACCTCCAAATATTGCTCTCAACTCTATACTAAACACAACCCATAAGTCTAGCATAAATTTATCCTTAATCTCACTATTTGGTCTAGTAAAAACCTATCCTCAAATCTATACCAAACTCTATTCTCAAATCTATACTAAAAATAGTCCTTTAGTATAGCACAAATCTATCCTCATTATCTATCCTCAAGCCTTAACTCAAGGCTTAACTCAACTATGCTAGATTTTCCCCAAAACCTAACTAAAGGTTTTAACAAATTAATCAATCAACTCTGCTCTCAATTATTCTCAAATACTTATCTCAAATTTTCCTTGTAAGATTCCTCAAAATCTCACACTAATTTGTCCATAAGTCCTCTCTAGAACTTGTCCAATATTCTCAATAAGTCCTCTCAAGAACTTATCCAAATTTGCTCAATAATTTGTATTTTAAGCTTCCACAAAAGCTTACCCAAATATATCCACAAGTCTTCTCAAAGACTTGCCTCAAATATGCTCAAAAATTCCACACTAGAACTTGCCCAATGTCATAGAAACATAAAGAGAGTTGTTAGAGACTCAATATGCTATTTAATAATTACAATGCTCAATCACTTTCAATCACTCTTTTAGAAACATTCCAACAATTGTTAGAGACTCAATATGCTTCAACTCAATCACTTTCCCAACTCAATTCATAATATATAATAGTTTATTTTTGGAACTTGAACAATCACTTCACACATCCACTTGACTAGGCTCAACCAACTCTATTCAACCAATCACTCAATGAAATATTCCTTGCTCACATACCCTAGTCCAAGCATATGATCATTCACTAAAAATATTTCCAACAATTCTCAACAATAAATATCACATAACAATGATACTCATGTTCTTTTCAAACCCTAGTTCATGTTGTTTGCTCAAAAAATCACTTCAACAACAATGCTTATAAAACAACTCTCACATAACAATGATACTCATGTTATTTTCAAACCCTAGTTAAAATTCTTCACACAACCAGTTGATTCAACCACAATGCTTATAAAACAACTCTCACATAAGAATGATACTCATGTTATTTTCAAATCTTAGTTCAAGTTATTCACACACTTAGTGGCTTCAACAACAATGCTTATAACACAAGGTTTTAACAACTTATTCTAGAAAACCTTGAAGCATTAACTCAAAACACTCAATAAGGAAGCCCTAATCAAATCCTTTTCACTCCAAACTTATTTTCCAAAAAACCAACCAATAAACTCAAATATGGAAGAATGTGTTTATACCTTTTTGATGATGAAGGAACCTCAAATATCTTCCACAATCACAAACACTTTTTTGCCAAGCTCAAGAAGTTAGAAAAACTATCACAAAGATATAATGCAAATATCAGACCACATATACACCTTATCACTCCATTTTAAGGAAAGCATTCATATATACAAATGATTGATCAAATACACCTTATGATATCCCTATAATAACAACAATATCACCTTCAACAAAATTTTCTCTCAAAATACTCAATCTTCAATTTACCATTTTGATAAATCAACCACATAAAAATAATTTTATGTAAAAATAAAGTTTACCCCTTATCTCTCATTTTAATCAAAAAATTTAAATTTAAATTAAGACCCTTCCTTTAAACTATATTTAAAACTTAAGATTGATAAAAATTAAAATTAAAACGTTTACCTCCACCTTGAGTGAGACTTGAACCTTCATTTGCCACCTCCTCATGTGCCCTAGCCATGGCCTCAACTGTCATGAGTGCTAGATGCTCGTTTAACTCCAAATGAGCACTACGTGCTCCTTAGCCCTTGTTGGAACCAAGTAAAAAATAAATTGCATGCTTCCCATGCCAAAACAATCTTGCTATGATTCAAACGTAGGTCTCACACTTCCCAAGTACTTTAACTCCTAGCCCAGTGCTGCTAGACCACACTGCCTAGTTGGATGGGGTTTCTCCTCCTATGTAAACTTCAACCTCCTCGTTGGCTCTAAAACAAATTTCATCTTCTTCCCTTTTGCGGCCTTCGACTACGAATTGTACAAATTGGGATATATTTCAAACATATTTTAAACTTCCATTAAGGCATGTATTAATATACAATGCCTTCCCTTTCCTTGGACATTGGCACATTTTGATTTTTAACTTTAGCCTTAGACTTCGATGCATTTCGTTTAAATAATTAATTTATAACTTATTTAAATTCTTTAGAATTTAAATATTATAAATTAATATTTAATTCCTTTGGGTCTTATTAAGGCTTAAAACCTTCTGTGAATATACCACCTTGTGTAAGTAATATTTATTTGTAAAATTTAAATTCAAATTGAATTTAAATATTTTATAAAATAAATATTAAAACCTCCTTTAGATTTTCAAAAATCTTCCTTGGATTTTTATGAAAAACCTTTTATTTTGCTCATCAATGGTTTTAATAAAAACCCACCTTCATATGTTTCCACATAATATTAAAAATATTATGAAGCTCTTTTGCCATTAACCTTTGCATTGTTCTTTGACATATTCCTTGACATCATTGATGACTTTGTTCCTTGACATCAATGACAACTTGACTCAAAATTTCCAACATTCAAAACCTTGTATACCTTATATAAGAGAATATTTTTTAATATTTTATTATTTAACCTAAAGGCTGATTCTTTAACCTTGACTTAAAGGTGTCTTGTAATTGGTGATAAATGCTCCTCATATCAACCATTTTTTCTTGGTTGGAGTGTAATTCTATTTTCTTTAGTGAGATATTTTGATGTCCATAGACACCCTTTTACATAATGTGTTTCTTTTTTGTGAGTTATGTTTGCATATTTAGATAATATAATTATTTATTTCATTTAAGGAAATTATTGTGAAATCTAATATGGGATTAGAGTAGATGTGAATTTCCATTAGTATATTTATTGGCAATTCAATTTCTATAACATATTCTAAGGACAACATTGTTTGGAATGGCTAGAAAAAATTTCATGTGTAGGTGATAATTTATAAAAAGTGTTTTTGTGTCAAAACCCTAGGAGGGATTGGATCATGAGGATCTCACTAGTTCTAGAAAATTTACTCTAGGAGAAATATTTAGTATTAGGTTCCTATATTTTTTATTGATACTAAATCCAATCTCTTGTTGTATTTTTGTACTAGAAGGATGCCCTATTTTTATGATTGATATTTTTGAGGTTCTTTGAAAACCTCATTTGACTTTTAGGAATTTTTGAAAAAATATTTTTCCTTTTCTCTTTTGATGTTTACTATTTAGTAGTAGCTCAAATGAAATAACAACATGCATACATATTAAGGAAAAATAAATGAGACTTTGAATACATTTTAACAACCCTCATATGCTAGCAAAGTCACCAATAAACTTTAATGCATGGAAATAAAATTTGAGCCACTTGATAAAGTTAAAAAAATTCTCTGACAAAGTTTTTGCTAGATCAACATGAGAGGATTGCATGATTGGTTGGATTTGATAAAAAGATTATGTAGGACAAATTGCTATGTATGTGAATGAAATATTAGAATTTTTGGATTCATTACAAAATTTAGGAGGGTATAAATTGAACATTTCTTCTCATTTTTTGATTGGTTGGTTTTGGAAATTGATTATGTAGAAAATATTTTTATAGATGTGAATGGACCATTAGCATTTTTGGATTCTTTGCAAAATTTAGGGGGGTGTCAGTTCAATTTTTTTCTCATTTTGGTTCAAAGTACATGTTTAATTGCATCAAAAAATTTCTCTTTTCCTCCAAAGTTTAAATATTTACTTTGAAATTTGGGAATATCCCATCAATATTTGAAGGGGTAAGAAGAGGGGCACATCATGAGGACATAATGTTGACCATGTAAGTAGAAAAGGAAAAATAAGCATTTACGCATGTAACACATAATATAACTTGCAAAATCAAAGGATTAAATCAAAATATTAACACTTTTTTATTACATTTGTGTCCAAGCCCAAGTGGCTAGGGGATCTCACCTAGTCCTTGGGACTTTGGAGGTCTAATGTTTAAATGTCATGACCTAAAGTTTTCTATGAGAATAATGAAATTACTTCTAGAATTAGTAATGTCAATTGGTATGAAATGATATTATGTGATGGTGTGGCAACTCGTGATGATATTACACTATTGTTGTAGAATATTACATTATTTGGTACATTCCAATGTACCACCTTGATGCATCATTATAAATATTAGATTAGGGTTGTGTCTTATATAAGTGTATGAGTAAATATTTTATGTGATGTAATAATGTGTAGGAAATGCAAAATTTTCATTTAAATATGTATGCAAGTGTTATGTGAAATTTTTGAAATGAAATCAAAAAATCAATACAAGCATTGGGGTTTCCTCAGTGTAGTTACAGTTTTACACAGTTTTTTCAAAGAGCACTAAAATCGATAAAATGAAGGACCAAAACTATTCAGAATTCCATGAAATTTTCAAGGTAAATTCTACTCAATAATGGGTACTCAAAAAAAATTATTTCATGATAAAAATACCAACTACAAAAAAATTTATGAGGTCTGCAATGTGCTCTGAAGTGCACTCTGAAGTCTGGACAGAATAGACTAAAACACGATTTTCAGAGGTGAAAACAAAGTGCTTAACATAAATGAAATAGGGCATGTGATATATGGATGGAAATTTTTTGGTAAGATCTTTCCAACAATGTATCACGTTCAACATTCAAAGCAACAAAAAAAAACATAATATGCTCCAAAGTAGGTTGTTTAGACTTATTGTAAAATCTGAACAACACAATACAAGAAAACATAGCAGGCTAGAAAAATGGAATTTTTACCTTGAATTCATGTTTGCACACTCTAAATAACTTGTACAATACAATAGAAAATATATTTCTCTATCTAAGACTAAAAAATGAAGAATCTAAGCTGTTACAAGAAGAATAACAATCTACAACTATTACAAGCTAAAATATTCCTATAGTTACAAACTAAAATATTCTACAATTACAAAATGAGGGATAAATTTATTTTTTTGACTTGGAAATGCCACATGGTCAACATCATATTCCAACATTCTCCCCCTTGATGCTGAGAGGGCTCACAAGTGAGTTTCTCAACTTCACAAATTGAGCTTTAGCCACACCTTTAGTAAATATATCAGCTAGTTGATCATGGGTGCTGCAATATCTCAATTCAACCTGTTTCTTTTCCACCATATCATGGATGAAATGATACTTCATGTCAAAATTCTTAGACCTGCTATGGTGGACAGGATTCTTTGCCAAATTAATGGCACTCATGTTGTCACAAAAAATGATAGTGGGACCACTTTATTTCTCACCTATCTCCTCAAAATTTTTCTTGAGCCATAAAGCTTGAGCACCAACTGTTGAGATTGTAATATACTTAGCCTCAATAGAAGATAGAGCTACTGATCCTTGTTTCCTTGAACTCCAAGTGATCAATCCAGATCCAAGAGAAAAATAATTTCCAGATGTGGACTTTCGGTCATCCAAATTGCTGCCCCAATATGAATCACTGAAGCCAACTAATTCCATCCCTTTACTAGGAAAATAATGTATGCCAAAGTCAACAATACCTTTAACATACCTCAGAATTATTTTAGTAGCCTTCAAATGTAAAGAATATGGCTCACTCATATATCTAGACACAAGTGAGACAACATATGCAATATCTGGTTTGGTATTTGTGAGAAACATCAAAATCCCAACAATGCTCCTATAATTTATCACATTCACCTTTTCATCCCCATCATCTTTGCATAACAACTCACCATGTGCAATGGGAGTAGGGACTGGTTTGCAGCTGTCCATTTCATACTTCTTCAGCATATCCTTTGCATACTTGGTTTGACAAATGAAGATTTGTCCTTTGCTTTGGTGCACCTCCATTCCAAGAAAGTAGTGCATCAATCCTAAATCCTTCATCTCAAACTCACTCATCATGGCAACCTTAAAACTATCATTCAAATTGGAACTACTACCCATATAAATCAAGTCATCAACATACAAGCAAACAAGTAAAATATCATCACCTTATTTCTTGAAGTATAGAGTAGGTTCACTTTTGATTATTTTAAATCCAATCTCTTGAACATATCCATCAATTCTACTGTACCATGCCCTTGGTGCTTGATTAAGGCCATAAAAATCCTTGTTCAACCTGTACATACGATTTTATTTACCTTTAACCTCAAACATTTGAGGTTGTTATACATACACTTCTTCATCTAAGTACCCATTCAAAAAGATACCTTTTACATCCATGTGATGTACAGTCCAAATCTTTTGAGCAATCAAATAAAGAACCATTATCATAGTCTCTTGCCTAGCTATAGGTGCAAAATTTTCTTCATAATAAATTTCATACCTTTGTGTTAATCCTTTAGCAACAAGTCTAGAATTGTTTCTTTCAATGCTGCCATCACTATTATACTTAGTCTTATAGATCCACTTAGAACCCACAAATTTATTTTCCTTGGGAATTTCTACAAGCTCCTAAGTGTCATTCTTCTCAATTGAATTGATCTCCTCTTGCATTTATTCCATCCAAACACCATTAGTACAAGATTATTCATAACAAGAAGGTTCAAAATCAGCAACAATCATAAAAACATAATTAACATCTCATTTTGGATCACCTTAATCTTCATCACCATACATCTGAATCTTCTCAAGACTTTGAACAACTTGGTCAATTTCTTGAGCTTGGCTTCTTGTAAGTCTTCTATGAAAATTGTTTTCCAAATACTAAATTAGAGGATGAATTTGAAGTGCCTTTTTACCTCTTTTTGTCTTCATAACATGGAAATATGTTTGGAGAATCATCACTTGAAGAGGGACTTGAAGTGCTTTGTTTAGGAATATTTTAAGGGCTGGTTGATGGATTGGGTTGAACTATTTTTTGGCTAGGCTACACATAGGACTACACACTTGTAGAACTTCCACCACTACTTCCATCATCAACATAAAGTTTTTGATGACCATATACTCCCTCTTCATCAAAAAATCACATATCTAGATACTACCACTTTGTGAGTTTTTGGGTTATAAATCCTGTAATACATAGTATTCTAATAGTAGCCAATAAAAATACATGTTTCACTCTTAGGATCAATATTTTTCCTAAGTTCACCAACTAGATGTACATAAGCCAAACAACCAAGAAATTTTAAGCGGTTAACATTGGGCTTCTTTTCATACCAAACCTCATAAGGGGTCATCTTCTCTAAGTTACTAGTAGGAATCTTATTCAAAATATAGACCTTTATCTAAACTGCATCAACCCAATACACATTGCTTAGCCCCTTGGTCTGTAACATACTCCTTGCCATCTCAACAACAGTTTTATTCCTCCTCTTTACTACTCCATTTTATTGTGGGGTATAGGCAATAGTGAGTTGCCTTTTAATACTATTATCTTTGCAAAATTTGAGAAACTCATTAGGTCAAAAATCCCCTCCACGGTTAGTCCTTAAATGTTTAAGGCTACAACTACTCTGCTTCTCAACAAGATTCTTAAAATCTTTGAAACAAGAAAATGCTTCATCCTTATGTTTCAAGAAATAGACCCAACACATTCTTGAATAGTCATCAATAAAGGTAAGAAAATAAGAATTCTTACCCAAGCTCTTGGTTTGCATAGGCCCACAAATATTAGAATGGACCAATTAGAGTGGGTATGAGGTCCTCCATGATTTTCCTTTAGGAAATTTCTATCCTGCATGCTTGTACAATGCACACCCTTTAAAAATATATTTATCCTCCTCTACCTTTTGCAAACCATAAACCATCCCTTGAGAAGTTAGCAATCCCAAAATTGCAAAATTCAAATGACCATACCTGAGATGCCACAACCAACTCTTTTTTTTAACAATAATATTAGTAAGGTTGCCCCATTTTCCTCCAAATTTCAAAGGAAATAATATGTTTTTGGTTATAGGAATTGTAGTAACAATCCTATTTCATTTTCTCTTATCATAAATAATGCACTTCTTATCCTCAAACACTATATCGTAGTGCTTTTCACAAAGTTACACTAAAATCAACAAATTATGTTTTAAATTTGGTGTGTAATAGATGTCATGAACTTTTTTCTTACCTTCTCTTGTGTTCATATCCATTACACCTTTGGAAGCCACCTCCAAATAGTTATCATCTCCAAGATTGATATTATATTTGAAAGAATAATCCAAGGAAGAAAACAAATATCCCTTTCTTGTCATATGATTAGAACATACATAATCAAGAATCCAAGTTTCTTGAAGATTCTTATCAGCCTTATTATATGATAAGAACAAATTTTGAATAGTAGACTCTTCTTCACCATAGTGGGTTGTCCTATTTTCATTTCCAACCTTCTATCTACATTCTCTCTCATAATGCCCATACTTGTTGCAATGGTAACATTGCACATTCCTCTTATCACCTCTACCTCTACCTCTACCAGTTGCACCACCTCTTTTACCTCCTCTTCCTCTAGAAGAATTTTGATCTCTTCCTTGGCCATGTCCTTTTTCTTTCCCACTAGAACTTGCTTCATCAGTATTCAAAGAAAAATATTTCTCCTCAAAAATACTAATAGTTTCTCTTAACCTCTCTTCATGAGACATAAGAGACCCTATCAGTTGATCAAACTCAAGAGTAGATAAATCCTTACTCTCTTTAATAATGATGACCACATGGTTCCACTTGGGGGTAAGTGTTCTCAAAACTCCTTGTCAATAGGTTCTATATGTGTAATTCATATTGGGAGTTGATCCCCCATATTTTCTTGAGTTTTCCTTTCACCTCTTTCATTATGTCTTCCATCATATTGGATTTCAGTGTTTCTTTGGCACCTTCTAACTCCATCATGCACCTATGCTACCAACGGCCCAATCCCTTCTACCATATCTACCTCCGCTCCTTTTAGTATTTTTGTATCTCTTATTTTCTATGGCAAGTGTGGCTTGAGAGGAAAAATAGGGCCTTCAATGATTATTCCTATAACCTAGCTTTTATCCTATCTAAAATCCTTACCTTAGCTCGAGAGAATGCTAGTCTTGTTCCCTGTCTTGATAGTCTAAGTCATGGCATTGAGATCCATATCCTTTATTTGTTCAACATTATTGTATGACCTTCTAAATATCAATTCCTCAAATTTGATAGATCCTCAGTTCGTTGGGACTTACCTCCTATAGGTTGGTTCAAAATCAAATTCAATGGAGCTGCTAAAGGCAACCCAGGAAAAGCTAGCATGGGAGGTCTCATCAAAAATGATAAATTCAGAATCCTTCTTGTTTTTGTTGAGGCTATTGGTGTCCACTATAATAAATTTTTTGAGGCTCAAGTTTTATACCAGGGTCTCTCCTTAGCTACTAACATATAGTTCCTCAGTATTATCATTGAAGGAGATTCATTAAATTCTATAAAATTTGTTAAGGGTTCCTCTCTTCCAACATGGTTTGTTGCAGTTACTATAGATGATTTAAAAAGGATTATCAGACTCTTTGAACAATCCCTATTTTAGCATATTTATAGAGAAGGCAATGGAGCTACTGATTTGATGATAAACCTAAGCTTGAACCAGAAAAGCCTTCAAGTGTGAGATAGTGATTTTTTCGAGTGAAATCATCATTTTTTGCCTCCATAATGATGTTTATGTTTAATAATATTTTTATTTGAACTATTTTCATGGTGATTTGATGCCATCATGGCTTGAAAAATTGGGTTAGTAAACCTCCCATGTGTTATTATAACATTTATCTATTCCCTTAAACCAACTAAAGTTGAGAAAAATCTCAAATTATTCGTTGAAACAATTTTAGTAAACATATCTTTAGGGTTTTTGGAAGTGTGATTCTTATCCAGTTTCAAAGATCCATCCTCCATGACTGACCTTAAGTGATATTTCAACTTGATGTGTTTGGTTTTTGAGTGGAATACCGAGTTCTTTGCAAGATGGATAGCACTCTAGTTATCACTCCATAGCCTATTGTCTTCTTGCTTCTTTCCCAACTCCTCCATAAGTCTCTGCAACCATATCATCTATTTTCTTGCTTCAAAAGTAGCAATGTATTCAACTTTCATGGTTGAAAGGGCTATAACCTATTGGAGTTTTGATATCCAACTCACCGCTCCTGCACCTACAATGAAAAAATAGCTGGTAGTGCCCCTTCCACCATCAATATATCCTACTATGTTAGAGTCTAAAAAACCTTGCAAACACAAATTAGTACCACCAAAATTCAAACAATATTTAGAAGTACCCCTCAAATAATGGAATATCCACTTAACAACTTTCCAATGCCCTTTTCCTAGATTATTCATGAAATTGCTTACAACTCCCACTACTTGGGCTATATCCGGCCTTGTGCAAACCATGGCATACATAAAAATTCCAACTATAGAATAATATGAAACTCTTGTCATGTATTCTTGCTCCTCCTATGTCTTTGGACATAAATTGAAGAACACAAGCTTATACTGAGAGGGGGGGTGAACAATATAAGACCACTTTTTACTTTTTTTCTCTTAAACCAATATATGCAATGTGAAGATAGCAATATCAATAGCATTAATCAAAGCAATGTACACAACACCACACACAATAGAGACAACACAATTTACATGGTTCACCCAATAAGGGCTACTCCACGGAGAAAATATTTCACTAAAATTTTCTCAATCAATCTCTTGGGAATCCTTCCCAATTACAATATTTATGGACCTCTATCCAAAGGAGATGTTGATCCCCTAAATCTGGTTTGTGGATATCTATCCACAGGAGAACTCCTTCTCCTCTGCTCTGGTTGGTGATCCTCTAGAAGACACTACCTCCATTGCATTGATCGTGGATCTATCCACTTGAAGACTCTTTTCCTCACTCAGAAGACCTATCCTCAATGTCCTGGCTGATGGATCTCTATCCACTGGAGACTCTATCCTCTCTACTCTATCACCTCCAAAGCTCTATCTCAATACTATACTAAACATAGTCTATTCGGTCTAGCACAACTCTGCTCAATCTCTTGCACTAAACATAGTTCATTTGGTCTAGCACAAGTCTGCTCAATAAGCTCTCTCAAATCTACACTAAACATAGTACATTCTGTCTAGCACAAATCTACTCAACTCTTGCACTAAACATAGTCCAATCGGTCTAGCACAAGTCCACTCAATATCTATACTAAACACAATTTATTCGATCTAGCACAAATATGCTCAATAGGTTCACTCAGAACCTTCTCAAATCTACTCAATAGGTCCACTCAAAACCTATCCAAATATTCTCAATAGGTCCACTTAAAACTTGCTCAAATCTGCTCAACATGTCCACTTAGAAACTTCTCAAATCTGCTCAATAGGTCCACTCTGAACCAACTCAAATATTCTCAATAGGTCCACTCAAAACCTATTCAAATCTACTCAACAAGCTCAAACAAAAATTTTCCAAATCTTCTCAACAAGCTCACACATAAATTGTCCAAATATGCTCAACAAGATCACATAGAACTTGTCCAAATATTCTCAAGAAGTCCTTTCTAGGGCTTGCTCAAATCTGTATTGCAAGCTTCCACAAAAGCTCACACAAAAATCAGTCCACAAGTCTTCTCAAAGACTTACCTCAAATCTGCTTAACAAGTCCACATAAATTTTTCTCAATCTCATAGAAACATAAAGAGAATTGTTAGAGACTCAATATGTTCTATAATCAATGCTCAATCACCTTCTCAACACAATCTCATAGAAGCATAAAGAGAATTTTTAGAGACTCAATATGTTCTATACTCAATGCTCAATCACTTTCTCAACTCAATATCATAGAAGCATAAAGAGAATTGTTAGAGACTCAATATGTTCTATACTCAAAGCTCAATCTCAACTCAAATCAGAATATAGAATATTTTGTTTTATGGAACTTGAACAACCACTTCATACATCCACTTGACTAGGCTCAATCAACTCTACTCAACCAATCACTTCAAGGAACAACCCTTTCTCACAAACCCTAGTCCAAGCATGTATCAACCAACTCAAAATGTTTCCAACAATGCTCAACAACAAATCTCACATAACAATGATACTCATGTTATTTTCTAACTCAAGTTCAAGTTCTTTGCATAACAACTCACTTCAACAACAATGCTAATAAAACATTCTTCATATAACAATGATACTCATGATCTTCTCAAACCCTAACTCAGGTTTTTCACACAACCAATGGCTTAAACAACAATGCTTATAAAACAAGGTTTTAATCACAACTCTCACTTCTAGAAAACCTTGAAGCATTAACTCAAAGCACTTCACTCAACCAATGGTCTAAACAACAATGCTTATCAAACAAGGTTTAATCACAACTCTCAATCCAAAAAACCTTGAAGCATTAATTCAAAAACTTACTTTTGAAAAGGAAACCCTAATCAAATCCTTTTCACTCCAAACTTAATTTTCAAGTAAGCCAATCAACCAACTTAACCAAGGAAGAATTTACCCATACCTTTTTGAGTGAAAAGTATTTTATCTCAAAAATCTGCCACACTCATAGTTACTTCTTTGCCAATCTCAATAAGGGTTAGAGGATAATTTTCTTCAACAAAACATATCACAAAAATAATATCAAAATTACACCTTATCACTCCAACTTAAATAATAATCAATATCCTCACAATAGTCACAAAAACCCTTAATTCAAAATAACATACTACCCACAAAGTCTTAACCTTTCAATATTCCATAATAGCAATTTTAAGACTTAAAAATAAAAACAGAATTCTCCTTATAACTCCTAAAGGTAATTCTCAACTACCACAACTTTATTACAAAGCAACCTTTCAAAATTTCAACCACTAAACAACCTTATACCTCCAACTTAGGCATTTAATTAAAATTAAAATAAAAAATATTACCTTTGCCTTTGGAGAGTTTTGAACTCTCAACGCAGCCCACACAAACGTCTTACCCACGGTGCAAACCACCACACGAGCTACACGCTCGTTGGAGATGAAAGAAGCACCATGTGCTTCAAAAAATTTATCCCCTCCTTGTTTCACAAAATGTGCGCCTCACGTTTGGTGCTTTCAACACACCTACCAAGCATTTCCTTCGAGATTCGAACGCTGGCCTCCTTGCACACAAAATGTAAGCTACAACCCACTTGCCACTAGGCCAAGGTGCCTATTTGGCTTTCAAACATTCAACGCTTTCCCATTTGTTTCCTTTCATCGGACAAGACAAACACAAAATTCGTAGTTTTCTTCTCACAAGCTCTTGTCTTAATTAATTTGCATGCAATATTTTTAATCGAGCAAGGATAAATGTTTATGCCCTTTGGGTAAAGTATTTATATTGCTTTTTCCATTACTTTGAAAATATCGGTGCTTTCCTTGTTGTCTTTTATGACGTCGACAGAGATCATAAAGGCTTCGAATGCCTTTGGTATTAAACCCAACCTTTGGGTTTATTAAAATATCTTTAGACTTTATAAAACCCACTTTTGCCTTATAAAACATTATAATAAGAATTATAAATATTTTATTTGGGTTTTCACCATGGCACATTTAATATTATAATATTATATCTTTTATAAAGTACCTTTAATATTTATTTATAAAATTTAAATTCTCACTGAATTTAAATAATTTATAAAATAAATATTATAGCTCCTTTTTAACTTCTATATTTTGCATTGTTTCACTTGATCTTTGGCCTTCTTCCTGGATATCAAATAACCATCTTTATCCCCTTTATTTCTTGCTAAAATATTTGGTATTAATGATGACTTCATCTAGTGACATCAATGACAACTTTGTCTTAGGGACTCAAAATGTCCAACAATCTCCCCCTTTGTCATTGATGGCAACCCATACTCTTCTTACCAAAACTTGACCTTTCTTTTTATTCTACTCCCCCTGGGACATTGCTCCCCCTGGCTCAATGCTCTTTCAGATATTAAATCTCTCCTCATATCAAATCTCTCCCCAATACACAAATCTCTCCCCCTTTGACATCAATGGCAAAGGGTCATCTTTGGGGCTCGGGGCTAAGAATGAGCCTCTTAGCTTAGCCCCTCACCCACCTCCTAATGAGGTGGTTAATTTTGGGGTGGGAGTATTTCTACTCCTCGAAAGCACTGTTCTTTACCTTTATCCTTTTCCCTTCTTTTATGAGTTTTATGAATCCTTTGACTGTTTCTATCCAAGTCATCATCCCTATTTCTATCATCATTCCTGTTCTTGTTCCTGTTCATGTCCATACTTCTGTTCTGGTTCATATTCCTATTCCTGTTTATGCCTATTTTAGAATATTTTCTCTACACCATTTTGTTGTGTGACCATCATTATTGCACTTATAACACTTAATGTTATTATTCCTTGGAGGTGCAAATGTCTTAGGATTTCTTCTAGTGAAGCCATATCTTCTTCTGTCATGAACCCTGTAATTCATTGCCTTGTGACCAAACTCATTACATGAGTAGCAATACCCATGGAAAATTTGTCCTTTCCCATATTCATGTATTTCATGTGTCCTGCACTATGAAGCCATGTGCCCAAACCTATGACATGAAAAACATCTTCCATTGAAGCTTCCTTTTCTTGACCTCATTGGTCTTCTATTCTGATTGTTGTTCCATCTATATCTTCTTTGTGCATTGTTCCTATCTTTTTTGAACCCTTTATTGTCCAACTCATCCTCTGATGTCTCACTCCCTATTACACTATTTTCTTATGATGTATCTTCTTCTGAAGTTTCTTCTTCTTCAAGACTTGAAGTAGACTCTTCTTCCCATTTCTTTTGTACCTATTTAGAACCAAGACCTATCTTGTTTGTTGCTCCTATTTGTATCTTGACTATTTTATCCACACTCTTTGCACTATTTACATACTTGTATAGCTTATTCTTGGAATCCTCTAAATCTTCCTTTAGTAGTGCCACTTCTTGTGCTAACTTCTCACATTCCAAAATATTTGCTTCTAACTTATCTTTGAACTTGCTTGCCTTAGCCTTTGATTTTTCTAAATCCTCTATGAGAAATAACTCTCTCTTCATCACATTCTTGAAACTAAATTTCAAGCTTAGAGTGTTGCTTTCTTACCTTCTTTACCATTTCAAGGGCATAGATAAGTTCTCCCTTGAGATCATAACCATTCTCTATTGAATAATCCTCTATTTGTTTACCTTTGTCCACATCATTACTTTCTTTTGGCTTGTCTTCTATAGGATCACTCACTTCTTCTTCTAATGCCATTAGAAAATTTTCATCTGGTCTTTCAAGTGCATCTTCATAGTCATCATCACTAAAACTATAACCATCCCTTGTGCAATCATCTTCAAGATGTCCAAATTTACCACATCTAAAACACTTGAGAATAACTATGTTTCTTTTATTTACTGGTTATTTTTCTTAAATCATAAATAGGACTTCATCTCTATCATTATCTTAAAAACTAGCATCACTATCATTTGAGTACTTACTTGCATTATCTGCATAGTAGCTTCTCTTTTGTCTTTGGAAAAATCTTCTTTCCTTGTCTACTTTGTCCATCCTTACCTTTCTTTTGGTACCTATATATTTCTGATTCCTTGTACCTATGATCCTATTTTTCTTCACCATTGTTGTTCTTTGGCTCTTTACAATCTATTGCAAAATATCCATACTTTCCACAATTTAAACACTTAACAGATCTTAGATCTATGGGTCTTCTGGAACCTTTATCTCTTCTACCATAGTTAGCTTCTTCATCACTAGATGACTCATTGCTTGATTTTGACTTCTTACCCTTTATCTTCTTGTTCACTTTGAATGCAACCTCTTTTGGAGGGATAGGATATTTTGTTCTTATCTCAAAAGTTTTAAGCATGCCAAGCAAAGAATTTCTTGTCAAACAATCACTATCAATTGATGTTTCTATAGCAAAGACCTTTTCACTGTATCTTTTTGGAAGAGTTCTCAAGATCTTATCACAAGCATCAGATTCATCGACCTTCATTCCAAGTCCTCTCATCTCATGTACAAGTTCATCAATCTTGCTGAGATAGTCACGAATGTTTTCATCATCTCACATTCTTAAGTTTTCAAACTCTCCTTTGAGATTTTTGATCTTAGCTTTCTTGACACCTTTATCTCCTTCATATATGTTATGCAATAGTTCCCACATATCTTTTGATGTTGTACAATCCATAACCTTCATAGATTCTAATCTATGTAACCCTTTTATAATTGCATTCATAGCTCTTGAATTTGCATGCATTAGAAGCTTACCTTCCTTATCTGTAGGAGGATTGATTTTTGAATCATATCCAAGTTCCATTGCATCCCAAACTTCATTGCCAAGTGCCATCAGGTAAAATCTCATCAACATACACCAATACAAGAAGTCACTTCCATAAAATATTGGTACTATATTATTGATTGACCCATCCCTTTGATCCTTTTGATCCATTGTGTTCTTGATCGCTTTTCCTTCAAGTTGTCAAACTATTTTGAAGGAACCCGCTCTGATACCAATTGAAGAACATAAGCTTATACTGAGAGGGAGGGTGAACAATATAAGATCACTTTTTACTTTTTCTCTTAAACCAATATATGCAATGTAAATATAGCAATATCAATAGCAATAATCAAAGCAATGTACACAACACCACACACAATAGAGACACCACAATTTACGTGGTTCACCCAATGCGGGCTACTCCACGAAGAAAATATTTCACTAAAATTTTCTCAATCAATATCTTAGGAATCCTTCCCAATTACAATGTTTATGGACCTCTGTCCAAAGGAGATGTTGATACCCTAAATTTGGTTTGTGGATCTCTATCCACAGGAGAACTCCTTCTCCTCTGCTCTGGTTGGTGATCCTCTAGAAGACACTACCTCCACTGCACTGACTGTGGATCTCTCTCCACTTGAAGACTCTTGTCCTCACTCAGAAGACCTATCCTCAATGTCTTGGCTGATGGATCTCTATCCACTGGAGACTCTATCCTCTCTACTCTATCACCTCCAAATCTTTGTCTCAATACTGTACTAAACATAGTCTAGTCGATCTAGCACAACTCTACTCAATCTCTTGCACTAAACACAGTTCATTTGATCTAGCACAAGTCTACTCAATAAGCTCTCTCAAATCTACACTAAACATAGTACATTTGGTCTAGCACAAATATGCTCAACTCTTGCACTAAACATAGTCTAGTCGGTCTAGCACAAGTCCACTCAATATCTACATTAAACATAGTTCATTCGGTCTAGCACAAATTTTGCTCGATAGGTTCACTCAAAACATTCTAAAATCTGCTCAAGAGGTCCACTCAAAACCTATCCAAATATGTTCAAACTCAGAACCTACTCAAATATGCTCAACAGGTCCACTCAAAACCTACTCAATACCGCTCAATAGGTCCACTCAGAACCTGCTCAAATCTGCTCAATAGGTCCACTTAGAACCTGCTCAAATCTGCTCAACAAGGTCACACAGAACTTGTCCAAATATTCTCAACAAGCTCACATAGAACTTGTCCAAATATTCTCAACAAGATCACATAGAAATTGTCCAAATCTGCTCAATAAGTCCTTTCTAGGACTTGCTCAAATCTGTATTGTAAGCTTCCACAAAATCTCACACAAAAATTAGTCCATAAGTCTTCTCAAAGACTTGCCTCAAATCTGCTTAACAAGTCCACACAGAACTTGTCCAATCTCATAGAAACATAAAGAGAATTTTTAGAGACTCAATATGTTCTATAATCAATGCTCAATCACTTTCTCAACTCAATCTCATAGAAGCATAAAGAGAATTGTTAGAGACTCAATATGTTCTATACTCAATGCTCAATCAGATTCTCAACTCAACTCAATCTCATAGAAGCATAAAGAGAATTGTTAGAGACTCAATATTTTCTATACTCAAAGCTCAATCTCAACTCAAATCAGAATATAGAATAGTTTTTTTATGGAACTTGAACAACCACTTCATACATCCACTTGACTAGGCTCAATCAACTCTACTCAACCAATCACTTCAAGAAACAACCCTTTCTCACAAACCCTAGTCCAAGCATATATCAACCAACTCAAAATGTTTCCAACAATGCTCAACAACAAATCTCACATAACAATGATACTCATGTTATTTTCTAACTCAATTTCAAGTTCTTTGCATTACAAATCACTTCAACAATAATGCTAATAAAACATTCTCCATATAACAATGATACTCATGATCTTATCAAACCCTAACTCAGGTTTTTCACACAACCAATGGCTTCAAAAACAATGCTTATAAAACAAGGTTTTAATCACAACTCTCACTTCAAAAAACCTTGAAGCATTAACTCAAAGCACTTCACTCAACCAATGGTCTAAACAACAATGCTTATCAAACAAGGTTTAATCACAACTCTCAATCCATAAAACCTTGAAGCATTAATTCAAACACTTTCAAAAAGGAAACCCTAATCAAATCCTTTTCACTCCAAACTTAATTTTCAAATAAGCCAATCAACCAACTTAACCAAGGAAGAATTTACCCATACATTTTTGAATGACAAGTAGTTGACCTCACAAATCTGCCACACTCACAATTACTTCTTTGCCAATCTCAATAAGGGTTAGAGGATAATTTTCTTCAACAAAACATATCACAAAAATAATATCAAAATTACACCTTATCACTCCAACTTAAATAATAATCAATATCCTCACAATAGTCACAAAAACCCTTAATTCAAAATAACATACTACCCACAAAGTCTTAACCTTTCAATATTCCACAATAGCAATTTTAAGACTTAAAAATAAAAACATAATTCTCCTTATAACTCCTAAAGGTAATTCTCAACTACCACAACTTTATTACAAAGCAACCTTCCAAATTTCAACCACTAAACAACCTTATACCTCCAACTTAGGCATTTAATTAAAATTAAAATAAAAAATATTACCTTTTCCTTTGGAGAGTTTCGAACTCTCAACGCAACCCACACAAACGTCTTACCAGTGGTACAAACCACCACACGAGCTACACGCTCATTGGAGATGAAAGAAGCACCACGTGCTTCAAAAACTTTATCCCCTCCTTGTTTCGTAAAATGTGCACCTCACGTTTGGCGCTTTCAACACACCTACCAAGCATTTCCATCGAGATTCAAACACTGGCCTCCTTGCACACAAAACGTAAGCTACAACCCACTTGCCACTAGGCCAAGGTGCCTAGTTGGCTTTCAAACATTCAACGCTTTCCCCTTTGTTTCCTTTCACCGGCAAGACAAACACAAAATTCATAGTTTTCTTCTCACGAGCTCTTGTCTTAATTAATTCGCATGCAATATTTTTAATCGAGAAAGGATAAATGTTTATGCCCTTTGGGCAAAGTATTTATATTGCTTTTTCATTACTTTGAAAATGTTGGCACTTTCCTTATTGTATTTTATGATGTCGACAGAGATCATAAAGGCTTCGAATGCCTTTGGTCTTAAACCCAACCTTTGGGTTTATTAAAATATCTTTAGACTTTATAAAATCCACTTTTGCCTTATAAAACATTATAATAAGAATTATAAATATTTTATTTGGGTTTTCACCATGGCACATTTAATATTATAATAACCAATATTATAATATTATACCTTTGATAAAGTACCTTTAATATTTATTTATAAAATTTAAATTCTCACTTAATTTAAATAATTTATAAAATAAATATTATAGCTCCTTTTTAACTTTTGTCTTTTTCACTGTTTCACTTGATCTTTGGCCTTCTTCCTGGATATCAAATAACCATATTTATCCCCTTTATTTCTTGCTGAAATCTTTGGTGTTAATGATGACTTCATCTGGTGACATCAATGACAACTTTGTCTTAGGAACTCAAAATTTCCAACATAAATCCTTACTCATTTTGAAATACCTTGCCAAAGGTGTGCTCACTGGTTTTGCATTTTCTATGTTGAAAGCACCTTCTCAATATAGTCCTCTTGTGACAATTTAAGCAAATTTTTCTTCCTATCTCTTAATATTTTCATTCCAAGGATTTGCTATACAGCCCCCAAATTCTTAATGGTAATGGCAAACGTGCTTGCCAATTTCCCTTTTAGGTCATTTGTGTCTTGCATGTTAGACCCTACAACCAACATGTCATCTACATACAGTAATAGAATAATGAAGGAACCATCACTAGTTTTCCTAAAATATACACAGTGATCAAATTGACATTTTTTGAATTCATTTTCAGCCATAAAACTATCAAATTTCTTGTATCACTGCCTAGGTGCCTGATTGAGGCCATATATGCTTTTATTTAACCTACACATGATATTTTTATTACCCTTTACCTCATATACCTATGGTTGATGCATGTAAATATCCTCCTCCAAATATCCATGAAGGAAAGCTATATTTACATCAAGTTGCTCAAGGTGCAAATTTTCAATAGCAAAAAAAAATAAAATTATTCTAATGGAGGTCATTTTTACAACTGGTGAGAAAATCTCATCAAAGTCAATTCCCTTATTCTATGCAAAGCCTTTTACTACAACTCTAGCTTTATGTATTTTATTGCATCTCACCTCCTCCATGACTCTATACACCAATTTGTTATGTAGTGCCATTTTTCCTATAGGTAGCTCAACCAACTCCCATGTTTGGTTGTGAAGAAGAGACTCCATATCCTCATTCATTTCATTCTACCACTTCTTGTAGGTACTCATTTATAAAGTTTCATCCAAGCACTCTGGCTCACCAACATCAGTATATAACACATAATTAAGTGTGGGGAAATAATAGTCTGGTAACTTACCCTTGTAGAAATAACATAATCAAAAAACTTTGGGGGATTCTACTTCTCCTGGTATATTTTTTGACAACACCTACTAGAGATTGAGGTGTTAGTTGTTGCTTTTATTGAACACTTTATGGTGAAGTTTGTGTCTCTTGTTCCTAGACATCTCATTGTACTCTTGGTACTATTGGCTCACCATAAAGCTCAACATATTGAGAATCATCCTTCTTTACCTACAACCTATCCTTATACAAACTCTTCTCATTAAATACATCCCTACTTTTGATGATTGTACGGTTAATATTATTCCATAACCTGTAACCCAATCCATCAAATCCATAACCAATAAAATAACATTTTTGTAATTTTGCATCTAACTTATTTCTATTCTCCTTATCAATATGATCAAATGCCTCACATACAAAAAATTTAAGAAAAAAGTAATTGTAAATTTTACCAGTCCATACCTCTTCTGTAATCCTGCCATATAATGCACTTGAAGGTCCTCTATTGATCAAATAAACTACAATGTCAACACAATATGTCCATAAAAACAAAGGTAATCTTGCATGCAATCTAAGGCACCTGGAATGCTCCATAATAGTCCTATTCATACTTTTATACACCTCATTCTCTTGAGGTGTTCTAGGTGTTACCTTAATACTCATAATTCCATTCAATGAGAAATAATAATCAAAATTATTAGAACAATACTCACCACCATTATCAAATTTGAGACACTTGACCTTATTACCAAGCTCATCTCTACTAATGCCTTCCATTTCTAAAAGGTATCAAACACATCAGATTTCCTTCTAATGCAATATACCCACGTCTTTCTAGTGGTATTATCTATGAAGGTAACATAATAATTAAATCCACCTAAAGAAGTTACCTGAGTCGGTCTCCATAAATTGTTGTGTACCAGCTCCAATTTATCCTTTTTATTTTCTTTTTAAAATTTTATAAATCTTACCCTCTTCTATTTTTCATGGATGCAGTCCTCACAAAATCCCAAATCAACCTCTTTTAGCTTTGGCAGAAAATTTCTCTAGTGAAGAATCTTCATTTCCTTTTCACTCATGTGGCTCAATATATGGTGCCACAACTCTGCACTCTCTCCTGTAGCCACTAATTTCATTGTAAAATTAAAAGTATTGGTAAGTAAATATAAAGTACCAATCATATTACCCTTGGCTACCACCATTTATCCTTTGGTGACCTTCCAAGAATGATATCCGAATGCAGTGACATATCCTTCATTTTCAAGTTTGCTTACTGAAATTAAATTTCTCTTGAGGTCTGGAATATGTCGGACATCATTTAAAATCCAATAATTTCCATTTGGTAGCTTCATTTTAATTTTGCCCATACCAAAAATCCTTCCAGGATAGTCATCTTCCAATAGCATCCGTCCATAATCACTTTGGACATATTTTATAAAATATTCATGGTGATATATAGCATGAAAAGAGGCCCCAGAGTCTATTACCCAGTAATCACTAATTATTATCTAATGATAAAATTAAGGCATCCTACGGAATTTCACCTACAATATTTGCTTCATGATTACCTTGAATTTCTTTGTCCCATTTTTTGATATTCTTTCTGCTCCAACAATCCTTTTTCAGATGTTCCTTCTTTTTGCAATACCAATGCTCAAACTTGCTCTTTCCTCTAGACTTTGATCTTCCTTTTGATATTCCTCTGCTTGGAATTATACCCCTCTCCTTCTATCTTCCTCTGTCATCCTTTGTTAATGTAGTTGATGAAGTTGCTTCACATGAATATTTTCTTCGCATATCTTCACTTAGAATTACTCCAACAACATCATCAAATACAAATTTATTAGAACTAGATACAAAATTACTAACTTCCATAACTAGACTGTTCCAACTATCTAACAAAGAGCATATGAGAAGCAAAGCTCTAATTTCATCATCAAATTCAATTTTAACATAGTATAATTGATTTTTTACCTCTTTAAAATTATTAAGATTGTCCTCCACGGACTCACCTTAATTGATTTTCATATTGAACAATTTTTTTATAAAGAACTTTTTTAGATGCAGAAGGATTTTCATACAACCTGGTAAGGGCATCCATTACATATTTTGATATTTTCTCCTTTGAGATGTTGAAAAGCCATTTGACTTCTCAAGCATAAGTGTATTATCTCCAAAGCCTTTCTCTGTCTAGCAGCTCCCATAACTCATATGTTATATTGAATGGTTACTTTGCTTTTCCACCCAAAGGAAGATACATATATTTCAATAATAAATAATATTCAATTTGTATTTTCCATAATGCAAAGTTCTGCCCATTGAATTTCTCCACTTTGAGTTTTGATTCTTCTGCCATTTGCTCCCACTCAAAACAATTCCCTAATTTTGAGTACCCAAAAAAATATGCTCTAATACCAATTGTTAGTTTTTATTTATTAATAAACCAATAATATAGAGCAATTTATTTAAATAGATTTGCATAAGAACATAAAAATAACCAAAACAATCACACAATAGATTGAAACAGTATGTAATGAGGTTCACCTAGTGTGGGCTAATTTCCTAGAGAATAATTTTAGTCCTTATTAAGTCCTCCAAGAACCATAGGGAATCACCGATAGCCAAGTTTCAACCATTGTACACATCTTATTAATGTCTCAAAAACAAAGAAATCCTCTCCACATACACTGTCTCTCCCAAAAATCACACACTGAGAAATCACATTGATTTCTATGCAACCATTAATTTTATAGATTATATCTTGGAATTTTTTTTTTGTAGATAATATATTATAGAATTAATACTGGGTTTTACAGGTTGACCCAAAACCTTTTACAAAAATCAGCCCAGGGTTGTTGATGAACATGTCCTTACTAAGGATCCTATATATGTAAAATCTACATGCCGCCAAAGCCATTACATCCGGTAAGGCACATAACCTGTTATCAAAAAGAAACTTTCCATACAATATTTTGGGTATACCCCTAGAAAACACACCTGCATCATAATTACAAAAAAAGAAACAGACACAGATCTCTTCCTTGAAACAATGGAGAAACAAAAAGCTACAGACACACATAACAAAGTACTAAAATAAACTCCCACAAGCTCTGTATTGACAATTACTATTAATAATTCTTTGGTAATTACTTTATTCCATATATGATATGCTTTAGGACCTCCTCTGTATTGGCCAATCAGTATTTGAGAAGTGAACCTTCTGGTTAGATTTATGGCAGTGGCTATCTGGTGGTCCATGTGGCTCTGGTTTGAAGTCTTATATTATCGTTTCTTTCCTGTCCTATGATTATCAACCAACCTCAAATTACTAATATGACTAGGATCCATGTTATATGACATGTGATTTTCCCCATTAGTCTTTGTGGTATTTCCTAGCAGCATCCACCAAGACTGACAACTCCGATAATTTTTATTATGAGTCCATTTCAAAAAAGAGATGAGAATACTCATAGCCTTTGAACTTACAGTGCCTTCCTTGTTGGTAAATTCAACTATCATTATTGGAATTCTTGTTGAATAAGCTCCTCTACTTCACTCAGGACACCATATTCCCATTTGAAAAGTCCATCACCATCGACACCCTAATTGGCCAGCTTATTAGCAACTTTGTTAGCTTCCCGAAAGATATGTTGGGATTTTTTGTCATGTCTTCCCTGGAAAAGGATCCTAGCCTCTTCAATAGTTGTTTTAATCCTCCAAGGAGGTGTTTTTCAATTATTGAGGAGATTTATAACATGCATAGAGTCTCCTTCTATGATCAAATTGCCTTCTAAGTCTTGAGTCATTTGAAGGCCTCTCCACATAGCTCTAGCTTCAGCTTCATTTTTTGTCCTTGTTCCAAAATATTTGAAAAATGCAAGCATAATATTCCCATTATGATCTCACACAATACCGCCAGCGCTTGCTCTGCCAGGATTGTCCTTAGCTTCTCCATAAAAATTAAGCTTAAACCAACCCATAGGAGGTGGGGACCACTTAACATTGGCTCTAGGGTTGACTACCCTAGGCACAGACTCATCTAACAAGGTTAATATTAAATATTGAGAAATCATGGTCTCTTGCAGATGAGGTTTATGGCTATCAAAAGGGATAATGTTCACATTCTCGTTGGCAAAGGATAGGATCCTAGCAATGATAGTTTTATGATCATGGATAGACTCATTAAATACTCTATGGTTCCTTTCTAACCACACCTACCAAATATAGTGATTGAGATAAATTTTCCACATGTATCTAAGTCTTTGGATTGAAAAGGGTAATGCCACTAGACAAACAAATCAAGTACGGTGGTTGATTTAACCCAAGAAATATTCAAGGTCTAAAAAGCCCCACTTAGGATAGTAAAGGAAAAAAAGGTACTCAAGGAAAATGTGATAAATGGTCTCCTAATTAGCCCTGCATAGATAACAACAATTAGTGATATAAATACCTTTATGTATCATATTATAAATGGTTAGAATTCTTCCTTGGATAACCAACCATAAAAAGACTATAATTTTTAGAATTAAATTTTTTATCCAAACTAAGTCCTTTTGGAAGACAAAATCATTGTCATCAAATAGAAGCTTTTAAGCTTATTTAACAGTGAACTACCTATTTTTTGTAGGATTCCAGGTCACTTGATCTTCCTTGGGTCTTATGGGGATAAACTATTGCCTGATAATGTTACAAAGATCATTTGATTCTGCTTGAAATCCTTGAATCCTTATTTGTTTCCACTTCATTCTACTTCTGTCCTCAACCATATAATCTAAGACTTTTTTGCCAATGAGTTCTTTCATGATATCTCTGATTCGGGCTACATTAGGATATTGCATCAGTGGTTCGTCCTTAGCCCACCTGTCATTCCAACAATTTATCCTATCACCATTGCCTAAAACCCATATTAATTTTTTTTGATGATTTACTTACAATTGAGAATTGCTTTCCAAAAAGCAAAACCTCTGATTAGAACTGAGTCACTTAGAAATTCCATATTTTAAAGACACTTTCATTTGATGATAGTTGTCCATTCATTTTCTTCACCAGAAATGAGGTGCCACACCTGCTTAGCTAGTAAAGCTAAATTCATACTAGTAATTCTCCTCAGACCTAAGCCCCCATTTTCCCTGGGTCTGCACACTTTGGTCCATCCTACAAGGTGTATCCTTTTTTTCTCCTCTAATCCAATCCATAAAAAATATTTTTGGATTTTCTCAATTTTTTAGAAAACCTTCACAAGGGCTTTGAAAATAAAGAGGAAATATACTGGAATAATCTGAAGAGAGGCCTTAGTGAGGTCCAGCTTTCCTTCTTGAGATAGAAGATGACCTTTCCATCCAACAAGATTTTTTGAATTCTTTCAATAACCCTATCCCACATTGACTCTCTCGGAGAACCAATGAAAAGAGTGAGACCAAGATACGAAGTGGGGAGGTTTGCTATATCACACCCTAAAATTTTTGCAATCCTTCCTTACCTCTGAATGGGGGTGTTCAAGAAATATAACTTGCTTTTACTAAAATTAACTTTCTGACCAGCAACATCCTCGTAGAGTTGCAGGATGTATTTAATTCTTTTGGCCTCAACCACCGACGCCTTAGTCAATAGAAGGGTATCATCGATGAATTTTTGGTGAGAAACAACCCTAGTGAGATATTTTGCCTTGATTCCTAATATTAGCCTTGAAATTCAAGCATTTTTTATGGTTATGCCTAAAGCTTCTGCCACAATGATGAATAACATGGGGCTGATAGGGCCCCCCTACCTAATTCCTCTACGACTTTGAAAGTAACCAGTAGTTGTTCCATTAACCAAAATCGAGAATTAGACACCAATGATAGACTCATCAATTATGGCTTTTTTTGGACTTATTTTTTTAGTTTAGAAAGTTTCCATGCATAAAAGCAACCAGTTACCAAAAATAGAGACAAACTTATTTTTAGCCAAATTTAGGCTCTATCTTATCACAAGGTTCAAACCATGGCATGGGTGAGTTTGTGAGGGGGTGGTTGTGTATTAAATTTCCTATTTATAAGCATAGCTCTTGGCTTTACGAGGGATCAGCCCTCTGCATTGGTCATAGGAGTTGCTCAGTCTTTTGGCTATTGGCCTGTGTATTGTTTTGTATTTTTTTTGTTCTATTTTCTTTGTGTTGTTTTTGGTGTTTTTTGTGTGTTTGTTTGTTATTTTTGTGGTTTTTTATGTGTGTCTTGTGTCTTTTGCAAGTGTGAGATATTTTTGGAGAAATAAATTCCCCTATCTCTTTGATACTTGCCCAAAAATGACATCCCAATTAATATGTTTTTCACAATCAAACAAAAAAATTTAATTTAATATATTTTTATTCAAATTTTTAAAAATTTATGAAATATTTTTTTTTAATAACCAAATAATTATCCAATAAAATATTAATTATTCATTTTTATTATATTAGAAGAATTTGTAAGTCTTTACAATTTTCTATACCTCTTCGTGGGTTCTAATTTGAACCTTGTTTCTTGCTTCCACTATAAAGTTGCATCAAGTAAACCTTTTACCATCCACATATCCACTGGTACTACGAGGCTCAAGGGATTAGAACTCTTGTCTCCACACTCCTATAAAAATATTTTGACAGTTAAATTTCACTTATAATTCTCAAATAATTTTTTTTCACTTCTTATTTTTTCGTGTTTTTCCTAAAGGTTATCCTCTAAAATAGTTTATCTTATTTAGTTATATCTAGCTATGATGTTCACAATTATTTCTTATAAAAAAAACATGCATGAAATTTTTTATTTTAAATATTTAACCAAAGTTTCTTTCTTTCCTTATCTCCCTTAAAAAAAAACGTGCTTGGTAAATAAAACATTACTTGACTTTTTTAAATATTGTCATATGCATTGATTTAAACAAAAATCATTCCCATGTGCCCTTAATTTTTGCTTTTTTATTAAACTCTATAAAGTAAACTAAAGCATACCTTATTTTATTGTGTAATATTAAAATTATTGTTGTCTGTGTGACAAATTTTTTTTGAACTTGATCTCTTTGTATTCTTTTCATAAGGTGAATCTTCATTGTTAGTATTTTTGAATTTATGCTCAAGGAGGCTTTCGATCAAAAACACTTTAGATTTCAAGTCATTTACTATTTTCAATGTTGCTTTAGATGTTTCAATAAGAAACACTTTAAATTTCTTTATTTCTTAATAGATTGCTCTAGTCTTCAAGATACACTAGGCTTAATCTACTACCCAATTATGACTTGATTGTTGTTCAGTACATTTTTTTGGATAATGTTATCTATTATCATCCACTTCTCTTAATCTCTTATTTATCTACCTTAAAAAATATATTACACCTTAAAAATGAATTTCACTTAAACACTTTGATTTTTTAAATATTTTAAATGATGCCTTTGTGCATGTTTCAAACTTCAAAATTTGTCAAACATGTCAAATCTCATTAATTTTGGGTAGGGCAATTAGCAAAATGTATCTTCATCAGTTAGATAAAATTATTCTTTCCAAAGTATAATGTTTCAACCTTCACAAATAAGATTTTCATTTTATTTGACCTCACATGCAATTGGTACAATTTGAAATCTTATTCTCCAAATGCAATCAAGAAAAAACACTTTCTTAAGCACCCTTAAATAATTATAGTAAAGACCTAGTTTAATTCTAACTCACATCCATAGGCTTTCATTTTATTTATATATTTTAGAAATTTTATTTTCTGCATAGATGTGACTTATTTTTTTGCTCATTGTAATGACTACTTGTTTTCTTTCTCCTTCCTTAGGTGCTTAAACACAAAAATAATATCTCAAGAGTGTCACTTTACAAAAATTATTGTAATTATTCTCTCCATATTTGGTAGTCAGTCTAGCAAAATTTCTCTTAATTGAGTTTATCACTGGATGGCAAAAATTGTCCCAATACCTTCACTTAGACACTTCATGATTCTAATACCACTTTTAATTTTCTAGCTAGATTAACTCATAATTTTTTTTGTATATAATCAAGTATAAATCATATAAATACCATATACAAAATAATAATAAATCAAACTTTTTGAATAACAACAATATCTCATAGGATTCGAGGGCTTGGTTCAACGGTCAAAATGCTTCTACAGGAGCATGGAGACTAGGGTTGCAATCCCTTGGGTCCCATAGTGCTGGTGGACATATCGCATGAGCATAACCAACTACGTAAAAGGTTTAATTGATACAACTTGAGGTTATAGTGGTGACAAGGAGTGAGATTCAAACCCATGAAGAGGCATAGAAAATTACGAGTTACACCAATTCCTCTAGTATAATAATAATAATAATAATAACAATAATAAAAAAATATCTCACAAATATATTCAATATCAAAATATCACAATAAATTTTTAAAGATATTACATTGCATGGATCTTTATCTCCAATATATAAATTCACATGACCTTTCAATACTCAAACTATTGCTCTCCTCGGAAGATGCAATATTTCACAATCCTCATACTAAGAAAAAACTCTCATCTTGTCACATATTGTGTGACTCTTCATTTTCTCTCTTGACATCTTGCACTTTCTCTTCTATAACATATACATTAGATACAATATAAACCATTCTACTAAACTAATATATATAAGGGGGTCAAATAATGTAATACTTCTAACAACATGGACCTAGGTATGAGTGATAATAAGTGTAACCATATTTCATATATAATACAACCTTCATGTTCTCCACTAGCTCTAATTCATTTTAAAAACATGACATTTAAAATTCCGAGTCATTCAAATCTCAGGCCTCGTTGGACTGAACGCTTGTCCATTTCCTAGTGCTTTTAGTGACATAAAAGGTTTAAAATGATTTTGGCATGGTGGTTATAGGGGCGGACTACACGAAGATCCGTGTGGTAGCTTCTGGGGCATACAACGCAGAATACTGTGGCAGCCATAAAAAAGTTGGATAGCGTTCCTGGATTCGTAGCGGCTACCGATTCCACCATGTAAATTCAAAAAAAAAAAAAATCCAAGTCATTATGAAATAATGGTAACTAGGACATAAATGTAGGAGAATGACCCAAGTTTAAATATCTACATTATGATTGCCATTCATATAATAAGGATTCATGTTATAATATTATTTATTGTAATACCATATTATTATGGTTTATTAAAATAATATATGTTTATTGTTAACATGAGCAATATGATTTATTGAAACGGATGTAATAAAAGTCGGGTTAACTTTAATTTATGAACCAACTAAACAAATATTGGGTTTTTTTTTAATGTTAGAACTTTATTATCTTTTGTTATACATTAATTTGAAATCGAATATTTTAAATTAAGGTTCATTATTGTAAGAGGGATGTGTGCACCAAATTTGGGTGTAATCCAACTCATTTTTATTTTTAGTAGTTTTTAGAAAAAGACGTTTTTTAAGGTTTCTTTGGTTTTTTGGTTTCTATATGATAGATTGTATTCTTTTTGAGAGGGGGCGTGAATTTACGAATGAGAAGAATATTTATTTGTAGGTTTCTTCCATTATATTGCATTTGTGTTATGTGATTGGAATTTATTTTATTGGTCTCTTGTACCTGAGTTTACACCATTTGGTATCAGAGCGGGTGTGATCTCGCTAGTGAAGGGAAGATGTCACCTCAAAGATATGCCTAGATGAATAGGTAGATCGATGATCTGCATGAAAAAATAGCATGAATGACTGGTGTGATTTATCACATGGGAGGGAGACATCTCAGGGCATGTGCAGATCAAGGATCTAATAATGAAAACGTACCTCAAGAACATGGATTTAAGGGCCATGCAGAAGCAAAACCAGATGACCCAAAGGAAGAAGGATAGAAGAAGGACATGGTTTTGAAAATTAAATGATACGAGCTCTAGAGGGGCTTAAGGGAAATCAATATGGGATCAAGATCTAGGTTTTTGAGTATACGGGTGGGTTGAAAACAAAGGAGTTGATCGATTGGATAAATAGCCTAGAAAAATATTTTAAATGGAGTAACCTTGCTCAAAAGAAGAAGGTTAAGATCGCATGCACAAAGATGGAGGGACATGCATTGATTTGGTGGGATCATTTACAGACTACATGACAGAGGAATGGAAAGGAAAAGATTAGGTATTGGACAAATATGAAGAAGTTACAAGAAAAATTTATACTTGTACACTACTCCCAAACCCTATTTCCTAGATTTTAGAATCTTCGACAGAAGGATCAAAGCATTGAGGACTATTCTAATTAATTCTACAAGCTATCCATTCGAGTGGGGCATAATTATATGGAGGAAAAAAAGGTTGCTAGGTATGTAAATGACCTATTTTTGCTGTCAAATATGAGATGAGCATGCATCGCACTTTTACAGTGGAGGATGCATATCAAATGGCCCTCAATACAGAGGGGAAATTAAAAAGGGTTAATAGAAGAGGTAAGAAGGTATTCACACCCTCTTCAGGTCGAGGTTGAAGAGGATCTAATTTTCTCGAGGGATAATCCTCAATACTTGCTAAACAAGAAGAAGATGAGTAGAATCTAAGAGGAAAAGGATACCAATGAGGTAGAGGTTATGGTGGTGGACGAAATGGAAATTATCCAAGAAGGGTGTATACCTATTATGGATGTGGTGAGGAGGGGCACAGTACATTTTAGTGTCTCCAATGTGATATCCAAGAAATGGGTCAAGAAGGAAAAGGAAGGGTCAATCTAGTTGAGATGGAAGAGTAGGATGAGGATGAAGTTGTTGCTGACATGGAGGAAGCACTTATGATAAGGAGGATGCTAATTTTTCCTAATAAAGAGAAGATATTGAGAAAACCAAAGGGGCAGACCATATATGGTGATGATTCTAGGCCGTGAATGAACATCTTTCAAACAAGGTGTACATTAGGAGGGAAGGTATGTAACATTGTCATTGATGGTGGTAGTTGTGAGAATATGGTGTCAAATATCATGGTTGATAAAATGAACCTAGAATATGAAAATAATCCTTATCCATATCGCATCTCTGGGTTAATAAGGGGAATGAGATAATATTATATCATAGGTGTTTAATTAAATTTTCAATTGGGAGCACTTACCATTGGATCCCAATGGATGCATGTCACATTCTATTGGAAATACCTTGGTAGTATGACAGGGATACTAACCATAAGGGGAGAAAGAATAACTACACATTCTTGAAGGATGGTGTAAAGGTAGTTCTTGTACCTCTGAAGGAGGATGGGCTGAGTGACAGCTTGTTGACAGTGAAGGAGTTTCTTGTAGAGATCAAGGATGCTAGCTTCTCTTATGTCTTAATAGCTAGGAAGTTAGAAATAGAGGAAGTGGTTAAGCCTATAGCAGCAACTAAGTTGCTATGTGAATATAAATATGTCACACCAGAGGAGTTACCAGATGGGCTACCACCAAATAGGGATATTTAGAATCACATGGATTTTATTCCAGGATCAACACTTCCAAATCAGGCAGCTTATCGGTTGAACCCAACACAGAATGCAGAGTTGAGTAGGCAAGTGACAAAGTTGATAAAGAAGGGATTAGTTAGGGAGAGTATGAGTCCATGTGTGACTATAGAATTATTGACCCCAAAGAAATATGGTGATTTGCGGATGTGTGTGGATAGTAGAGCCATAAACAAGATCACAATAAAGTATTGATATCCTATACTAAGAGTGGATGACATGATGAATGGATTGGCTAGAGCTAAATACTTTAGTAAAATTGATCTATGAAGTGGCTACTACTAGATCAAAATTAGAGAAGGGGATGAATGGAAGACAAATTTTAAGATAAAATATGGGTTTTACGAGTGGATGGTGATGCCATTTGGGTTTTCTAATGCACCCAGTACATTTATGAGGTTGATGAATAGAGTACTACAGGAATATAATGATAAGTTTATGGTTGTGTATTTTGATGATATTTTGATTTATAGTAAAAGTGAATAAGAGCATTTGTTACACCTAAAATTAGTGTTAGACGTGCTCAGGAAGGAGAAATTGTATGTCAACCTGAAGAAATCTAGATTTCTTCAGGATAGTTTACTGTTTTTAGGATTTGTAATCTCAAGAGATGGCATGAAGATGGATGACAAGAAAGTGAAGGCAATTCTGGAATGGCCTATTCCACAAACTATAACATAATTAAGGAGCTTTCATGGCCTAGCTACCTTTCACAGAAAGTTCATCAAGAAATTCAGTAGTATAGCTGCCCCTATAACTAAGTGCACGAAGGGAAAAGAGTTTGTATGGACTACGACAACAACAGAGAGCTTTGAAATCTTGAAGAAGAAGGTGTTGGAAGACCCTATTCTAGTGTTACAAAATTTTAGTAAGGTGTTTGAGGTTGATTGTGATGCCTTATTTTTTGGAATTGGTGGTGTCTTAAGTCAAGAGGGCTAACCTATAGCATTTTTTAGTGAGAAGTTGAATGACGCAAGGAAGAATTATTCTACATATGATGTGGAATTTTATGCAATTTTGCAAGAATTATAATATTGGAGGCACTACTTACTCTCAAAGGAGTTTGTGTTGTTTACTGATCATGAAGCATTGAGGTATGTCAACTCTCAGAAAAAGTTAAATAGCAGGTATGCCAAATGGGTTTCATTTTTGCAACAATATACATTTATCCTAAAGCACAAGTCGGGAAAAAAAAATATTATTGCTAATGCATTGAATAGGAGAGTCTTGTTGTTGACCAATGTGGAGAATGAATTGGTGGGATTTGAGGGGATTAAATATTTGTATGAATCTAATGCAGATTTTGGGAATATTGTGCAACAATGTAAATGTATGGTAGAGGGTGAGTCTCGTACTATTTTTGAAGAGTATTTTTTATAGAATGGTTACTTATTAAGCGTAATTGATTATGCATTTCCAATAGCTCTATGAGAGAGAACATCTTGAGGGAATTACATAGTGGGGGTTTGGCTGGTTATTTTAGAGTAGCCAAAACTACCACTCTTGTAGAGGAGAAGTACTATTGGTTGAAAATGAAGAGAGACATAATCAGGTTTGTCTCTATATGCAGAGTATGTCAAATGGCTAAGGGCCATGTGCAAAATATAAAGTTGTATATGCCACTACAAGTTCCTACATGACCATGGACTGATCTGAGTATGGATTTTGTGTTAGGGTTGCCCAAGACACAGAGTGGTAAGGATTAAATTTTTATTATGGTAGACATGTTTTCAAAAATTGTGCATTTCATTGCTTTCTAGAAAACTAATGATGCAACTAGGATTGCAGTCTTATTATTTGATGAGATTATGTGGTTGCATGGTGTTCCAAAGACTATTAATTTTGATCGGGATACTAAGTTCTTGAGTCACTTTTAGAGGACGTTGTGGAAGAAGTTGAACACCAAGTTGTAGTTCAGTAGTTCTTACCACCCACATACTGATGGACAAACAAAGTTAGTGAATAGAATCTTGGGAAACCTCTTACAATGCATAGTTGGAGAAAAACCAAAACAATGGGATTTAGCCTTGTCACAAGCCAAATTTGCATACAACAGCTCAGTGAATAGGTCAATAGATAAATCCCTTTTTCAAATTATTTATGGTTAAAATCCTAGAGGTGTATTAGATTTGGTTAAGTTACCAATAGGGGAACAAGTTAGTGATGATGCAGAAGCATTTACTGAGCACATCCAGAAAGTGCAAGAGTTAGTGAGGGAAAAATTGTAGAGTTGTAATGCTCACTACAAAGAGTCTGATAATGCACACAGAAGGGTGAAAGTGTTTTAAGAGGGTGATATGGTCATGGTTCATCTTAGGAAATAAAAATTTCCTAAGGGGACGTATAACAAACTAAAAAGTAAGAAAATCAAGCCATGCAAGATTTTGAAGAAGATCAATGATAATGCCTATAAAGTGGAGCTACCCGATGAATTTGATATTTCACCCATTTTTAATGTTTCTAATTTATTTCAATATCCTGGTACTTCTTAGGGTGGTAAATTATAAGAGACAGTAATTTGGGCATGAAAAATACCTAAGAAGAAAAAATACAGAGTTGCACAGGTGCTTGATAAGAAGGTGATCACCACGAGACATGGGAGCTACAATAGATACCTGGTTTAGTGGGAAGGATTACCACAGTCAGATAACACTTGGGTTTTAGAGTCAAATCTAAAGAAAATTGATAGCCAGAAGCTACAAGATTTTAATTCAGCTAAACTCACAAGAGTTTAGTTTTTTTTCACCAGAGGAGAATGATGCACCTTGTCGAAGCCATAACTTGTGAACCGTACACCCGTTTGCCTTGAAATTTAACAGGTGGTTCCGCATGCATGTTCTTCATAAAGGTCATATTTGATGTGCCTTACTTTCCAAAAAACATACTTTCAAGACCTAACTCCTCCATCTAGTGTCCCAAAATTAGCTTTTGATTTATTTTCCTAGTTTTTTTGAGTTTTTTGAATGTTAGAACTTTATTATCTTTTGTTATACATTAATTTGAGACCAAATATTTTAAATTAAGGTTCATTATTGTAATAGGTATGAGTGCACCGAATTTGGGTACAATTTGACTCATTTCTATTTTTAGCAATTTTTAGAAAAAAGATGTTTTTTAGTGTTTCTTTGGTTTTTTGGTTGCTATATGACAAATTGTATTCTTTTGGAGAAGGGGTGTGAATTCAGTAATGAGAAGAATATCAATTTGTAGGTTTTTCTTATTATATTGCATTTGTGTTATGTGATTGGAGTCCATTTTGTGTGCAGCGTAACGGTTTGGGCTTTGGCTCTTCTTCAGGAGGTCCAAGGTTCAAACCGTGGCGTGGGTAAGTGTGTGAGGGGGTGGATGTGTGTCTCCCTGGTGGAGTTATTGTAAAAGGTTGGGGGATTCCTGGTCAAAACCCCCATTCTTAATATTACCAAAAAAAAACAATTTACTCAAAAGATAAGCATTCCAATGCTTAAAGGATAAAAGTAAATCCTTTATTCTTAGAATATAATGACATAATAACCATATTACCATAATGGTTTAATTATTATATAAATTCAACTACCTACCTAGAGGTATTATAATTGCGTTTTACTATAAATCATAGGTTTTTGAAAGTAGTCCTAGTTCTTTTGTATTGGAGTTTTAACTTGGATCTCAAAGCCATACGACTAAGCTATCCCTTATGGGACAAAAAATATTTAAGGTAATGCATGGATTTTAAAAATGCTCCAATTCACATGTATCAAGTTTGAAATTGTGTCTTAGATATGAAAATCCAAAGTTATATATGAAGTGGTTTGAACCTAGGTCTCTTGGATGAGAATCAAAAGACATACCATTATGTTTCTCAACATGGAAAAAAAAATTAAGGTATAGAATGGGGTTTGAACTTGGGTATTTTATATGAAAACATAAAGATATAGCACTATAGTATCCTTCCTAGGACATTAAAATTTTATGGTAAAGTGCATCTTTTGAAAGGGTCCCTGAACCATGTACTCGGGTTTGAACTTGGATCCCCTTGATGAAAACCCAAAGACATACCACTATGATATCCCTCATTGGACAAAATTTTAGGGTAAAGCACAAATTTTTTTGAAATTTTTCAAGTCCCCTTGTATGAGTGTTTGAACATGGATCTACTAAATGAAAACCCAAAGATAAAACACTACAATATCCCTCATGGGAATACATTTTAGGGTAAAGCACAAGTTTTTAAAAGGATCCTAGTCCCTTGTATCAAGGTTTGAACTTGAATCTTTTATATGAAACACCAATAACATATCACTATGGTATCCCTTACAAGAATATTTTCTTACTTATTAAGAGATTAATAAAATAATTTAAAATAATTATTGAAAGTAATATTATAATACATAATTATCTAAATTGTAATTGACATAATTAATATCTCATAATATTATTACAATTTTATTTGGGTTTGGTTATGTTTAATGTGTAATTTATTAAGAAAGTCATTTATTTTTATAATATATGCCATTACTACTAATTTCATATAATATTGATTATTTTATAATATAATAGTAATTATAATTTTTAATTTAATAATATAATATTATAATGTAATATTAAATGTTTCTAAAATTAGTTTTATCATTTTTTTAATAAAATTAAATGTCAAGAAGCATGTTTTCATGATATTCTATTTTTAAGTGAAATAAAAACAAACAAAATATTTATGATTGTTCCAATTCTAAAAGAGACATAAAAGTAAAAAAAGATATAGTGTTATATTTAATTGTTATTATTTTTCTAAATAAGATGAAAACCTTAAAATATTTCTATTTTGTTATTTTCTAAACAATTTTGTAATAAATTATTGTAGATTTGTTTTATCTAAGTCAAGTAGAATTTATTTGAAATAGACCACCCTTCACTCATGCTCAAATTTAAACCTTATAATGGATTTTGTCATATTTATTTTTTTTGTTCATGTGACTAGTGTTTTTTGCAGCTGGTGGGGCACTGGTATAGGTTTTTTATCTACAAATTCATGCATGGGAAACATCTACTTTGGCATCAAGTATTTCCCAAGGTGTGTTTGGATTCGATGTCGCAAAAAGGCCCTAGCAAGAAATAACAAAGTGTTGGAGATCCCTGACAATGAGGCACCAGACCCCACCATAATAGTCTTGGAGAAGATGACAATTTCATCGACCTCCAACAAGTATCAACCAGATTGAAGAGTACTGTCCGGCCTCATCGGTGCAAGTTGTTGATTTGTGTGATTCCCTAAATCTTCTGTTTTATAGCCGACGGTTCCGGGGGCACAAGGAGTCGAAGGCAAAATCTAAAGATGATGGCAAGAACGATGATAAGAAGTTAGATGAGGACTACAAGGAAGGCCGCTTGGCCTCTTGGTGTCCATTCTATGGGATGTTTTTTTTGACCATATTCTATTATTTTTATATGGGCACAAGCTACTCTGCATGGTGCTTGCATGATTAGTTTTTGTCTTTGTTAGTTCTTTTTGCGTCTTTCTTTTCGATGGCCATAATATTAGGCTTCCATAGTTTAGTTTGGCTGTATTCTAATGGAAGAGTAGGTCTTGGCCATTTTTGTTGTCAGTTTAAACTTTTAGGGCTTGGCCTTTGTCCAATTGGTCAGTGGACCCTATTTTGTAAAATGGTTTTGGGTCAACCAGTTAAAACCCGGTGTTAATTATAATATTCTCTTACTTACCAAAAAAAAAAATTTAACATGAATGTAATTATTCTTTGTAAAAATGAATGTGTATACCATAATTTTAAATAGGTTACAACATATATTAGTTTATTAACATGAAAATGACTTACTAGAACCAAAAACCTACCACTAATATTCAAGGAATTCAATCATAAGATCACAACTTTGTTTTACAATGTAAAACTTCTAACTTTTTGTAAAATACACCATAACCATTATGCAATATTATTTTATTTGTAAAATCTATTTATAGAAAATTATTTTTACTTACACCAATTGTACAATATCTTTTAAATGTAATATATATATATTTAATTAGAATATAATTTATTGATTAAAATGAAGAACACAAGCTTATACTGAGAGGATGGGTGGACAATATAAGACCACTTTTTACTTTTCTTTTCAATTCAATATTATGTAGTGTACAAATAGTAGTATCAATAGCAGTAATCAAAGCAATGAAAAAAACACCATACACAATAGAGACATAGATTTAACGTGGTTCACCCAATGTGGGCTACATCCATAGAGAAAATATTTCTTTTAAATATTTCTCAAATAATATTTTGGTAATCCTTCCCAATTACAATGTTTATGGACCTTTGTCCAAAGGATATGTTGATCCCTTAAATCTAGTTGGTGGATCTCTATTCACTGGATAACTCTTTCTCCTCTGCTCTGGATGGTGATCTTCTAGAAGACTACCTCCCTACACTAACTGTGGATATCTCTCCACTTGAATACTCTTGTCCTCAATTAGAAGACCTATCCTCAATTGTCCTGGATTATGGATCTCTATCCACTTGAGACTCTATCCTCTCTACTCTGTCACATCCAAATATCTGCTCAATAGGTTCACTTAGAACCTTATAAAATATACTCAATAGGTGCACTCAGAACCTTCTCAAATCTACTCAAACAAGTTCACTCAAAACATGCTCAAATATGCTCAATAGACCCACTCATAACCTACTCAAATCTACTCAATATATCCACTTATAACCTACTCAAATATTCTCAATAGACCCACTCAGAACCTTCTCAAATTTTCTCAACAAGTCCACTCAAAACCTTCTCAAATCTGCTCAACAAGTTCACTCAAAACTTTTCCAAATATGCTCAACAAGCTCACTCAGAACTTGTCCAAATATGTTCAACAAGCTCACTTAGAACTTGTCCAAATATGCTCAACAATCTTACTCATAAATTTTCCAAATATTCTCAACAAACTCACTCAGAACTTGTCAAAATATGCTCAACAAGCTCACTCAGAACTTGTCCAAATATGCTCAACAAGCTCACTCAGAACTTTTCCAAATCTACTCAACAAGCTCACTCACTTTCCCAACTCAATCTCATAGAAGCATAAAGAGAATTGTTAGAGAATCAATATGTTCTATTTTCAATGCTCAATCTTAGCTCAATATTATAGAAGCATAAAGAGAATTGCTAGAGACTCAATATGTCCTATTTTGAAAACTCAATATCAACTCAATTCAGAATATAGAATAGTTTGTTTCTTGGAACTTGAACAACCATTCACATAAACACTTGACTAGGCTTAATCAACTTTACTCAACCAATCACCTCAAGGAAAAAATTTTTCTCACAAACCCTAGTCCAAGCATGTATCATTCAACTCAAAATATTTCCAACAATGCTCAACCACAAATCTCACATAATAATGATACTCATGTTCTTTTCTAACTCAAGTTTAAGTTCTTTGCATCACCCATTGGATTCAACAACAATGCTAATAAAACAAGGTTTTAATCACAACTCACAATCCAGAAAACCTTGAAGTGTAAATTCAAAGTACTTCACTCAACCAATTGTCTAAACAATAATGCTTATCAAACAAGGTTTAATTACAACTCACAATCTAGAAAACCTTGAAGCATTAACTTAGCCACTTTTGAAAAGGAAACCCTAATCAAATCATTTTCACTCCAAATTTAATTTTCAATCAATCCAACCATCTAACTCAACAAAGAATAATTTTACCCATACCTTTTATTGAAGAGTAGTTATCCTTACGAATCTACCACACTCACAATTTCTTCTTTGGCAAACTTAATAAGGGTAAGAGGATAATTTTTATATCACAAAAATAATATCACAATTACACCTTATCACTCCAACTTAAATAATAAGAAATATCCTCACAATAATAAAAAAACCCTTTACAAAAATAGAAATATCTCTTTACACACATCTTATTTCTTATTCTAAGCAAGTTAAAAAAATAGCCCTTGAAAAATGCTTTCCAATGATATATAATATGCTACCCTTCCAAAAATAAAACCATCAAAAATCTCTCAATTTTCTAAGGCATAACATAACCCTTATTTCTCCCTTAAGGCTATTTTAATAAAAATTAAAATATAAAATATTAACTTGCCTTGCCTCTTAAAGGGATTTGATCCCTTGACATCCTCCTTCCCAATGCCTTAACCGTGGCCAAGCCACCATTGGGCCACGCGCCCTCATGTGCCTAAAAAGGCATGAACTGCACCAAAAACCTCACGAACTCGCACATTTTGAAATGATCAAAATGTGTGTCAAGAGCTTTGACTAAGCAAGCAACCTCCAAGTGAATTAAACGTGAGACCTCATGTGTCTCACCAAGCCAATGTACCGCTAGGCCAAGTTGGCCTATGTGCTACACAAATTCAAATGTTCCTTGCTTCAAGCTTTTCGTAATTCGTAGTCTTTTAAACACGAGCCTTAATTTGCATGCGCTCTAAATTTAATAGCAAGGATGAATTTGATTAATTCCTTTTAGGGAATTATATATAATGCCTTTGTCTTCCATGCAATCACGTCAACACATCGATTTAATTCAACGTCGACTTGGTTGATTAATTTATAATATATTTAAATTCAAATTCAAATTTAAATATTATAAATTAAATTAGACCAACCTTAGGTTTTAGTTTAATTAAACCTTGGAGCCTTATCTTAATGCACAACCTTGGTGTAAAGAATATTATTTATAAAATTTAAATTCCTTATGAATTTAAATAATTTATAAATAATTATTAAACCTCATTTTTAACCTTTGCAATAACCCATCTTGGTTTTTTATGAACAAATCACTTAACCTGTGCTCCCAATAATATTAAAATATGATGAAGTCTTTTTACATTCACTTTTGTATTGTTGAAGCTTTTTCTTGGATGATAGTGACAACCTTGGATGACTTTATTTCTTGCTGAATTCCTTGATATGAGTGATAACTCTATCAGGTGACATCAATGACAACTTTGACTTAGAGGACTCAAAATGTCCAACAATATCCCTCTTTGTCATTGATGGCAACCCATATCCTTTTATTGAAACCTGACCTTCTTTTTTTCTCCCCCTGGGACTTTGCTCCCCCTGGCTCAATGCTCTCTCAAATATCAAATCTCTTCCCATATCAAATATCTCCCCAATATACACAAATATCTCTCCCTTTGACATCAATGGCAAAGGGTCACCTTTGGGTCTCGGGGCTAAGAATGAGCCTCTTAGCTTAGCCCCTCCCCCACCTCCACATGAGGTGGTTAATTCTGGGGTGGGAGTATTTCTACTCTCCAAAAGCACTATTCTTTACCTTTATATTTTGTATTCTTTTCTGAGTTTTTGAATCCTCTGAATGTTTATTTCCAAGTCATCATCCCTGTTCCTGTCATCAATTATGTTCCTATTCCTATTCTTGTTCTCATCCATGTTTCTATTCCTGTTCTTGTTTCTATTCTTGTTCTCATCCATATTCATGTTCCTGTTCATATTCTCATACTTGTTCTTGTTCCTACTCTGGTTCTCATCCTTGTTCATATTCCTATTCATATTCCTATTTTTATTCATGTTCCTATTTTTATTCATATTCCTATTCTTGTTCATATCACTATTCCTGTTCATACCTATTTCTGGAATATATGCTCTACACCATCTTGTTGTGTGACCATAATTATTGCACTCATAACACTTACTATTATTATTCCTTGGAGGTGCATCTGTCTTAGGATTTCTCCTAGTGAGGTCATATCCTCTTTTATCATGAATCTTGTAATTCATTGCCTTGTGACCAAACTCATTACATGAGTAGCAATACCATTTGAAAAGTTATTCTTTCCCATACTCATGTATTTCATGAGTCCTGCACTATGAAGCCATGTGCCCAAACCTGTGACATGAAAAGCATCTCTCATTGAAGCTTCCTTGCCTTGACCTCATTAGTATCCTGTTCGGATTTCTATTCCATATGTATCTTCTTTGTGCATTGTTTCTATATTTTTTGAACTCTTTGTTGTCCAACTCATCCTCTGATGTCTCACTCCCACTTACACTATCTTCTTCTAATGTATCTTCTTTTGAAGTTTCTTCTTCTTCAAGACTTGAAGTGGAATTTTCTTCCCATTTATGTTTAACATATTTATAACCAAGACCTATCTTGTTTGTTGCTCCTCTTTGTATCTTGACTATTTTATCCACATTCTTTGCACTGGTTATATACTTGTATAACTTATTCTTGGAATCCTCTAAATATTCCTTTAGTAGTGTCACTTCTTGTGTTAAATTTTCACATTCCAAAATCTTTGCTTCGAACTTATATTTGAACTTGCTTGCCTTAGACTTTGACTTCTCTAAATCCTCTATGAGCAATAATATTTCTTCATCACATTGTTGAAACTGACTTTCAAGCTTAGAGTGTTGCTTTCTTACCTTCTTTAACATGTCAAGGGCATAGATAAGTTCTCCCTTGAGATCATAGCCATTCTCGACTTAATAATCCTCTATTTTTTTACCTTTGTCCATATCATTTCTTTCTTTTGGCTTGTCTTCTATAGGATCACTCACTTCTTCTAATGCCATTAGAAAATTTTCATCTGGTCTTTCAAGTGCATATTCAAAATCATCATCACTGAAACTATAACCATACCTTGTGCAATCATCTTCAAGATGTCTAAATTTACCACATCTAAAACACTTGAGAATAACTAGAGTCTTTTTCTTAATTGGATATTTCTCATAAATCATAAATAAGACTTCATCTCTATCATTGTCTGAAAAACTAGCATCACTATAATTTGAGCACTTACTTGTGTTATCCACATAGTAGCTTCTATTTTGTATTTGAAATAATTTATTTCCTTGTCTGTTTTATCCATCCCTACTTTTCTTCTGGTACCTGTATCTTTCAGATTCCCAATACCTTTGATCTTGTTTTTCTTCATCATTGTTGTTCTTTGGCTCTTTGCACTTTATTGCATAGTATCTATACTTTCCACAATTGAAACTCTTAACAGATATTAGATCTATGGGTCTTCTGGAACCTTTATCTCTTTTGCCATAGTTCACTTCTTCATCACTAGATAAATTATTACTTGATTCTATCTTCTTACCCTTTTCCTTTTTGTTCACTTTGAAAGAAGCTTCTTTCAAAGGAATAGGATCTTCTGTTCTTATCTCAAAATTCGTAAGCATGCCAAGCAAAGCATTTAATGTGAGATTATCACTATCAATTGATGTTTCTATAGTAGAGACCTTTTCACTATACCTTTTTGTAAGAGTTCTCAAGATCTTATCACAAGCATCAGATTTATCAACCTTCATTCCAAGACCTTACATCTCAAGTATAAGTTCATCAACCTTGGTAAGATAGTCACAAATGTTTTCATCATCTCGCATTCTTAAGTTATCAAATTTTCCTTTGATATTTTTAATCTTAGCTTTCCTGACACTTTTATCCCCTTTATATATGATATGCAATAGTTCCCACATATCATTTGTTGTCCTACAATCCATGACCTTCATAGATTATGATCTACACAATCCTTTTATAATTGCATTCATAACACTTGAGTTTACATGCATTAGAATATTACATTCCTTATCTATAGGAGTATTGACTGCTAGATCATATCCAAGTTCCACTGCATCCAAAACTTCATTTACAAGTGCCATCATATGAAATCTCATCAGCACACATCAATACAAGAAGTCATTTCCATCAAATAATGGTATTGCAATATTGGTGAATCCATTATTTTGATCCTTTTGATCCATTGTGTTCTTAGACTGCTTTTTCTTCAATCTATCAAACTCTTCTAAAGGGACCCACTCTGATACCAATTGAAGAACACAAGCTTATACTGATAGGGGGTGAATAGTATAATACCACTTTTTACTTTTCTTTTCAATTCAATATTATGTAGTGTACAGATAGCATTATCAATAGAAGTAATCAAACCAATGCACAAAATACCATAAACAATAGAGACACAAATTTAATGTAGTTCACCCAATATGGGCTATTGTTGGAACAAAATCTACCTTCGGTTAATAGTGTTGCGCCTTAGACTTTGCCAAAATTGAATAGACAGATCTTTCTTGAGATCATCTATCTAGTCTCCAGAGAAGGTTGGTTCCTTTGAGATTTTTAGATAAAAGGGGAACAAGAGATAAGGGAAATATAACCTAAGCTAGAACTTTTCTCATGGTACAGATTAGACAATAACAAACATTGATAATGTAGATTACTACTTTCAGAGTTTTATTTATATCTTCTTTATAGAAAACATGAATTCTTGAGTGTGACTTTTAGATATTCATATAAAAGCATGTAACTATCTTTTAATGTTCAACTCTAGAAACAAGATTTATATGTACACAGTCCACATTTCAGAACAGATACATTATAAAACTTAGAGTGAATAAAAGTTAAAACACCATATACATACATTTGCACATAGAAGTTTCGAAAGCCAGAGGAAAAAATATTTTATTGCTTGTAATCTAGTACATGTACATCAAGCTTGTAAACGTCCAAGAGCCGACCAATTTTCATGGTCAACACACTCCTATTTATATCCTAAAAAGAGTATCTTCTACTATGTACATTTAATTTCTTCAATCAATTACAAGTAATTGTCTATAGTTTCTAATAATATACAACGGATTTCTCGTAGATTGGATAGATTTCCTTCTGGCTAATTTTAGATGAGCCTATTATTCTACAATCATCTAGTGGACCTGCTAGGTTATAATCAATAGACCATTCTTCAAAAATCAGCATCTGATGTTGGTGCATGTCCCCAGTTGCCAAAAATATACTCTCTTCCTTTATAGCTGGCATGTCAAAAAATTGTGACATTCTTTCATTGCTTTGATCTTTTGTCACTTCCAGCCACGAAAATGAGACATGTCATGAAATCACGACATTCGTCTCTTGTTTTGATCTTCTGTCGCTTTTAGCCACGAAAATGAGACATGTCGTGAAATTGTGACATTTATCTATTGCTTTTCTCTTTTTCTGCCTCTCGTCGCAAAAATGAGACATGTCATGAAATCGTGACATTCATCTCTTACTTTGCTCTTTTGCTGCCTCCCGTCGTGAAAATGAGACATGTCGTGAAATCGCAACATTCATATCTTGCTTTGATTTTTTGCTGCCTCCCATCATGAAAATGAGACATGTCGCAAAATCACGACGTTCGTCTCTTGCTTTGCTCTTCTTTCGCTTCCAGCCACGAAAATGAGACATGTCACGAAATTGTGACATATTTTTGTATTTTCCTTTATTTCTTCTGGGCGGTCGCAAAAATGTGACATGTCGCGAAATCGTGACATTCCTTACCTTCTTAGTCTTCTCTTGCTATTTTATAGCGAAAATAAGACATGTCACGAAATCGCGACATTCCTATGTATTTCCTTTATTTCCTTTTAGATGGTCACGAAAATGCGACATGTCTCAAAATCGCAACATTCTTTCCTGCTTGGACTCTTTTGCCACCTTCAACCGTGAAAATGCGACATGTCATGAAATCATGACATTCTTTCCTGCTTGGACTCTTTTGCCGCCTTCAGCCGTGAAAATGTGACATGTCACGAAATCGTGACATTCTTTCCCACTTGGACTCTTTTGCCGCCTTCAGCCATGAAAATGCAACATGTCGCGATATCGTGACACTTTTGCCTCCTTGCTCCCTTCTGTTGCTTTTGGCCCCGAAAATGCAACATGTCGCGATATCGCGACACTTTTTCCTCCTTGCTCTTTCTATTTTCTTTGGACAGCAAAAATGCAACATGTCGTGATATCACGACACTTTTTCCTCCTTGCTCTTTCTCTTTGCTTTGGACCGTGAAAATGCAACATGTCACGATATCATGACACTTTTACCTCTTTGTTCTATTTTGTTGCTCTTAGCCACAAAAATGCAACATGTCGCGATATCGCGACACTTTTTCCTCTTTGCTCCCTTTTTTTGCTCTTAGCCGTGAAAATGCAACATGTCACGATATTGCGACACTTTTGCCTCCTTGCTCCATTTTTTTGCTCTTAGCCATGAAAATGCAACATGTCGCGATATCGTGACACTTTTGCCTCACGGTATTTTGCTTTTTCCTTGATATTTAGCATATGGGCCACTTCGGTCTTCTTGGAAAATATGCAAAAAGGTGCATCAGCTATTTTTCTGTAGTTAGTCACTTTTTGACTAACATTCTTGGCGCATTTCGGGGGAATTTTTTGCTTGCAAAAATTTTGAACTAGGCCTTCATCCATTGGGAAACGGAGTCAACAACATAGTTGTAAAAAGAATCTTTTAGAGAAAGACAAAGAAAACAGGAAAATGCACTTAGATAAAAAGTGAAGATTACCTCATGAAAACTCCCTCTATACCTTAGTATCTCTATTCAAAAAAAATGTCGACTTCTGATTGGCTGCGAGTGAAATTTTTTGTTAAGGCCGAAAAACGATAATATTTACAAATATTGTCTGAATATACTTAATATTATATTGTACATATAATTCCTTTTCTGCTTTCTCAATAGAAATATAACTTTAGGTGAAATGCATTCATCGTGATGGGAAGAACCAATCCATCTTGATCTTTCAACTCAAAAGCATTGAACTGTTTCTCTGAAACAATTTCAAATGGTCCCTCCCGGAAAGCATCAAAATTATCATGGTTATCTGGCTTAGCTTTCTTTACATTCCATTTCAAAACCAAGTCTCCCACTCTAAATTTTTTGGCAGTTATATTTTTGTTGAACCATCCTTCAGTATCTGCCATATGCTTCTGATTGTGATTGCATGATTGCTCTCTTTGTTCTTCTAACTGTAAGAGTTGCATTGCTTCTGCAACTATGTGTAGAATTGGGTCAATCTGAGGTAGCAAGTAATGATCTTTGAGTGATGCTCTGTTCATATTTATAAAATCTACACATAATTTGATATCTCCATTTTTATTCCTGACTGGTACCAAGTTTGCCACCCAGGTGGAGTGTTTAATAGGGTATACTATTTTAGCTTGAAGGAGTTTTAGCAGTTCTTGTTTCATCAAAGATTCTATCTTCGGATTCCCTGTTCTTTGCTTTTGCCTAAAAGGCTTAGCTCCTTCTTCTGATTCTATGGTATGTTGAATAACATCTTTATTGTACACTTTTAGATCACTATAAACCCAAGCTATGATGTCAGGGAATTTTTTACACAATTCTCTGATCTGGTTCACTTCATCTTATGTACAACTGATTTCAACCTTAATCATTTTACCTGGCTCTAACTCTACATATTTGTATCTTCATTTATCAACCTTGATTTTTCGGCCAACTGCTCTATCATTTTTATCAAACAGGCTTTCAAGGGTGATGAGACCTTTAGGAATATGATTATTTTTTAACTGAATAATGTCCTCTTCCTCTTCATCCTGCAGATCCTGGTTGGCTGAGCAATTAATTTTATGGATTAAGAAATCCAATATCTATTCATCATTTTCAAAAACTTTCCAAAAAATATTTTTATCAGGCACTGAAGGCCTGTATATAAGTCTAACAGTTTTAGACTTTTTAATAACATTACTTACAGGACAAAAATCAGCTCCCATTGAAGCTAACAAATCTACGTGGGTATTCTGTTCTCTAGGGATAAACTTTATATTTAGGACCTCAAAGGCCTCTAAGAGATCCCACACTTTGTTCCTGTAAGCCTTCAAATAATGTTATTTACTTATACATTTTTTGGTGATTTGATTCACAATAAGTTCTGAATATCCATAGATGAGTAACTGTTTGATTCCCAATTTCTCAGCCCTTCTTAACCCTAAGCACAGGGCCTCATATTCTACTGCATTATTGGAGCAACTCTAAGTCAACCTATAAGAGAAAACCTTTTCCTCTCCGGTGGGAGAAATCAAAACTATTTCGGCATGAGCTCCATTCTTGAACCTAGCCCCATCAAAGAAAAGCTTCCACAATTGATTCATAGAACCATCCTTTTCTAGGGAGGGTATCAATTTTCTTTTTGGTTTCTCAATAGAATAGTTTCCTATTTCTATTTCTATCATGGCATTAAAATTTTGTAGAGAAAAATCATCCTTAGCTTGGAGCTCTTCTAATGTTTCTTCCATTAGATCTTCTTCTATTGTTTCTTCAGTCATCATATTTACACGGTCAGTTTCACCAATCCTTTCTACATGAAATGTAGATGGTTTCTCATTAAAATCTTGACCCTTCTACCTTTGAAAGGTATCTCCAAATGAGAATAATATAAGGATATGTATCCTCCCATCTTTCTTTGTGAACTCTCTGGATAGACACATACCAAATAGGGCTCCAAGTCTACGACTACTACCTCTTCTATGACTGTCATCTGAGGCATTTTATGCAGTTGTATGGGAATATCCTTTATCACTCCTACAATTTTTACTGGAGTACCATCTAACTGTAGGACACCTGCACTGCTCCTAGTGTACTCCATTCCCATAATATCACATACTTCTTTGGGTATCATAGTGGTAGTAGCGCCTGAATCTATCATGCAGTTGTCGACAACCCATCCTTCCATTTTAAGGGACAAATAAAAGGGTGGTGGCTTGTTCTTACCAATGGCAGAAATCAAGTTCATTAGAACCATTTTTGAAGATGACGCAGTCCCACCTCCATTTTTCATTGTTCTTAGGGATTCCTGTAGGAGATCGATTTGACCTAGGATTTGAAGAGCATCATACATACTTGCATTAGAAGGAGTCTTTTTCATTTCCTCTACTATATTGAATGTAGGTGAATCAACTATCATTTCTCTTTCTTTGGCAAAATTTTCATATTTATTTTTTTATCCCTAGGTAGCTTCAGTTCTTTGCCTTTTTGTTAGCGAGGGGAAACTCAACCTTTCCCTAGCCTGTTCTTGGGTTTCATTTTCCCCTCGAGGAATAAATTATTTGTGTGTTTCTTGCCCTTTAATTTTGGCTAGAAAATGATATTTTCTTTCCTAAGGGAGACTTACCTTAGGAGTTTCTTTGGGGACTTCCTTGGGAGCAGGGGAAACATTCAATGGTTGAAGCTCTTTAGGGTCTACTTGCAATGGTTTCTTACCTGATCTTGTCAAAACTAAAACCTGTTCTACTGTAGGCATCATGAAGTTGTGGTCCTTCTCTCTAATTATATTTACATGGCCTTTCATTTTTTCTTTACTCTTTTCAACTGCTATACTTTATAATAATGTTGGTGTATCATACATAAACTTTCCCCATGTGGATCGTTACATGTAGTACACCAAAATTTAGAATCATTGGGAGGCTCCTCGGCCTCCACTATCTCATTTGTATATATTGTGCTCGGTCTCTCTTGTCCCCTATTGCTTGATTGTGCTACATCTCTCGTTACCTAAGGGAACCTCCTTGGCAGAAAATTCCTTTCAGCCTCTCTCTTTTTCATGGATGCCATTTCATTTGACAATGTCTTCATTGTATCAATTATGGTCGTGTATTGATCACTGGGGGGAGTTGATGCAACGGGTGTAGTTGGTAATTAAAGGAATGTAGGAGGTGCAGCTATAGCTGGGAGGGCTTGCGTTGATGGGAGTAAAGGTAGTTTAGAAATTGATGCTTGGGAAAGCTCTGGTAAAATTGGCAATAGACTTTTTGATGGATATATTTTTGTAGCGATGAGATCATCTTTGCCCTTTGCTGCCTCTAGATAGATCCTAGGAAAATTGGTTACACGGGATTGCCTTATTATCATACTGAGATCTGAATCAAAAGCCCTTAAATAATAGCATATAGCCTGTTCTTCTGTGGGATTTAGGCCTTGCGGTACTCTATCACGAGTTCTGGTAAATCTGATGTTGAAATATTGGATTTCTTCTTGTGGATGCCTCTCAATGACAGTGAATTGATTTAGCAATGTGAAAGGATCCGCATGTATATTAAATTCATCAACCAGACGATTGACCAAAACTTCCAAAGAAGTAATGGATCTAGCGGGAAGCACTCTGTACCAATAGAGCATCTTTCCTTTCAAATATATAATAAAAAATATGACCATTACATCTTCTTGAGTGATGTCATAAATAGATGCTAGCAACGATACATTTAAACAGTGCTCATATGCTATTTTGCCCATTTTATCAAAGGTCAGTAATGCTTTTAGTGTAGCTTATGGAATTTGGTGGTGTGTTCCCAAGTTTAAAGTGCCAGTTTGATTCCACACAAGATGCGCTAGGGTAGGGGCGGCTACCATGATTGCTAAAGGAGTTACAACCGCTATGGGATTTCTTGCAGATGCTCCTATAGCGGGTGTTAAAGAGGTGCTAATGGTGCAAGGTGGATTTGATCGGGCAGCTAGCACAGGGTGTGCTTTTAGGCTTTCGAGATGTAGTTCAAAGAACTCAATAGGTTCTTCAGAGTTTCTAGCTCAGGATTTGGTTATCATATGGCTATATAACTAGAAGGTTTTTAGACAAGGTCTTTCTTTTATGGTCTAAATTGCAACGGAGTCACCAGGTGGTTTTTCTTGAGATTTTTAAACAAAAAGGCTCTTCAGGTAAAACACCAAAACTTATACAATACTATGGGATTTCTGGTCCCACCGGGCATGCCAAAAATTGTCGGAACAAAATTTGCCTTCGGTTAATAGTGTTGCACCTTAGACTTTGCCAACATTGAATAGACAGATCTTGTTTGAGATCATCTGTCTAGTCTCCAGAGAAGGCTGGTTCCTTTGAGTTTTTTAGAGAAAATGGGAACAAGAGATAAGGGAAATATAGCCTAAGCTAGATATTTTCTCATGGTACAGATTAGACAACAACAAACATTGATAATGCAGATTCCTACTTTCAGAGTTTTTTTTATATCTTCTATATAGAAAACATGAATTCCTGAGTGTAACTTTTAGATATTTGTATAAAAGCATGTAACTATATTTTAATTTTCAACTCTAGAAACAAGTTTTATATGTGCACAATCCATATTTCATAACAGATACATTATAAAACTTAGATTGAATAAAAGTTAAAACACCAGATACATACACTTGCACGTAGAAGTTTCGAAAGCTAGAGGAAGAAATCTTTTATTGCTTGTAATCTAGTACATCTACATCAAGCTTGTAAACGTCCAAGAGCCAACCAATTTTAATGGTTGACTCACTCCTATTTATACCCTAAAAAGAGTATCTTCTACTACGTAAATTTAATTTCTTCAATCAATTACAAGTAATTATCTATAGTTTCTAATAATATACAACAGATTTATCATAGATTGGATAGATTTCCTTCTGGATTATTTTAGATGAGCCTGTTATTTTGCAATTATCCAGCAGACCTGCCAGGTTATAATCAACAGACCATTCTTTAGAAATCAGCACTTGATGTCAGTGCATGTCCCCAGTTGCCAAAAATATACTCTATTTCTTTATAGCTGGCGTGTCACAAAATCGTGACATTCTTTCATTGCTTTGCTCTTTTTCCGCATCTAGCCGCAAAAATGAGACATGTCACAAAATCGCAACATTCGTCTCTTGTTTTGCTCTTCTACTGCTTTCAACCGTGAAAATGAGACATGTCACGAAATCGTGACATTGTCTCTTACTTTGGTCTTTTCCTGCCTCCCACCGTGAAAATGAGACATGTCACAAAATCATGAAATTTGTCTCTTACTTTGCTCTTTTGCTACCTTCCGCCATGAAAATGAGACATGTCATGAAATCACAACGTTCGTCTCTTGCTTTGCTCTTTTGCTGCCTCCTGTCATGAAAATGAGACATGTCACGAAATCACGACGTCTGTCTCTTGCTTTTCTTTTTTGCTGCTTCCAGCCACAAAAATGAGACATGTCACAAAATCGTGACATGTTTATGTCTTTTCCTTCATTTATTTTGGGCGGTCGCAAAAATGTGACATGTCATGAAATCACGATGTTCCTTACCTTATCATTCTTCTCTTGCTATTTTCTAGCAAAAATAAGACATGTCGCAAAATCGCGACATTCCTATGTCTTTCCTTTATTTCCTTTCGGATGGTCGTGAAAATGCGACATGTCGCGAAATCATGACATTATTTCCCGCTTGGACTCTTTTTCCACCTTCAACCACGAAAATGCAACATGTCACGAAATCGTGACATTCTTTTCTGCTTGGACTCTTTTGCCACCTTCAACTGTGAAAATGCGACATGTCATGAAATTGTGACATTCTTTCCCGCTTGGACTCTTTTTTTGCCTTCAGCCGTGAAAATGCAACATGTCTTGATATCGTGACACTTTTACCTCCTTGCTCCCTTTTGTTGCTTTTGGCCACAAAAATGCAACATGTCGCGATATCGTGAAACTTTTTCCTCCTTGCTCTTTCTCTTTGCTTTGGACCGCAAAAATGCAACATGTCACGATATCGTGACACTTTTTCCTCCTTGCTCTTTCTCTTTGCTTTGGACCACGAAAATGCAACATGTCGTGATATCATGACACTTTTGCCTCTTTGTTCTCTTTTGTTGCTCTTAGCCGTGAAAATGCAACATGTCACGATATCGCGACACTTTTGCCTCCTTGCTCCCTTTTGTTGCTCTTAGCTACGAAAATGCAACATGTCGTGATATCACGACACTTTTGCCTCCTTGCTCCCTTTTGTTGCTCTTAGCCGCGAAAATGCAACATGTCACGATATCGTGACACTTTTGCCTCCTTGCTCCCTTTTGTTGCTCTTAGCCACGAAAATGCAACATGTCGTGATATCACGATACTTTTGCCTCCTTGCAGTATTTTGCTTTTTCTTTGATTTATCCACTTTGGTCTTCTTGGAAAATATGCAAAAAGGTGCATCAGCTATTTTTTTGTAGTTAGTCACTTTTTGACTAACAGCTACCTCCAAAGAGAAAATATTTCTTCTAAATATTTATCAAATAATATTTTGGGAATCCTTCCCAATTACAATGTTTATGGACCTTTTTTCAAAGGAGATGTTGATCCCCTAAATATAGTTTGTGGATATCTATCCATTGAAGAACTCTTTCTCCTTTTCTCAAGCTTGTGATATTCTAGAAGACTACCTCCACTACACTGACAATGGATCTCTATCCACTTGAAGACTCTTGTCCTCACTCAGAAGACTTATCCTCAATTATCTTGGCTGATGGATCTCTATCCACTAGAGACTTTGTCCTCTCTACTTTGTCACCTCTAAAGCTCTTCTCAATAGGTTCACTCATAACCTTCTCAAATCTGCTCAATTGGTTCACTCATAACCTTATCAAATCTTCTCAAATAAGTTAACTCAAAATATTCTCAAATATTCTCAACATGCCCACTTAGAACCTACTAAAATATGCTCAACAGGTCCACTCAAAACCTGCTCAAATTTTCTCAATAGGTCCACTAAGAACCTACTCAAATATGCTCAAAAAGATCACTCAAAACTTGTCCAAATATACTCAACAAGCTCACTCAGAATTTGTCTAAATCTTCTCAACAATCTCACTCAGAACTTGTCCAAATCTTCTCAACAAGCTCACTCATAACTTGTCTAAATATACTCAACAAGCTCACTCAGAACTTGTCCAAATCTGCTCAACAAGCCCACTTAGAACTTGTCCAAATCTACTCAATAAGGTCACTCACTTTCTCAACTCAATCTCGTAGAAGCATAAAGAGAATTTTTAGAGACTCAATATGTTCTATTTTCAATGCTCAATCTTAGCTCAATCTTATAGAAGCGTAAAGAGAATTGTTAGAGACTCAATATGTTCTATTCTCAAAACTCAATCTCAACTCAATTCAGAATATAGAATAGTTTATTTCTTCGAACTTGAACAACCACTTCACACAAACACTTAACTAGGCTTAATCAACTTTACTCAACCAATCACATCAAGGAATAACTCGTTCTCACAAACCCTAGTCCAAACATGTATCATTCAAATCAAAATATACTCAACCACAAATATCACATAACAATGATACTCATATTATTTTCTAACTCAAGTTCAAGTTATTTGCATCACCCATTGGCTTCAACAACAATGCTAATAAAACAAGGTTTTAATCACAACTCACAATCTAGAAAACCTTGAAGCATAAACTCAAAGTACTTCACTCAACCAATGGTATAAACAATAATGCTTATCAAACAAGGTTTAATTACAACTCACAATCCAAAAAACCTTGAAGCATTAACTCAACCACTTTCTAAAAGGAAACCCTAATAAAATCATTTTCACTCCAAACTTAATTTTCAATCAAGCCAACCATCTAACTCAACAAAGAAGAATTGTTCCCATACATTTTCTTGAAGAGTAGTTGTCCTTACGAATCTGCCACACTCACAATTTCTTCTTTGACAAACTCATAAGGGTTAGAGGATACTTTTTATATCACAATTACACCTTATCACTTCAACTTAAACAATAAGCAATATCCTCACAATAATAAAAAACCCTTTACAAAAACAAAAATATCTCTTTTCACACACCTTATTTCTCCTTCTAAGAAAGTTAATCAAATAGCCCTTGAAAAATCCTTTCCAACGATATATAATATGCTACCCTTCCAAAAATAAAACCATAAAAAATCTCTCAATTTTCTAAGGCATAACATAACCCTTATTTCTCCCTTAAGGTTATTTTAATAAAAAATAAAAAATAAAATATTAACTTGCCTTGCATCTCGGAGGGATTCGATCCCTCGACATTCTCCTTCTCAGTGCCTTAATCATGGCCAAGCCATCGTTGGACCACACGCCCTCATGTTCCTAAAAAGGCATGAACTACACCAAAAACCTCACGAACTTACACCTTTCTAAATGATCAAAATGCACGTTGAGTGCTTTGACTAAGCAAGCAACCCCTAAGCGAATCGAACGTGGGACCTCTTGTGTCTCTCTAAGCCAATGCACTGCTAGGCCAAGCTAGCCTATGTGCTCCACAAATCTAAATATTTCCTACTTCAACCTTTTCATAATTCACAAAGTCTTTTAAACATGAGCATTAATTTGCATGTGCTCCAAAACGAATTAGCAAGGATGAATTTGATTAATGCCATTTAGGGCATTATATATAATATCTTTGTCTTCAATGCAATCACGTCGATGCATCAATTTAATTCGACGTCGACTTGGTTGATTAATTTATAATATATTTAAATTCAAATTTAAATTTAAATATTATAAATCAAATTAGACCAACCTTAGGTTTTAGTTTAATTAAACCTTGAAACCTTGTCTTAATGCACAACCTTGGTGTAACGAATATTATATATAAAATTTAAATTTCTTGTGAATTTAAATAATTTATAAATAATTATTAAACCTCATTTTTAACCTTTGCAATTACTCATCTTGGTTTTTTATGAACCAATCGCTTAACCTGTGCTCCAAACAATATTAAAATATTATGGAGCCTTTTTCCTTTCACTTTTGAACTATTGAAGTTTTTTATTGGATGAGAGTGACAACCTTGGATGAATTTATATCTTGCCTAATTCCTTGATATGAGTGATAACTTTATGAGGTGATTTCAATGACAACTTTGTCTTAGAGGACTCAAAATGTCCAACATAAAAATTAATTATAAATAAGATGATTAATTAGTTTAATTATGCCACTAATTAATTAACTAATTTCTAAAAAAAATATTTATATATTATAATAATATGTAATTATTATCATCATTATTATTTTATATTGTTATATGAGATTGAAGAAATCTACTTGTATTATATTATTATAAGTAGTGGTATTACAACAACTTAACTATGTGTGTATCTATAGAAATTAAGAAGTTTAATCATTTAAGCTAATTTTATGTGATTTTTAGAATATTAAATGTTAATATTCATGGTATTAGAACTCTGGTCCATAGTACAAAATTCTTCATTTTAACTATTTTTTCTAAGTCTAGTAGACAAATACATATAAATATTATTTAAAAAATTATTTATTGCTTTAGTTAATTAAAAATAAATTAATTGTGTTTATAAAATATCATATTTTTTCATATAATAAACAAAGATTTATAATTAGAAGGAAAAAAAATATAAATACATAATAATATAATTCATACAAAAGCAGCAAATAAAAATACATAACTTTATATAGTGACAATTAAAAATAAGATTTGAAATAAAATATTAGATTGTTATATATATGCCCGTTCTTAATAATAAAAATGTAATTTTATGTAAATAAAATTTTTAAAGTTATTTTACTTTTTAATTTTGTTAATAAACTTTAATAAAATTTTGTTTATAATTTTAAAGTCAAACACCCATCACATACATGTATATAACCTAAGAAACATTAACCTTCTTACCTAGTAACCAAAGTTGTTAGTTATTACTTATAATATTATTAAAAAATGTTATCTTTAATACTGTTTTATTATTTAAAAATATTATTAATTAAACATAAAATTAGTAATATCTTTTGGGAAAACAATCAAACTTAAACAATGAAGTTTAAAATATTAATTAGATAGATTGAAAATGAAATAAATTTGTTAATATTTAATTCATAACTTTGTGTTAAATATGGTGTTTTAAAAAAAAAAAATTAATAATATCATTTAATTATTTAAATATTATAAATAAAGTGAAAATTTATTTTAAAAACAATTTTAAAAAACTTTCACACGTACGTGTTAAAAAAAGAAACACTTCAAAAACATTTCAAATCATCGATTAAACTGATTAGTCGATGATTTAAATAATGTATAAATAAACCTCATATGTGCCAATGGTCGACTTAATATCAAGGTAATATGTAACTATATGAAAATCTTAACTATAGACTTTTTACGGTAATCTATTGCACAAGATCAATTGTGCCCCTAATTGGCTGGCTATGAGACAACATATTTTGTAGACTCACGGTAAAGGACCAAAAGCCCACACACGCTTTGGTCCTAAACAATCCTTCAAATCCACATAAAGAAACATTATTTTCCAAAGTATTTCTCCCCTAAGCAATCGAAGATCCACGTTACAATACACGACATGACCAGTGAAACGAGTACAAACACGCCTATTTTGTGGTTGTAATGTATGGGGGATGGATTTCTCAAACGACGGCTTATATAATCAGAGAAAAACCAGAAGTACGCTACAGCCATTGAAATGGAAAACGGTAGAGCAAACGATGCTTTCATGATTGAATAAAGACCCTTATACTCTCCAAATTCTTTTTCATGTGTGGTTTTGATGTTCTTCACGTGAGGGGGTATTACCACAAGAAAGGCTGCGCACAAGAATGCGATGCTAGCAAAGGATACTGAGATTACCAAACTCAATGCGGAAAGGTATCGCAGTCGTTTGCTAATTTGCAGTCGGCGCCCATAGAAAGAACTGCCATTTTGCAGTCGTTCACGATGTAACCAGACAAGAACCACTGTGAGAGAGGTAAAAAAGGCTGCAACATCACAGAACAAAAACACCTTAAAGTAGGGATCTAACGCTAGCTTGGCTGCTCCAAACTGTATAGGCGATTTCCCGCCTTGAGCCTCTTTCTCGTCTTCAATTCCGCCAGGCACTTGGAAGATGGCTGCAAATGTTATGGTGGTAATTAGAGATGCCACCAATGTGTCCACTTCCAGCGTTTTACTCTCTTTGTCCATTAATTGCATTGAATTGCTCCGACAAGCTCCAACGTTTTCTAAAATATATTGAATCTCAACAGAATGTGAGTTGTCAGGAAATGCTTCAGTTCTTGCAAAATGAAGAGCAATATCTAATGGAGTCGCGCCTTCCATGTTTATTACATTCACGTTGACCCCTGGCCGTCTCAATAGCTCTTCTACTATCTGTTTCATCCAGTAGTAACGCATCAAAAATTCTATTCCTTTAAAATTAAAACATGTCAAACAATTTTAACAAATATATGATATTTTATTACCAGGAAGAATCATATTTATATTTAATACAGTGAGTGAATTATTGTATACAAAAAAATTGTTATTTTCTAAGTTATTATAATTTTAATAAATAATATTTTATAAAAATGAAATTGTTAAATAAATATTATTAATTTAATAAATAAAAATATTTTGCTCATATATCATTACAATATATTTTTTTAAATTTAGTAAATGGTTAAGGAGAGCTAACAGTAATATAATATATAAAAACAAATTCATAAAAAACATTTACAAAACGATCTTAAAATAAATAAAAAAACAAAGGTTGAATTAAATTTAAATAAATTTAGTTAATAAGGTTTTGATTTGATTGTAATAAATAATTAATGTAAGTTATATTAAAGTTTAAATCTCAATAATATCAACTAACTCAATGTGAATAAATGAAAAAAGCAATTTCAAAACCTATATTTAAAAAAATAATAATAATAATAAAATAAATTTAAACAGGGATGGGATGTCTAACCTGTGGTTGCACTTTCTTCTTGGCTGCGATATGAAAAGCTGTGTTCCCTTTTAAGTCATGGTCAGAGCTCACCATGTTTCTCCTTTCTTTTTTCTTTTTATTTTCAAGTAGTTTCTGCACCACCTCAAGTTGATTGTGCTGGATTGCAACATGTAGAGGAGTTTTATAGTCTTTGCTGCGAATGTACACACACTCTGGCATTATCGATAGAAACTCCTCGATTATGTCGCAGTAACCCAACTTGACAGCTACATGAATTGCGCACATTCCCTCATCATCCATTTTCACCATCATCCAGTGCAAAATGTCGAATTTGAAAGGCCTATTCATCATCCGAAAAGGCCAAAGCATCATCACAAGACACCTGTTGAACAGGTTCATGCAAGACCACTGATAAGTCGTGAAGATTTCACGTACTGTATTACGTTGTCCTGAAAGGACGGCTGCGTGAAGCATAGAGGCAGGGGGGCGATCCACTCTGCATTGCTCTTCGTCTCTCAACACAGGATTGTCCATGGTCAACCTCTAATTATTTTCAGCCTCCTCGCTATCTCGTGCATACATTGCCCTCTCTCTCATAGCTATCTTATAGAAACAAAGACGGCACATTCGCATCAATTGTGATTGTGCTAGTTTTTTCGATACTATATCATATTCAGTTCTTTTCTTAATACAAAAAATGCATGTCAACTTCAATTCTTCTCATGTGGATATTTCATATCAAATATAAACTAATCTAACTTTATCAAAAGAAAGCTTTTTTTTATTCCCTTCCATCTTTCACAGACAACTTTTTATAGAAAGAAGTGCATATATATATCATGATAAACCTACGAACAAGCAACAAAAAAAGATTGTAGGGTCAGTCCTAAGGTAAGAAGAAGAGACTACACAATGAATAATGATTTTTTAAAAGCATTCGAAAGAGTGTAATTTGGGAGAGTATATTGCATGGCATGTCATGAATTTTAGAAAGGAAAAAAAAACAACATTCGTTGTCGATTCCTCCTCTTTCCCCTTTAAAACGGGGATTCCTCATTTTTGTTTTTGTTTATTGCTTTAGTTACGTCCATTTTGGCTTTATTATATTACGGCACCCCCTTCTCCATATTTCTTAACTTTCTGTTTATAACTTCACTCTATTCTTCTTGCTCCGCCTATAACCCACACACTTCCTATCGTTCTTAAATGCGTTTTGTGTTTTAATCCTCTTTTCTTGCTTCCTTCCTTCGATCGTCTCCCTTATTTTTACAGTTGTCAACTGTGAACTTGACCTTTATTCTGATTACTTCTTTGGCTACTTCCGATGAACTCTTTATGAAAAGTGATTCTTTGTTTGAACAACCGAAATACCATTTTGAGTAAAGACTATTGATTTATATAGGTTTACAATTGTAAATGCAAAAATAAATAGATATGTTCCTTGACCTTTATTCTGATTACTTCTTTGGCTACTTCCGATGAACTCTTTATGAAAAGTGATTCTTTGTTTGAACAAACGAAATACCATTTTGAGTAAAGACTATTGAAGTTTACAATTGTAAATGAGTAAAGACTATTGATTACAATTGTAAATGCAAAAATAAATAGATATGCAAACGCCGTCGCCGAAGATATTAATAGGGACGTAATGTCAAACTATATTTAAAAAGAAAGAAAATCATGATATTAATAGGGAAGCAATGTCAAACTAAATTTAAAAGGAAATAAAATCATAATTATAATGTATTAAACTTTATTTTATTTTTTTATTTTTTTTGGTAAAGGTAGTAGTTTGACTTAAATTCGTTGAGTGCAGTTTCATGATACCAATTCTAAGTAACCCTCATCCTCTTCATGCCGGGTTATAAAATAACAATGTAAAATAAATATTGTTTGGGACAACCCACAATTTTGAACTTCTTTATAATAATAAAAAAAAATTATAATATATTTTATATCATATATTTTTTATAATTTATTTAATGAATATTATAAAAAATTTAAATAAATAAAAAATGGTTAATAAAATATTTAATAGTTAATTTGTTACATATTTGTTCATACTTTTCAATTAATTATATAAATTTGAAATATTTAATTTTTTTAAAATATCATATTGAATGAATAAGTTTTACTTTTATATAAATAATTAAAATCAAACACCCAGTTTTATTAGACTAAAATAAATTTATCCATCAATTGAAGGGACTCACAAATTATCATCAATGCTATTAATAAAAATGGATTTGGAGATGTGATAAAAAAAAATATTATTGTTGATGTTCATCATCTATTACTAGAGGTAATAATGACACTCTAAGCATATTTATAGAGACGAAAATCAAGTAGAAGATAAATTTTATGTCTTAATCAAAATGATCTCAACAAGTTGAGTATGGAAACATGCCACTTCAAGGAAGTTGAAGAATATATTTAAAAGAAGTTGAAGAATATACTTAAAAGAAAAAAGAAATGAAAAACCATGATACAACAAATGTAATATTTTGATATTTTATAAAAGTAACCTAATAAAAACCACATATAACCTATTAAAAATAAATAAATATCATATAAAATATTTTCTTTATTATATATAAAATAATTATTTAAAAATTATTATAAAATAAAAATATTATATTTAATCATCTTATTTATAACTAGCTATCACTTACATGTTAAAAAACCTTAATTTAAAAATATATATATATTAAATAATTTAAATTATAAATTATATTTAAAAAACATCATTGAATAGAGTCGTTATACTTTTAAATTTCTTCTTTTGTGTGGCTTTCATGTCCTTTACATGAAGTATTACCACAGAAATGTTGCGTGTAGAATTATAGACAAGGACCAAATGAAAGCACGAGGATACGAAAGCAAAAAGGAAAGCGAATATGCGATGCAAACAGAACCGAACTTAGCGCTAAATCCTAGGAATTTGAAAGCGCATGAAAAGAGGGAAAAGCATGAGCGAATCAAAACGAAACAAATGTGAATAAAGAAGACAGCCCTTTTTATTGATATGTTTCACAACTCGGTTACAATGCGCATCCTCCCCTTCCAAGGGCTAGGAGCATTTAAGTATGCGTTCTTGTTACATCCATGGGTGCCTTTCCTTCTTCCGCGTGCCCACATGTAAAATGGGCGGACCAAATGTCATCGCCGCTTGCATTGATGAGTCTTGGTTCCTTGCTGCTCCTCCAATGTCCAGACCCTACACTCAAAGGAACAAGAAATAGTCAGTAGCACCTACGGATAAAACAAAGCATGCAATCCCCAAGCCTACGATAAGTGAATAAGAAAAATGAATTAAACTATGACTAAAATGAATCCAAAAGCTCTAAAAATTTGACAGGGGCATCAAGACACCACCAGGAAGGCCCTACAAAAAGAATAGTCAGGAAATTCCTCGCCGATTTGAATTCGCTCCGGGGCGGGACGAATTCACCTGCAACAAAATGCCGAAAAGGTACTGTCCCAAATGTCCTGCCTAGGAAGCTCCAAAAGACCTGCAAACTTGGGGTTAGCTAATTGGGGGCATTTTGGGAAGACCCAGATGGTCATATTTTCCCAATTTGGCCTCCATCAATAGGAATTTGATGATGCTACCTGCAGATTAGTAGAAGCGAGCAAAGATAGAAATATGATCAAAATTGTTCAAAACGAGACGAAATTTAAATGACAACCTATCTAAGCATCATAGAATTGAATGCAAAAATGAAAGAAAGCAAGTCTACCATGGAATTCCCATCGCTCCGAAGGGGGGCGATTAGGACTGTGGCAGTGTGGGAGGGGGCGCCCATGGGGCAGGCCGCCCACCGTTTGAGGCCTGATTTTGGCACCAATCCACTTGGGATGGGTCCAAAACCTCTTGTGTGGTATTGTCGGAAAATTTGGTGGGATATTGTGGCCAAATGTTAGGTTTTGGGCTCAATATTCATCCTCCCAATAGTCACCCAATGACCTCCCCTCTAAAGGAGATCAAGGATGTGAAAGGCGCAAATCCAAAAGGTGTGAGGTATGACAATAAAATGACAACACTTCGTTGCTCTAAAATGCTCCTTCTCTCTATATTTTGGGGTGAGGAAACTCACCAATTTATAGACCTGGAGGTCTCTTGAAATGGGCATGCAGAGGCGCCACTTGGCAATCATGCCTTCCCAAGGGGAAGGAGATTCCTCCATGAATAGGGACTTCATGACTGCCCTTGTAATTGCCTCTAACGCTCAAAAACGCTCACCCATACTCCCATGCGATGAAGGAAGCGTTGAGTGGCGGATCTGAGCTGCCATTTGTCAAGATTTGACTTTTTGCCCATCAAACCTGCAATTCACCCCACCCTGGAGCGAATCCAGAATTCGTCCCTGGGTGGGGCGAATCCCAGTTTGAATTTGTTCCAGGGTGGAACGGATATTGAGCAAAGTGCTTGAAGGTGCCAAATTGATCTCTGACCTTCCAAAACTGTTGTGAGAGTGGTTAGGACCACTGTTTAACCTCTGGGGGCTGCCCTTGGGGCTGTGTGTGTCAAAGCGATCAGTGTTTGCAGTCACATAATCGGATTGGTGCTATTTTGGTGTCTATAGATGCCCCTTTTTGGGATGCGCTATGCATGGCGCAACGTCGAGCAAAAATAGATAACCAAAGCACTAATGATTAGGGTTTCTCAGTAACCTAACCAACTTTTGATGCCCCAAGTATGGAAAGGGCATGCATTCTTGAATCCTTGCTTCTAATGAGAGAAGGAACTTAATTCAAGTGTTAACCTTTTTCGGTGAGGTGTTACTTGATCTTGGACATTGATCGGTCATGAATAGGCAAAGGGCGCAACCTTTTGTCTGTGAGAACCTTGAGTTCATGATTCACGAAATGCCAAGTGATTTGATCAGCTTGTGATTATTGCTTGTTTACTACCCCAAGCAGGAGCGTAATTGTCTTTGTCAATGATTCTTTGAATGCATGTCGTTTTCCTTAATTGGGTGTGTATTTGTTGATTGGCGACTAAGTGTGACTACCCCCTCAAGCGACGAATCGATGAGGGAATGACCTGCATGAGAAAAGCGACGAGTCGCTTGACCCAAGATGACTGGTGCAAAGGTGCCTTCAGATGCTTATCGTTGAACGTGTGTGCAGTTTTTCGACATTTAGACCTATTTTTGGTGGGTGTTAACCCTTTTTGTGACGCTTTTTGGAGCTGAAATTGGCAGAAATTCGTCCTCCCATGGAGCGGTCCGGCTATGGTAGCCTTCTTAGGGAGTAGGATGGTGACAATTTGTAGCCCCAATGTCTATTTTGGATGCCAAGAATGTCAGGCGCAAAGGCGCCTTCGTTCGGCAATGTTATTGCTATTTTTGGTTGGGTTTTGACCCTTTTGTTGACGTCGTTTAGGGTGGAAATTCTCAAAAATCCGTCTTCCCGTGGAGCGGTCCGGCTATGGTAGCCTTCTTAGGGAATAGGATAGCGAGGATTTGTGACCCCGACATCTATTTTGCATGCCCGGAATGTCAAGTGCAAAAGCACTCTCATTGGACAGGTTTATTAGCTATTTTGGTGCATTTTTGTTCAATTTTTTGTTGTTTTTGAAATTTTTGCCCTGAATTCATTTCGGGGTGGGACGAATACCAGTTTAGTATTCGTCCCAGGGTGGGATGAGTGCTAACCAGAGTGCTCATCCCAGGGAGGAACGAATATAAGCTCAAAAAGCCTATTTAAAGGCCAAAACTAGGGTTTGGGCTCATTTGCATTCGAATTTTCTTGCGATTTGGAGCTCTGGGGAGGAGGAGGTTAATTCTATGAAGCGAAGCGCTGCCAAATTTCTCCCGACATCATGAGTGCACAAACCGGATCGAGCGGTGGAGCCGAAGTCAGACCAGTAAGTGCTCCTTAGCGTTATTGCTTTTTTTGTTATATGTTTTAAAACGGTAAGTGATTTGTTTAATTTTCTTTGTTATGTTGTTTTCCAAAATTAGAATTGAAACCCTAAAACTGAGCTGAACACAAACCAAGACTTAGCTTAAAACTGAATGGAAAACGTAGTTAAAACCTAGGTGGAAATTTTTATTTTTCTTTTTAAAATGGAACAAAAATTTACTATCCGCTTTGCACTAAAGTAAACCCTAGGAAAAATTTTGATTTTTGCTAAACTAAAACCCTAGGATAAACGGAACGTAAAACCCTAGTTTTTTAGGTTGAGCTTGTCAGTTTTAAAACGTAGGTGAAAACCCTAGGTTAAAAAACTATTATTTTAATTTTGTTTTGTTTGTGCAGACTTTGTCAATTTTAAACTTAGAATACATAAACCCTAAGACTGACAACTATAGTTAAAAAAAAATGTTTTTGTGTTTTTATGTTGTTGTCAGTTTTAAACTTAGAGTACAAACCCTAAGACTGACAAACTGTATTTTGAAAAAAATGTTTTTGTGTTTTTATGTTGTTGTCAGTTTTAAACTTAGAGTACAAACCCTAAGACTAACAAACTGTTTTTGTTGAATTATTTTTGTGTTTGTATTTTTATTTTTAAACTTAATACAAACCCTAAGACAAACTATTTTTTTAATTATTTTTTTATCTATTTTAAATTTTTGTGAATTTTGTTGTTTTTGAGTTGTACGTTGGTAGGCAGTATTGTATATTCATGTTATTGTTGTACAATTTTTCATGATTTTAATGTTTTTGTGTTGTTTTCTTTTGCAGGTTGTGAAGAGCCGGTATCGTGTACCTACTACTTTTGCTGAAGCGTGGGGGGTGGCTGTGGCTGATTGGGAGTGGCTTGATGCCCTTGGGCTCAAGCAGGTGGCTCGACTAGAGCCTGTGGTCGGGGATCGGGCCTATCTGATGGCCCTGATCAACTTGTGGGATCCCCGGACCAACACCTTCCATCTCCCAATAGGGGAGATGACGGTGACCTTGGAGGATGTCTATCGGATTCTATGGATTTCGATAGATGGACTGCCGATCAAAATGTCATCGTGTGATCAGTAGATAGTTGTACTGATACGATGCTTCGGGCATGGGGAGGAGCTGGGTGTGGAGAGTCCAGTGGAGAGGGCAGAGGGCCTGCCAGATTGGTGGGATTTTGGTCCGATGGTGGCTTGAGAGAGGGGTGTTGTGAGTGAGGCACGCAGTACTCATGGGCCTCATTTCCAACATGCTGCTACCTGACTCGTCAAGTGTGAGGTTCCCATGGAACCTACTGGATGTGGTCTATTAGCTGGTGGAGTGCCCGATGGAGGCACCACTGATCATGAGGTGGGGACAGACGCTACTGGCATAGCTCTATGGTGAGTTGTACGAGGTCTACTATCAAAGGCAGAGATGGAGGATAAGGATATAGGCTATGCGGTTCTATGGCGGTGGTCTAAGGAGCAGGGACAGAGTCGATGATGGGCAAGTGTCGTAGGGCACTATGTCGATGCCTTCACTCGGCTTACTCTAGGGGAGGTGTCCTGGTGCCCCTATCAGGACTATCCAACCTGGTCGAAGGTTGGAGAGTGGCTCCGATGGGTACGTAGGGAGCGATGGCTGATTGGGTAGCATGGGACCGAGCATGAGTTCTTCCCTTACAATCGGGTGACATGATAGTTTGGGGTGCGCCAGGGGTTTCTTGGTGAGCCCGTGGTCTATCGGCATCGGGGGACGAGAGGACTCTGGATCGACCGGTCATCATGCCACTAGGTGAGGATTCAGATGCAGTGATCGACGTCCCAGACATGGATGACATTGGGACTACCATAGAGTATGACCAGTGGTGGGTACTATGGTGATGGCGGGGAGAGGGGCCACTAGGAGGCATGAAGGTAGCAACAACGGGCGGGGAGGGTGTCGAGGCACCAGGAGATGATTGGGGAGCTCCTCGGGAGGATGCAGACATGGTGGAGGTGGAGGATGAGGATGTGGATTTTGGGGTTCTAGATCAGCCAGAGATGTAGGACATCACGGAGTAGTGGGAGCCAGAGCAGGCTGCTATTCCAGAGATGCCCATGCCTTAGGCAGATGTGGAGGACATGGAGTCTAGGCTATGCATTGAGAATGCATGATTGGAGGGGCTATTGTGGAGGTGCGATGAGGAGCTGGGGGATGCACTACGGGAGAGGGATCTCTTACGCATGCAGTTGGTAGAGTGGGAGAATGCATTGGTTGCCTACCATCGATAGGATGGGGAGTGATGCTACATGGGAGAGGGATCTCCTATGGATATAGCTGGCGGAGAGGGATAGGGCTTTGGCATAGCGTGATGAGAACTTGGCTATGTATCACCAGTGGGAGATGGACTTGGTGTGGTAGCGATTGGAGTTGGAGGTAGAGATTAGCCGCCTTGGTGGGTGGGTCCCTACATTCAGTGGAGGTGGATCGTCATGCCGCTCGAGAGGGAGCGAGACTGAGCAATCAACATCCTCTCGGTGCAGGTGACTGGATGAGGGGGGGCGAGTAGGCATGATGCGGGGGCTAGCAGCAGCTGCCCTGAAGGGTCTCATAGGACCCACACCACGGGGGTAGTTCCCATCGCACCGATCCTGCATGATCATGGTGGCCGATGCCCTAGGCTTGGGGGTTTTTGAGCTTTTGGATTTTGTTGCGGGGTCATAGGACCAGTTCATTATAGCCTATGGGCATTTTTGATGATATATACAGATGACTTTATTTTATTTATGTGAGTGATGATTTGATTTTATGCATGATGAGTGATGAGTATGGATGTATGCATGTTAATTTATTTTGATGGATGCATATGTTATGATAAATGCAAATGTTTCTAAATTTTAGGATATGCAAATGTAATGGATGAATTGAATTTGTGTTGTTTGGAGAGAGCACCATAGACTGTTTAGACCTTTGTGGTTTTTGGCGATTGTTGATGGCAATGCGAGGATGAAAGATAGCGTAGTTGGTTTAGAATGTAGCTAAGGTTTTCTGAGACTCAGACGGTTTTAACTAACTAGCCATGATTGTACTTTATCTTACAAGACTTTTGGACAAGGTATGAATCGGACTTGTCTTTGACCAAGTTATTTCACATCCCTATGTGTGCAATTGAGTTCGTTTATGTGGTATTTGTCAGGATACCGCCAGTGCCAGATAGGCTATCAACCAAACCTGTACTGAGGATCACCTAATTAGCTCCACTAACTCCTTTGTTGTATTTAGTCAGATTAATCTATGGTGCTATCTAGGATACCATAAGCTAGCTCATCCACATGCAAACATTGATCTGTACATGAGTTAATGTGACAGATATATCGTCATGGGGGAGGTTTACCACCAGGGCCGATAGGCTATCCACCAAACCGGTACTGAGGTTTGCCTCATGACCTATCGAAATGCTGAGAGTTCCAGGGATTCAAGTTCGACTCCCTTCTTTTCTTCAATTGTATTGGGATACTTGCTCTTTTGTAGTGATAAAAATCACTATTTATTTTTATATATTTTTCTTTTGAGCAAGGGATTTGAATTTTGAGTGATGAGAATCACTATTGTATGTGCCTTTTGATGTATGCACTTTGGTGGTGATGTCAAATTTTTGGAGTTTTGACTTTTTGCAAAATTTTATGATGTTTGCAACTTTTTGAGAACTTGGGATTCTTGGGGAATTGGGTAGGGAAGATGCTTGTCCTTTTGCCAACTCTCGGCATTCTTGGGGTCATTCGCACAGGGGGATGAGCAAGATAACCATTTCGCTTATGGTGACCTGGATTGCTGTGCAGGTTTCATCTTTCATTCACACAACTTGGGAATTTTTATGTGTTTTAATTTGTGTTGGGACGCTACGTAACAAGGTGTGATCCAAGTAGAACTCTACCTTTGTAAAATATGTCTGACTTGGTACAGTACATGGCTAGAAAGCTATATGATGATTGAAGGACGAAAACTCTTGATACATTAGAAGACCACTGACTCTAGTATGGTAAAAAGAAGTGAATGGCGTTTATGTTTGATGGACTGCTTATAGAATGGAGAAATGTGGAACAAGATGGATTGGCGGAGTAATTACAGTCTATGGTGCCTTTGACCTGTATGACCACAAATATGCAATGTATGGATGTGATGCTTAATGCAGCTACATATTTTTGTGTTTTTGATGGATTGATTTTTTTTTGTGAATATGAAGATGAGATGTGAAAAGAGCTCTTTATTGTTGTGATGAGTTGGAGTATGCCTGGAAATGAGATGCAAATTTTTGTTATTTTTGATGATTTTACTGTTTTTGAATTTTCTTATTTTTGACCAAGCGATTGTGGGAATCCTTGGAGCTTTTTGGGATTGACCAAGCGATAATGGGTACCTTTGGAGCATTTTGGGATTGACCAAGCGATTGTAGGAATCCTTGGAGCATTTTGGGATTGACCAAGCGATTGTAGGAATCCTTGGAGCATTTTGGGATTGACCAAGCGATTGTAGGAATCCTTGGAGCATTTTGGGATTGACCAAGCGATTGTAGGAATCCTTGGAGCATTTTGTTTGGGATATGGCTCTCTTAGATATGGAATGGCCACAAATGACTGATGTTCAAGGGTTCTAGTTCCTTGATTCCATCAAGAGAGGCTAGCCGGTATGTCCCAGGTCCTATTTTGCTATCAATTACATATGGACCTAACCAATTTGCCATGAACTTGTCCCTTAGATGGGATGGCAAACTAGAGTTCTGTTGGTTCTCTTTTAAGACCAAGTCACCAACCTAAAAATCCCTCAGGTGAACTTTCATGTTGTAAGCTTTCTTAAGTCGCTCTTGATAGATACGTAAATGCTCAAGAGCATTAACGCGTCGTTCTTCAAGCAACGTAAGCTGGTCTAACCGGGCCTGTCATGCAGTGTCATCATCGATGAACTCTTGCATTGATATGCATAGGGAAGGAATTTCCAACTCGAGAGGCATGACTGCCTCGGAGCCATACACGAGCAAAAACGGAGTTGCCCCAGTGGGCATCCGAATGCTAGTGCGATAAGCCCACAGGGCAAGTGGGATTTGGATGTGCCAATCCTTATGATTGTCTGCGACTGTCTTTTTGAGGATGGCAACTAGCATTTTGTTTGACGCCTCTGCTTGCCCATTTTCCTATGGATAATAGGGTGTCAAAAAACTATGCTAAATTTTGTACTTTGTGGTCAAAGCACGCACGTCTTTGTTCTTGAATGACGTCCCATTATCCAAGATTATTTTGGATGGAATACCAAAATGACATATGATGTTATGCAAAATAAACTCCACAATGCGGGGTCCTGTCGTAGAGGTAAGCGAAATTGCTTCCACCCACTTGGTGAAATACTCTGTGGCCATTATGATAAACGTGTGATGACTTGACGACGCAGGGGAGATCTTTTCGATTAGATCTAAGCCCCACTATGAAAATGGCCAAGCCGATTGGATCAGCTGCAAGGCCTGGGAAGGTACGTGTGTCAAATTAGCATGGTGTTGACACTTCACGCACTTCCTGACATATGCGCAACAATCTCGCTCTAAAGATGGCCAATAATAGCCCATGCGAAGAATGCGCTTTGCGATGGCCATACCACTGAAGTGGCCACCGCACGTACCATCGTGCGCTTGGGCGATTGCCCAAGTGGACTCTTGCTGGTCCAAGCAATGAAGGAGGATTCCTTCATAGCTGCGATGGTACAAAATGTCTCCTAACAAGACATGCTTTGCCACTTTTTGCTTGAATGCTCGTTTTGTGGCATGTGTCAATCCAAGCGGGAGATTACCTAACTTGAGGTAGTCCCTTATGGGTGAATACCAATCCTGTTGATCGGAAGCCTCGATGGTATGAACAGCCAATCCCTCTTGAAGTTCATCCCTAGAAAACGTTGAGCGGGAGAGAACTTGTAAGAATAGCGTTGTGTTGCTATTAATGGGAGTAGGGGAGAACAAGGACCCCCAGTTGGCATGTTTTAGATGATCATGGATTCGAGAGAACTTATCCGAGGATGGTTCAATCTGGATCATGTGGATTCCTGGCGTCAAGTTAGAACTTGCACGCTCCATCACGGATTGCGATAGTGTTTTGACTTGAATGGTTGTCATATCACCGGAAAGGTCTTGCGGGATTAGTGACCCCAAGGAGGCCATAGTGTCCGCAAAATGATTCGATGACCGAGGGAGTGCCTCGATGTCGTACCACTCAAGCTTTGCCAGGAATTTGTCCACAAGGGCTTTGTAGGCCTGCAGAGCTGGGCATTTACATTGGAATACCCCTTTGACTTGGTTGACAATTAACAGCGAATCACCAAAGATGTTCGGTCATTTGATGTTCATGGTGATTGTTGTCCGAAGACCTATGAGCAAGGCTTCATACTCTGCATTATTGTTGGTGCACAGGAAGTCTAATTTAAAGGACAGAGGCATTGGAGCCCCTTGCGGTGTGAAGAATACAATTCCCATGCACCACCACCTTGCTCACATTTAGAACCATCAAAAAATAGGGTTATGTCGGCCTGTGACTCGGGCTCATCAGAATCTGGTGATTCTGAGACATGGAAGACCCCATCATCGGGTAGTTCTATGACCAGAGGCTGATCATCTTCGAGAGGAGCCTCTGCTAGTTGATCGGCTATGACCTATCCTTTGATGGATTTCTGTCCAATAAACTCTATGTCAAATTTTGTCAACAACATGATCCATTTCATCGTGCGGCTACTATGATAAGTATGACTCATCATGTACCACAATGGATTCTCCTTAGACACAACATACGTAGTGTTGCTCAGCATGTAGTGGCGTAGCTTTTTGGTAGCAAACACCACTGCCAAGCAGAGTTTCTCAACGTATGCATAGTTAAGTTCATAACTGACCAAGGTGCGGCTAAGATAGTAAGTAGCCTATTCTTTGTGAAGTTCATTCTTCTGGGCTAGCATGGCGCCCAGTGCCACCTCAGTAGCTGAGATGTATAAGTAGAATGACACTCCTGGTCTAGGTGGTGCCAATACGGTGGCAAAGCCAAGTATTGTTTGATGTCATCAAAGGCTGACTGGCACTCGTCATCCCAGTGAAATGCTACCCCCTTGTGCAATAATTTGTTCATGGGTCGGCACTTGTCAGATAGCTATGCTATGAAGCGCTTGATTGATGTGACCTTTCCCTACAGACTTCTGAGCTGCTTAATGGTAGTTGGGGGAAGCATTTCAAGGATTGCCTTGACTTTGTTTGGGTCCACCTCGATGCCTCGCTTTGAGACTATGAAACCCAAGAGTTTTCCAGATGTGACGCCAAATACGCACTTCTTGGGATTCAGTCTGACTTTATGTTCCATGAGGCGATCGAGGATCTTGCTTAAGTCATCGAGATGATTTGGGCGCAAAAGAGATTTGGCCAACAAATCATCCATGTAATCTTCCAAAGTTTTATGCATGTAATCATGGAAGATGTACGTCATGGCACGTTGGTAGGTGGCACCAGCATTTTTAAGGCCAAAGGGCATGACCTTATAACAAAATGTCCCCCAAGGCATTGTGAACGCCATTTTTAGTTGGTCCTCGGGATTGATACGAATTTGATTGTATCCCGAGAAACCATCCATGAGGGATAGCATTTCATGGCCTTCTGTAGCGTCTACCAATGCATCGATGCTTGGCAAGGGGAAATCATCCTTAGGACTCGCTTTGTTTAGATCTCAAAAATTAGTGCATATGTGAATCCTCCCGTCGGGCTTTTTGATGGGCACCATGTTGGACAGCCATGGCGGATAATCCATGAAGATGACAAATTGTGCATCCAATAGCTTTTGCAATTCATCTTTGACCATCAAGGCCACTTGTGGGTGCATCTTACGTAGTTTTTGCTTAACTGGCTTGATTGTCGGATCAAGCGTTAGATTATGCATGACTAGCTATGGATCTAGCCCCGGCATGTCTCTATATGACCATGCAAAAACCTCCTTCTTCTCTTTGAGAAGGGCAATGTAGTCGGCTTGCTCTTCAGGGGATAAGCTTACCCCTAGCTTGATAATCTATGGATTCATTGGATCCAAGCCGATGTCTACGTCAGTCATCTCCTCGACCGACATGTGGGATCCGTCCTCCAACTGATGTGGAGTCGGGATCAAATGGATATCATTTGTCGAGTTTAAATCTGCATTGGGAACCTCGGGTTCCTCTTCAGCATGGAAGATATCCTGAGTTGACCCTGGGGTAAAATGAAGCATTTTACCAAAAGGCCAGTACTCTGATGGGGATGGAGGTGAATTGACGTGATCCCAGTCAATGGCATCTATGTCTAGATGCAATGACCATGCTGGGTCGGCCGGATTGTGGATGGGGGCGGTTAAGTCAATGGAGATCATGTTGATGAAATGATTTTGGTCTCCATTACCATGGGTGTGATGACTCGAACATTCTGGATGTTCTCTGTGCTCCAGATCTGGCTCTAGAGGTATTGGCATGAATGGATCGGCCCTATGTGTTGATAGGAGGACAGGGTCTACCCTCGGCACTGATATCACCCTAGGGTCTCGGGGTGGAAGGTGCTCTTCGTATACCTGGAGCGGCGGATCCAACACTTGGTCCCACCCCATTGGGTCTACGTACCACTCGTGCCCTGGCACTATGCCCATCTATTCAAATATGTCATTAATCTCCAAGGGGTATGGTTGCGGCATCTATCGCATGTGATTAAGATATGTCATTTTTGTTTCATCTTCGTAATCACTATCGGAGATCCAAAAGCCCTCGTTGGCTCTGACAACTGTTTGAGGCATTACAGGCTCATCCTGCTCGAGCAAATTAATCTGGACCCATTGTGGTTGTTCCACTCTCCGTGGGGGGGCCTGATTCTCTTGACGTGGCACTGGCTCGATTGGAGCCTCTAGAGGGAACATTGTCAAGAGGCTCTCTTGACAGTCATTCATGGGGATCACTTGTGAGTGATCACTATCTGATTCGAAGGGGTCATATGATGTTGGTTCATATTCTGATTCATCCTCCGAAGATCCCTCTTGACACTATTTATACCTTCCTTGAAAGTGAGTCCCCGAGCTTTCGCCTCTCTCTAGCAAAGGAGAAGGGTTATTGAGGTTAACAAGGGTGGTTGTTGACCATGGGAGGTAATCTCCCAATGTATACGTTGTGTTCGGGTTGGCATAAGGATCTGATGCCAATCCACCCTTGTTGCCTATCCCTAGGCCTTGCATGCTCTCTACCAAGATGTCCAAGGGCAGGGGGTGGTTGAACCCCATGCCCGACTTGTCATAAGGCATTTGGTATCTTGGTTGGAAAAGGACACGCACTCCTTGCTCATACCTGCCTAGCCCATATCCATGCCAATTGCATTGGCCAAGATATCTCAGAGCGAAGTCCGGGTTAGACAGATAGTTGACATCTTCTGCAAAGGGCTCTTCATCTTCGTCCTCTTGCATGCATGGCTCGATACCATGATCAAGGCCCCCATACACAAAATTTGTCTGGTTTGGCGGGTAGCCTAAAGGAACAATTGTACCGATGGGGAGGCGAGGTCTCCCCATGTCTTGCATGGATTCTAGCATGGTCGTTGCTACAACATTCCACACCAGATACTCCCCCAGGCCCGTATTGGCCATTTCAACAGTGATTGTTGGTGATTGAGGGGGAGGGAATGGAAGCTCTTCCTGAGTCCACTCCATGTTGGGTGAACTAGGAGCCTCAACTTCCATTTTGCTAGGCATCTCTTTGGTAGAGATGGTTGATACTATTGGCAGTGCCTCTTCTAGGGGTTGAGCCTCTTCTAGGGTTTGCTTCCCTTTGTCCTTCTATTTAGCCATGATAGGTGGCATTGTTGGTGAAGGACCGGATGATGAAGATGTACCTGGCTGGGGTTTTGATGGATTTATCACCAGTGGTGCTTGCGGAATCGGACCCTGTCTAGATGGATTTAACTAAAAATCCAAGTGCATCGATGGAAGGGTCGATTGTGGCATCAGCTGCACTGCATTGCAATATTTGAAGGGTTCTAAGTCCATCAGGACTACATGTACTTCCCCTTCAAATGTATACTTCAAACACTGGTGAGCTATCGAAGGGACACACTTCATGTCCCCGATCCATGGCCGCCCTAGCAAGATGTTATAAGCCATCTCGCCTTCCAAAATATGGCACAATGTAGGTATCATCTTTTGTCCTACTTGAATGGGTAGGACAATTGTGCCAACTATCGAGCATATCGCATCATTGAATGCTCGTAGTGTATAGGTGGAAGCCGTGATGTGAGAGGCTGGCAACTTCAGATGTTTCAATGCTATTGTGGTAATGATGTTACTGGACGAGCCAGTGTCTACCAACACCCTCTTATACGGGATCCCATTGACCCGCGTGATAACGTGCAGGGGTGGATCTGCCATGTCATCAGACACTGATTTAACTTCATCCTCTCGAAAGGTGATGACTGGCTCCATGCATCGTTTGACATGTCCCATGAAATTGTTGAAGGAATTCGCTTCATGGGGCTGCAACTCGATGGCTTTCAATATCTCCATTAGAGCCTCCCGATGGGGTGTTGATTGTTGTATAAGCTCGTATATGGAGAGCCTAGCCGACGTGGTCCTCAAACTCTACGTGAGTTTGGTCTGAATCGTGGCCGTGGGTCTAGGCGGAGGTAGCTGCATAGGGTGCTGTTGAGGTTGTGACGTCGATGGAACCTCTCTTGTGGCTGCCTCGGGGGCAACTCCTGGGTATCTCTTGTTCCTAGTCACTATGCTTATCATTCCTACATACCCTTGCATGGGGCAATTCTGTTGCACCTCATTGACTTGAAGGGGTTTTTCCTGTGCCTCATGGGTAGGCAAGGGGTCTTTGAAAACTCCCATCTGTTGGTTGTTTGGTGCTACGGGGTTGTCCACTGCCAATGTCTTATTGTCAATCAGGTCTTGTATCAATCCTTTGAACTTCCAACATGCATTCAGGTCATGTCCCCTCTGCCTGTGGAACCTACAATACAAGTCCTCCCTATACCCCTTAGGCTTGGGAGCATTGGGGTCTATGGTTTGAATCTCTGGAAGGTTGATCAAGTTTGCCGCTGACAAGTGGTCAAATAGGGAGTCCCTAGACTCCGTATAAGGTGTGTACTATCGCCTAGGGTGACGTTGCTAATTTTGCTCCTGCTTCTGGTTTTCTCTTTCATAATTATTAGGAGGCACTACCTGATAGTTAGCCTTTTGAGGTTGTATTTCTTATGTAGGCTTAGGGACATTTATAGCAACTTGATTGATCGCAACGGGTTTTTGTTGCGTAGTCCCTATTTTTGTGTTCTTGTTCCATTCTTTCTTCTTAGGTTTGGCAATCTCGCCATCCTGTATCTTGATCTCTTCGATGATTTTGGCTTGTGCCAGAGCTTCCTCTAAGGTGGCATATTGTTGTAGCTGCAATAGCACAGAGATCGATCTCAAACAACTTCATGAGAACATTTGTGTAAGGTCGGACATAGGAGGGAGGTAGGGTAGCTTGGAAAGTAGAGTCCTCCATCGATTCCCGTAGGCCGCCATGGTTTCTTCCTCATACTACCTGAGGCTGGCCAGGTCACTTAGTGATGCCTTCTTCTTGGTGTTAAAGGTGAAGCATTCGAGGAATGCATCCACTAACTGATCCAAGTTACTGATGTTGTGCTTCAGCAATTGAGTGAACCAATCCGAGGTAGGGCCCGTGAATGTGGTTATAAATGTCCTTAGCAACAACGCATCATTGTCCTGAATGCCAAAACATTGGCTCAAGAATCTGGTCACATGCTCTTGGGCATCCTCCTCACCCTTAAAGATTGCCAACTGAGGCAGCTTAAAGTGTTTGGGGTAAGGGGGTGCGGAACTGACGGATGCACAGGATGACTACGGAGTTGGCGTAACGTGGGCTTTTGGGGCCCGAAGCTTTGGTTTCCATAGACTCCAAACGCTCTAGCAGCGCTTTGTATGCATCGGAAGATTTAATCTCTTCCTCTTTAGTTTGCTCCCATTGTGGGTTGTGGGAGACTTGAGGCCTATGGGGGGGTGGCCGGATAGCAACCCCTCCACCTTGGTAGGGCATTTCGGCCTGCTCTGCTTCTTGTTCATACTCCTCGTAAGCTTCCTGAGGAGTCTCTAGATGAGACCTATGACCCTGGGTGGGTCCCTGTGGAGGGTACCCATCATTGTTCCGGGGAGTGGCCTCCCTCTCAGGTCTAGGGGGTCTCGGAGGCAAAACTTGATAAGGTCACGGAGACCTATCTCGCACCAAGGGATTATGCCTCTCATATGGTTTCGCTCTTTGGGTGTGAGGGGTTGGAACCCTCTCAGTTGGGTTATGAAGCAGCTCATCTATTTGGCACTGAATGCGCTCCTTGCTAAGGCGGTATAGATGCTCTAGCTGCTGTTGATCTTGCTCAAGCCACATGATCTAGGCTTGGTGGGTGGCATGTCTGGTGACTGCCAGGTCAATTTGTTTTGCCATCTTGAGCCTAGGAGGCCTGGATGCCTCTCCTATGCATTTACCTCGGTCATGATGATCCGAGATCTCAATGGGTCGCTTCCCTCTATCGAGGTTGGTGGCATTTACCCGAGGCTCTGGCCTCAGTGGGTGACCATGGTACATAGCGGGTGTGGAAGCGCATGGCTCCCATGTTGTACATTGCTCTCGAGGAATGTAATGGTCTTCCTCGTGCTCCCTTTTGTATGTGTGAAAGGGGTGGGCAGAGTTAGCTCACCCTACTTGAAGAGCCTTGCGCTCTGGGGTTTGTCTATTGGTTCTAACAGTGATGGGGGGCAAAGGAGGGATGCCATAATCATGTGGCCTCTCCTCATGGACACTATGCCACTCTAGCGCTTCATCGCATGGTGGCCACTCATATCGAGCTTCTAAGGGAGCTTTCTTGTCTATGTTGAGCGCCACGTGTAAGGACTCCTCCTGAAAGGGGCTATGATGAATGGGCGTGTCCCCCAAAGGGGTGTCCCTATAGTTCCATCTTGACATGGAATGATGCGGACTCTCTTGTGGGTCAGGCCGCCAAGGCGGTATGACCAAGTCCTTAGGGCTATAGCGGAGGTGACTTGTCCCCCCTTGTACACTTTTCGTAGCTTCTGCCCTTGATTGGGCTTGGCTACGGGTGTACACCATGGTGTTGTTTTTCTACAAGCTAAATAGATTTTTATCTCTTTTTATGATTTTTTTATGCTACACTAAACAGAAAAGAGCACACACATACACAAAGCAGTGATTATCTCGTTTAAAGATTAAAAGTGTGTCCTAAACCTGGTTTAGTGTGTTTTGTTTTTTTGTTTTTTTTTTTGTTTTTGAAGGTTTTTGTAAAGAACATTTAAATGCAAAATGAGGGCTCTTATGACTCCCAAAATTGGTCGCCCCTTCGATATACCATTGCCAGGCCGATATACCAACCTCTCTATATACCCGCCCTTACGTGAGGGAAACTATAGGTACGTGAGAGCAGATGGTACATGGAACGTAGGCGGTACGAAAGGGGAATCACCCTATTTATGACACCTACCATAGAAGACTTATCCTCGTGCATTGGGAATCACCCCAGCTACACTCGGTCAGCTTTCATCAGGATTTACGTCTAGCAACAATAGCGATCGGGGTTTATGAATGCAAAATTCAAGCCAAGGTGGTGATGAAATCCACCGTTGGTCTTGATCAAGGGCTGGGGTTTTACGACCAGCTCCTTGGTGTTTAATTTTCCACGTGGTGTGTGGGGTTCTTTTTATTTTGCATGGAACAAAATAAACATGCAGCAAAACCTTTCCTAAGCACGCAAAAAGAAACCAAAAAAATAGAAAAATAATAACAGAAAATGATAGGAAAAGTTCAGGACTCTTACCTCTTCTCTGCCCGAATCTGTTGGTTCTGAGTTTCTGCCCGAAAACTTCATAGACTGGAATTCATCCTAGGGGGGAATGAATTACAGGACTGTATTCATCACAGGGTGGGGCGAATTCCCATTCATCCCTGGGTGAGACAAATTACAGCTCTGTATTCGCCCTTTGATGGAACGAACAATAGTCAGCGTATGAAAATGTGGTACCTGCAAGCAAAAACAACCAAGTTTCGATCAGATCTCTGATCTTAAAAATAGAGGACAAGGTCCCACCATGATCTCCACTGAAAGCACGAGGATACGGAAGCAAAAAGGAAAGTGAAGATGCGATGCAAACAGAACCGGACTTAGCGCTAAATCCTAGGAATTTGAAAGCGCATGAAAAGAGGGAAAAGCATGAGTGAATCAAAATGAAACAAATGTGAATAAAGAAGACAACCCTTTTTATTGATATGTTTCACAACTCGGTTACAATGCGCATCCTCCCCTTCCAAGGGCTAGGAGCGTTTAAGTATGCATTCTTGTTACATCCATGGGTGCCTTTCCTTCTTTCGCGTGCCCACATGTAAAATGGGTGGACCAAATGTCACCACCGCTTGCGTTGATGAGTCTTGGTTCCTTGCTGCTCCTCCGATGTCCAGACCCTACGCTCAAAGGAACAAGAAATAGTCAGTAGCACCTACGGATAAAACAAAGCATGCAATCCCCAAGCCTACGATAAGTGAATAAGAAAAATGAATTAAACTATGACTAAAATGAATCCAAAAGCTCTAAAAATTTGACAAGGGCATCAAGACACCACCAGGAAGGCCCTGCAAAAATAATAGTCAGGAAATTCCTCGCCGATTTGAATTCGCTCTAGGGCGGGACGAATTCACCTGCAACAAAACGCCGAAAAGGTACTGTCCCAAATGTCCTACCTAGGAAGCTCCAAAAGACCTGCAAACTTGGGGTTAGCTAATTGGGGGCATTTTGGGAAGACCCAGATGGTCATATTTTCCCAATTTGGCCTCCATCAATGGTAATTTGATGATGCTACCTGTAGATTAGTAGAAGCGAGCAAAGATAGAAATATGATCAAAATTGTTCAAAACGAGACGAAATTTAAATGACAACCTATCTAAGCATCATAGAATTGAATGCAAAAATGAAAGAAAGCAAGTCTGCCATGGAATTCCCATCGCTCCGAAAGGGGGCGATTAGGACTGTGGCAGTGTGGGAGGGGGCGCCCATGGGGCAGGCCGCCCACCGTTTGAGGCCTGATTTTGGCACCAATCCACTTGGGATGGGTCCAAAACCTCTTGTGTGGTATTGTCAAAAAATTTGGTGGGATATTGTGGCCAAATATTGGGTTTTGGGCTCAAGATTCGTCCTCCCAATAGTCACCCAATGACCTCCCCTCTAAAGGAGATCAAGGATGTGAAAGGCGCAAATCCAAAAGGTGTGAGGTATGACAATAAAATGACAGCACTTCGTTGCTCTAAAAATGCTCCTTCTCTCTATATTTTGGGGTGAGGAAACTCACCAATTTATAGACCTGGAGGTCTCTTGAAATGGGCATGCAGAGGCGCCACTTGGCAATCATGCCTTCCTAGGGGGAAGGAGATTCCTCCCTGAATAGGGACTTCATGACTGCCCTTGTAATTGCCTCTAACGCTCAAAAACGCTCACCCATACTCCCATGCGATGAAGGAAGCGTTGAGTGGCGGATCTGAGCTGCCATTTGTCAAGATTTGACTTTTTGCCCGTCAAACCTGCAATTCGCCCCACCCTGGAGCGAATCCAGAATTCGTCCCTGGGTGGGGCGAATCCTAGTTTGAATTCATTCCAGGGTGGAACGGATATTGAGCAAAGTTCTTAAAGGTGCCAAATTGATCTCTGACCTTCCAAAACTACTGTGAGAGTGGTTAGGACCATTGTTTAACCTCTGGGGGCTGCCCTTGGGGTTGTGTGTGTCAAAGCGATCAGTGTTTGCAGTCACATAATCGGATTGGTGTTGTTTTGGTGTCTACACAAAAATAATGATCCATTTTGAAGCGAGCATGTTTGTGGTCAAGCAAATAAGCACATAAGCACCATTGTGAGATAGGTAAGCAAACAGAAAGTATCAGAAAGAAAAAACATGTTGAAATGCTAACCTGGTTGCTCCTTACTATCCAGGCCTTCATCATATTTCTTTGTCTTTGATGTCCATCGGGCACCTATACGATGACTGTGAATATCAGGGTGGCAATTAGACATGCGGCCAACATCTCTACTTCTATAACTTTTCTTTGTTTCCTCTTGTGATTGTTGTGAATTGCTCCCAATTTCTTCTTAAATATCTTTAATCTTACCAATGTGGGAATAAGAACTATGCTTACTAATATGAAGACCAATATCGAATGGAGTTCGGCCTTCCCTGTTTATAGCTCATCTACAATCAGTTTCATCAAGTAGTAAAGTATCAAATATCTAGTGCTTTAATATTAAAACAAGTCAACCAAATTTAACAAATAATTCTTATTACTAGAACATCTAAAAAATGCTAGTAAATTGGCCTAGAATCATTCATTACCGTAATGAATCCTATTTATATTTTATATATAGTTATGTTAATTATAACTATCAAAAAGACATTTATTCTTTTTATATATAAAAGCACATGCAAGGAGTTAGTATTAAATGAATTGTAGATTTTAATGAGTAGTGTATTATTTTAAAAATAAAACCTAAAAAATTATTATTAAGTAAATATTTTAATGATATTGTTAAAATATTATATTATTTATTAATTAAAATTATTTAAAAAAAATTAAGAGTAAGTGTGAGTTAAGCATAAGTATTAGGTTTTCGTGTTTTCTTGTTTTAGAAAGATGTGTTGCAATTGTGAGTAGAAAACAAGTGTGAACAATAAGCATGTATCAGTTTTCTTTTGTACAACTTATGTGGTTTAATAGTGGTTCAAGGTTTGGATTTTGTGGAGGGTAAGGTTGTACATCATGCTTCATTGCACTAGATAACTATATATTGAAAGTCAATTTTGAAATGCTCTAGTTGGATATATGGATGTCTTAGAGGTATAGATGCCTTATTTAAAGAAACAAAAAGAGATAAAATCTATGGCATATGCTTTATCACATCAAAAGTGATTAATTTTTAAATACAAAGGGTTAACATATAAGTTGCATGACAGATTTCAATGAAGAAAATATGAACACAAGCTTATACTCAGAGGGGGGTGAACAATATAAAATGAAATATTTACTTTTCTTTCCAAAGCAAGTATTATCTGATATTAACAATTGCAATAATGAAATAATGCACAGATCATCACACACATAAGAGACACATATTTAATGTGGTTCATCCAATGTGGGCTACATCCATGGAAAAAATATTTCTTATAAATTTTCTCAACAAATATTTTGGGAACCAATTTCCTATTACAATATTTATGAGCACTAACCCAAAGGAGACACCAATCCCCTATGCTCAAGTTTGTGGACCTCTATCCATAGGAGACACCTATACCCTTTGCTCTGTTTTGTGGATCTCTATCTACAAGAGACACCAATCCCATTTGATTTGGTTCATGGAACTCTATCCATAGGAGATACCAATCCCCTTTACTCTGGTTCATGGACCTCTATCCACAGGAGACACCAATCCCCTTTGCTTTGGTTCATGGACCTCTATCCATAGGAGACACCAATCCTCTTTTCTCTAGTTTGTGGATATCTATCCATAATAGACACCAATCCCTTTTTCTTTGATTCATGGACCTCTATCCATAGGAGACACCAATCCCATTTGTTTAGGTTCATGGACTTCTATCCATAGGAGAAACCAATCCCCTTTGCTATGGTTCTTGGACCTCTATCCACAGGAGACACCAATCCCCTTTGATCAAATCTAATTCAAGCCTACACATAAGGCTTGCTCAAATCTACTCACCAAACTACTCAAATCTACTCCAAGCCTTCTCACAATGCTTTCTCAAATTTGCTCACCAAACTACTCAAATTTGCTCCAATATTTCTCACAAGACTTGTTCAAATATTCTCACCAAACTACTTCAATTCTTCTTCAAACCTTTTCATAAGGCTTGCTCAAATATAATTACCAAAACCTGATCAAATATGCTCCAAGCCTACATGCAAGGCTTGCTCAAATCTCCCTCACCAAAATCTTCTTAAATATGCTCCAAACAAACTTGCTCAAATCTGCTCTACAATCCTTCTCAAATTACTGCTCAACCTTGCACAAATCTACTTTAAGCCTACACATAAGGCTTGCTCAAATCTGCTTCAAGCCTACATACAAGGCTCAATCAAATTTGCTCCAATCCTACATACAAGACTTGCTAAAATCTGCTTCAAGCCTACATATAATACTTGCTCAACTCTGCTCAAATATTTTTTTAAATATTTGCTTAAATTTATTCACTAAACCTACTCATAAGCCTACTCAAATCTACTCATATCACCTGCTCAAATCTACCTCAATTTTGCTCATAGTACTTGCTCAAGTATTCCCAAATCTTGCATGTAAATAATGTTAAAGTGCTTTCTTTTGACTAAAGTAATTCAGACATATTCTACTCAGGATTATTTTTCTTTATGAATATATAGAGAATGATATGCATTACAAACACTTAATATGTTCTTCTCACATTCATTAAGTTTGTCACTTTTACATGTCTCACATTAATTGCATTCACAAGGATACTCTAGTCTAGCACTTGATAGTTGACCTTCTTATGAACTTTTAAAATTAATCAAAACCAATGTACATACTTGCTTCAAAAAATGGGTATATAGCCCTTGCAAATTTATTCCTAATATCACTCAAAAACTAATGCACCATTTTTTTCTCAAACTGCTCCTAGTATATTTTGAAATTCATTCAACAATAATGCACAACTTTGTTCTCAAACCCTAGCACATATATTTTCAATTTATTTCAACAATAAATCATGATTACTTCCAAATTCAATCAAACACTAATGCACATCAAACCAATACTTATACCTCCACTCTCATGACAACAAAGATTACTTTCTTCAAACAAAATTTTTTGAGAAGGAAATTAAAACATACCTTTAAATTTGCCACAATGATGATGAGCCTTCAAAAAATTGTCTCAAAATAAATTTCCTTTATTTTGCCACTTCAAAAATAGGTTAGAAAATATCGTTTTCTAACACTCTCAAATTAAAGCCTTATCAAGAACTTTACAACTCATTTTTATAATATGTCAAATAAAAATTAACATAAATCACAATTACACCTTATTTCTCCTTTCTTTTGCATATCAAAATAATACTTTGAAAACACAACAATATTCCCTTAATTTCCTTTTTGAACTTTTCAAAATAAAACTCTATATCATAAATCCTTATTGTTCCCCTTTATAATATTTATAAAATAAATACTTTATAGCATACACCCTTATAACTCCTATTTGCAAAAATAAAAGACTTTATAACATGCACCCTTATGACTCCTATTTGCAAAAATAAAAGATTTTATACCATATACCCTTATACCTCCTATTTTCCAAAATAAAAATATTTATACCATACACCCTTATAACTCCTTTTCAAAAATAATTAAAAATATTATAAATACCTCATAAAAATTTTGTTGGTGTTGGTGTGAATTGACCCTCTAACCTCTAGTGCCCAAATGTAGCTCGTGACCACTTGGGATAACCAAGTGGATGGAACTTCAAATGTGCATAAAAATTTTATCTTCTTTGTTGCATTTCTAAAAAAAAAAAAAACAAAACTAGTGTCGACAAGCTTCCAACCGCGGAACTCCTCTCACGCAATGACTTAGCACAATTCCAACCATCTTTTGGGCTACCCTGGTGGATGACATCAAGGGGTAGATAAAAAAATTGTGTTTGCTTCCTTCTCTGCTACCAAGACTTTTACTGTACTCTTCCTCCTATTCATTGCCATTTGCACTCCCTACATCAGATCACTCTTTGAATTGTGCACACATATATTTCAACATTGAACTATCACAAAATGAATTATTATCACTCATATATATATGGATTTTGGACTTTATGAGAAAATTTTGGTGCTTATTAACTTTGCTGGTGGGTTTACAATATTTGCATCTCTCCCTTAGACACCGGCCCTCATTTGAAATATTCAATATTTTATTGCCTTCATAAAATTTTGGTGCCTCCTACTTTTTTAACCTTTTATATTATAATATTTCAAATATTATAATATTAATTCTTAACCTTTGTCTTTTTCTAATCAAACCTTTTTATTTTTCTTATTCATTTGACCCATGTAACTTTAAACTCTTGTCCATCTCTTTAATCCTTTGTCCCTTGCAACTTTAAACTCTCTTAATAATATTTAAATTTAAAATTTAAATATTATAACCCTTTGCTTGAATATTTTATTTGCTTTTCTTTCACAACCATGGGGAATAATTTTCCTTGACAACCATTGCACCTTTGACATCAAAATATTTCTACCCCATGTATCCTTTGACATCAATGACAACAATATGCTCAATATTTCCAATAATATCCCTCTTTGTCATTGATGGAAACCCTACAAAAAAAATGTCTTTTACTGCAACTGGATTTCCAAATTGCTCCCCTTGAGAAGCTGCTCCCTATCACTAAAATCTCTCCCCATTTGAAATCAATGGTAAAGGGTTTATTTTGGGGCTAAATATAAGACACTTAGCATAGCCCCCTCACCGCATCCTTTACTTGAGGTGATCAATTTTGGGATGGGAGTAAAACTCCCAAATTATTGTGCTCTTCTTATTTCTAAATTTTCTTTTTCCATACTTTTGAAGTCATACCTTTTTGAACTTTTTGAGCATCCTTTTTCTTGCTTGTCCTTGGAAGTTCCAAAAATTGTTCTATATCACTTTTCTTTATATCCAAAATTATTACAATTGAAACACATGAAATTGTAGTCCTTGAAAGGTGCAAATGATTTGAAATTTATCTTGGTGAAGCCATAATAATTTTTACCACCATGAACCATACAATGTATAGCTTTGTGACCAAAATTATTACATGAATAGAAATAACCTTGAAAGAAATATTCATCTTACCTTGGAGGATATGAATTTAAGTTCCTCTTGGTGAAGACATAATCATTCTTATCATGAACCTTGCAATGCATAGCTTTATGACTAAACCGATTACATGTAAAACAATAACGTTGGAAGAAATATTCATCTTGCATTGATATCATGGTTCATTCTTTGTTTTTCCTGTGATGGTCCTTGTTCCTTTATGATGCATTATTTTATTCATATTTGATGCTTCCACTTATAAACACATCAGAATAGGTATTAGGCTATTCTTCAATTACCTTCTTTGATGCTTCTATTTCTTCTAAGCTTGAATCATCCTTTTGTTCCTTTTTACCTTCTTCATAACCAAGTCCTATTTTTATAAATGGACATATTTGTGCTTTAATAATATCATTCAGAATTTTTGTGCTTTTCTCAAATCTGATATTTTACTATATCTTTTCAACTTCCTTTTTTAGAGTAATAACCTAATGTTCTAGCCTTTCACATTCCAACTCTTTTACATCTAATTGTTCAACCATACCTTCATCAACTTTCCCTACCTCTTCAACCTTAATTTTTAAGTCAGTGAGATATTGTAGAAGCTCTGCTTTTGTTTTCTCCCCCTATTTTTCTTGAACCTTCAATGTTAAGTTCTCTCTTTTCAACTCAACAAGTTCATTTTCTATATCAACTGTGGCTTCCTCTTTTTTTTTGAAATATCTTTTCTTTTTCACTATCTAAGAGACTTTCATCACTGTCACTTGAAGCATTACTTGCTTCATCAACATCAAAACTCTTCTTGTGTCTTTGAAATACCTTATTCTCATGCTTGCTTTGATTGTGCCTTTATTTTCATGATAAATTTTTTCTTCTTTATTTTTCTTATATTCCTTTTCCTCTTTATTGCTACTATACCCATTTGTGGACAATAAAATGCAAGGTGACGAAGGTTACGACATTCAAAACATTTGGTTTTTCTTGAACTTATTTTATTTCTCCTCATAAAATTAGCCTCTTCTCCACTACTTTATTCCATTTCTTTATATGTTTCAACTTCCATTTTTAGAGTAACAATTTCTTTGAGAGAAAAATCAAATTATTTGTCTATGTTCACAATAGTTTCCTATTTCTCTCCATTTTATTTGATTTCAATTATTGTAGCATCTTCCTTTTCTTTCATGGTTATGTGTGTTCATTCCTTATTAGAAGGATATGGTCTCATGGTTCTTATTTTTCTTTTTCTATCCATGTGTGTTCTTGTAATATCTTCCTTCAAGCTTTTAGGCTCTCACAAAGGAACTTGCTTTAATACCAATTGAAGAACATAAACTTATACTAAGAGGGGGTGAACAGTATAAGATAAAAATTTTACTTTTCTTTCCAAAGTAGTATTATCTGATGTTAACAATTGTAATAATGAAACAATGTACAGATCATCACACACATAAGAGACAAGATTTAATGTGGTTCACTCAATATGGGATACATCCATGGAGAAAATATTTCTTATAATTTTTCTCAACAAATCTATTGGTAACCAATTTTTTGTTAAAATATTTATGGGCACCAACCCAAAGGAGACATCAATCCCCTATACTCAAGTTCATGGAGCTCTATCTATAAGATACACCAATCCCCTTTGATCTAGTTTGTGGACCTCTATCCACATGATACACCAATATTCTTTGCTCTGGTTTGTGGACCTCTATCCATATTAGACACCAGTGCCATTTGATTTGGTTTGTGGATATCTATGCACAGGAGACACCAACCCCCTTTGCTTAAGTTCATGGACCACTATCCATAGGAGACACCAATCCCCTTTGCTCTAGTGCATGAACCTCTATCCACAGGGGACACCAATACCCTTTACTCTAGTTCATGGAACTCTATCCATATGAGACACCAATCCCCTTTGATATAGTTTGTGGACCTCCATCCAAAGGACACACCAATCCCTTTTGATCTAGTTTATGGATCTCTATATACAGGAGACACCAATCCCATTTGCTCTATTTTGTGGACCTCTATACACAGGAGTCACCAATACCCTTTACTCAAATATACTTCAATCCTACACACAAGGCTTTCTCAAATATACTCACCAAAATACTCAAATATGCTCCAAGACTTGTCACAAGGCTTGCTAAAATATACTCACAAAACTACTCAAATATACTCTAAGCCTTCTCATAAGGATTGCTCAAATTTACTCATAAAACTACTAAAATATGTTCTAAGCCTTCTCATAAGGCTTGCCAAATCTACTTACCAAAAACTACTCAAATATGCTCTAAGCCTACATTCAATTCTTACTCAAATCCGCCTCACAAAAATCTACTTAAATCTGCTCCAAATAAACTTGCTCAAATCTGCTCTACAATCCTACTCAAATCACTACTCCTGCTCAAATCTACTTCAAGCCTACACACAAGGCTTTCTTAAATCTACTTCAAGCCTACATACAATGCTTGCTCAAATATGCTTTAATCCTACATACAAGGCTTGCTCAAATCTGCTTCAAGCCTACATACAAGGCTTGCTCAAATCTACTTCAAGCCTACATACAAGGCTTGCTCAAATCTTCTCAACTCTGCTCAAATATCTACTTAAATATTTGCTCAAATATGTTCACTAAACCTACTCATAAGACTACTCAAATATGCTCATTATTGCTGCTCATAAACCTGCTCAAATATGCTCATTATTTTTGCTCATAAACCTACTCAAATATTCTCATATCACCTACTCAAATCTGTCTTAATGCTACTCATAGAACTTGCTCAAGTATTCCCAAATCTTGCATGCAAACAATGTTAAAGTGCTTTATTTTGATTAATATAATTCATACATATTCTACTCAACATTCTTTTTTTTTATGAAAATATAGAGAATGATATGCATTACAAACACTTAATATGTTCTTCTCACATTCATTAAGGCTATCGCTTTTACATGTCTCACATTAATTGCATTCAAAAGGATACTCTAGTATAGCACTTGATAGTTGACATTCTTATGAACTCCCAAAATTAATCAAAATCAATGTACATACTTGCTTCACAAAACTGGTCTATAGCTTTTACAAATTTATTCCCAATGTCACTCAAATGCACCATTTTCCTCTCAAACGCTTGCTGGTATATTTTCAAATTCATTCAACAATAATGCATAACTTTATTCTCAAACGCTAGCACATTTATTTTCAATTTATTTCAACAATAATTTATGATTACTTCCAACTTCAATCAAACAATAATGCACATCAAACCAAACCTTATACATCCACTCTCATGACAAAAAAGATTGCTTTATTCAAATAAAACTTTTTTGAGAAGGAAATTAAATCAACATACCTATAAATCTACCATAATAATGATGAGCCTTCAAAAACCTGTTTCAAAATAATTTTTATTTCTTTTTCCACTTCAAAAATAGGTTAGCAAATCTCATTTTATAACACTCTCAAAGTAAAGCCTTATCAAGAACTTTACAACCCCTTCTAATAATATGGCAAGTACAAAATAACATAAATCACAGTTGCACCTTATTTCTACTTTCTATGAAAAGCCAAATACAATGCAATCAAAAATCACAATTACACCTTATTTATTATTTATTTTGCATATCAAAATAATACTTTGAAAACACAACAATATCCCCTTAATTTCCTTTTTGAACTTTTCAAAATAAAACTCTATATCATAAATCATTATTGCTCCCCTTTATAATATTTGCAAAATAAATACTATATAGTATACACCTTAAAACTCCTATTTGCAAAAATAAAAGACTTTATAACATGCACCCTTATGACTCCTATTTGCAAAAATAAAATATTTTATACCATATACCCTTATACCTCCTATTTTCCAAAATAAAAATATTTATACCATACACCCTTATAACTCCTTTTCAAAAATGATTAAAACATTTATAAATACCTCATATAAAAAACTTGTTTGTGTTGATGTGAATTGACCCTCTGACCTCTAGCACCCAAATGCAGCTCATGACCACTTGGGATAACCAAGAATATGGAACTTCAAATGTGCATCAACATTTTGTCTTCTTCATCGTGCTTCTAAAAAAATAAAATCAAAATTGGCATTGGTGAGCTTCGAACTATGCACCTCCTCTCACACAGTGACTTAGCACAAGTCCAACCACCACCTGGGCTACCTTGGTGGATGTTGTCAAGGGATAAATAAAAATATTAAATTCACTTTCTTCTTCGTTGTTAAGACTTTCACTGTACTCTTCCTAATATTTATTGTTGTTTGCACTCCCTGCGTCAGATCATTCTTTGAATTGTACACATAGATCTTTCAACATTGAACTATCACAAAATGAATTATTATCACTCATATATATGGATTTTGGAATTTATGAAGAAACGTCGATGCTTATTAACTTTGCTTGTGGGTTTATGACATTTGCACCTCTCCCTTAGACGTCGACACTCATTTGAAATATTCAATATTTTATTGCCTTCATAAAATTTTGGTGCCTCCTACTTTTTTAACCTTTTATATTATAATATTTCAAATATTATAATATTAATTCTTAACATATATTTTTCTAATAAAACCTTTTTCTTTTTATAATTTATTTGACCCATGTAACTTTAAACTTTTTTCCATATCTTTAATCCTTTGTTCCTTGCAACTTTAAACTCTCTTAATAATATTTAAATTTAAAATTTAAATATTATAACCCTTTGCTTGAATATTGTTTTGATTTTCTTTCACAACCATGGGGAATATTTTTGCCTTGACAACCATTGCACCTTTGACGTCAAAATATTTTTACCTCATGTATCCTTTGACATCAATGACAATAATATGCTCAATATTTCCAACAAAATCTAGGTAGTATGGCAAGAAAGTCATGTTTGAAGTTCCTAAATGGAAGTAAGGATGCCTTAGTTGGAAGTATGGATGACCTATTTAGAATTATAGATGCCTTAGTTACAAATAAGTGGAAGAACAAATCTATGGCAAACCCTATCTTGGTAATAGATATTACAACAAAAATGATTATCAAGGATACTAGAGGGTTACTATATAAGTTCCGTGGATATTGACCATGTCTTTCAAATATTCAAAATTGGATCAAGCGCTAGTGGTGTTTAATTTAAATTACTCCATGATTTTTTTTTTTGAAAGGATATTTCTTCATCATCTTGTCTAAGTCAAAAACCATGGATAAAACAATGGATGATGGTGCATGGTTCAGGCACGAGATGCATTCTATTTAAGACCATGTGGTCAGAATTTTTTATGGATACAAAGACATTAAGAGGATTTTGGTTTGTAAGTGGATTTTTGGGCTTCCATATCAGCTTATCAATAAGGAGGTTTTGAAGAATATTAAGAATAATTTAGGGAAGTGCATCCAAGAGGGACTAATAAATAAGGACCAAAGACATACTAGATAAACCCAAATATGTATTCCCATGGATATTTTAAAACTAATTCAAGAGAATATGATAAATAAATGTATTATGAAAACATTGCATTTCAATATTATAAATGTCATGAGATTTGGACATATGGAAAGAAAAAATGCTAAATATGAGATAAAATTCAATGTGAAGAAAGCATATTATATCATGATAGAATCTAGGTTCAATCAAGGATTATCCACGTCAAATAAAGTGGTAAATAAATCCCTACATCATCAAATGTCAAAGGCCATCAAATTTTACTCATATCAAGCGTTATAAGAAAAAAGGACAAAATGGATGATAAAATACAATTCAAAAACTCAAATTCAAAATTATTTAATGGTGCAAAGAAGATGGGGAGGCAAATCTTAAAGAAAATGTGGAAAATAATCTCATGATATATCTAGGTAAATCATCTTAATTTTCTTCAAGCATTAGATCCTCTCATTATAAAAAAATATATAGTAAAGAGTTTATCCCTTGCACTTTAGGGTTGCAAGAGTAGCATAATAAACAAATGCATATGGATGTCATCCATGGAAATTTAGGGTTTCCAAGGAAATATAAAAAGATAATTACTATGGAGGATAATCCTTGTCCTCTAAGTATTTTGATGTAAAATAAAGAAGAAATTATTTATAATGTTGTTACTTGCATCTCAAATTCTCTATGATATAATGAACCTTTAAAAGATAAACCTCATTAAATAAAATGTAGAGATAGAGGATATTGATGAAGATGAAAGTGTGTATGGAAATTTAAAAAATGAGAGGAAGACCCTAAAAGGAATAATAAAGAGAAAAGTAAACTCAAAGGGATATTGATTTAGTAAGTTTAAAAAAAAAAAAACAATTTTATAGGTGCTAACAAGAAATGGGGCTAATCCCACAAATAAAGTTAAAAAGTGATAATAGAAATTGTATCATGGAATATTAGGGGTATGAATAATAATCCTAAAAATAAAAAAATCATAATGGATAATAGGTTTTTATAGTCATGATTTTATTTTAATACAAGAAATAAAATTAACTAATGAATAACATAAGGATGCATTCAAAAATATTTTGAAGATGGGGGATTGTATGACAATTTATTCTATATTATCTTTTGGAGGTATTGTAATAAATTTAGAAAAGAAAAATGAGATAAAAAATTCCTACAAGAAAAACATAGTTGGGTTAATGGTCTATTTTATAGTAAAAAAAAAAGTTAAAGCTGACACTATAAATGAATGTGCTTCAACTATAGTTATTCCTCAACAAAGATGTTAGAATGACCTCAATATAATTTTTTTTATATATAGTGATGATTCTTAATTGTGATATATGGATATTTGTTGGCGATGTCAATATGGTTCTATCTTCTTCAAAAAACAAATGTGATAATTGCCTTTGGGATGTTTTTCCTTCAAGATTTCAAAATAAATGGGACAATGAACACATTGGGTAAACTTATATTGTAGAAATATTGAATAGATTTTTACTATCCAATACATGGTTATAAATAGAGTATATAATTTCTTCAAACATTTTACTATGAGAATTTTTAATATGTGTAGCACCCTAAAATTGGCACAGTAAAACATAGCAAATAATTAAAATTACCTTAGTAATAATTCAAAATTTAAATTTTAACCCCGAATCGCATTTTAACCACTTTCCTCATTTTTCATGCCATTTTTAGGATTTTTTGTGACCGTTGGATGATATCGTCATCGATCAGACGATATTGCCTCAGATCGGATGAATTTGTCTAGAGCAGAACGCCCAAATGATTTCGTCCCAAAATTGATTTTTCAAAATTAGCTTCTGTTTCAACGACGTCTCTAACCAGGGCAAAAGCGTGTCTGTGCCGTTAGAAACTAAAAAAAACAAGCTTATACTGAGATGGGGGGTGAACAGTATAAGACCTCTTTTTACTTTTTCTTTATACTACTAAATAGTACAACAATATACCCAAAGCAATATCAAAGCAATGCATAAAAACATCCACAAAGTGACACCAAATTTTAACGTGGTTCACCCAAAATGGCTGGGCTACATCCACAAAAATTTTCTCTAAAATTTGTCTCAAATTTCTTTGGGAAACCTTCCCAATTACAATGTTTATGAGCCTCGACCCAAAGGAGATATCTTCCCCTAATTCTGCTCTGACTAGTGATCCTCTAGAAGACCTCTACCTCCGTTGCCCTTAGCAAATGGAACTCTATCCATAGAAGACACCTATCTTCCCTGCTCTGGCTGGAGACCTCTGTCCTCAACTCTATCACCTCCAAATCTGGTCCTTGAATTTGTACTAAACATAGTCCTTCGGTCTAGCACAAATGTCCTCAATCTCTTTCTCTGATCTGCACCACACACAGTCCTTCGGTCTAGCACAAATGTCCTTGAATCTATTTCTCTGATCTGCACCAAACACAGTCCTTTGATCTAGCACAAATGTCCTCAAATATGCTTCTCTGATTTGCACCAAACACAGTCCTTTGGTCTGGCACAATGTCCTCAAATCTGCACCAATCTCTGTCCTCAACTCTTTGCAATTCACAACACTTCGCTTTTCTGCTCTCTATGCGCTCTTGCTTCGCACTTAGCTCGATTTGACACGACTCGCTCTCTACACACCATAGAATTTTATTGCACCAGTTCGATCCCAAAAATCTCAAAAAATCCCTCCTTTTATAACATAAATTTCAAGATCAAAACTTAAACTTTAGTTGGCTGTAACCCTAAACTTCGTCAGCCCAATTTTAACTCTGTCGGCTTCAACTACCTCTATGGTTCTGTAGCTTTTCTCGCAAAACTACAACATGTCGCGATATCGTGACACCTTTGCAGACGTACACTTTCTTTTGGCTTTTGTCACGATATCACGACACTTCAGCATTTGTCAACTTTAACTATGTTCTTGTCACGATATCGCAACACTTCTCCCTTTGTCGACCTCCTTTTTGCTTTTGTCATGAAATCATGACACTTCTGCCTCTACAAACTTTGTCTTCACTTCTGTCGTGAAATCATGACACTTCTGTTTTCATAGCCTTCCTTTCTACTTTTGTCATGAAATCGTGACACCTTCTACCTCTATGATGTTTGTCTTCACTTCTATCGTGAAATCGTGACACTTCTACTTTCGTCTACTTTCTTTTCTACCTATCACAAAATTGCGACACTTTCTGCATCCATACGCTTTCTTTTATCCCTGTCATGAAATCATGACACTTTTTGCATCTGTACGCTTTCTTTTCTGCCTGTTGCAAAATCGTGACACTTTTTGCATCTGTACGCTTTCTCCACAACCTGTCATGAAATTGTGACACTTTCTGCATTCGTACGCTTTCTCTTCAGCCTATTGCAAAATCATGACGCTTCTCATTTTAAACTCTTCCCTTTGTTGCATGTCACAAAATCATGAAAGTTCTCACTTTGATTTCTATAGCATGTCACAAAATCATGATAGTTCTCACTTCGACCTCTACAGCATGTTGCAAAATCATGACACTTTTCATGATACTTTCTCTCTCTTTGAACTTGTCGTGAAATTGTGATAGTTCACACTGCGGACTCTCTCTTCTACATTATGTCATGAAATCATGACACTTTTTCATCCGTACAATCTTCCTTGCAAAATTTTGTGAAATCGCTACACTTTTCCTTCTTTGCCTTCCTGCTCTTTTCAAGTCGCAAAAATGCGACATGTCGTGAAATTGCGACACTTTCCACCTTGCTGTCTTTCTTTGCCAACATGTCACGAAATCACAATAGTTTTTCCACTTGCATTTTTCTCTACCAACATGTCGTGAAATCGCGATAGTTTTTCTTGTTTCTTCTCTTTCTTCCAACATGTCGCAAAATTACGATAGTTTTGCCAGCTCTTTCTCTCTCCTCTAACATGTCGCAAAATCATGACAATTTTTCCAACACTTTCTCTCTCCTCTAACATGTTACGAAATCACGACTATTTTTATTTCCTGCTAAAAAATGTGTGATATCGCGACACTTTTTTTACTTGTCTTTGTCTTTGATCTTTTGCAAATGGGCCACTATAATCTTCTTTGAAACTCACTGTCCATGCTGCAAATTATTTGACATTAAATCAAAAACCTTCAAGAGCTTCTTGACATCAATGACAACCTATACACTTGAGCAAAGGCAATGTACCCAAGGTACCAAAAATTTCCAACAATCTCCCCCTTTGTCATTGATGGCAAACCTTTACTGAAAACATTTCTCAAGAGCCAAAACTAAAACCAACTATGGTAACAACTGAGAATATTCCTTTGAAGTTTTTCTCCCCCTGACTTGAAGCTTTCCTCTTCACTTTGAATCTCTCCCCCTTACTCATATCTCTCCCCCTTTGTCATCAATGGAAAAGGGTCACCTTTGGGGCTCGGGACTAAGAATGAGCCTCTTAGCTTAGTCCCTCCCCCACCTCTTGATGAGGTGATTAAAACAGGGGTGGGAGTAAAACTCCCATTAGGCATTGATCATCATTAGCATCTATAACTTCCTTTTTGGGCCTTCTCTTGAACTCTTTGTCCATATTCTTGTTCTTGTCACTATTCTTGTTCTTGTTCTCATCCTTGTTCTTGTCCATGCCTTGATCCTTGGATCTTTTCATACCACTGTTCCTATTTTTGTACCTTGGAATTTCAGCTCTACACTGTCTAGTTGTGTGACCTTCATTTTTGCACTTATAACAAGTAATAATGTTATTTCTTTTAGGCATACCTGTTCTTTGAATCCACCAATTCTGACCAAACCTGTTATGACCAAACCTATTCTGGCCAAACCTGATCCTGTTATTTGCCTTGCAATAAACTGCCTTGTGCCCAAACTATTGACAAGAGTAGCAATACCCTTGAAAGAAACTAGCACTTCTAAAATTGTCATTTATCTTCTTCATTTGAGCCATGCAATGAGAAGCCGTGTGACCAAACCTGTGACACACAAAACATCTATCGTGAAATTTTCTTTTATCTGACCTCTTGGGTCTCAAAAACTTCTTCTTCTCATTCTGAACTCTTTCTTCTATTTTTGTGCATCTATCACTCATGGACTCTTTCTCTGAAATACTCTCCTCATCAGAACTCTCTTCTTTTTGGAATATCTTACTAGATTCCCCAACCTGTTCCTTGTGTGGCTTAACAAAACCAAGGCCTATTTTATCTGTTGCCCTTCTTTGATCTTTGATGATGGACTTTACCTTTTTGGAGCTATCTTGAAACCTGTAAAGCTTATCCTTGTACTCTTTATTTTTCTTTTTAAAAGAAACCATTTTCTGTTCTAACTCATTATACTCCAGAACCTTATACTCTAACTCATCCTTGAGTTCTTGTGTCTTAGCTATAGAGAAGTCAAGACTTTCTATAAGTTCATATCTCTCCATACAATATTCATCTAACTTATCCTTGAGTCTAGCATTCTTCTTTCTTTCCTTTTTCAAAGCACTAAGAGCACTAATAAGTTCACTTTCAGGATCCTTTATTTGATTGCTTTTTGAATCATCAAGGTCTTTTTCAGATTTCTTATCACTAGAGGTGCTACCCTTTTCAAAAACCATACATGCATCTTCCTTATAGTTTTTTGAAGCATCCTCATACATACTAGAAACCAAATCATTATTTGTGCAATTATCCTCAAGGTGCCCAAAATTTCCACATCTAAGACATTTCGTGATAATGAATCTATGTTTCAGATCTTCCTCTTTTTTTGATATGAACAACATCTCATTTTCATAATCACTTGAAGAACTTTCACTATCACTACTAGAACACTTACTTGCTTTGTCTAGGTAGAAACTCTTCTTGTGCTTGTGAGAATACCTCTTTTCTTGATTGTTGTGCTCATCTTTGTTCTTCCTATGATGCTTGTGCTTTTCAGAATCCTTGCTCTTAGAATCTTGTTTATCTTCATTACTTTCATACTTGGAAATAGTACAGTCAGTAGCATAATGACCAAACTTTCCACAATTGAAACATCTTATATTTTTTACACTTTCGTGTTTTCTAGTGAACTTTCCTTTCTTGCTGTAATATGCCTCTTCATCACTAGAAGACTCATCACTCTCTTGAAGCTGTTTACCCTCGGATTTCTTAGTAGCTTTGAAAGCTGCCTCTTTCTTGACATCAACCTTCACTTGAGTTCTCAACTCAATTGTTGCATGTATACTATGGAGCTCATCCTTTTTCAACTTATCTAAATATTTAGCTTCCTCAATAGCAGAAATATTTTCACTAGATATATTAGGAAGAGATCTTAAAATATTATCACAAACATCATTTTTAGTGAGCTCAAGACCTAAGTCTTTCATGGAGTTAACAATATCATCCATGCGAAGCATGTAGTCACTAATATTTTCATCATCATTCATTTGGATTTGTTCAAAAATACCTTTGAAGTGTCTCAACTTGGCCTTTCGGACATTTGCATCACCTGTATGAACCACCTTCAACTGTTTCCACATTTCACTAGCTGTCTTGCAGTGAATCACTTTGGTGAGATCTACTTTCTATAAGCCTTTCAAGATTGCATTCATTGCTTTTGAATTGCTATGATGTAGGAGCCTGTCTTCTTTAGTATAAGGACCATGTTCAAATATAGTGTAATCATCTTCAATGACTTCTCAAACCTCATTACCAAGTGCCATTAGTTGAACCTTCATCCTTGCACTCCAAAGAAAAAAATCTGATCCATCAAGAATAGGTGATGCATCTTCCTCTGCTGGCTTCTTCACTTCTGCCTGTCATTAAATCGTGACACTTTCTACATTCGTACGCATTCTCTTCAACCTAAATCATGACACTTTCTACATCCGTATGCTTTCTTTGCAACCCATCATGAAATCATGATGCTTCTCATTTCAAACTCTTCCCTTTGCTGCATGTCGCAAAATCATGACAGTTCTCATTTCGAGTTCTATAGCATGTCACAAAATCATGACAGTTCTCACTTCGTCCTCTACAGCATGTCACGAAATCGTGACACTTTTCATGATACTTTCTCTCTCTTTGAACTTGTCATGAAATCATGACGGTTCACACTACAAACTCTCTCTTCTGCATTATTTTGTGAAATCATGACACTTTTTCATCTGTACAACCTTCCTTGCAAAATGTCATGAAATCATGACACTTTTCCTTCTCTGCCTTCCTGCTCTTTTCAAGTTGTAAAAATGTGACAAGTCATGAAATCACGACACTTTCCACCTTGCTATCTTTCTCTGCCAACATGTCATGAAATCATGACAGTTTTTCCACTTGCCTTTTTCTTTGCCAACATGTCATGAAATCGTGATAGTTTTTCCTGCTTCTTCTCTTTCTTCCAACATGTCGCGAAATTGTGACAGTTTTCCCTACTTCTCTTTCTTCAACCATGTCACGAAATCATGATAGTTTTTCCAGTTCTTTCTCTCTCCTCTAACATGTCATGAAATCACAACTATTTTTCTTGCCTACTAAATATGTCATGATATCCCAACACTTTTCTTACTTGTCTTTTTCTTTGATCTTTTGCAAATGGGCCACTATAATCTTCTTGGAAACTCACTGTCCATGCTCTGAATAATATTCTTGGAAACTCACTGTCCATGTCTACAAATTATTTGACATTAAATCAAAAACCTTCAAGAGCTTCTTGACATCAATGACAACTTCTACACTTGGATCCAAGGCAATGTACCCAAGGTACCCAAAATTGCCAACAATATAAGACCTCCTTTTACTTTACTAGCTTTTCCTTCAAGTTGTTAAACTTTTCGAAGGAACCCGCTATGATACCAATGAAGAACACAAGCTTATACTGAGAGGGGGGGGTGAACAGTATAAGACCTATTTTTACTTTTTCTTTATACTACTAAATAGTATAGCAATATACCCAAAGCAATATCAAAGCAATGCATAAAAACATCCATAAAGTGACACCACATTTTAACGTGGTTCACCCAGAATGGTTGGGCTACATCCACAAAACTTTTCTCTAAAAGTTATCTCAAATTTCTTTGGGAAACCTTCCCAATTACAATGTTTATGAACCTCGGCCCAAAGGAGATATCTTCCCCTAATTCTGCTTTGACTGGTGATCCTCTAGAAGACCTCTACCTCTGTTGCCCTTAGCAAATAGAACTCTATCCACAAAAGACACCTATCTTCCTTGCTCTGGCTGGAGACCTCTGTCCTCAAATCTATCACCTCCAAAGCTGGTCCTCGAATTTGCACTAAAAATAGTCCTTCGGTCTAGCACAAATGTCCTCGATCTCTTTCTCTAATCTACACCACACACATTCCTTCGGTCTGGCACAAATTTCCTCAAATCTATTTCTTTGATCTGCACCAAACACAGTCCTTCGATCTGGCACAAATGTCCTTGAATCTTCTTCTCTGATCTACACCAAACACAGTCCTTTGTTCTGGAACAATGTCCTCAAATCGGCACCAATCTTTGTCCTCAAATATTTGCAACTCACAAAACTTCACTTTTTTTCTCTTTGTGCACTCTTGCTTTGCACTTAGCTCGATTTGACACGACTCGCTCTTTGCACACCGCGGACTTTGCTTGCACCCGTTTGATTCCAAAAATCTCAAAATAGCCCTCCTTTTATAACATAAATTTCAAGATCAAAACTTAAACTTTAGTCGATCTGTAACCTTAAACTTTGTCGCCCCAATTTTAACTTTGTCGGCTTCAACCGCCTCTGTGGTTTTGTAGCTTTTCCCATGAAACTACATGTCGCGATATCACAACACCTTTGTAGTCGTACACTTTCTTTTGGATTTTGTCATGATATCGTGACACTTTAGCCTTTGTCAACTTTAACTACGTTCTTGTCGTGATATCGTGACACTTCTCCCTTCGTTGACCTCCTTTCTATTTTTGTCATGAAATCATGACACTTCTGCCTCTGCAGACTTCGTCTTCACTTCTATCGTGAAATCATGACACTTCTATCTTCATAGCCTTCCTTTCTACTTTTGTCACAAAATCATGACACCTTCTACCTCTACAGACTTCGTCTTCACTTCTATCACAAAATTGTGACACTTCTACTTTCGTCTACTTTCTTTTTTGCCTATCGTGAAATCGTGACACTTTCTGCATCCGTACACTTTCTTTTCTACCTATCGTGAAATCATGACATTTTTTGCATATGTACGCTTTCTTTTTTGCCTATTGTGAGATCATGACACTTTCTGCATTCGTACGCTTTCTCCACAACCTGTCATGAAATCACAAAACTTTTTGCATCTGTATGCTTTCTCTTCAGCCTATCACAAAATCACGATGCTTCTCATTTCAAACTCTTCCCTTTGCTACATGTCACAAAATCATGATAGTTCTCACTTCGAGTTCTATAGTATGTCATGAAATCATGATAGTTCTCACTTAGACATTTGTAGCATGTCACGAAATCGTGACACTTTTCATGATACTTTCTCTCTCTTCAAACTTGTCACAAAATCATGACAGTTCACACTGCAGACTCTCTCTTCTACATTATGTCATGAAATCATGACACTTTTTTGTCCGTACAACCTTCCTTGCAAAATGTCATGAAATCGTGACACTTTTCCTTCTCTGCCTTCTTGCTCTTTTCAAGTCACGAAAATGTGACATGTCACTAAATCGCAACACTTTCCACCTTGTTGTCTTTCTCTGCCAACATGTCACGAAATCATGATAGTTTTTCCACTTGCCTTTTTCTCTGCCAACATGTCGAGAAATAGCGACAGTTTTTCCTGCTTCTTCTCTTTCTTCCAACATTTTGTGAAATCATGATATTTTTTCCAGCTCTTTCTCTCTCCTCTAACATGTCGTGAAATCATGACAGTTTTTCCAGCACTTTCTCTCTCCTTTAACATGTCATGAAATCGTGACTGTTCTTCTTGCCTACTGAAAAATACGCGATATCATGACACTTTTCTTACTTGTCTTTTTCTTTGATCTTTTGCAAATGGGCCACTATAATCTTCTTGGAAACTCACTGTCCATGCTACAAATTATTTGACATTAAATCAAAAACCTTCAAGAGCTTCTTGACATCAATGACAACCTATACACTTGAGCAAAGGCAATGTATCCAAGGTACCCAAAATTACCAACAGAGACCTTACCCGTTGGAGATCTCCCAAATTGGGATGATCTCCAACCTCCTAACCTCATTCCTAATCCTATTTAACCTTAAGATTTTCCCCTGACCTTCCCTGGCTGAATTCCCTATAATTTGATCTTTGTGCGCGTTAGAATACCCTGAATTATCATTTGCATTTGTGCTTTTCTAATTTTTCTTGCAGGAACCTCATTGTTTTTCAACCAGAGCAAGCTCAGATCATCGTAAATTATCCTATATGATCTCATATGATCACGCTGTAATTCAAGATGATTTTGTATTTTTTAGGTGATTTCAACTTTAGCCAACATTAGGGGCAATCAGTGCCCTAAGTTTGCATTCTTTCTCCACTATCTACTATTTTTCTTTACATTAGTTAGACTTATTACTATTTTGCATCCTGGAGTTCACCTCATATAGTGTAGATGCATGATAAGGTTAAAATCAGTCATTAAGATAATGCATTTCATTTAATTTATCATCTGTAATTGTTATTCTAGCATTCATACTTTCATTTCCATCATTTTCCCTTGCTTTTGCAATTGTATTTTTTGTTCTTGGTATCCATTTCTGTAATTACAGGTCTTTGACGAATTCGTCTGATGATATCGTCAGATTAGAGACAATATTGTCTGATTAGAGACGATATTGTTAGATTAGAGATGATCTTGTCAGATCAGTAGATCAAGGACAATCCTATCGGATTAAAGATGATCCTATCAAATTCTAGGTGATCTTGACTGCTTCAAAAATCAAAACCTCCATCAAACATCAGAAATTAGGTTTAACTTGTCTTTATTTAGTATATTCTCTATACTTGATATTCATTGTTGCTTTCTGTATTCATTTAAATCTGCATTTCATATAGAACAATTTAGATTCATTTGGCCAAACCTAGGAGTTGAATGATCAAACATAAAAATGAACACATCAAACACCCTCTCAACCTAGGCGTGGAAACTGCCATTCAAAAGTTTCCTGGTGAACCCACCATCCGTCAAAAATTCATCTTTATACACCTCCCCCAAGAGGCGGGACCTTCAAAAGGCCTCTCAATCCCGAGGTATTGTCCCATCCTTTTCACATCCCCCTTCCGGGCACGAATCCTATAGCCTGAAGGTAAGGGTGCGAAAAATTTGGAGCGATACATTTTGGTGAACCCGACGTGAAAACTAAAAACCTTTTGAAATATATATATATATATATATATATATATATATATATATATATATATATATATATATATATATATATATATATATATATATATATATGTATATATCTATGTATACAATATATATATATATATAACAAAATCATCATTTCAAGTTTGTATGTTTATATTCAATTCTAAAAATTAGATACTAAATATTACTTTTAGAAGTATTAAAGAAACCATGAGTTTTTACTCAAATCCATATGAGCCCATCAGTAATGTTGGAATAATTCAGCCAAATACATTTGTTGATTATGACCAACCTCATCCCTATTCAACATCACCTCCATCACACTCTTCTCATTTTTCATCCTTAACCCAACAGGACAATCCCTTTTCCAATCCTCTTCATAACTCTCCCATATATCCATATTATGTCTATCAATCCACATACAATCCTCCTCCACCTTTTCAATATTCTTCTCTCAATACAACACATCCATTTCAACAACAAAATACTTATTCTTCCAATCCTACCATGCACTCACATCATACTTCATAATCTTCCTATCATCATTCTACCCATAACAAAGAAGAGAGAGATAACAAACCATTAGGTCCTTTTATGACTGAACTCCTAAGGCACATATCAAAAACCTCTCGAAAACCTCCATCATGTACATTTACAAAGCTCAATCAACCAATGGATATAATTCTCAAACATTTACTTGATACAAATAAGATTGAACTACCTTCCATAAGACAACTTGATACCACAACGGATTGGTTTAAACTTGAGCTACATTGTGAATATCATAGAGTATATGGACATATGACACAAAATTGTAAAGATTTAAGATGTGCAATTCAATATTTGATTGATGAGGGTCTTTTTAATATAAAGGAATTACAATCTACAACTGATTATAAATCTCCATTAAACAATCAAACTCCTACACAACAAATATTAATAATCAATCAAGACATGGGGATCTCCCAAGAATCCCTGTTCAATTATCAACAACAGGAAACCAATAAAATATTGCATTTTAATGTGTTCCATCATGATGCTATTACTAATATTGTAACAAAAACTACAAATGAGCAACCTCAAGCTCAATCAACTCAATCCGATATTCTAGATATGGGTTCCTCATTTGACCAACCTTCAAAACTATCTTTGGCTCTAGAGAATGATCCAAAATGGAATGTAAGCATAGAAATCTCATCTTTCGAATCAAAATCTCAATATGAAATCCACTTTGATAGCCAACAACAAGTGATTACTCCTCAAGCCAAGATATCCCTTTCAAAAGTATTAAAAAGTTCTCATAAGGAAACTTTGTTCAAGATACCTAGCCAAAAATTTGTTCCTCGTCATATTTTATCTAAGAACATAATTAATGGTGTAAACCCTCTTGAGGTTAACCATATTTCATTCTATGATGAGGAAATTCCTTCATATGCTCCACAAGAAGACTACTATATTTACATTTTAGGATCTGGTAAAGAAACATCTGTTAAAACTATCATGGTAGATAATGGCTCTTCTCTTAATTTATGCACCTATCAATTATTCCAAAAACTCAAATTAAAGGAAGAAGATCTCAATGAATAAAATTTTATTATAAAATATTTTAACAATGAAATTCAAGAAGCTCAAGGTACTATAATTCCTCCCTTTAATATTGGATCCAAGATCCTGGATAATCTATTTTATGTAGCATATTGCCCTTCATATTAAAACCTACTTCTTAGAAGTCCTTGGATGCATACGATGAAGGTTTTCCCTTCCACTCTTCACCAATGTTTGAAATTTGAACTTGCAAATAAAATTGTTACCATACATGGTGACCCAACACCATTTGAAGAATATTCAACGGTTGAAACATCAACTTCTATACATTCTCTATTATCACAATTATCTTCTATCCATCACTTTTCTTCATCCATATATGATCATCCTTGTTTATCAAATAACATCCATGCATATATTTCACATATGCTCCCTCCATCTTATAAAGACTTGCAAGATAGTGATAAGGATGAAGAACTTTCTTATCCTTCTTATATTTTATTTTGCAACATGATCCATTTTACACATATAAAAGTCAAATCTTTTGCTACATTATTCTACATTATAACAAAGCTTGTGTTATCGCTACCTTTTATTCATCACCTTTTGTTCTTACCTTCACCTCAACCAAATTATCCTTCAAAACCACCTTTGATTTTGAAGCAACCTTAGACATGCTATACTCAAATAACCTTGTATAGTGTATATAGATCATCTTGTATATACCACCAATTTCAATTCATAAATTAAAATCAAAATACAAAAAAATCAAAATCCTCAAAATAAAAAAAAATACTAATGCAACTAAAAACCTTAAAGGTAAATTTGAGCCCAACTGGCTCGGACCATATGTCATCACTGCTAAATTTGGATTAGGAGCATACAAATTATCTACCTTAGATGGTAAAGAGCTTAAATAACCTATGAAAATTATGCATCTTAAACGTTACTATGCATAAAATTGGTCAATTCATCATTGTATATATATTTGTTTTGCATCTAATTTATTTTTTTAAGTCACTTATATAAAACGTTTCAAAAACAATTCTCTTGTATTTCTTTTAATTCATCACTAAAAAATTAAAAACATCCAAATCATCAAAATATTCAAAACATCTTTTATCTTGTACCTGTCAAACTGGGAAGTATTACAGTTATATTTTCAGTTATTTTGGATAAATTAGCATTTATTTGGAATCCCACACTTTCACATTCACATGAATAAATATCTTGATTTATTTGATATGATTATTAATCTCTCTTATATCAAAGTCCACAGTTGAATTAAATAATGTTTTGAGCATAGAGAACTGATCTTGTTATTTACTTGAACTAAGTATATATTTTCACATTAAAATGATTTCATTGCAAATTCGATATGATGCTACATAGTAGAACAGGTTTCCTGAGCAAAAAGTTTCCCCTGTTATCCTATCATGCACATGGTCTAGAATCTTTGAGAATTGACAAAAGGACAAGCTCACCCCTACCCAGAATAAAAATACCTTGCTCTACAGCTAATCCGAGCAAGTATCCTTAGCATAAAAAAAAAAAGTTCAAAGAAAAGAGAAAAAGAAAAAGGTTATTTTTCATCATAGCAATATTTCAGCATTATCTCAATATCAAGCAACAATACAAAAATACAAAAAAAAAGAGAAAAAAGAAGCAAAAGAGAAATGCAAAAGCAAAAATGCAATAAAATCCTTTCCCTACCCCTTGAAAAGAAAAGAAGTGCGAATGAGCTTGAATCCCTGGAATTCTCAATTATTCAAAAATTGTGAGGTAAGCCCCATAACAGGTGGTTTGTGCCCAACCCGATTGGCCTTGGGTAATCCCTAGCATGGCGATATGTCTGTCACATTAGCGACCTTCTTTTGTATAGACCTCTATCAGCTTATTGATTAGCTAGCTCTTGATAACTTAACTTACATAGTAGTCTGGTATGGTTACATGCATATAAATCATGGTCAACGAACATTCATTTGGTCAAGGCAAATTACTTATATCAAATTATCTTGCTCAAAATTGGTGAATGAATAATACAATCGCACACACATTTGTATTTGAGATATTTTGTATCATTATGATAAATCAAGATCGGTAATGAACTCACATTTGCACATGAGGATTCCTTATAAATCTATATTTGTCTTTGAGATAGTTTAAAATATTTCTGTAATTCTTTTCGAAATGATTTTATTCTTTTATTTCAGAATTTTTTGTTTGTATCAACGTAATTACATACACCTTTTTACAAAGTCAAAATCTCAAAATAATAATTTCAAACAGAATTTTCATACTATTATTTATCACAAAAATAAAAAATTAATCTTGCAATAAAACTAAAACAATCTCTTTTTCTTTGGATTTCGCGATGATGGTATAAGTCTATACCTATAATTCTATGCCTAGCGCAAAACATTGTTCTAATTTTATGTTCCATTTATTTTAAACACAAATTCATCAAAACATATGACTTGCATCATTATGTTACACAATTATGCTTTACAAAAAAATGAACACTTATTCTATTTCATGACATTATGTTAAAATTCAATATTGCAACTATGGTATAAATTCTAAGGAATTGTTCAAAATTTTATCACACTTAGGAATTTATGCCTAGAAAAATCATATTTTAATATCTCATGTATACTATTTTTTTTATGAAAATATGAAAATAAATCATCAAACCATCATCATTTCTATCATCACAACACAAAGTCTTAAGACAGTCTCTTAAGCACTCTTTTACTTTTAACAATATTTCTATACTGGGATTAGCTTGACGACCTAGCGAGCAGCGACTCCATGAAATGGTCTATAACAACGACAATGTCCTTTGAAATTATTGTTAGAAGTCCCTTTTTTCTTTTATCAAATCACACCACCACAACCAATTGTTTACATCAGATTATTTCATTTAAAATCTTACAGCATGACATCAAATTATAATATTTCAAACATGACATAATTACATGAATCATCAATCCAATAAGCAAACAATTCAAACATTAAAGCATCATAACAACATATGAACAAGTCATATCATCAGAAACAAGATCATATATATATATCAAAAAATTATATACATCATATCAAAAAAATGAATAGTAAAAATGAATTAGGGTTTTTCCCTATTTTTCTTAATTTTATTCAAAACCAACAACATTTTAATTTTGCTTTTCCACGTTTTTACCTCAAACGTTCGATTTGAGTAAAAACACGGAGGGGGCACCATAGTAAGATGTCATACGATTCGACCTAGAATCATCGCCTAAAAATGGAAATAATTTTTTCTTTCTTGTAGATCGAGAAGAACTCATCTTTAACGCATTTTCTTCGAAAAATTCGCTAAAGAGGGGGCAAAATGTAGCACCCTAAAATTGGTGCAGTAAAACTTAGCAAATAATTAAAATTACCTTAGTAATAATTCAAAATTTAAATTTTAACCTCGAATCGCCTTTTAACCGCTTTCCTCATTTTTCATTCCATTTTTGGGATTTGTTGTGACCATTGGACGATATCATCGCCGATCAGACGATATCGCCTCAGATCAGACAAATTCATCTGGAGCAGAACGTCCAGACGATTTCGTCCCAAAAATGATTTTTCAAAATTAGATTTTGTTTCAACGACATCTCTAACCGGGGCAAAAGCATTTCTACACCATGAGAGACCTTTCCCGTTGGAGATCTCCCAAATTGGGATGATCTCCAACCTCCCAACCTCCTTCCTAATCCTATTTAACCTTAAGATTTTCCCCTGACCTTCCCCTGGCTGAATTCCCCTGTAATTTGATCTTTGTGTGTGTTAGAATACCCTGAATTATCATTTGCATTTGTGCCTTTCTAAGTTTTCTTACAGGAACCTCATTGTTTTTCAGCCAGAGCAAGCTCAGATCATCGTAGATGATCTTGTACGATCTCGAACGATCACACCGCAATTCAAGATGATTTTGTATTTTGCAGGTGATTTCGACTGCAGCCAACATTGGGGGCAATCAGTGCCCTAAGTTTGCATTCTTTCTCCACTATCTATTGTTTTGCTTTGCATTAGTTAGACTTATTACTATTTTGCATCCTAGATTTCACCTCATATAGTGTAGATGCATGATAAGGTTAAATTCAATCATTAAGATAATGCATTTCATTTAATTTATCATCTGTAATTGTTATTCTAGCATTCATACTTTCATTTCCATCATTTTCCCTTGCTTTTGCAATTGTATTTTTTGTTCTTGGTATCCATTTTTGTAATTACAGGTCTTTGACGAATTCATCTGACGATATCATCAGATTATAGATGATCTTGTCTAATTAGAGATGATCTTGTCAGATTAGAGACGATCTCATCAGATCAATAGATTAGGGACGATCCTATCAGATTAGAGACGATCCTGTCAAATTCTAGGCGATCTTGACTACTTCAAAAATCAGAACCTCCATCAAACATCTAGAATCAGGTTTAACTTGTCTTTATTTAGTATAGTATTTGCACTTGATATTCATTGCTACTTTTTGTATTTATTTAAATCTGTATTTCATATAGAACAGTTTAGATTCATTTGGCCAAACCTAGGAGTTGAATGATCAAACATAAAAATGAACACATCAAACACTCTCTCAACCTAGGCATGGAAACTACCATTCAAAATTTTCCTGGTGAACCCACCATCCATCGAAAATTCACCTTTATACACCTCCCCCAAGAGGTGGGACCTTCAAAAGGCCTCTCAGTCCAAGGTATTGTCCCATCCTTTTCACATCCCCCTTCCGGGTGTGGATCCTATAGCCTGAAGGTAAGGGTGTGAAAAGTTTGGAGTGATACAGTATGACATACATTCTCTTGAGATGTTTGCTACTCAATAATATTCATGCAAATCCATTTCACTATCAATCTATATGACTTCAAGATCATAATTTATTATACATGGTTATGTTATGGTGGGATGAAGTAAATTTTTAAAGACCAAGTATTTACAAGTATTTCAAAATATGAAATATCTAAAGGAACAAAAATGATTTAGAATGCCAAATATTTTGGTAACATGTCTAAAGAAAATGAGGAAATTTAATTCAAGTTAAAAACTATATAAAAGATAGCAGAAATCAATGGAATAGATCAAGATACTTATGTGTAAGGAAAATAATTATTTTTTATCATAATGTATTGAAAAAATATTCATATTTATTTCAAAAGTTTAGGGAGATATGGATCGAGGAAGAAGATAGAAATATTAAATATTTTCATGCTATAGCCAAAAAAAGTTATTTTCATCATGTCATAAATATTAGAACTCCAGAAGAAATAAATATTAAGGAAGAAGAAAATATCAAAATAGAAACAATTAATTATTTTAAAGATATTTTGTTAGATTTTGGGTAAGATAAGGAGTCTTAAAGTAAGCTTTTACTAAATATTCCATCAACTATTACTAAGGACAAAATGAAAGGTCAATGAATAAAATCTATATCAAGGAGCTACATGAGGCAATTTTCTTATTCCATCTTAGCAAAACAATAGCCTTGATGGATTTCCTACATTGTTCTCACAAAATTTGAGTATTTATTGAAGAGTAATATGTTGGTCATGGTTGAAGAGGCCTATAAAAAGAAGGGTTCCTATAAAAATAATTGTGCAATAAGTTATTTCAATGTCAACTTCATTACATTGGTTCCATGTAAAGTAACATAAAGTGTTTTGATAAAATTTTGTCCAGTAAGCCTTTATAAAATGAAGTATAAAATCATTTCAATTTTTTTGTAAAACTAGTTGAAAAACATTCAAGATTGTGTTATAGTAGAGGAACAAGGTGATTTTGTTTATGTTAAAAAAATTCTTGATAGTGCAATAATTCTATATGAGGGCATACATTCTCTTCATTAATCGAGGTATAATTATAAAATTTGATATGAATAAAGCATACAATAGGGTGTGTGTTGATATATATAATTAAACTTCACATGAGGACACAATTGCCTTTACATTATATTTTATACTGATGCCCTTTAGGCTCATATGTTGGATTTTATAGCAGTTTCTAGGAATATATGGAATCAACACATCACCAAATAATATTAAAAAGTAACACAAATAAAGTTATACACATGCAGGACTCCCATGGTTGGTTGCTACAACTGTTTAGAAGGAACTTCAAATATTTAAATTTAGTGTGCGGGAAGAAATTTTTTCAAAATTCCATAGGGCACGACGATGGTGGTAAAGACATTCCTATGGATAGTAGCAAGGATGTTCCAGTGGATGGTAGTAAGGGCTTTCATGTGGTTGGTGGTAAGGACGCTCCTGTAGGTGATGGTAATGGCATTTCTATGGGTGGTGTTGAGGATGCTTCTGTGGTTAATCATGTCATGATTTCTGACTAGGTTCCTGAGATAGGCATGTCCTCTACCCTTGCTGATAGTGTTAGTGCTTTTTGGGGTGATGCTTTTCTTGATAATGTCACTCCACTTGGGGCCCTTTCGACTGAGGGACCCATTGCCTCTAAGCCTTCTTTTGCTAACATTATCGGTAAAAGTTCCTTAGGCCCAGATCCTTCTTTACCCCCTTTTGAAATTTTTGGTAACAAGGTCAAGATTCCTTTGAGCCTAGCATCAAATTATTTGTCTCAGGAATATTTCTCCCTTGTAGGTAAAATTGTGGGTGGTAGACCTAATTTAGATACCATCAAAAGGTGGGATTTTTCTAAATGGAGAGCCAAAGGTTGTTTGGATATTATTGGGCTCTCCAACACTTTCTTTGGTATCCATATTAACACTCAAGAGGATGCTAATCAGATCCTTTCTGGTGGTCCCTGGTTTTTGGGTTCAAAAAGTGTTTTTCTTATGAAATGGACTCCTAATTTTGATCCTGATACACAAAGCATCAACTATGCACCAATTTGGGTTAGGCTTCCAAATATTCCTTGGCATATTTGGCATGAACCTATCCTCAGAGCTATTGCCACTACTATTGGTGATTTAGTGGTCATTGACAGGGTTACTCTTGCCAGATCCAGGATGCATGTTGCCCACTTTTGTGTCAATGCTAATTTAGACTTGGCTCTCCCCACATTTGTGGAACTAGAACATGGGTCCTTCTACCAGAAGTAGGTCATTGAGTATGAGAACAATCCCCCCTACTACATCGAATGTCATACCCAAGGACATCTCAGAGCTCAATGCCCATCTCTCAAAGCTCAAGAATCAAATACTAAAAAGAACCATGAAAACCTAGCTACTGGTAAAGGAAAGGATTCACTTCCATTCTCTAAGGTGGATAAGAAAATATTTCCTCCTACTAAAGGGGTGACCTTCCATCCTATCAAGAATAAGAAGTCCCAAGGAGGGTTTTCTAATGTCTCAGATGACAAGGGCAAAAAGGCTTCATCTTTTGTCAGTGAGTCATGCCAAAATGAGGTAAATTTCTTTGCTCTTCCCAATAAATTTCAAGCCCTATATAACTTACCTTTCAAGGATGATGTGATAGATCTGGCCATTCATAGCCCAAGACCTATTCCAAATCCTTCTTCTACCCCTATTTCTATTCCACAATAGGAAACTTCTCCTATCCTTTCCCCTCCTAATGGGATGTCCAAATTTTCTTCTTCAATCGGGAACACCTATCATACTTCTCCATTCAAATCCAATAAGTTGATTCTTGATAGTAACATGGATCTATGTGATCATAACCTTATTTATGAAGTCTCTATTCCTCCTTCTTTCTTTGAACCATCCAGTCTGGTGGTTCAAAAAATTAATCCTCACAATTTTAGTCCAAAAAATACTAGAAGCCATAAGAAATATTCGATTGATTGTGGGGGCAAGAAAAAAAGAGGTAGACCTTCTAATTCTGATCAATGGAAGTAGGGATTGCATGATGACATTGCAAATGACATTCAAAAGACCTTGTTTTCTTCTGGAATTAACTTGTCTAAAGATGATTCAAAATGTACCAAACCTCCCCAACCACAAGGAAAGGGAGGCAAAAGAACTACCAAATTGTCAAAATTAAAATCCTCTCATGGAATGTGAGAGGCCTTAATGGCATAGCTAAACAGAGGCTAGCTAAGTCATTAAGGAAAGAAATAAGTCCTACTATTTTCCTTCTTCGAAACCAAAATTGGCAACCCTTATGCTAATATTGTTTGTAATACCATGTGGAAAAACTGTGATTCTATATTTTGTAATGCAAAAGGGGCTTTGGGAGGTCTTATCTGTATGTGGAATCCTACTTTTTTAGAGGGGAGACTAATTCATTCCAATGATGAAACTACCAGTATTATATTTTTTGACAAAGACAATAATTCCCCGTGGGTTCTTACCAATATTTATGCCTCGAATTCTATCACAGGAAGATCTAGACTATGGGAAATTATTTCCTCTATTAGGAGTGCCTTTTAGGACCTTCCTTGGATACTTGCTGGAGACTTTAATACTCCTATTTTCCCTTCTGATAAAAGAGGAGGGGTCGGTTCCTTCACCAAAAGTATGGATGATTTCTAGTACTTCATTAATCAAAACAATTTTATGGATGTTAATCTCAAAGGAAATCAATTCACTTGGTCCAATAGAAGAAGTGGTTCTCAGCTCATCCAAGTGAAACTTGATAGAGTTTTGTTCTCTCAAGAAGCCTCGGCTATTTGGGGGGATGCAAATCTTCAATCACTTCTTAAGATTGGGTCTGACCATAGTCCCATCCTTTTGGATACTAATAATCCTAAAATTTTTAGAATCCCATTCAAATTTGAAGCAATGTGGTTGCAACATCCTGATTTCAGAGACATAATTATTCAGTGGTGGCAAATAGAATTTCAAGGTTCTCCCTCTTTCATATTAGCCCAAAAGCTTAAATTAATCAAATAAAACCTCAAGATTTGGAATAGGGACATCTTTGGGAACCTTTTCCAAAATAAGCAGGAAATCAAAAGTCGTCTTGCTACAATTGAAAAAGAAATCCAGGAAGGATAGTTCTGCTCAAGTGATCTAAGAAGTGAAGAAAGAAATCTTCTATCCCAATATCACAATATCCTTCAGTGTGAAGAAACTTTTTGGAGATATAAATCTCGGGCTATTTGGCTCAAACAAGGAGATTCTAACACTAAATTTTTTCATGTTTCCACACTGAGAAATAGAAGCAACAATAGAATTAAAGAAATCCATTGCCAGGATGGGAGTGTTACTTCTGATATCAAAGAAATCAGAGTTGAAGGGGTTGCCCACTTTATGCAGCTACTTGAAGAGGAGCCTAGTGCCATCTCTGAAAATGCCAAGGAATTTTTCCTTCAATTCATTCCTCATCTAATTTTTGAAGATATTAATTGCAAACTCACGGCTGGCCTTTCTGATGAGGAAATCAAACTGGCTCTTTTCTCCATGAATCCAGATAAAGCCCCGGGACCGGATGGTTTCTCTCCTAGATTCTATCAAGCCTTTTGGGATTTCATAGGTCCAGATGTATGTGCTACCATCAAGGAAATTTAGACTTCCAAAATCATTCCTCGTGGGTTTAACTCCACCTTCATTGCTCTTATTCCTAAAAGTCACAATGTCAATACCTTCAATGATTTTAGACCTATTAGCCTCTGCAATGTTACTTACAAAATTTTGACCAAAGCCTTAGCCAACAAAATGAGAGATGTCATGCCCCTCATTATTAATCAATGTCAAGGAAGTTTGGTTAGAGGTAGATCCATCTTGGATGGTATTATCTCTGTTCATGAAGCCATCCATTCCACTTCATTTAACAAAAATGTTGCCTTCCTTCTAAAGTTAGACATGAACAAAGCTTATGACAGGTTGAATTGGGACTTCCTCCTGGCAGTCTTATCCAAATTTGGATTTCATTCTGAATGGATCTCTTTAATTAGAGGATGCATCTCTTCAGCTTGGTTTTCTATTTTAATAAATGGTTCACCAGCAGGATACTTCAAGAGTAGCAGAGGATTGAGGCAAGGAGATCCCCTTTCCCCCTTATTTTTATTATTGTAGTTGAGGCTCTTGGTAGATCAATTCAAGCTGCCAGATAGTCAGGTCTCATTACTGGAATAAAAGTTACTTCCCAAACCACTCCTATAACTCACCAACAATTTGTTGATGATACCCTATTGTCTACCTTTGCATCAGTATGTGAAGCAAAAGTTATCAAACACATCCTTCTCCTTTATGAAGAAGCTGCTGGACAAAAGGTAAATTTTCAAAAAAGAAAATTATTTTTTCTAAATACCCCTTTGAGAAGACAATTCAATATTTCCAACATCTTAGGATGCACTATTGCCTCTTTGCCTTCCTCTTATTTGGGCTTACCACTTTTCGTGGGTAATGCTAATGAGCACCTATGGGATAACGTTATTGAAAGACTTCAAATAAAGCTTTCTTAATGGAAAGGTAATCTTACTTCTCAAGCTAGAAAATCCATCCTAAATATAGCCTACTTATAGAGCATTCCTGTTTATTTTCTCTCCTTATTTAAAGCTCCTATAAAAGTCTACCAAAAAATAGAACAAATTCAAAAACATTTCCTATGGACAGGTGCTGAAAATAAGAATAGGTTTCATTTGGTTGCATGGGAAAATGTTTGCAAACCTAAGGAGCAAGGAGGATTAGGATTAAGGAGAATTCATTTTCTTAATATTTCTCTTCTTGCCAAACAATCCTGGCGCCTCATTTTAGGAGATAGTGTTGAATGGGTTAAAATCACGAGAAGAAAATATCTTCAATTTTTTGATTTTTTATATGGAGACATTCCCCCCTCAGGTTCTTCTTTCTGGAAATCCATTTGCTCTGCAAGGTCAATCATAAAAAAGGGTCTAATATGGCAAATTTTTAATGGGAAATCTGTGCATTTTTGGGAAGATAAGTGGATTGGTGACCGTCCACTTCTTCATTTTCCTGAATTTTGACTACTCAAAGATATTACTGTTAATATTTTTGGTCCTATGGTGGCGGATTTCCTAACTACTTCAAATGGGATCAGGACTTGGAAAAGGATTCATATTCCCAATATGGCTGCTAAAATTTCTTCTCTTGAGGTTTTGTTATCCTCTTTTCGTATTCTCCCTGATGATTCTTTCGACCACCCTATTTGGGAGCCATTGATTCAAGAGAATTTTCTGTCAAATCAGCTTACTTACTTGTCTTTAGCCCCTTCCAAAGTTCTCATTCCTTTCAAAATTGTGTGGATCAAACATCTAACTCCAAAATTTGCTTTCTTTTCATGGCTTTGTATTCAAGACCGTATCCTTTCTATTGAGAACCTTATTAAACGTGGTATTCCCCTTTCGAACAGGTGTTTCCTCTACCTTTCTGATTGGGAATCTACCTCCCACCTCTTTCTATTTTGTCCTTACTCTAGAACTGTGCTCTATAATATTTTCCTTAAATTTCACATCTTCTGGGCTTCCCCTCCTTCCATTGTTGACCTTTTCCTTCAATGGCCCAATCCTTTAAAAAATATTGTTCTTAAAGGCTTATGGGGATTTTGTCTTCATAATTATTTATGGAAGATTTGGATTGAGCATAATAGGTGTGTCTTTGAGAAGGATGCCAAGGATGTTGAGTTCATCTCTAATAGAATCATCCTTTTTGCAAAATAGAATGCCCTGATTGCTCCCATTGACCCTTTCCCTATTTCCTCTTTTGAAGCCTCCTTACTCCAATCTTGTCATATTTCTTTGGAGGATGGTTGTCCTGCTATTTCCCCTAGAACAAGATCTAATACTAAATGGAATCCTCCGCCTATTGGATGGGTCAAATTCAATTTTTATGGTGCTGCTAAAGGAAATCCTGGTTGGGCTGGTGTTGGAGGCATCCTTAGAGATCACCAAGGAAATTCTATTTTTGCCTTTGCTGAGCCTTTAGGGGAACTTTCAAATCATTCTACTGAAGCCAAAGCTCTATGGAGAGGTCTACAATTCATTCAACATATTCCTAGGAAGATCATTATTGAAGGTGACTCCTTGAATATCATCAACTACCTAAAAAATTCCAAACCTCCAGGATGGAAAATAAGAAGTATAATTGAGGATGTGAAAGAAATCCTCCATGGACAACAAGAAGTCATCATCCAACATGCTTTTAGAGAAGCAAATACTGTTGCTGACAAGTTGGCTAACATAGGGGTCTTTGCTCTAGGACTACTGATGTGGACTGATTCTCTTCCCCATGACATCAGCGTGATTGCCAGGTTGGATCAAAACATCAATCACAATGATGAATCATCAACTAGGGACATGTGACTCAGTGTTTCGCCAATGTCAACTCGTGTTGTTATGGGTGAAACCTCTTTTTGGGCCCTTCTCTTCCAATGGGGTGGATCCAAATTTTGTCTTATTGATCAAAGTCTTGTTCATTGTGTTAATTTTTCTGAGGCCTTCCCGGTACCTAAGATTTGCCTCATTTTTTGCTATATTTATTTTTTCTTTTAATCTCATATTTTTTCCACTACCTTTTCAGACCCCTTTCACCTCTTTTTTTCTTACCACCTTTCATTGGGATTCTAAGGCCCTTCCTCCCACCATATGTCATCATTTCTGGCTCGTGTTCCTCGTTACTACCTTGTTTACCTTTTTGAGAACCTTCCCTCTTCGGTTTTCTTCATGCCTTGTTCCAAGGAATGTTTCATCGTGCCTTTCAATATCTTGGGTTTCTACTGCTCTCCCTATTTTTTCCTTTCCCCGATTCCCAAGTGTTATTTTAAGTCAACCTCCTCTGATCGTGGCTCACTTACCAATTTTCCTTTGTGATAGCAATTGTTGGATAATCCTCCTCGATCAAATTCATAGCCAATTGGCTCCTTTGGTCTGGTCATTATCCTTTCCCAAAATTTTTTCCTTTTTGGCTTACCATGATTTTGTCCTTCTTCGTCGTCTCATGTCACAAAGAGGTTTTTTAAATCCAATTGACACTCTTTACCTCTCACTGTTAGCCCTGTACCTACCTCTCTATATCCTTGCTATTTACCCCTATTTTTTCTCCATGAAGGATGCCAAATGACCTATGTCGAACCTGACACCTTTTCCATTGATGCTATTTCTAAAGTAATTCTCAAAGATAAAGGTGGTCTGATCCCCTTTTTCAAAATGTTTTTTGGAACTGACTGGGATGCCAGCATGGCTTTCACTTCGACTTGGGAGGATGGCATCGTCATCATACATGGAGTTGATTTCCATATTACTATGGAAATCCTTGCTGAGCTTATTGGGCAGGTTCTTGATGGACGTGTGGTGAGAAGAAACAAGCATAACTGGGAAGTAGAGCTTACCCACTTTGAACCATCCTCATCGCTGTGGAAGCTTCACAAAAAAGGTTTGTATCACAAAGACCTATCTACTCCTTGGAAGGAATTATTGAAACCCATCATGCAATATCTGACTATTGATGATCCTGAGTCACAGTTGTGTAGCTTTCATTTGTCCTTTGTTAATCATTTTAGAGATGCCAAAATGCTTAATATCCCTAAGTTTTTATACTGGTCCATGGACTATTCCATTACATCCACTCATGCTAAGAAAGAGGCATATTGGCCTTCCCATCAAGGATTGTTTAAAATTCTGTATGGCTATTTGCTTCAGAAATTCCCCAAAGGAAACATTATTATCCATGAAAGTGCTGAGGAGGAGTCCTCTCACACTCCTAGCCCTAAATCCAAAGGTGCTAAAAGAAAGGGCAAACCTGGAAAACCCCAACCAATCTTCAATGCTAAGAAAAAATTCAAGGTCAAAAATACTCCCACATGCTATTCCCAAAGGCTCAAATTCAAAGAAACTCCTACTCCTGAGAAGGGCAAGAAGGATAGTAAGTCTGGGTCTGATTCGCCTAATGTAGTTGAGAAATACCTGCACAAACTTGTCATTCAGTCTTCTTTCGCTACCATTGATCACCTGGAGACAGCTTATGTTGCTCTTGGGAAGGGCATTGCTCAGCTGAAGGATCAAAGAAATGCCCTAAATTTGCTATTTTTTCTGTGACACTTATGATAAGGATGGTCTTGCTATCTCTATTGTGGCTAGGATTTCTGATATTAATGAGGATGCTAAAGAGGATGAAGTCATTGAAATTGCTAAGGAGGTATTTAAGGATGCTCCTAAGGATGAAGTTAAGGCTGATGTCAAGAACGATGAACCAAAAATCACTATTGCATCTACTGAAGCACCTCCTATGCAGTGATTCTTTCTTGATGCATGTTGCTAGCTCTACGGGGTTCCCTTCCTTTTGGTCTTGCTGTAATGACTTATGTTTTCTTCCTCTCTTTCTAAGGATGCATTTTGTTCCTTTTTAGCATCCTCTTTTCTTTCCTTTCTTTGTTGCTTCTCTACCTTTTTTGCTTCATGTCTCTTCTTGTTGTATCAAGGCGTTGGGGTGCCTTTCAAATGCCCCTTTAATAAAATTATTAACTTACCAAAAAAATAAAGTAGTACACATGACATAAGAGGGTTCCTTTGGAAACCAAATAATCTCACTAAAGTAAAATAAAATATACTCCAACCAATGACCAAATGGTTGGTAAGAGGAGCTATTTATACCCAATTACAAGTTGCCTATTGGTTAAATAATAAAATATTTCAAATAAAGTATGCTTACATTGTTTACAAAGACCCAAGGATATTATACATACAATACAAAATCATTTCTAGCCTCAAGTGAAGCTTAAATACCACATTTCAACATCCCCACTTATGTTTAATGAGAGACATATAGAGTGGCTCTTACTACTCATTCTTGCTCAAGGGACACTCTTCTACAAAAACTTGCTCTCAAATGTGCACAAAATAAACATTGATTGTGACCTTGATCGTGGTATCTACTACTTGGTATAATGATGGCTAAAAATCTAGATCAAGCATCCCATGAGACTAAATCCACCACACATAGTTCATCCAAAAATCAATGTGCTAGGTCCACTCATTAAATATTGGATTATAGTCAATCTAAATGGTGCTTTGATTGTTAAATAAAAGAGTAAGTGTGTAGGATTAAGTAATGAATACATGTTTCAAAATCATAAACATTCATTATTGGTGCTTTGTTGCCTTATTGGAAGCAATATTCAACTTTCATAGAATACTAAGAAATAGTGGACTATTATTTAGAGCACCAAGAAATAGGGCCAAAACCAATATGGAATAAAAATCTTATGGTGGATTGCCACACATCCATATCACCAACCCAATCCACATCTAAAACTTTTGTTAAAATTAGAGGTCAACCAACTGTGAGTGCCTATTTGATATGTATTTGACTTATTGAAGTATATTCTTACTGATAGTCTAGTAACTCTCTATAGCACAGGGGGAGTATTCCTAGATGGGGATGTGAAATGGAAGATTTTGGATGAATTCCAATTATTTGTAACTAATTTGGTCCAAACTATACAGTTGTATGGTTTGCCACTATACGACTCCCAAAACTCATAAAAATTGATTGTATGGTTCTAAAACATTCAATTGTATGGTTTTAATTATATAACATACTCCAATGTATTATTTGCAATCATACAATATGCCCAAACTTAGTTTTACCAGCATTAACTTAATAGTTTTGCAATCATTCACTTCTAAACCTTTTTTTTCCACCTTTGAAAAATTCAACTATGCAATTGAGATCCCAATATAAGGTAATTAATCAATTATAAAGTTGGATTGATTTATTTTACGGTTGTAAAAAATCCTTGCTACAATTAATTGTAAAACTTTCAAGTTTCACATAAAATTTTGATAAGATAAATATTGCTTAACTCTAATAGTGGAATTACCAATCTAGTTTCCCAACATGCAATTCTAGAACCATTATTATTAGTCTCTACCAAATATTGCACTTCATTGTTCATTCACAAAAACCATACGATAACATGCAAACATATCAATTACAAATTACAAGAGAAGCTATTGAACATATACACATTCACAATCATCACATAGGGTTGGAAATCAATCAACTCTTTATTTCCATTGTGGGAGTATCCATTTGCAATATCATTTTGGACATACTTGCATAGAATGTATAACTCATGTTCACTAATAATATGCAAAAGTAATATTCAACATTGTACACAATCCATAATATATTCTACCATCAACCATAAATAATTACCAAAAATTATCAATAACAGGAACAACATGAACAATAATTTATCAAGATTCATATAATCAATATCCCATGATGAACCATAACCTATACTATCAATAAGAACTAGTAAAAATTTAATGGGAGGGATTTTTAATTCTTTTCCAAGTCGTTTCAAAGAGGTTCCTAATACAACACATCATTTACATCAACCTTCCTACAATTTCCTAAAAAAATTAATGCATTAAGGTTTTACTAAGTCTAACTTAATTTTTATCAAAATGCTCTAAATGCACATTTCGCTTTAATTTCATTTAAATTCTAATTGTACATTTATGAAATTATATAATTACACCCAATTGTACGTTTACAACCCTACACTATACAATTAGGCCAAACCATACATTGTACACTTTAACACAATTGACCATAATCTAAACTTTATTTCTTATTTTGGGAGGTGATTTGATATCTACATATACCCTCCTATTTAAATCGGTTAGTTTCCTCATTGACTTGTTCATATTGGCCTTGTTTGACTTGTCCTATTAAATATCTTCAAGTTGTACTATAATCTAATCACTATACAACTTGGTCGTATAGTTTCTAAGTTCTATAGCCTTTAATCCATACTTTTTGGTCTTCTCCTCCATAGTAGACAAAATTTTGTAGTAACTCCTTTTCTCTTTCGTATATGCCCTTGCATATATTTTCCTTTAACTCCATCTCTATCTATACTTCAATGGTATGCTCCTCATCCTTCTCTGTAATGACATGATCTTTTTGCTATAATTCAACTCTATGATCTAGCTAAATCTCTTCCTTAACCTGAAGCATAGCCTTATGGTCCACAATTATTTGGTTATAGAAATTTACATCTTTTCTATTTCCTCAATCTTGTGGTCCTTAAGTTGTAGTTGTCCTTTGGATACCTTCAACCATTCCTCATTCTTGACCAACTGCTATTTCTAGACTACTAGTTGTTCTTCTTATTGCTTGAGTTGTTGATTGTTCAAACTCAATTGCTCCTCCTATTGATTTATCTAGGTAGCATACTATTTTCATATCTCTTCTTGTTCCTCTAATCACTTATTTTACACTTTATCTTGCTAGAACAGAAGTTGTTTCTATTCCTCTTGAGATCTCAATTTATCTTCATATGCTTACTTCATGCTATTTATTTTTGCTTCGATTTTATTCCACTTCTCCTAAATCTCATTCTTGATGCATTCTAATTCCTCTTAAATTGTAGCTATATATTTCCAAGTTGCTTCCACTTCTTCCTGTTGTGCTTCCTTGGCCTAATAGATCTATTCTAGATCCAATATTAGCCACTCAATCTAGTGTGTTAGGAAATTAATTTTTTGGAATTTGAAGGTTATTTTTGGGGATGTCCTTTGATATTTTATATTCAATGTGTTGAATGGACATCTTTGACTCTTATCCAAATCCAGGTACACTTGTGGGTACACTTAATAATTAGTCTTCACTCCTGATAAATTATCAATTCCCATCATACATGCTACCTCTCCTCTAGGTAACTACCATAGGTGTTGTGCATGAATCTAAGCTATTATTCTCATTCGGTCTTCACTACACAACCAATCCATGATATCTTCCATCTTAGTGAAGTTTTTCTCCCTCCACTATTTCAATTTTCCAATACAACTTATTTGGAACTACAATCGAGTGCTAGCAAACATATCATAGACTTATTTTAGGAAGTGGTCCACTTATTCATCTATGTTGTCTCCATTTACATATAAGGTTCCAAATTGTTGTACTTCAACCAAAATGCCTGTCCAAATTATTCCATCACTTTCTTGTGTTGGAGTCCTTTCCTCCTATGAAAATGAACTTCACCCAACTTCCTTAATTAGGCTTGTTGCAGTATATTCTTGTAGAAACATTTGAGCTATAGTTCCACCTTATTCCACATAAATGATTTCCTTGGTCAACTATTGTTCTTCCATAGGTACCCAAAATTTGTCTTATAGTTTTAGCAACTCTTCCTCCTACAAGTTTATCTATTCTTCTACCATTGTTGTACATACATGGATCAGATCGGATCATTCTTGTGTTGGTATCATAGTATCCTCCATCATGTGACTATTACAACATATTATTAAAATTATTATTTTTGGTTTATTATTTTTCTCCTTAGTCTCCTCTAATTGGTCTACCATCACCTTATTTACTTTCATCATTGGTGGTTTAACCATTCTATCTATCCAATGTTTGTATATCTTCAAAAGTTCAAATTCATTGGCCTAAATCAATGTAAAATATCCCACCACTTCTCCTAACTGGTCTACTCCTATTGAAAAACTGATGTATACCAAATCTAAGTCCTCTAGTCCCAAGTGCACATCAACTAGTTCAGTGAGCATTGGTTGTAGATATTCACTCTATATAAGATATTTCTCATGCATTTGCATCTCATTAGATGTGTGTTAAAATTTATACTAGACTAGTTGATGGTGCTATTTCCTCCTCCTCTTCATGAGACAGTGGCTACTCCTACAACCATTATGGAGGTGCCTATTACTCCTAATCAAAATCTAAGTGTATTTGAAGATGTCTCTTCCTCTAATGGTGGAGTTCTTATTTTGAAGTCTCATTATCATCATTCAAGGAAGGTTTTGGCTTCACTATGTTCTTCCTTTGTTTTGACTTCTCTAGGGTCACTTTTTTGATTGAATTTGTTTTTACCCATATCAATATGGAATGTTGATCCTTTGATAGATCACAATGTGCAATTAGCCCATGAACTAGAATGTTAGCTTGAGAAACTACATCCAACATTACAGTGATTGCATGGAATATCATAGATAAATTCTTCCCGGTCCTCAATAATAACCATTGTATCCTTTGAACTAAATATGTAACCAAATAATATGTTACCCCCTTGGTGATGCCTTGTAGATACTATGCCATCCAAATTGGCATCTTAAAAGACCATGCCTCACCTAACAACTGATATATAACCACATTTACTATACACATAAACTCTTTTATATTTAGCATACTCTACTTGATCCCTCTTCCTCCAAGAAAAAGGCTTAGTAGCTATTAGAGACTTAATATATATCAATTCCCTAATTATCCTATTGGTATCAATGGGATCCATAACTTTTATCTTGATTTGGTACCCTTCCTTTGGTAACCTGAATGTTCTTCAAAAATTGACAACTAAGAATCCACCTTGATATGATTGTTCTTGATTTATACAAACGAATAATTCTTCTTTGGATCATATGAGTTCATAATATACAACAAGTATTCATTAAATAATACTTTATCTTATGGAGTTACCTACACCGACACACTCACTCTAGCCCATTTCAAATATGCTTTCAATGGGTGGGTATCCTCGTCAATCCACCACTTTTGAATATAATGTCCTTCAATTCTATTTGACCTCCTTCCTCATTGCTAGGTAGATCCATTTGTTCATCTGTGGTAGCCTCTCTATGCACCTCACTATGAAGCTACCTATAGTGTGCTATGGGTGGTTCCATCTATGGCTCTAGGTGAAATTGTTATTGCACTCTTCCTATACCACTATGCCAATTCTTGTATCTCCTCCATGGCTTACAACATCTTCCTCTCCAAGGATTGTAGTTGCAGCATCCTCGTGGCTAAAATCCTCATCCTTGGCCTTGTGAAATGTGGATAACTTCTTCTTACCTATGCTAAAAATCCCTTTGATGAAGTGGTTCTGATGATAATCTAACCATAATTACTACAATCCATAATAGGTGAGCCTATAATTATCTCTTGATGCTCATTCTTCACCCATATTCAAATTGGAACCACTCATCACCAATTGTGTTTGATTCGATAATTTTTGGACAATTGTATAAAAATTGTACAAATTGCCCCAAATTCCATACAATTGCACTAAAAAATATTCTACTCCCAATTACATATAGTTGATTTCCACAATCATATCTCTACCTCCAAAATCATACAATTGTTCCTAAAATCATACAACTACATTGCAATTTTGTATAACTACACCCAAATCGTACCATTTGTGCCCCAAATCATACAATTTAATTCTAAAATAATACATTAGACCCCAAATCATACAATTTCACTTCACTCATATACAATTGCACTAGGAATTATATAATTGCACTTGAAATCGTACAATTGCACTTGAAATTGTACAATTGCACTCAAATTGAACTATTTGGGCCCCAATTCGTACAATTCTACCCCAAAATCATACAAATGCCCTCAAATCATACAATTTCCTTCAAAAATCATAAAATTAGCTATTTAATCCTACACTTTCCCAAAAATATATATTTTTATCAATTTTTTATGATTTTCTTTACACCCTTTTTGTTGCCATTGTGCAATTTTTTTTTATGACGTGATTTTTGGATCACTGCAATTTCCTTTTTGATTGTACAATGATTTAGAGGTATGGTTTACTATGTAAATATGTGAAATATTCTTTTATAGCATTCCCCTTATAAATTTCCCCATACAAATGATAAAACGTCTTCTTTTTTGTTGGTAATTTTTTCTTCATGCAAATTAAGGTTTTGGATTTTTACTCCATCTCTAGATTTTTTAACAAAGCAAAACCCTAGAAATTTCTTACCAATCTATAGTAAATTGCTTCAAACCCAATATTTTTAGAAAAATATTCCCTAATGAGGGTTTTTTTCCTAGTAAGTTCCACAAATATTTAACTATTTCCAAAAAAAATCCTATTTTTTCAAAATAAAGCCCTAGTTTTTTTTCAATGGAACCTAACTTTTGCTTGATTTTTCAAAATAAAGGAATTCCAAAGTGAAAATTTAAAATTGGGTGAGAAAAATAGGATAAATTGGGTTATTTGCATGCCTATATGGTGAAAAATTCATTTCTACACGTTCCTTGCTCCCAAATCACCTATTTTACTTGTGCAATTCATTCAATCTAGTGAAATTAATATTCATGGCACCTAATTTTTATAATCCAAACATATTTTTGCATGAAAATATACCACCTCATCCTCCTTGCATGTAATTTTTAATTTTTTTTATGGATGACTACCAATTCATCCCTTTTTGCATGCAATTTTTTGTCCTTTTCTTGCTTTTTGAATATTTTATTATTTTATAACTTTTTGTTTTTGTTTTCCTTTTCTCTTTTTTTTTCCTTTTATTTTTCTTTTTTTTTTGTAGAAGAGGCCACCATTTCTGGTTTTCAACCATCTTCCATCTTGATTGTATCCCAAGGTATTTTCACAATCAATATTTTTTTTCTATTTTTATATTTTTCATTTTTTTTAAAATTACCTAATTTTCTAACCTACATTCTAGGAAATCGTACAATGATGTTCACTTATAAGATTCATTTTATCAATGTATCACCTAAATTTTTTTCCATATCATTTCATGCAATCAGTAGTTCATAAATCATGCAATCAATCTCCAATTTTTCAACTATATGAGTTGCTCCTTCTTGTTGGACTATACGATTTGGAATCATACCATTATAATCAATATGATTTGGAACCATACAATTTCCAATTGTACAATTTGCAACTACATAATTCCTTCCTTCCATAGCTAAATTTTTTCATTCAAGGTTTCTCCTTCGTGTAATTTTCCTATAATTATGTGAAGATGTCATTTCTACTCTATTTTTATTTGGGAAACTTCTACTTTTATCGCCCCAAACTAAATTTTCCTTCAAACTTGGTGAATGAGTCCTTTGTTGACTTTAATTTATTTTATCTTAAAAGTGTACTCTTCCCATTATAGCAAGTTCTATTTTGTACACGTCTTTCATGACATTGTCCTCTTGTTGTAGAACCTATTTTAATATTAAATGGGTCTTCCCCTCCATGAATCAATCCTCTTCCTGCTTCAATTCTTCTAGGTCCTTGTCAATTTATTGGTGTTCACCCATGTGGGTATTGTCTTATAATATTTGGCATGAATCATCCTCTTCAATTGTGTCCTTGTGCATTCTTGATCATATTTTAGTGCATGAGTGGTACCTCAAGCTATCTAGGTCATATCGAAGTAAGAAGTTGAATTCTTTTGGTAAATAATCTAAAATGTTTATTCCTTCATTTACTGGTCATAATCCCCCTCTATGATCTCTCTATCACCCTATGGCACTTGGAATTACTTGATATTTTTTTGTCAACTCAATATTATTCTTTCCCAAGTATTAGGATTCACATCCATAAATTTTATATTGGACAGGTCTCCATTCCTTTAGGATATTGGTGATGACTATTGTAATGCTCTTATTCAATGATCTACATGTACCACTCATCTTATGCATCGTCTTTATTTGAAGTGATGTTGTGGGGAAAAATTTATCAAGGTTTCCCTATATTCTTCTAAAAAGTTAAAATTAGTACTTGTATTATTATTACTATCTTCTCTTTGTACCAACCACTCCATTAGAAAATCCATTAACCATTGACATCTCCTTACTTATTTTATTTTCCCTCTTAACTACCAATAAGATACCACATAGGCCTTTGGATTAGGGTGAACATGAGGGTCTTGTATTCTTGCTATAAATTCATCACTACTACTATAATAACCATCATTCCTCATATGAAAGGGCATTTTTTCATCACTAGAATCATTTAAATCCTCATGTAGATTCCCTTGAAATTTAGGTGATTAAGGTCTTCTTTTATCTCTCACTAAGTTATCTCTACTACTTCATTCGTGATTTGTAGATCATATGCAAAACCTCTTGGTTTGACTTGTGATATTTTTCCTTCATTATGATATGCACCTTCCTATCACCCTATATTTATTTTAGGTGCTTCCTCATTTCTTTTACCTCTTACTATCAGTCACTCATCAAGCCATTACATTGTCTCATCCAACCCTTGGATGATCTACTCTTGAAGCCTTACACTATGTTCTTGTAATACTTTATACTCTTATTACAACTGTTGGGATTGATATCGCATTATTTATTATGTTGGAATATATTAAATTATTTGGTACATACTAATGTACAATATTTGGTAGATGTTTAGAATAATATTTTATATTAGATTAGGATTTAAGTATTTTCTTAATGAAATGTAATAAATACACAAGTATTATTAGAATGTGCAATAATAAAAATGTGCATGTAGTCCATATGTACATGAGTCCTAAGAATAGAAATATAAAGTGTCATAGGAATATGGAAGACCAAGAGCCATGTATCATTATAAACATACCTTATTAGAGTAGAAGAGTGAGAGGATTTTGGACTGCATAAGGTAGAGTAGTAGTAGGTACAATGTAGATATTTTTTGCAATATGGAGTGTTAGATACCTCCATTGCAAAGCATTATAAAATTTTCTTGAGATTTAATTAATGACTATTTCTTGAGTATTTTAAAAAAATTCTTTCCATATTTATATGCTTATTAGGTAGCCATTATCATAGTTATAATATTACATGTTTATTTTATTACTTGTGGTTGTATTTCCTTTAAGTTTATAGCATCAAAAGATGATAGTGGTATTAGAGATAGGTTGATTGATAGGAAATTAGTAGAGGTACAAGATATATTTAAAGGATATAGTAATCACATTTTTAGTATATTTTAAATAACTATTTGGCTATAATATTTCCACATAGTTGCAGAAAAAAATCATGAAGACTAGGACTCAACATTGATTCCACTAGATTGACAAATCAACTAATGAAGTTTATTTTCTCTAGATTCAAAGAAATTTCTATTAACATTTCCTAATACTTTGTTGCAGAGAAGAGAAACTTAAAAGATATTTTGGATGCTTCCTACAAGAGCTAGGAAGAATATCTTATTTGGAATAAATCCATTACTTAAAGAAACACGTTAGAGATTGAAGATTTGAATGCCTAAGGAAAAGGTTCCATTACAAAATTTATAGATTAAATACTCCAAGTTGAAGATTGAGAAGAGAAGAATCGGACAAAGAAGTCATATTGAAGACTACATATCAAGGAGAAGGTCAAATAAATAAGAACCTATTCAAGATAGAAAATTGAGAATAATTAATAAAGATATCTCCATTGAATATAGAAGATAGAGAAGGACCAGCAAATGTCCTATTGTAAATTTTAAAAGTAGTGGAATTAGGAGATCCAAGAAAGAGATATCATTACAAAACTTCCATAGTTTAATATTAGAGAGATCAAGGAAGGTCTCATTGAATTTTTAATAAGAAGAGAAGTTGCATTATTATAAAATCCAAGGAGAAGGCCTCAAGCATACTTGGTAGGAGAAGGTTAGGAAAGACTCATTAAATGCCATTGAAGGAGATTTGGAGAAGGTCATTGGAGGATATTTAAGGAGAAATCAAGGGAAAATATTAGAATCAAGGAGAAGTTCCTGATAGACAATAATTTGGGATAATTATCATCATCCTACAACAACCCCTAAAGGAATAAGGATTTGGCAAGATGTTTGCCAAATTTTGGAGGAGATTACTGAAGACCTTGAGACATTCAAATTATTTATAAATAGGCCATATTTGAAGTCAAATTTTTGCAAGTATATTGAAGGAGAAAGGAACTAGAAGAAACCACAAAAATTGAGGGGTTTGAAGATTACCTTTGAAGTATTAGGAGGCTGATTTGAAATAAGAGGTTTTTTTATTTTTACAACAGAGAAGTGAAGGTTTCTATAAGGCAATTTTAAGCTACAATTTGGAGTATTTTCCTACCAAATTTGGGATATTTGAGGAAAGCATATCAGGGGAGAAATTGACTGCATTATAATATGATTTTTTGCATATTTGATGACAACAAGAAATCAGCAATCTCTGTAGCATTTATAACTATTTTTTCTTAGAATTTTAGAAAGCATATTGGAGGAGATTTGAAGCTACCAAACTGCATTTTTGGGTAGAAAGTTTTAGGAGTTTCAAAGCTGCAAAATAGACAAGTTTCATGGAAGAAAAGCACATCAAATTAAATCTTTAAATTGGTAGGTTAAAGTGCTACTTTGGACAGCGAGGAAGAGCTGCAAATACATCAAACATAGGGAAGAAACTTAGGTGATCCAAATCACCAAGAAATCCATCATCAAACCAAGGTCAAAATATATACAAATTTTGTGCAAAAGGTTCATTATTTGAACACTTATATTTGGTTTATTATTAATTTTTATTAAGCACCAAATTTGAGGTATAAAGTTGCAAGAGGAAGGTTTCAAATTTAAAGTCTTAAAGGAAGTGTAGAAAATATTTTTTACAAGGATTTAAACCTACACATAAGGAAGAGGAGTTAGCTATATTTCAAGAAAATAAAAAAAATTAACATCCTTATTCTAAAACATAGATTTGATATACTATAGTGCAAATTATATTCATAAAAAGGTATACTATTTGCATGGTTAAAATCTTGGAATCATCATTGGAAAACAACTAATTTTACATCTACTAAGTTAGGAAAAGACATAGTTATATTGGTGTTATAAAGGTTTTTATAAATATTTTATGATTTCAAAAAGCACCTCATTAGAGCCATTAAATAGAGCTCTTTAGTTTAGTATCTACAAGGTGAAAATAATACATCTTGGGCATCATCAAACCTACATATTTTCAATCAATTAATTTATATATTGCTTGGATAAGGAGTCATATAAAAAAATGAAAGCATAAGATTGCTTTAGAATCTTCAAGGTTCATATATTTCTAAAGTCTATTGAGCTAAAATAAGAAGAATCAATAGTGAAACCTATAGACATCAAGAAGGTGTGTCAAGTACCCAAAAGCGTTTGGTGAAGGTAAAATTCACAAGGTAAATAAAATTACTATCCCAAGTAATGCAATCAGTTGGAAGAAGGCATAAACTTACACTAATGAAAGCATCAATGTGTATTAATACATAGTATCTACTCATACCACATAATAGCATTGAAAATTGTTACAAGTTGCAAGGTTAACCCAGCAATCTTGCACCACTAGCGAGAAGATGAGACACATAAGATTGAAATATTGATTGATCAAGATTTCATCATTTACATAAGGAGGAGAAGGAGATATTTTTCATTGCTAACATCTACCCTATAGTCCATGGTATATACATAGTTGGCATCTAAAAGGAGCATTGGAAAATAAGATCTATTTGTATCTTCATAATGCCATCAAGAAGTAGGAGAATTCACCACCAAACTAGTTGAAACATCATCGACTAGAATCTACCATAGAAGGAGAAGAGTTGAAGGATTTACAAGTAAAATTTTGTAGTGAGCATTAAGGAGCATCGTATGATAAGGAATAACAAGATTAGGGTATGTAAGTTTCATAATAGGGAAGGCCAAGTGTTAAAAGAACATTCTCCATATGGAGAAGATACCATATTCTATTGGAAAGCATGTCATACTTGATAGAGTACAAGATACATTAATAAATAACCTAATAACCTTGCACTCATGGAATATAACACTCTTTGGAAGTGTTAAACAAGGAGAGATTGAAAGAACACCTTAGATGATGGTTTTAGCAGCATTGCATTACACTACAATACAAAGATAAAATCAATAGAACATCTTATTGAATGAAAAATAGATGTGATACAAAATGAGATGAGCCATGCCCCCCTTCATATAGTAATAAGGGTTCCTTTTCCAACACTCCATCTAGTTGTACAATGATATACCTTGCACACATGCATATTGACACTTGTGCATTTTTTATTTTGTTCCTAAAGTAACTAGATAACTTCCCCCTAAATTAATATAAATTCCTAACTATGTACCTTTGGTACATTTATATAATATCACCCAAATTATGTAATATACTCTAACTATAACACCCCCCTGTATTACATTATTTGGGTATGAGATTCCTTTGAATTGCATAGATGTTCTCTAAATTTTTGAAATTTGATCTTTCCAAGTTCCTTTGTAAAGATATTTGTTGTCTAATATTCTATAGGTTTATACTTGAGGATGATGTATTTATTCTAGAAATATTCCTTGATAAAAGGACATTGTACTTATATATGCTTTGTTTTTTCATGTATGATCAGATTCTTGATCAGGTTTGGTACTCCTTGATTGTTGTAGAATATCATGGTAGGAGTTCATTTAATTCTCATGTCGGCTAGTATGTATTGTAGTCATAGTTCTTCATAGGTGGTATCTCTTGCTACTCAATATTCTATTTCATTTGATGATTGTACTACTATATGCTATTTCTTGTTGTGCCAAGATATGGGTTCTAATCTGAGATAGAATACATATCATGAGGTAGATTTTATATCATAAATAGATCCAACATAGTCTAAATCTGAGTAACAATGTAGACAAAAACCTTTGACATCTTTTAAATATGTTATTCCATAATCTATAGTCTTATTTATATAATGCAATATCATTTTTTTAGCTTTCCAATGAATTTTTCTTGGTTTTTGAATGAACCATGATATATAATTTACTACAAAAGTAATATATGATTGGTTGTTTGTTAGGTATAGAAGACTTACAATCAACTATCAATATAATATTGCTGAAACCAGTGGTGTTCCATCATTATTATATAGTTGAATCCCTTGTTCCATTTGTGTGTCTTTGAGTTTACATTCTATCATTATTTATTTTTCCAGCAGGTCTTTAGCATATTTTGATTGAGTGATCACTATTCAATCCTCTCCTTGATAAATTTTTAGACCAAGATAGTAACTCATTAACCCTAGATCTGTCATTTTAAATACCTTTTCTATATCCTTTTTGATACCTCTTATTAGTTTTTCTTAGATTCCATTAATCACAATGTCATCAACATATACTATGAGAATCAAGATATCATTTCCAATTTTCTTAGTATATAAACTAGGATCAGATGAACTTCTTTTGAAGTTATACAATAGTAGATGATTGTTGATATTTATATTACATGATATAATAGCTTGCTTTAAACCATATAAATATTTATTTAATTTGCAAAACTTATCTTCCTATCCCTAAGTGATAAAGCCTTCTGGTTGTGATATATAGGCTTCTTATATAAGTCACTATTAAGAAAGGCACTTTTAACATCCATCTAATGAAGTTTCCATCCTTGATGTGCTACTAGTGCATAGACTATTCTGATAGTAGTCATTCTTTTTGTTGGTGCTATTGTCTCTTCATAGTATATTCCTTTTATTTGAGTATATCCTTTTACCACTAATTGAGCCTTGTATTTGTGTAGTGTTCCATCTACTCTGTATTTGACCTTATAAACCCATTTAGATCATGCTACCTTTTTTCCAAGGGGTAGTTCCACTAGATTCCATATTTTATTCTTTTGAAGTGACATAAATTCATATTCTATTGCTGCTTTCCAGTGTAAATAATTTAGTTGTTGGAGTATTGATGTTGGTTCTGCTACATTACTCAACATCCCTATGTTCATTCTGGTTATACTACGAGTCTAAGATCTTGTAGTAGTAATATCTGGTATCGTTTCTATATTTACCTCTCTGAGTGTTTCTCTAAGACATATTGGTTCTCTTCTAGGAGATTTTATTCCTTGCTATTGAGATTCTAATTATGACTCTTCACTTCTTGTATCTTCTTTGGACAAATCTAAAAGAACTTTTGTGTCATCACTTTTTTTTCTTGTGTCAACTTTTTCATCAAATAATACATATCTACTAATGTAGACTTTTTTTGTAGATGGATCTAGTATTTTGTATCCTATAAATTAATTATATAAATTCATTATCATAACCAAAAAATATCCCTACCATGGTTTTTTCATCTAGTTTAGTCCTCTTTTACTTTGGAATAAGCATATATTCTTTACATATAAATATTTTCAATTTCTATATGTTAGGCTTTTGTCCTGACCATACTTCTTTAGGTGTAATATGTTTGAGTACTCTTGTAGGTAGCATATTTTGCATGTAGACTATTGTTTTTACTACTTTTACCCAATAATTGTGATCAAGTTGTGCTTCTTTCAGCATGCATCTAACTATTTCCATTATTGACATGTTTCTTCTTTCTACAGTTCCATTCTGTTGAGGTGAATATTGAAGAGCACAAGCTTATACTGAGAGGGGGGGCGAATAGTATAAGACCACTTTTTAATTTTCTTTCCCAAACAATATTATGCAATGTATACATAGCAATATCAATAGCAGTAATCAAAGCAATGCATAAATAACCACACACAATAGAGATACCACAATTTACGTGGTTCACCCAATGTGGGCTACTCCATGGATAAAATATTTCACTAAAATTTTCTCAATCAATCTCTTGGTAATCCTTTCCCTATAACAATGTTTATGGACCTCTATCCAAAGGAGACACCAATTCCCTAAATCAAGTTTTTGGATCTCTATCCATAAGAGAACTCCTCCTCTATTCTGGTTGGTGATCCTCTAGAATACCACTACCTCCACTACACTGGCTTGTGGATATCTCTCCACTAAATACTCTTATTCCCACTCAGAAGACATATCCTCACTACCATGGCTAATGGATCTCTATACATTGGATACTATTGTCCTCTGTACTCTATCACCTCAAAAGCTCTATCTCAAATCTACACTAAACACAGCCTTTCGGTCTAGTACAACTCTGCTTAATATTGTCTCTGGTCTAGCACAAACCTATCCTCAAATGTGCACCAAAATATGTCCTCAATTTTTGTCCTCTGATCTACACTAAAAATAGTCCTTTGATCTATCACAAATTTGTTCTCTATATCTATCATCAAGCTTGACTCAATATCAAATCAACTCTGTTGGATCTGCTCTAAATCTTAACTTAAGTTTTGAACAAATCAATCACTCAACTCTGCTCTCAATTCTACTCAAGACTTGTCTCAAATATACCTTGTAATATTCCTCAAAATTTCACACTAATCTATCCACAAGTCCTCTCTAGAACTTGTCCAATATTCTCAATAAGTTCTCTCAAGAACTTAACCAAATCTGCTCAATAAGTCCTCTCAATAACTTATCCAAATCTGCTCTGATGAGGCCTGGAAATGCCTCAATCATAACATGTTTTGAACACTAAAAATGCCTATAAACTCTTATGTTTTATCTGATATGTTAGTTAAGTTGATTAAATATGTTGTATATTAACTATTTTGCATGATCAATGTATTTGAAATATTATATGCTGATTTTACAGCTTTTTGCATAGTTTTGTGTTCTTTTTGCTATGATTTGCTACAATGGGATATGCTTAGAATAATAGCAGCATTTCACTAATCATGTTTTGATTTATCTCAAGCATTTATTTCACCTAAATCTGGCAACAGTGCAAGCAAACTGTTGCTGTGCAGCAAAAACTGGTCTTTCCCATGTAAATTCCAGCCAGTTGTCCATAAATAGCAAGGCATGGAATTCACATGAGGAAAGGGATGAAGACCATTGGAATTTGATCTTAGGAGATAACCCACCTGAGAGATGCAGAAGAAATCATGGGAAAAGCATACATTTGTTCATTCCGAAGTATCTTCGGAATGAACAGATATCTTCGAAATGAAAGAACACATCTTCGGAATGAGCGGATCTTCGGAATGAAGAATGCAAATGAGCGGATCTTCGAAATGAAGCATGCAGTATCTTCAGAATGAGCGATCTTCGGAATGAGAATGCAGTATCTTCAGAATGAGCGATCTTCGGAATGAGAATGCAGTATCTTCGGAATGAGCGATCTTCGGAATGAGAATTGCATTGTCTTCGGAATGAAGCCACTTATCTTCGAAATGAAGAACATAATGGTTTCTTTGACTTGTTGACCGATTTTTGAAGCCAAAAAAGGGAAATAAAGGTTGGAAAAGGTAAAGGGAAAGATCTTCCATCTGTCTTTGCCGTCATTGCCGACCAAAGCCATCATTAAGGGAAAGATCAAGTTTTAGTCCTCTTCTAGGATAAAACCAGAATTTGTTGCAGCATTGTAGGATTAGATCTTTTGAGATATTCTTTGTTTGTAATCAGATCATAGGATAGCTATAAATATTGCTCCCATTCAGGTTGAGCCTAGCAGAGTAGAGAGGAAGTAAGGTAGAAAATAGAGTAAGGAAGCTAGCAGAAAATACAGAGTATAGCTAGAAATTGACTGTTACAGTCCTGTAACAGTTTTTCAACAGAATTCTTGTAATCATGTCTTTTGATCAATAAAGTGCACCAGTTCTATTTCATATTGCTTGTAAATGAGTGTGATTAAGATTTAGAAAGAGAGAGAGACTTACACCTTCTTCTGGACAAAGAGGCTGGCCACTTCCAGACCTAGGAGGAGGACTAACAAAGCAAGTTTTTATTCTGATTTTGCTGTAGTAGAATGAGTTGTAGAACTTGTTATTTCAATTGCTTGTAAACAGTTGACAATATTTGTAGTATTAGTTTATTTATGCTTAGATTAACCTTGTGCTTAATGTTTTAGTTGCAATCTTACTTTCAGCAAAGCTTCCACTTTATTTCAGACTGTTATTTCCAGAATTTACTATTTTTTAGCAATTTCCTGCATTTTATGTTTTGCTGTTAAAACCTGAACAGAAGATTGACAACCTTCTGTTATAGAACTTTGATAGTTTTTATTTCCACATTAGATCTAGACTTTCATTACTGCAAAAGTAATTAGATTTCCTTTTTGCAATTAGGATCAGACTTTCAATTCTGCAACTATTATTTCTGCAATATAATTAGGTCTTATTCCGCAATTGTAATTAGGACTTCATTTCTGTAGTTAATGATTAGTTTCCAATTCTGCAACTTAGATTAAGATTTAATTCATGCAATTTAGAGATAGGAATGTTCCAAAACCCCCCACACAACCGGTTCCACCAATAAGACCTGTTGCTCTAGATTGACCTAAGTTATAGTTGTTTCACTTCTTCTTCCGTAGATAGCCTTGTACACTGCCCTGGATTGATAGATTCATTGAGAATTAATGATGGTATAACGACTACGCATCATTTTGGCACCGTTGTCTGGGAATAGTGTTGTCAGAAGAAAACAAATAGTCCAATAGGCTGTAATCAGACTAAACTGTGAGAATTCAGGTTAAAATCTGAATACAACAATTAAGGAAGATAACAACTATTGACTTAATTTATGTCATTTAAGAGTAAACATGAATGAGTAAGTCTAGGGATGAAAAAGGTAGAAATACCCCAAAGGATCCCTAGCTTGTCCCATTAAGGAGATCTTCATGCCTAAGGGGTGAATCACCTATGTTTGAATTACCTGAAAGATTGATAGAAAAATCACCAGTCTCACCATCATTAGAACATTCTGAGATAGGAAAATCACCAATTTTATCATCATCAGAATATCTTAAGAAAGACAATTCATCAGACTCATCATCAACAGAGAGGCTTGGACCTCTTGAGAGAACAATTTGGGAAGCTTTAACTTCTCCCAACAAACAGGAAACTATGGCGGAAGGAGGCAATATAGATGGCCAACATGGTTATGTTCATAATGAAGGAGATGATCAGGATATACTCCAACCGTCCAGAACATTTGAATATCCTATTCATCTGAATCCAACACAAAACTCTCCCATGAAGACCATTTCACCTTCAGTACTTCCAACCTTTCGAGGTGTTGTATCTGAAGATCCTGACCAGTTTTTGTTTGAATTCAAGGTAGTGTGTCAGACCTATGATTATATAAATGACAATCAAAAACTTAAGGTTTTTCCCTCAACTCTCAAGGATTCAGCATTGCGCTGGGTTCATGAGCTTAGAGCCAAATTCCATAAGAACCTGGGATCAAATGGAGACTGTCTTTTTAGACAAATATCAGGAATATTGCCGTGTAAGGAATAGAAAAGATGAGTTATTCAGAATCAAGCAGGAAGATGATGAGACCTTGGAAGATTATCTTGATAGGTTCTCCTTTGTTCAAAGGAGATGTGGACTTGTAGAACCAGAATTATGTAAAACCATATTTTTGAGAGGATTGCAAGATGAATCCAGAGAAGTTCTAGATTTGATGGGAAAAGGGGATGTAACCACTCTCAGTAATGAGGAAATTATGGATCTCTACAGGAATTACTCTCGCACTAAGCAGAGAAGAAGAAAAAGCCGCACAAATGGCACTGATGTAAAGGACCTGATAGAGGAACTTGCAAATTTCAAAACTGATATCCTAGTGCATCTAAACACTACTTTGGGGGAAATGTCTGCAAAAGCAAAAAACATAGAACCTTTGGCAATTTATTGCCCAAGATGTAGAAATAAACATGCTTTGCAGGAATGTCCTTTGAATAAAACATCTATCTCAGCCATTTGTAGTATCTGTTCAAAAAGGCATTCAACCGATCAATGCCACCTGCTACCACAACTCAAAACTGTGTTAGAAAACCAGATCGAGGAACTCAACTATATTGGACCAAAACAAGGGGGAAATTTCTCTCAATATCAAAATCCCCCTCATTTTCCTACAAATTGGGGGCATAATCCTAGTACTATGCCTTGGGGACAATCAGAACCACCCCAACGTCCTTGGAATTATCCTCAATGGACAAATTCCCAAGAATGGCCACAATCAAATTGGAGTAACCCAACCTGGAATCAGAATCAAAACAACCCCTCATGGAATCAAAACAACCCATCTTGGAATCAAAACAATCCAACTTGGAATCAAAATCAGACTAATCCACATTGGATGCAAAACCAACCACAGTGGAATCAGCAATACCAATCCTATCCAAGGCAGCAAAGGAATCAAGGTCAAACTCAGCATTTGTTGCCTGCACCTAATCAAAATTTTCAAGAAAAACAACAGCAAACACAGCAAGTGAAACAACCTCAATTGCCAGCTCAGCCAGTCACTAATCCAAACAGTGTGAGACAGACACCTCCTGTCTATGTGGCTGAAGCTGAAGAAAATGTTGAAATTAATGTTCTTGATTGTAGTGACATCCAACTTCGTTCAGGGAAAGTTGTACCTGAACCAGTTTCAATTGAAATCAAAGAAAATGAAGAGCAAGAATCATCAGAACCAGAGAGAATCCAACCAACAATAGAAACAGAAAAATTGGAACCAACAATAGAGAAAGAGACACAAGCAGAACAATTACCAAGGATAATTCCATATCCTGAAAGACTTAATGCAATACCAAAAAATTTTGAGTCAGAATTGGTCAAAGAACTCAAAAAGTTGACTATCTCATTGCCCTTATTGCAAGCTATTAAGGAAATACCAGAGATTAACAGTACTGTCCAAAATTTGTGCATTAAAAGAGCAGGAAGAAAGAAGAAAGCATTTCCCAAAACTGTGCAGGTTGAAGGAAAGATAGCTGATCTCTTATCTGGAAAACTACTACCTCCAAAGTATAGTGATCCAGGAAGCCCAGTTATCACAGTCACCATAGGTTCAGTACCAATATCAAATGTTTTAGTGGATCTAGGAGCTGCAATAAATGTCATGACCAAAGATACAATGGAACAATTACAGCTCAAACATCTCAGCCCCACATTTACAGTTTTAGAAATGGTTGATAGGTCAGTTGCAAAACCTGAAGGAATCATTGAAGATGTCCCTATAGAAGTTTCTTCTTGGGAATTCCCTGCAGATTTTCTGGTTTTACAGCCAAGAAATTCAGCACATGGATATCCCATTATTTTGGGAAGACCTTGGCTTGCAACTACAGCAGCCTTCATAGACTACAGATCTGGAAATATGACTATTTCAAATGGTATTGATCTGAAACAGATTTCTTTATATCCTCCCGCAAAACCATCTAGCAAATTTTTAGGTCAGTTATGGTTTTTTGACTCAGAGGAAGAACCAGAAGAGGTCATTTCTACACTAGCTACCTTAGTAGTAAGAGAACACACAGAAGACCTCAGTGACACAGAAAACTTAGAAAATGAAACAATCCTGATGAATGTTCTGCATGAACAAGGTTTAGAAGGGGAAGCAACAAATATCCAACAGTTGATAAGTAATGAGGAGAATCAAAAATCTGAAGATGAACCATCTGTGCTATCACAGGGAAACTCTGTTTCACTACCACATGGATGGCACCATCATCTGATTTTTCCTTCTCACTGTTCCATACAAGATATGCTTCCCTCAAGCAGCAATAAAATAGAAACTGCTTCTTTTCTCCCATCTCAGCAATGTCCTCTTAATCCCTTAATTACCAAGTATGAAGGAGTGAATTCAGTCCTTCTAAATACAAAACAAATAGAAGTCCAGCCAGGCAAATTTTTGAACATCTACAGCCAGCTTACTAGGGAAGAGGAAGAAAAACTGATAGTTGTCTTGCAGAAGCATGTTCATGCTTTTGCTTGGAACTACAAAGATATGTCAGGAGTTCATCCTGATATATGTACCCATAGAATCTATACTGAAGAAGTCAAGCCAGTCAGACAACCTCAAAGAAGATTGAATCCTGCCTTAAGAGATATTGTGAAAGAAGAAATTGAAAAACTCCTGGAAGTAGGATTCATTTACCCAATTTTTGATAGCCAATGGGTTTCTCCATTGGTAATAGTTCCTAAGAAAAATGGAAAAATGAGAGTATGTGTAGACTATAGAGAGTTGAATAAGGTGACATACAAAGACCATTTTCCATTACCTTTCATAGATCAAGTGTTAGATACTCTTGCTGGAAAAAGATACTTTTGTTTTCTTGATGGATTTAGTGGATATAATCAAATTCAGATTGCACCTGAAGATCAAGAAAAGACAACTTTTACATGTCCATGGGGAACATTTGCCTATAGGGTTTTACCTTTTGGTTTGTGTAATGCCCCAACAACTTTTCAGCGAGCAGTCCTAGCAATTTTTGCTGATCTGACCACCAAAAGTGTTGAAATATACATGGATGATTTCACAGTATGTGGACAAACTTTTGATTTTACATTGGAAAATCTTGACAAAGTCTTAACTCGTTGTGAAACATACCACTTATCCTTAAATCCAGATAAATGCTTCATGATGATGAAGGAAGGGATAGTTCTTGGTCATCACATCTCTCCTGAAGGGATCCAAGTTGACCCAAAGAAGGTTGAAATTATCAAGAATCTCCTTCCTCCTAAAACTCAGACTAATGTCAGAAGCTTCCTAGGACACATTGGTTTTTACCGTAGGTTTATTCCCAACTTTAGTACAATAGCCAGTCCTATGTTTGCCCTATTGACTAAAGATTCTGAATTCTCCTGGACTGCAAAGTGTCAGGAAGCATTTGAAGCTCTGAAAGAGAAATTGATAACTCCACCTGTGCTCAGAGGACCTAATTGGACATTACCATTTCACATACAAACTGATGCCTCCAATACAACAATTGGAGCAACATTAGGACAAATTGATAATGGTGAACATTATACCATCTACAACATTAGCAAGAACTTGACAAGAGCCGAGAAAAATTATACAACAACTGAGAAGGAATTCCTAGCAGTAATTTATGCCATCAACAAATTCAGGCATTATATCACGGGTTATCAAATATTTATTCACACAGATCATACAACCATTAAGTATTTGATGAATAAACCTATGGTAAGTGCAAGAATTATTCGTTGGTTGTTGTTACTGCAAGAATTTGATATCACTATAATCAACAAACCAGGAAAAGCTAATGTTGTAGCAGATTTCTTGTCCAGGTTGCAGAACACAGATGAAGGGGAATTAGTTGATGACACTTTTCCTGATGAAAAACTATTTGCTATATCAGTTCAATCACCTTGGTTTGCAGATATAGCCAATTATTTGGCCACAGGGAAAGTTCCTCCATATTTCACTTCAAAACAGAAAAAACAATTGATCAAACAGAGTTCTTCTTTTGAATGGATTAAGGGTATGCTTTTTAAGTGCAGTCCTGACCATGTGTTACGTAGGTGCATCCGAAAGGATGAAGTGTATGATATCCTTAGAGCTTGTCATGATGAACCCTCAGGTGGACACTATTCTGTAAAAAGCACAGTTAGGAAAATCTTAGGGATAGGATATTATTGGCCATCTCTTCACAAGGATGTGAAAAAGTACATCAGGCATTGTGATGCATGCCAAAGAATGGGGAAACCCACTCATACAAATGAGATGCCACTACAGCCTCAAATGGTTTTAGAACCATTTGAGAGGTGGGGGCTTGATTTTGTAGGACCTATTGATCCACCTTCTCAAGGAAAGGTGCATATTCTAGTATGCACTGATTACCTGACAAAGTGGGTAGAGGTGCGTGCTTTCAAACATGCTCGTGAAGAGAAGGTCGCTGATTTCTTGTATACTCAGATTTTTCAGAGATTTGGAGCTCCACGGTCTATCACCACAGACCAAGGACCCCAATTTGCATCCAAAGTCATAAAAGCATTTACAGAATTGTATGAAATCAAACATAGGAAATCATCACCTTACCACCCACAAGCAAATGGCCAGGTTGAAGTAACAAACAGGGAACTAGAACGCATCTTGACAAAAATAGTAGCTTTTCATAGGAAAAATTGGCTAGATAAATTACCTGAAGCAGTTTGGGCCTACAATACTACTTGGAAGTCCACTACTGGATTCACACCTTATGAACTAGTCTTTGGTAAAAAGCCTCTCTTACCTATTGAATTTGAGCTACTAACATTGCGCACAACACTGGAAATTGGAATTGAATTGTCGCAGGCATAGACAGACAGGATTCTACAGCTGAATGCATTGGATGAACTTAGATTGGATGCTCTGCACCAAACTGAGGTAATTCAGGAGCAGAGGAAGTTGTGGCATGACAGTCACATTCAACAGAGGAAACTTCAACAAGGAGATTGGGCTTTACTATTTGATTCTCAATATGAAGACTTCCCTGGAAAACTAAGAACTAGATGGTTGGGACCTTACTGGATTGAGGAGGTATTTAACAACGGAGCAGCTCGTTTATCCCCTATTGATGGGTCACGAAGAAAGTTGGTAGTGAATGGACATCGCCTCAGGGTATACCATACACCTCTGACTAAAGAAGAATTCTTGCAACAACTTGATAGTTTGGATACACAGCAGGTGGAAGAGATTCCCTCTTCCACTTCAAAACAATCAACATGATCAGTGGATTTCAAGAAAAAAATAGAAAATAAAAAAAAATCAAAAAATAGAAAACAAAAAGATGAATAAATTCTGAGTATGAATTCCTTCACGGGCATGGTTTCAAGGGAAATCATGAAATTCCTTCATGGGCATAGTCAGGATCAAGAAAAAAAAAAAAGAGAAAAGGAGAGGTAAAAAAAAAAAAAAAGGGGGAAAATCAAGAAAAAAGAAGAGAGAAAAATGAATAACTCAGCAGTGAAAACCTTTTCTTAAGGCACTACTGAGTTGGTGTGCATGAAAACCAGTTTTCTGGCATGCATAACCTTGAGAAATTTCTGAACCATCATTGTACAAATTCACCAAGTGCACTTGTTTTGAAATGTTGCAGAAAATCTCAGTGAGAATATCAACAAAGGCAGTCATTCTTCAAAACTGGCATTAACTGTTTTTATCAGGTATATATTTCTTACATTTCTTCATTGTAAAATGATTAGTATATAGTATGTGACAATTAACCATTAGCATAAAAGGTATTCATAAGAGTTGGCATACTTAAAAACATGTTTTGAGAATGAAAATATTGATTTCTGCCTAATCTTCGGAACAAGAATGCCAAAAATAGTGCCTGTTGTATTATCTTCGGATTGAAATTGTCTTTAGAATGACAGAAAAATGAATGTTGCACTTTGTCTTCAGAAAGAAACTTTGTCTTCGAAATGACAATTTGTCTTCAGAATGAAACTTGGTCTTCGGAATGACGACTTGCTGCATCATCTTCGAAATGAAGATCTATCTTCGAAATGAAGATCTGTCTTCAGAATGAAGATCTATCTTCAAAATGAGGATCTGTCTTTGGAATGACGATTTACCTTCGCAATACAGCTTGATCTTCGAAATGAGGATTGATCTTCAGAATGAGGATTAATCTTCGGAATGAAAATTTTGCAAAGAAGATTTGTCTTCGGAATGAAGACCTGTCTTCAGAATGAAGTCATAATCTTCGAAATGAGGATTTGTCTTCGGAATGAAGACTTGTCTTCGGAATGAGGTCATAATCTTCGGAATGAAATTTTGTCTACGCAATAAGTTATAATCTTCGGAAAGAGCATTTCCACGTGGCAAGGTACGACAAAATCAAATTTTTTTAATTGCATGCGAGGAAGGAACACGTGTCAGTCAGCACATGGTCTGTTTTTGCACTCATTAGAAATACGGAGAATGTGACCAACCATATGCCACCAGTTTTTAATGCCAATTAACATGCACGTGAGAATCTGCAAAACTAATGAGGTGGATCTGACGGCAAGGACATCCATGCAATTATCAACGAACAGGTGTACAGTGCAAAAGTAGAAATGTGTGCCACCTTTCTTTTTGAAGACGTGTTGTGAAGTACAGTGCACAGGTTACGGTTCATTTCGAAGAAGCAGACGAGAAACAGGGCAACGAAGGTTTCAAACTAAAACTCTGCAAATTTGCAACAGAAAATAGCCAGAAATCTAGCAGAAGAATAGCAGCCACAGTGTACGATTTTTAAACAAAAAAAATGGGGCGAAAGATCAGAACAGAGCCTGCAGATACCACTTACCTCCGAGAAAATCTGGCAGTTGTGCAGATTTTTGAAGACGGAGGGTTTATGCCATTTCTGGATAAATTCAATGGGTCTTCTGAAGATTTGGCTGGCATGTTCGCCCATACATTCAGAAACAACCGAGCACATGTTAACGACATGACTATTGAGGTAAGCCCTAAAATTTTAAGTCAGATTACAGAGCTGCCATTAGAAGGGATTTCAATTTCTAGATCTGGCAAGAACACATTGGCAAATGTAGTTAATCAATTTGTAGAAGAGAATGATAGAGAACCAGAGTACTTAACCCATAACAACACATGCAAAGGGTTAAAAAGGGCCAGCCTACAGGAACCCTGGGATGAAGTAGCCACCTGGGTAATTAAATTTTTAACCTGTGAAGGGCAGTATGTGCTGTTATCAGGGCATCATCTGAGAATTTTGAACCATCTCAGACATGGTGGGCAACAACCAGAGGTTAGGGTAAATCTTCCCCTGTATCTATATCAAGAGTTAAAGAACATGGCAAAGAGATATCAAGAGGGTAAAGGAAGCCTTCGCCATCATGGCCTCATCAAATTAGTTTGCCAACACCATTTTAGAGGAAACCCTAGGAGTTTTGACAGGTTTTACTCTACCCTAAATGATGTCATTTTTGGGGATGAAAGTGAGGAAGAAGAAGAACCAAATGCTGCTGATGTTGCTACAGAAGAGGAAACAACTACTACAAAAAATGTTGCAGAGGATGCTACAGAAGGTGCCCCTAAAGCTGTTACAGAACTACACCCCACAACAACAGCAGAAAACCTTGCTCCTGAACCTTCAACTTCAAGAGCTAAGAAACAAAAGAGAAAAGGATCTGGAACTAGTAGCAGAGCAAAAAAACAAAAGAAGGTTCATTTTGCTAAAGCTACAACTAATTTGGTAGAAACTAAGCAGGATGGTTTGGAGGAGGCTACAGTTCAACAGGCTACAGATATGGTAGATACCCTTATAGACAGTCTCATAGAGCCTCCTGAACAAGAACAAACTATTGCAGCAGAAGAAGAAAATTTGGTTGAACAGCCAACTGCAACTGATTTGTCTGCATCAGCTTCTGAAGCAGAAATAGAAGTGGAAGACATCACAGAGCAGCTGAGAGCAGCAAGGAGATGTATTTCAGAGAAAGAAAGCATCATTGAAATACAAGAAAGAAAAATTGCAAAGCTTCAGCAGGAAGTGGCAGAATTGAGAAAATTGTTGTCACAATCATATTGTCAAAGACAGTCCTTTTGAATAGGGATGATATAAAGAGAATGTACTTGAACAATTTAAGGGACTGTGTGGCCAGATTTGACAATTTTTGTGATCACAATTTCTTCCCAGCATTGTCAGTATGCAGAGACAGATGGAATGAACTTTCCATGTCTTTGAGGAAAAGAGAACCTATCTCCCCCATCAACTTAGAATGGTCCAGAAGAAGAGGAGAAGGTGTAGTCCAAGCTGATTCAGATCATGCAACATAACTGGATAGGTCTCAGGGTTCAGGCCTCCGACCATCATTACTCGAGTTCCATTCTACTTTGAGGAAGATGCCCAGCCTGATGAACAATTTGAAGATTGGCTCAGAAACATTCAGGAAAACAAGGGGTATTACATAGGCAAGAAATTATTCTACAGGTCATGGAATCTAAACATGGACATATGTGATTCCATAGCCCAACAGAATGCATGAGGGCATGCATTAATATAAGTTGGGGGGAAAATGATGAGGCCTGGAAATGCCTCAATCATAACATGTTTTGAACACTAAAAATGCCTATAAACTCTTATGTTTTATCTGATATGTTAGTTAAGTTGATTAAATATGTTGTATATTAACTATTTTGCATGATCAATGTATTTGAAATATTATATGCTGATTTTACAGCTTTTTGCATAGTTTTGTGTTCTTTTTGCTATGATTTGCTACAATGGGATATGCTTAGAATAATAGCAGCATTTCACTAATCATATTTTGATTTATCTCAAGCATTTATTTCACCTAAATCTGGCAATAGTGCAAGCAAACTATTGTTGTGCAGCAAAAACTGGTCTTTCCCATGTAAATTCCAGCCAGATTGTCCATAAATAGCAAGGCATGGAATTCACATGAGGAAAGGGATGAAGACCATTGGAATTTGATCTTAGGAGATAACCCACCTGAGAGATGCAGAAGAAATCATGGGAAAAGCATACATTTGTTCATTCCGAAGTATCTTCGGAATGAACAGATATCTTTGGAATGAAAGAACACAACATCTTCGAAATGAGCGGATCTTCGGAATGAAGAATGCAGTGTCTTCGGAATGAGCGGATCTTCGGAATGAAGCATGCAGTATCTTCGAAATGAGTGATCTTCGGAATGAGAATGCAGTATCTTCAGAATGAGCGATCTTCGAAATGAGAATGCAGTATCTTCGAAATGAGCGATCTTCGGAATGAGAATTGCATTGTCTTCGGAATGAAGCCACTTATCTTCGGAATGAAGAACAGAATGTGTTTCTTTGACCTGTTGACCGATTTTTGAAGCCAAAAAAAGGGAAATAAAGGTTGGAAAAGGTAAAAGGAAAGATCTTCCATCTGTCTTTGTCGTCATTGCTGACCAAAGCCATCATTAAGGGAAAGATCAAGTTTTAGTCCTCTTCTAGGATAACACCAGAATTTGTTGCAGCATTGTAGGATTAGATCTTTTGAGATATTCTTTGTTTGTAATCAGATTATAGGATAGCTATAAATATTGCTCCCATTCAGGTTGAGCCTAGCAAGTAGAGAGGAAGTAAGGTAGAAAATAGAGTAAGGAAGCTAGCAAAAAATACAGAGTATAGCTAGAAATTGACTGTTACAGTCCTGTAACAATTTTTCAGTAGAATTCTTGTAATCATGTCTTTTGATCAATAAAGTGCACCAGTTCTATTTCATATTGCTTGTAAATGAGTGTGATTAAGATTTAGAAAGAGAGAGAGACTTACACCTTCTTCTGGACAAAGAGGCTGGCCACTTCCAGACCTAGGAGGAGGACTAACAAAGCAGGTTTTTATTCTGATTTTGCTGCAGTAGAATGAGTTGTAGAACTTGTTATTTCAATTGCTTGTAAACAGTTGACAATATTTGCAGTATTAGTTTATTTATGCTTAGATTAACCTTGTGCTTAATGTTTTAGTTGCAATCTTACTTTCAACAAAGCTTCCACTTTATTTCAGACTATTTTCAGAATTTACTATTTTTCAGCAATTTCCTGCATTTTTATGTTTTGCTGTTAAAACCTGAACAGAAGATTGACAACCTTCTGTTACAGAACTTTGACAGTTTTTATTTCCACATTAGATCTAGACTTTCATTACTGCAAAAGTAATTAGATTTCCTTTCTGCAATTAGGATCAGACTTTCAATTCTGCAACTGTTATTTTTGCAATATAATTAGGTCTTATTCTGCAATTGTAATTAGGACTTCATTTCTGTAGTTAATGATTAGTTTCCAATTCTGCAACTTAGATTAAGATTTAATTCATGCAATTTAGAGATAGGAATGTTCCAAAACCCCCCACACAACCGGTTCCACCAATAAGACCTGTTGCTCTAGATTGACCTAAGTTATAGTTGTTTCACTTCTTCTTCCGTAGATAGCCTTGTACATTGCCCTGGATTGACAGATTCATTGAGAATTAATGATGGTATAATGACTACGCATTATTCTCTTAGTTTGTATTGTAAGCTTCCATAAAATCTTACTCAAATCTTTCCACAAGTCTTCTTAAAGACTTACCTCAAATATTCTCAACAAGTCCACACAATAACTTGTCCAATCTCATAAAAACATAAAGAGAATTGTTAGAGACTCAATATGTTGTACATTTATCACAATGCTCAATTACTTTCAATCACTCTCTTAGAAACATAAGGATAACTTTTAGAGACTCAATATGCTTCAATTTCAACTCAATGCTCAATAAATTTCTCAAATCAATTTAGAATATATAATAGTTTGTTTTATGGAACTTGAATAATCACTTCACACACCCACTTGACTAGGCTCAACCAACTCTACTCAACCAAAAACTCAATGAAACAACCCTTGCTCATAAAACCTATTCCAAGCATATGATCACTCACTCAAAATATTTCCAACAATGCTCAATAACAAATCTCACATAACATTGATACTCATGTTCTTTTCAAACTCTAGTTCAAGTTCTTTTCTCAACAACTCACTTCAATGAAAATGCTTATAAAAAAATCTTCACATAGCAATGATACTCAAACACTAGTTCAAGTTCTTCACAGAACCAATGGTTTCAACAATAATGCTTATAAAACAAGGTTTTAACAACTCTTTATTCCAGAAAACCTTGAAGCATTAACTCAACACATTAAATAGGAAACCCTAATCAAGTCCTTTTCACTCCAAATTTTTTTTCCAGAAAACCAACCAATCAACTTAACTATGGAATAATGTGCTCATACATTTTTCTTAATGATGAAGGAATCTCATAAATCTACCACAAACATAAATACTTATTTTCCAAGTTCAAATAAATTATAATATGATAAACTTCCTCAAAATATAATGTAAATATCAATACAAACATACACATTATCACTCCATATTTAAGAAAACATTCATCAACATTTACAAAAATAATACACCACTTACACCTTATAATATTCCAGTTAAAATAATATTCAATGCACTCTTCTTTTCAAAATAACTCAATGCAAGAAGTTCCCTCTATCATTTTAAAACTTCAACAAATCAATGTGACACAAACACTTTATTAAAATAAATCTAACACCTTATTCCTCCAAATTATCAAAAATAATTTTCAACTAACAATCCTTTTAAGCAACCCTTTTAACTCCAAAATTTAGGCAACACACAAAAATAATAATAATAATTTATTGCCTTGGCCTTAGAGGGAATAAAACTCACAATGTAGCCTCAACCAATTCCCTAGCCATGGCTCCAACCACTATGTGAGCTAAGCGCTCGCTTGGGGAGCAAAGAGCACAATGTGCTCCAAAAGGCTCCTCGCCTTGCCTAGAAAAAATGTGCGCCTTTCCTTTGGCACTTCCAACACAAACACAACCACCAAAAATTTTGCCACCACATTTTGAATGCAAGTCACCTAGCACCCAATCACTCTAACCGCTATCCTCTTGCCACTAGACCAGGCTACCTAATTGGCACTTCGCAATTTGGCATTGTTCCCTTTAAACCTTATTCATTGGCACTAAAACACAAAAGTCGATTTTCTTTTCCACACGAGTTCTCAACACAATTGCATGCATTAATTTGATCAAGCAAAAGGATAAATGTTAATGCCTCTAAGACAGATTTATATATTGATTTTCTCCTCATGCATATACATCGGTGGTCGAATTACCTTCTAATTTTTAGATGTCAACGCTTTTTATTTTCCTCTAAACTTATTAATTTATAAATTATTTAAATTCATTTGAATTTAAATTTTATAAATTAATTCTTTAAAACCCTTTGGTTTATTAAGGCCTTCTCTCATTGCACAACTTTGTATAAATAATATTTATTTATAAAATTTAAATTCAATTTGAATTTAAATATTTTAAAAAATAAATATTAAACCTTCCTTTAAATTTGCAATAAACTTCCTTGGTTTTTATGAAAAACCTTTTATTTTAAACCTTCTAACTTATGCTTCCACATAATATTAAAAAATATTATGAATCCCTTTTTCCTTTAACCTCTACATTGTTCCTTTTGACCTTTGACATCATTAGTGGTTTATTCCTCGATATCAATGACAACTTTGACAACTTTATTTCTTGAAAAATTCCTTGAAATTAGTGATGATTTCATTCCTTGACATTTAATGACTCAAAATGTCCAACAATATCACCCTTTGTCATTTATGGCAACCCAAATTATTTTTATTGAAAACTTGACTTTTTCTTTGTTCTGCTCTCCCTGAGACATTGCTCCCCCTGGCTCAATGCTTTCTCCTTTTTAGTCAAATACCAAATATCTCTCCCTTACTCAAATCTCTCCCCTTTGACATCAATGGCAAAGGATCACCTTTGGGGATTGGGTCTAACAATGAGCCTCTTAGCTTAGCCCCTATCCCACCTTCTCTTGAGGTGGTTAATTTTTGGGCAGGATTATTTCTACTGCCAAAAAGCATTGTTCTTTATCTTTATCCTCTTTCTTTATTATCTGATCCTTATAATTCATTTGATTGTTTCTTTTCATGTCCATGTTCCTGTCCATGTCTACATTCTTTTCCTTATTTCCGTTCCTATTCCTGTTCATACCCATTTTCCTATTCCTGTTCATATCCATGTTCCTATTCTTATTCATATCCATATTCATGTTCCTATTTGTATTCTCGTTCCTATTCCTTCTTGAATTTGAAATGTCTACTCTACACCAATTTGTTGTGTGCCCATAATTATTGCACTTATAACACTTAATTTTATTATTCCTTGGAGGTGCAAATGTCTTAGGATTTCTCCTAGTTAACCCATATCCTTTTCTATCATGAAATTTGCAATTCATTACCTTGTGACCAAATTGATTACATGAGTAGCAATACCCATGGAAAAGTTGTCTATTCTCATATTCCTATATTTCATGTGTCCTACACTATGAAGCCATATGCCCAAACATATGGCATAAAAAGCTTCTCCCATTGAAGTCTCCTTGTCTTGACCTCATTGGTCTCCTAGTCTCTCTTGACCTATTCTGATTGTTGTTCCATATATATATTCTTTGTGCATTGTTCATGTTCTTGTTGAAATCTCTATTTTCCAACTCCTCCTTAGATGTCTCACTCTCTTTTACACTATATTCTTTTGAAGTATCTTCATTTGAAGTTTCTTCTCCTCCAAAACTTGAGGTTGAGTTTCCTTCCCATTTATTTTGAACCTATTCAAATCCAAGACCTTTTTTGCTTGATGTAGGGTTTTGTATCTTGATGAACTTATCCAATTTCTTTGAGCTATTTTTGAACACTTTTAGCTTTACTTTGGAGTATTATAAATATTCTCTTAGTAGTGCCACTTCTTGTGCTAACTTTTCACATTCTAAGATCTTTGCTTCTAACTTATCTTTGAACCTTTTTGCCTTAGCCTTTGATTTTTCTAAATCCTCTATAAGAAATCTTCTCTCTTCATCACATTATTGAAATTGAATTTCAAGTTTAGAGTGTTGCTTTATTACCTTCTTTACCATGTCAAGAGCATAAATATTTTCTCCCTTGAGATCATATCCATCTTTCTCTAAATATTCCTCTATTTGTTTGCCTTTGTCCACATATTTATTTTCTATTAGCTTATCTTCTATAGGATCACCTACTTATTCTTCTAATGCCATTAGAATATTTTCATATGGTCCTTCAAGTGCATCCTCAAATTCATCATCATTGAATCTATAACCATCCCTTGTACAACTATCTTCAATATGTCCAAAATTACCACATCTAAAACACTTGAGAATTACTGGAGTCCTTTTCTTAACTTATTCTTTTCCTTCAATCATAAATAGGACTTCATGTATATCATTGTCTGAAAAACTAGCATAACTATCACTTGAGTACTTACTTTCTTTATCTACATAGTAGCTTCTCTTTTATATTTTAAAGAACTTATTTCCTTGTTTTATTTGCCCATCCTTGCTTTTCTTTCGGTGCATGTATATTTCTGATTCCCTATTTTTGTGATCTAGTTTTTCTTCATAATTGTTATTCTTAGATTCTTGAGTCAGTTTCATAGTTACCATACCTTCCACAATTGAAACATTTAATAGATCTTGTATCTCTAGATCTTATTAAATCCTTATTCCTTTTGCCATAATTTGCTTCTTCATCACTAGATGACTCATTTCTTGATTCTGACTTCTTACCCTTTATATTCTTGATTGCTTTCAATGATGCTTATTTTTGAGGATTTGGTTCCTCTTTTTTTCTCATCTCAAATGTTGTAATAATATAAAACAACATATCTCTTGTCAAAGAATCACCATCCATTGACACTTCTATAGTAGAAACCTTTTCACTGAATCTTTTTGGAAGAGTTCTTAAGACTTTATCACAAACATCCGATTCATAAATATTCATTCCAAGTCATTGCATATCATTAACAATCTCATCAATTCAAAGTAGTTAAGTACTAATATTTTCCTCATACCTCATTCATAATGCTTCAAATTTTCCTTTGATATATCGTATCTTTGCTTTATTAACACTTTTATCTCCTTCATATATATTTATAGTTTATCCTACATTTCTTTTGCAATTTGACAATGCATAACTTTCATAGAGTTTATTCTATGTAAACCTCTAAAAAGTGCATTCATTGCTTTTGAATTGTAATTTTTTAGGAGCTTACCTTACGTATCTTTAAGAGTATTAATTAAGGGATCGTATCCAATTTCAACTACTTCCCAAATTTCATTACCAAGTGCCATCAGGAAGATATTCATTCTCATACTCCAATACATATAGTCACTTCCATAAAATACTAGTGCTAAATTATTTGAGGACACATTCTTAGAATCCATTGTGTTATTATTAGATTTTCCTTCAAGTTGTTAAACTCTTCTGAAGTATCCTGCTTTGATACCAATTGAAGAACACAAGCTTATAGTGAGAAGAGGTGAACAATATAATACCACTTTTTACTTTTCTTTCTCAAACAATATTATGCAATGTATACATAGAAATATCAATAGCAGTAATCAAAGCAATGCACAAATAACCACACACAATAGAGAAACCAAAATTTATGTGGTTCACCCAATGTGGGATACTCTATGGAGAAAATATTTTCTCAATAAATCTCTTGGGAATATTTTTCCTATTACAATTTTTATGGACCTCTTTTCAAATGAGACACCAATCCCCTAAATCAATTTTGTGGATCTCTATCCATAGGATAACTGCTTATCCTCTATTTTGGATGGTGATCCTATACAAGACTACTGCCTCCACTACACTGGCTTGTGGATCTCTCTCCACTGAAGACTCTTGTCCCCACTCAGAAGACATGTCCTCAATACCTTGGATAATCAATATATATCCACTAGAGACTACTTTCCTCTATAATCTATCACCTCAAAAGCTTTGTCTCAAATATACACTAAATACAGTCCTTAATTCTAGTACAACTCTGCTCAATCTTTGTCTCTGGTCTGGCACAAACTTGTACTTAAATCTAAACCAAAATTTGTCCTCAATTTTTGTACTTTGATATTCACTAAACATAGTCCTTCGGTTTAGAAAAAATATGTTCTCAATCTTTGTACTCAAGCATTAACTCAAATATTGACTCAATTTTAAATCAACTCTAGTGGATCAGCCCTAAACTTTAACTCAAGGTTTGAAAAAATCAATCACTCAAATATGCTCTCAAGTCTACTCAAGACTTGTCTCAAATCTACCTTGTAAGCTTCCTTAAAATCTCACACTAATTTGTCCACAAGTCCTCTTTAGAACTTATCCAATCTGCTCAATAAGTCCTCTCAAGAACTTAACCAAATCTACTCAATAAGTCCTCTCAAGATCTTATCCAAATTTGCTCTTAGTTTGTATTGTAATACTTCACAAAAGCTTACTCAAATCCGTCCACAAGTCTTCTCAAATACTTACCTCAAATCTGCTCAACAAGTCCACACAAGAAATTTTCCAATCTCATAGAAACATAAAGAGAATTTTTAGATACTGAATATGTTCTACACTTATCACAATGTTCAATTACTTTAAATAATTCTCTTACAAACATAAGGATAATTGTTAGAGACTCAATATGCTTCTATTTCAACTCAATTCTCAATCACTTTCTCAAATCAATTCATAATATAGAATATTTTGTTTTATGGAACTTAAAAAATCACTTCACACACCCACTTGACTAGGCTCAACCAACTCTACTCAACCAAACACTCAATGGAACAACCCTTTATCACAAACCCTAGTCCAAGCATATGATCACTCACTCAAAATATTTCTAAAAATGCTCAACAACAAATATCACATAACAATGATACTCATGTTCTTTTCAAACTCTAGTTCAAGTTATTTTTTCAACAACTCACTTCAAGAACAATGCTTATAAAATAATCTTCATATAATAATGATACTCAAACCCTTTATCAAGTTCTTCACACAACCAATGGCTTCAACAAAAATGCTTATGAAACAGGGTTTTAATAATAACTCTTTATTCCAGAAAACCTTGAAGCATTAACTCAACATATTCAATAGGAAACCCTAATCAAGTCCTTTTCACACCAAATTTATTTTCCAAAAAACCAACCAATCAACTTAACTATGGAATAATGTGCTCATACATTTTTCTTGATGATGAAGAAATATCATAAATCTACCACAACCATAAACACTTCTTTTCCAAGCTCAAAGAAATTATAAGATAATAAACTTCCTCAAAATACAATGTAAATATCAAGACACACATACACCTTATAATCTCCCAATTAAAATAATATTCAATGCACTCTTATTTTAAAAATAACTCAATGAAAAAAGTTCCCTCTATCCTTTTAAAACTTCAAAAAATCAATGTGACACAAACACTTTATTAAAATAAAGCTAACACCTTATTCCTCCAACTTATCAAAAATAATTTTCAACTAACAATCCTTTTAAGCAACCCTTTTAACTCCAAACTTTAGGCAACACACAAAAATAATAATCAAAATTTATTACCTTGGCCTTGGAGGGAATCAAACTCACAACGTAGCCTCAACCAACACCCTAGCCGTGGCTCCAACCGCCATGTGATCTAAGCACTCGCTTAGGGAGTAAATAGCACCACATGCTCCAAAAGGCTCCCCATCTTGGCTAGCAAAAATGTGCGCCTTTCCTTTAGCACTTCCAAGCACTCTGACCGCTTTCCTCTTGCCACTTGGCCACGCTACCCAGTTGGTGCTTGGTAATTTGGTGTTGTTCCCTTTAAACATTTTTTTTGGCACTAAAACACAAAATTCGCTTGTCTTTTCCACACGAGTTCTCAACACAATTGCACGCATTAATTCAATCGAGAAAAATACCTCTAAGGCATAGATTTATATATTTATTTCCTCCTCATGTATATACGTCGGTGCTCGAATTAGCTTCTAACATTTCGACGTCAACACTTTTTATTTTCCTCTAAACTTATTAATTTATAAATTATTTAAATTCATTTGAATTTAAATTTTATAAATTAATTCTTTAAAACCCTTTGGTTTATTAAGGCCTTCTCTCATTACACAACTTTGTATAAATAATATTTATTTATAAAATTTAAATTCAATTTGAATTTAAATATTTTATAAAATAAATATTAAACCTTCCTTTAACTTTGCAATAAGCTTTTTATTTTAAACCTTCTAACTTATGCTTCCACATAATATTAAAAAATATTATGAAGCCCTTTTGCCTTTAATCTCTACATTGTTCCTCTTGGCATTTGACATCATCATTGGCTTATTCCTGGATATCAATGACAACTTTGACAACTTTATTTCTTGACAAATTCCTTGACATTAATGATGACTTCATTACTTGAAATCAATGACAACTTGACTTAATGACTCAAAAACTCCAACAAATATGTTGTAGTGAGTTGTATTTTAATTCCATTTTCTTCTAAAAATAAGTCAAACTATTTAGAAATAAATTCTCCTCCTCTATCTAAACGAAGTGCTTTTATAGTCATTCCTAATTCTTTCTTTACTTTGAGTTTGAACTATTTGAAATAAATAAATGCATCTAACTTGTATTTCATGAAGTATACCCACATTTTCCTTGTGTGATCATCAACAAAAAACTAAAACTATTTATGTCATCCTACAATATCAACCTTCATGGACCCACATACACCTGTATATACTATCTCTAAAGATTATCGAGATATGTGTTGAGGTAACTCAAAAGGAATTCTTTGTTGTTTTCCTACTAAGCATTCTACACATACAATGGTTTTGAATATAGGATGGATAATCCTTCCACCATTTGATATTTGAATAATTACTTCACTGATGTCTCACTGGTATGTCCTAATATTTTATGCCAAAATTTTGAAGCATTGACAGAAATAGCTGAGTGAATAATTATATCCAAGACAAATATGCCATTTTTATATGATCCTAATGCTATCATTCTTTCCTATATTAAGATGTGATATTATTTTCTCCCAGTGAGAACTTTGAACTCAATAGTTAATTCTTGATCTATAAGTTGAGAGATAGAAATGAGATTGGTGGTTAATATTGGAACATACAATACATTTTTTATTATTCCTTTTCCACCCTTAAGATTTATTGAAATATCCTTGATTGCTTTCACTTCATATATATTTTTTTCTACTACTACAACTGGTTTTTCATTTATATTTTTCAAATATTTAAACCAAAGTATGTTTCATGTCATTTGCTTGCTTGCACCTGAATATATATACCAATACTCCATGATATAGTGTTGTAATCTGGTTGATTTTGTACAAGTTTTGTAGAGATAAAAAAGACTTCTTTACACTTTGTTTGAACTAAGCACTTTTCAAAATTTTAAGAGGTTATTAGGGTTTCTATTAAGGTTGATATATATATATCAACCTTAATAGAAACCCTAATAACCTCTTTTATATCCCTTGGATTATTTCTAATTTCCAATCAAATAAGTTTGATGGAGTAATTCTTGTGGCTCCTAAGTTTGGAAAATTAAAGAAATGATAATAATATTTGCAAAATAATTTAATCCAAGTTTAATTTTTATTACTCCTAAGTAATATTTAAAATATTAAATTAATAATATAATTTATCCCTTTTACTTTCAATATCTAAGTTTTAATATTATTTTATAACCCTTATATCTCTAACTTATGAAAGCAATAATAAATGGGATTTGTACCTTACCTTGTTAAATGCAATATCTCCTCAATGTTCAGCACTTTATGCAGTTGAGTATAATATCATGTAAAATGTACCTTAGGCCATTGAGTTGATGGAGATTCCTTGGAGTAGTTGGTCTTGAATTTTGGTACGTAGGCGCTAAAGGTTGATCTTCAAAAATGGAGGAGCCTTTACTATTCCTTTCCTTTATATTCCATGCTGCACTTTGGACATTTCTCCTATGCTTCACTCATTTTTTTATTGTGCTTCACTCCCTCTTTGGATGTCTTTGACTGTGCTTCACTCACACATTTGAAATTGGACTTCAAATTTAGTTGATAATTAATATTGTGACACATGTCACATCCGTTACAAGTGAGCACACTCCAAGTATTTTGTTTAATGCTCTTGAAGAAATCTAAAAATGTATGGGCACTCGTGTGAAGCTAGTGTAGAATGCCAAGCATCACTTCTTTGCTTGGAAATCATGCATGGGAGTTTCTAGAATTTTGAGAGAGGTATAATGCCAAGTTTTATTTTTGCATGGATTCCATTCTTGTAATATCTTCAAGGATTGAGATTATAATTCCTCAATCCCTTTGCTTTGCTATGTTTTTTTTTAAATAAAGAGGTAAAAATTTATTGATTAAAATTTTGGATTATAGAGTACAACTAAGCTTCCAAACAGGACTCAAATAAACATCCAAATAGGCTAAAACCACTAGACTAGAATGACACTCCAAAAATAAAACAAGAACAAACCACATTAAGTTTGTACATCCTTGTGGATCAACTCCCACAGGTGTTGAGAGTCCCTAGATGGGAGACTCTCCCAATTATCAATACTCCAAGGATCCAATAGCTCATAAGCCCTTTTGGCCAGGCAATCAGCAACCACATTCCATTCCCTTGGAATGTGCACAAAGGATATAAATTCAAACTCTTCACTCATTCTAATAATCTGAATAGCTATAGAGGCCAACTACCAATTAAATTCCTCCACCATTTTATTATTTAAAATATTAACCACAATTTGAGAGTCAGACTCATAGATAATCCTATGCCAGCCAAGAGAAAAACCCCTCCGCAAGGCCTCAAGAATTGCAAGAGCTTCCATAAATTTTTTGGAGTGAACACCTTTATAAATGGAAAATAAAAAACTAACACCACCAGTAGAATCTCTCCCAACACCACCAATACCAGCATGTCCAGTATTACCCCTATATGATCCATAAGTATTAATTTCTAAAACTCATCTAGGGGGTGGCCTCCACCTACCATCTCTCCTAACCTTCTTATTGAGCTGAGGAACCCTACTAGGGCTAGAAGACTTCACACCATTCCCAAAGAGACCAAGGTCTTGTTGTACCTTCTCCTCCCTAGAATCTAAAAGAGGGTCCATATCACATTTGCTATGGATGGTTTCCTAAACCATGTACAAGATCCTTTACCAGATCTATTGAATAGCCAAATAACTACCCTAAAATATGTGTCGATTTCGTTCAAGCCAAATTTGCCAGATGATGTAAGAAAGGCCCAAATTCCAAGCCACCCGAAGGAATGGGGCCTTGGCCGGAGGTCTACCTAGACTACTCCAAAACTCCACCAAGGATAGCACATGAAAACATTGATGGTTCCAGGTGCTCCACCAATGGTGCCAAATATCTTTGGCAAAGGATCATTGGAAAAATAAATGAGAAGATTCATCCTCACTCTTATTGGAAAGGACACAAAAAGAGGGACCCCGAAATCCCCTCTTCCTCACATCATCCCAAGTTAGGCATTTATTATGAGCTACCAACCAGAGAAAGAAGTTACATTTTGTCCAGGAAAATTTTTTCCACACCTTTTTCCACCAAGTGATAGGAATACTCTCATACTTTTGCTTATCAATAACCTGATAACCATCGGCTATCAAGTAGGTTCCCTTAGGATTAGGGTTCCAAGCCAGAATATTTTTATCCCTCAATTAATATCAAGGCCTCCCCATAATAATAAGATCAAGCACCTCTTTTTCCTTGTCTAGTCCCCCCTAGGGCCATTCTTATGGATCTTTCCACCTGTACATCTCCATATTTCTAAAAGACTAGATTTTTTTAAAGTCCTCCACATGAGACCAACCTACTTCCAAGAAAAAAATTCTTAGGGAGTGTAACCTAGGATATTGATTCAAGATAGGAGGGTGGCCATCCATAGAATCCTCCCAAAAAAGAGCATTTGATCCTTGATTGCAAATCCTAAACAAACCCTGCTTGATTAAATTAGCTCCTATTTTCAAAGTCTCCTAGATAACTGAACCTTTCCCAACCAAGCTGATTCTAGGGATCTCAGCCTTAGAAATACATCTCAAGTATTACAAGATGATATTTTAGCCTAAATCTGATCTTGAGAGGTACACCATCTCCAATAAATTTTTGCAACCAAATCCTACCCAAAAAGAGTTGTCTGTCACAATCCAAGGCCTCCCTCTTGCACCGAACTACATATAGAATCCCACCTAACCAAACTCCATTTAGATTGATAAAGTTTTCTAGACCATAAAAATTGTCTTGAAAAAGCATCCATGTCCTTGATGAAGTGAGAGGGAGCTATTTGTATAAAACATCTATAAATAGGAAAATCTTGAACAACCTATTTTAAAAGCGACACTCTACCTACAATGGATAGCCATCTAAAATTCTAGTGATTTACCTTCCTTCTAAAATTATCAAGCATAGATTGCCAATAAGATCTAGGTAGAGGATAAGATGAAATTGGAATACCAAGATAAATTAAGGGGGGATTCTCAACCTATAATCTTATAATGTGAGAAATCCTAGCTTGAATAAGAGGAGGGGTATTGAAGAAGAAAATAGAAGACTTGTCCTCATTAATAAATTGTCCAGAAGCACCAATATATATGTCAAGATATTGTCTAATATTGCCAGATTCCCTGATAGTGGAAAATACCAACAAAGCAATATCATCAACAAATTGAATGTGGGAAAGAGGTGGCAAACTACTATCCCACTTCCACCATTGAATGAGACCCTGCATGACTTGAGACTTGAAAAATATTCCCAACCCTTTTGCCATAATGATAAAAAAATAAGGAGATAAATTATCTCCTTGCCTAAATCCCCTTGAGGCCTCAAACAACTCTAATGGCTAATTATTAACAAGAATAGAGAATGCGAAAGAAAAAACACAGCTCATCACCCATCTAATCCATTCCTCATCAAATCCAATAGTAGCAATAACTTTCTAAAGAAAAGACCATCTAACCCAATCATAGGCTTTGGCCATGTCCAACTTAATGAACATAGTTTTATCCTTAGAAGTTTACATTGAGTGAATAGCTTCTATAGCAATAACAACCCCATCCAAGATTTTTCAGCCAACAACAAACCCTCCTTGCTCCTTAGAGATGATTTTTCTCAACCATATATTTAGCCTCTCAAAAATAATTTTTGTGATGATCTTATACACAACATTGCAAAGAGCAATAGTCCTGAACATATCCAAGGAATTTTCTCCCTCTTTTTTAGGTATAAGCACCACAAAGGTAGCATTTATGTCCCTTAGAATTTTTTTGTTCTTTTGGGACTCATGGACCACCTCCAAAAGATCAAATTTGATTAAATTCCAAAACTCCTGATAAAAATCAATTAGGAATCCATCTGGACCTGGGGCTTTTCCTTTTTTCATCTTGAATACAACATTTTCCAACTCCTCAAGGTAAATTGGACCCATCAATTTCTCATTCATCTCTTTAGAAAAAATCACTAGAATACAGTTTAGAATAAGCTTTTCATTCTCATCATCTGATAGGGAGTCCTCCTTGAAGAGAGAGGAAAAATACCTCTTATTCTCTTCTGAAATATCCCTGAAATAAGAGAGCTGGACACCCTGAGAATTCACAAGAGAGGTAATCATGTTACCATTACAATGAGCCTTAAATGAGTTATAAAAGAAGGGTGTGTTCCTATACCCTTCCTGAAGCCAATATACTCGAGCTTTTGTTTCCAAAAAAATTCTTTTCTCATTTCCTATTTAGCAAGGTCTTGCGTAGACTCAGATTCCTCAACAAGAAACTCCTTTGTGAATCCATGATCTCTAATATTCCTTGAAGCTTCTTCCATCCTCCTAAGATCTGTCAACTTAGCCAAGGAAAGGTTCTTAAAATTTAGTCTATTTCATCTCTTCAATTTATGTTTTACAAATTGTAGTTACTTCATAAAGGAATACATAGAGGTGCCATGAGGAGATTTTCTAGTGGTCCACCAACCTCATATGAAATCATGAAGCTTAGGATCACAAAGCCACATAAGTTGAAACTTAAAGGAGGGATTCTCTTTTAGCCCTAACTCCAAATTAGAGATTTTGATAGGCCAACGATCAGATCCCCTACCCTCCAAAATCATAGAACTAACACTTATGTTATTACCCATCCAATAACTGGATATCAAAAACCTATCCAGTATATCTAAGATGGAAGCTTCCCGACACCTTATATTGTGCCAAGTAAATATCCCATTATATGGCTTGATGTCAACCAATTTTAGGGCCTGGATATGAGCATTGAAGATAGAAGAAAAAGGCTCGATATGGTCCACCCCACCATGTTTCTCCTCCATACAAGTGATAGAGTTGAAGTCTCCAACAAAAATCTATGGGTATAGGGGAACCAAACTTCTCACGAAGAAAATATTCTCCCACAAATTCACTTTACCAGTGTAATCAATAGGAGCATACACATTTGTAAGTAGGATGGTTTCACTAGATTCATTATCATGCCTAACCATAGAAATAGACCATCTACTAGAAATCTGAGTAAGAGGGAATATCTTAACCAGGTCCCATAAACAAGCAATGCCACCAGCATATCCACATGCACCAATACACTGGCATTACCCCCTTCTCCACAACTTGGGAGTAATATTGAACATACTATCAATATCCAATTTAGTCTCCTGAATAAACACCACATCCGAAGAAAGCACATGAACCAAATCATGAACAACTTTTTGTCTAGGGATGTTGTTCAACCCCAAGAGGTATAATTCCAAGTTTTATTTTTGCATAGATTCCATTCTTTTAATTTCTTTGAGGATGGATATTATAATTCCTCAATCCCTTTGCTTTGCTAAGTTGCTTGGGTAGCAAGCAATCTATTTTTTTTTTAGGTGGATAGGCAATGCGCTATGGAGCTTGGATGATGGTTTGGAGCTTCCTTCAGATAATGGTCTTCTCCAAGTTAGAGACCATGAATGTAATACCTTTACCTATTCCTTTTATACCTCCAATAAAGTTGAATTCCTTATATATTTTTTACGTATTTTAGAAATAGATATGCACTCGCTTATCTCTATAAATGTATATATTTGAATTATTTGAAATAAGCTTTGATTCTGTAGGTATGTGCATCCAATATGAGCTCTTGAGTGGCTCCTTATAGTTTGGGAAGAAGAGTGTTGATGTTTGATATTTATTAGCTTATTTTACCTATAGTAAATGTTTCCTTCTGTGGAACTTTCAAATATTCTATTTTGCTATCAAAAACTGGATTAGAGTAGTGCATATAATGTATTATAATGTTGTATAATATGGATTTTTAATATACTTTCTATCGCACTCTTATTTACAGATCTAAAATTTTGGTTTTATGGTAGATTTTTCCTGCAATACAAGGGTTTGAGGTTGTCTTTCAAGAGTAGACACACCTTTCCTTTTTTTCTTGGACAATTTTGATAACAAATCCAAGCTTCAATGATAGTAGATAGAATCTTTTTAATTGATGCAATTTTTTGCACTTTCTTTCATTGCATTCAACTTTGTAATGCTTTTTTATTTTGAGACTCACCAAGTCTCAATTTCATAAGCTTCTATTTATGTTTTTTGTTAGTTAATTTCTTCTCCAAAATCTATAGGATTCTAACCCTTTTGGTGGCTTCTGTTGGCCACTACAAGTTGCATATTTTTGTACTTCAATAGTGTCATTAGACACTTGATACCAATCAGATTTTGTGCCTTTCAAGAAACAAAAAACTAATTTTATTTTTGATAGTGGTATAATAGTACAAGTTCTTCACTTTTAATGCACTAATATTACACCTTATCACTCCAATCAACTCTCAAATTCATGCACTAATAATTTATTGCAAATAATCAAGAATAACCTAAAAATGAATTTGTAAGAGTTATTTTGTAATATCACTATAATCAATGTTGTAGGACTTATTATTATTTTTCTTTTAAGTAGATAATAGGTTGTTGATAGAAGCTACTATGAAATATAATAAAATCATAATAAATGTGCAAATAAACCCTTAAAAATAATTTTTTTTCTTTTCCACTTTAGAAGACTGTAAACTAATTTTCTTCTTGCAACTTTAATCCAAAAACATATGCTTTAATAAATATAATTAACAAATCTATTGCACAAAGGATTGTGTACCTAGATCATTTTTTGCTTTTGTATCTTCTTTGACACTTCTTGCCTTTTTCTTCTCCTCTAGATTCTAGGTAGATCTCCTTCTAGTATTCTATATTCTTCTTTTTGGGCTTGTTGTATGGTGAAAATTGTCCCAAAAATTCTACTTATCAGAAACTTCTCACAATCTCAAAGCAATGGAATTTGCAAGTTGCAGGTCCAAAGGCATGTCTGTTTTATAAAACCCTATAGCAATGAACTTCCCTATTCCTCCCTAGGAATGACCATAGATCTGATACCACTGATGGCTTTAGCATCATTGCATTACACTATGAGATAGATATCAAAGCAATAGAACATATTATTGAATGAAAAATATAAGTGATACAAAATAAGGTGAGCCATGGCCCCCTTCATATAGGAAGAAGGGTTCCTTGTCCAACACTCCATATGGTTATACAATGAGATACCTTGCACACATGCATACTAAAACTTGTGCAAATTTTTCTTGTTCCTCAAGTAACTAAGATAACTTTCCCCTAAAGTAATCTAAAGTCTTAACTATGTACCTTTGGTACATTTACATAATATCACCCAAATTATGTAATATACTCCAATTATAACATTATAAAATGTTATAATAAATATGTTAATATGTTTGGTGCCACTTGGCACAAGAATTGAGAAAATATAGATGATAGAACCATCGTAGGAGATGTTAATAGGGAGGACAAGATCTTTAGTATCAATTGGTACTAGTTACATTGCATATCAGATACAACAAAGGGATAAGCACATCCAAAGAGCACCTATATAGCACATGAGCTACTAATATATTATGAAGAAGAGAAAAGGGAGCACGTGAAGACCAATTTTCAAAGCATAGAGTGCATAGGATAGAGTGCATTAGAGAAATTCAAGCATTAAGGAGCATTATTGCATGTAAATTTTGGTGCATTAAGAAGGTAAGAATTGTTCTCATAACCTTTGCAAAGTATAAAGGAGAAATAAGGTATACATTAAAATTAAAATAAATTAAGTTTTATGCTTAAGGGTTATTTAAATATTAGGATTAATAAGGTGATAAATAATAACCTTGAAAATCATATTGAATGCCCTAGAAAGTAGTAGAAGAGAGAAGCATTAAAACTATTATTCATATCTACAAATCATTAAACAAGGAGATAAGGTTCTTAAAAATTGAATTTAAATTAGAATTGAAAATATATTGGCTTCTTTTCTTTAGGGAGCTATAAGTATGATGTGGAACAATATCAAATTGATTATTTACATTGTAAACTAGGCTATAAATAACCAAATACATTACTTTTTAAAGAATCCTATTTGATAAGATTTTGGATAGGATATTGGATAAGATTACATTTTGGAATTATCGAGCCACTTGTTTCTCTAAAATTTGTTTTTTATTTTATATTATATGAGTGTCCTTATCATTCCTTACAACTAAATAAGCATTGGTCCTCAATGTGTACAAACATGGAGGAGAAAGAGGTTTCATGCCACATGGAATATGCCATTATCAATAATGTATTTTAATTAAATGAAATTTTAATTGAAGCTTAGTCCATGTGGTTAAAATATGTTGATCGTGCATAGCCTCATGTGCATGACTACGTGTGGCATGAGGGGACTTCTTAAGTGGCAAAAACATGAGGAAAAAAGCAAGCATAAAAGTTTTGTGAGTAGTTGAAATATGGAATGAACACTAGCATAATCGATACGGAAAAATCTATTAGTGCATGAGTAGGATCAATGGCTAAAAAATACAAGCCAGAAGCACCAGAGATAAAGTGAAGGTAGGGTCACTATGGATGTCAAGAATGTCTATCATGGTGTTTATATGTGAGTATCAATAGATGAGAGATTTGGCTTGTTGATAGTTGATGGAATCTGCTTCTAGGATGATGAAAATGAATAATACAAAGAGTAGTATAGACCTATTGATAAATCTAAAAAAAATTATAAGTGGGGTCCAAGGAGGTTCATGGGCTAGGGTACATAGACCTAAAATCACAAAGGGCTATGATTTAGATGGGGCCAAAAAATCCTTGGTTGAGTACCTCATAATTTTTTTCATTCATCAACCATAAAATTTGCACATTTACCAAGTTCACCTACAATTGCAAGCGAACCTCATATCTAGTGGTTTATTCTATCCCCTTGGTGATTGCAATTATTTACATCCATGCAATTCAAAAATATGAATAAACTACCATAAGGACACATGGCCATTTTACATATTCCAATATCTCATTGCTCAGTATCAAAATCACTTTTTGTACTTCACCTTTAGAGTGAGACTATGCCATGACCAATTTGCTCAAAAAATTTCATTGATGGCTTAGTTCATGGGGCTTCAAACATGGATAAAATCATATTTCATCACTTCTCATTTCCTTGACAGTCATCACAGAGATAGGCACTAACTAGGGTGATTGGTTCCAACTATGGGAATTATCTAATAGTCACTAGCATGCCCTCCAAGGTTGACTATTTTTATTTTTTTTGTATTTTTCATCACTTTGCATATCAATGATGCCAGAAGACACATTCTTCAATAGCATGGAATCACCCCAAATTTGGGGTAAACACATTTGGTTTTTATTTTCCCATAGAGGGATACATCTTACATGATCATGGTAGCTACACTTGAAAAAAAAACCTTTTCTCTATTACAGAAAAATAGATTCCATCACATGCACCTTCCACCAACCCCTTTTCATCATTGGGGCAAAAACGGTATCACATTTACATCATTCATATTATCCACAATCACATCATTCTTTTACATAATAAATTACACTCATCTATCAATTGGATCATGAGATTCATCTACAAAAAATACACAAATTGAGGGGGTAAGCTATGAAATCAAAATTATTTTATCTCCAAGCTCATGTTCACATCTCAACAAATTTGCTTCACCATCAAACCAAAATAGATATCTCATATTTTTACACCACATTGTGCTTCATGCAAAACAATAAAAAAAGAGGTATCTATAGACACCAAATACTAGCCACTTATCACTCATCAAGGGATTCACACCATTTTTACCCATTATATGCATATATTTATGTATATTTGTTTAATATATATTTAAATATTAATTTTTTATATATTTAATAAATTTGGATATATATATATGTGTGTGTGTGTGTGTGTAAATTAATCTAAGTCATCCATATTTGTCTAATCCTAGCCATTCATTCACCTTAATCCATGCCACATACCCATATTTAATCTCAAACCTCCATCACATTTTAATATTGACCACACAAATTGTGTTGTTGAAACACTAACGTGTCTTAAGGAAGATTATAAATAGGAGTAATTTTGATCACTCAGCCCCTAAGTTTTTTTGAATTCTAATCCTAAGTAATTCCTACCCCTAAATCCCAAGTTTTCCTAAGTACCTCTCATCACCACCTTCATTTTTTCTCAACGAAGCCTCCACATCACCATCGCCTATTTTGCTACACCATATCTATTTCTACAAATTTTTTTCCCAGTTCCTGAATGCCTTGGGGTGTTCCTTGTTGCCTTTGAGCACCTATGGATGCTTCCCTCTATCACCAAGCATCTTTGGGTGCCTTCCCTCCATCGCCAAGAACCCTTGGGTGATTGTTGTGTAGACACCTAAAACAAGTCATATTGAGGAGACTACCCATATGGACACATCTGTAGACCATATGAACCCTCTTGGATCTCTCCAAGAGAAATAAGTGGCCCTAAAAACTCAAGCAGGGTAGTTATAGCCCATCTAGGCCTGACCTCTCTCAAGAGTAGTGGCCACCACACCTAGTCGTTGAAGACTACAATGACCAAATCTAGATACTGAACCTAATAGCAACCAGTATCACACACAGTCTGGCTATGAATACAAGCCCATATCACACAGTCTAACTATACCTTTGCATGTATAACAGGCATATTTTGGTCATGAATTCCCTAAGTTCCTCCTAACTACCCCTTCTATGCTAGTTTGTGACTGATTCTTCTCACCTGAGATAGTCAGTCACATGCAAGTTGGACTGAAGCTTCTCTAGGAAGACAAAGTTATAGATCTGAGAGGGAATTCTACATATAGACTATCCTACAAAAAGCAAAGGATAAATGAAGTTTAAGAGTTAAGTAGCAAAGCCCTATCAAAATAGAGAACCGATCTTCATCCCTTTGAGGAGAATTGGAGTGTTTTTTGGCTGAGCTAAGCCCATGCATCAGTTGTCATATTCATCATTACCAACTACCAATGAGTGTAGGAGATACACCTAGCAACCCTTGAATATCAATTGTAGCAATGAGGATAGCGCATAAACCCTGTTTCACAAGGAGGCAAGCTTTACATCATGGTTGTTGTCTTAGATAGTGGCCCACAGGCATATCTTAGGGCATAAGTGCTATTTCCTTTTGCTGTTATTCTAAATGCATTACTACTTAGTTTATTGCTTCATCATAGTTTAAATATGGTTTTATTAATACCTTTATTTCATATTTTTTGTAGTTTACCTTGCATTTATTATTCTATTCATGTTCATATTTCATTATCATTATCATGAGTGTTCAGATCCGCTAACAAAGGACTCATTCGGAGAAGTGGCCCATCCTATTGAGCATGATTTGTTGTTTCTATGAGTGTAGGAATAGATATTTAGGACTAGATTGAAGTAGTAGTAGCACAAATATCCCTTTAGAATCATATCTGGAGAAGGGGGCATCTATAAGGCCCTATACAGTTTCATGTACGGGATCAGGAGGCTTGCGTAGATGCATCATTCCCTTGCAGGGAATATATTTGATCGCTACTCTATATTGTGTAAATATTTGTATCAAAATGATGGGTATCCCTTAGAGGGATGAACTTGTAACCGAGGATTCAAGATATCAATAAATAAAGCATCTTTATTTGTTTTTTTTTTTGTGTTGCATGTGGTTTCAGTATTTTCATTTTGTGCAAGTGGTAGCATACATAATAAATCAATATTGCAAGTAGAGCAACTTGGGTGCACACCTCCTAAAGTCACACAGATGGTGATCATGGTGGGACTCCCACCAAGTTTTTGTTTTTGGTTATTTTACTAATCATTCAAGTGTATTTTTGTGTGTAGGCTCGGCCACTCTGGTTGACAGTGACCAAACGATCTTAGTTGCTATAGCCTTCAGTGGCCATAATCAGCTACTCTAGTTAAAAGTGGCTGGCATCAGGATGTAGAAGAGTAAAGAATGTTCATCATCATATGAGGAATTGAGGTTGGTACACATCCCTAATTCTCTGTGATTTTTTATCTACATTTAATTTCTAGAAATAGTAAGGAGAAACATAGCCTAAGTAGGGAAAAGTGAAGAAAATGAAAATAATTTTGCATCTTAAGTTTCTTAGATGTCTTTAGTTCCCTCTAGGTTCTGCTAGGAATAGTGGGCCTCTACCTATAAGGTCTACCCTAGTCTCCATCATGATAGGCTTTTGCATGTAAGTTTGCTTGCATGTGGCCCAACTAGTGGCCGCCCATTCACAAAGTAGGAAGTACATTGCATGGAAAATCATTCATATTACATTAGATATGCATATTTATGAAAGAAAAAACATTATTTTTAGGAATGTAGGGATGTAAAGCATGAATTTTGGTTGATGCATCATTTTATATTTTAGAATATAAAAAGAACACCACACACTTGCACGTATCACAATAACATTGGTAAGGTTGGATTTCATCACCAACCCCCAATTCAGACCGGTGATGTTGGAATTCATATCCTTCCATAGGCTTTATCCCTAGCTATCCTTATATGGAATTGAGAAATTATTTCTAGTTGGCATAGGTCACTTGTTTTCAAACTGTCTCCCACTACTTCATAGTGGAAGATCTAGGTGAACACCCCATTGGGATTTATGCAGTGTACGCTAGACTCTTTTGAGAAATTATGTTTGGCACTAGTGTTCCTAGTCTCCACTTTGATTGAGCTCCGTCATTATAATTCCAAATTACAAAAAATAAGTCAAGATCAACAACAAATATAAACACACCAGATAGTTTAGGGAACACATTAATCCTTAAAAGATATTAACACTTGATTATTTTGGTTACATAATCTAGAAATTAATTAACAAGATAACGCATAATAATAATGGTGTAAACATGTATCAACCACTCTCGGTCCAACACTAAGGTAGAAACTAATGATCCTCACATGCAAAGTCACACTGAAATTGAGCTGACCATCCATAGTGTCACTGAATGAAGTTCAGTAAGTCTTAGGGGTGACAACTCAACCCTTGGGGGCAATCCATGAGAAAACCTAGCAAGAGAGTCACATCCTGGTTCCTCCTCACATAGGCATGAGGAGGCCTCATGGCCTCTCTCATCACTTATACACATGGAGGCATCACGACCTCCTTCATCACATTGGTACGAAGAAACCTCAAGGTCTTCCTTATCATATAGAAAAGCAAAGGCATCACAACCTACCTCTTCACATTGATATATGGAGGCATCATGAACTCCCTCATTGCATAGACCTACAGAGGCTTCAAGACCTATGTCTTCATGTTGACATGACGAGGCATCAAGGCCCCCATCATCATGTAGGCATGCAGGGGTTACAAGACCCCAAGCTTCATAAGATACACATAGGATATATCCACCCACTAAGGACAATACCATAGGGTTGCACCCAATTGTAGACCCAAGACATCCTACAGCCTACCTAAAAATGGGAGAGTACCCTTAGACCATCAGGTCATTGGTGCCAATAGGACTCCATGGTATCATCCATGGATAACCCAATAACTTGACAAGTTGGATCAAGTTCCCTTGAGACCAGCCCTAAGAAGCATCACTACCACACATTTTTCTTTAGGAAGTTCACATAGTGTAGCTGCTAGATGCACCAATGAACTAAGGTAAGATTCAGAGTGACCCCATAGCACATAAACTGCTTCAAATCATGAGCATAATCAACCCTTAATGTAGAACACAAAACAAGTCACCCTATAAAATAGGGGTAGACACACAACATGAGTCTCCCTGAGAGGCCGCAACATTAGAACTCCTCATGTAGAGGTAGAAGGACATGAACCCTCAATAGTAGGTCACTCTAACTGCCTACGTAGGTTGGAAGAAGAGCTACACATTGAGCTGGAATGCATGTAATATCTTGATCTAGAAGAGTATAGTAAAATGTGCCTACACTTACAAGAGCAACTCTCAAGATAAGAAAGAGAGGAGCATGAGGACCTGGCAGAGAGTCTAGCTTGAATAAACACACACATAGTTGGTGAGAGGTATCAACATGGAATGTGTATTGATGCTCCACAAGATAGAGGCACCTGGAAAATATATGAGCACACCCACCATGCTCCACAACATCAACAACACCTGGACCCCAAACAAACATAATGCAATGAGGACCAAACAAGGATGAAGGATTAGGAACAAACCCATCCTAAACCTCCAAACATGGTCACGGGAGATGATTATAGATGCTCTATTAGGGCAAACACTAGGCTACCTCCTTTACCACCATGAGCAAACCTTCAGGAACATGAGATTATTTCCTTTAAGGTATACCAGACACTCATTGAGAGAGTCAAGTCTCTTGAGAAGGACACAAGTGGGCAAAAGAAAACATTAAACAAGATACATAACCAACCTCTATGCCCATAAGTCCAAATTATTGCATATCCTAGGCACTTTGAGATGCCTATATTGGATAATATTAAGGGAGAGGGAGATGCGCAAGAATACATGACCAAGTTCATGAACGTGTGCGATTCCATAATGCTAAGGATATTCATCACAAATTTCTCAGGTGCAACAATGCAATGGTTCAACCAATTGCCCAAGAATAGCATCACTAGTTTTGAGTAGTTGGTGAATGCATTCCTTGAATGGTTCTCCTTTGGAGCTAAGAATAAAGTGAACCTATTTGATCTGGCCAATTTGAAACAATACAATGATGAGCCAGTGATGGACTATGGGGACATATGGAGAAAAATCATGGCAAAAATATCATTCTCCATCCCCATAGAGGAACTTGTATGGATGTTCATGAAGAGCTACATGAAGCATATCTCTCTACTATTGTAGCTATAGAAATATGAATAATTCAAACAAGCCTTGTATCAATACAAGCTCATATAAAACATTAAGATCGATGAGGAGGACCTTAAGCTCCAAAAAAATAAAGAATGGAGCAAAAACAATCATAACAAAAAGAACAAGCAGAAGCAAGCCAAGCCTGCTCAAAATAATCAAGTTGTTTTGGTCACACCAAAGGAGGGAAATGGGAAACAACTCTAGAATTATAAAGCTCACCCTCAATCGGCCAACTATGATCTAAATAACAACCAGGTATAGAACAAGGAAATACGACCACCTCGTTATTACACAACTCTGAATGAATCAATGCAATCGTTGTTTAATCAACTGAATGAGGCATAGAGGATAAGGTTTCTTGTTGTAGAACTTCTTGATCCTAATCATCCCAAGCCAAGGGAATATAGGGAATATCAGTATTTCCCCCATCACAGGATACAAGGGTATGATATCAAAAATTGCATCTAATTCAAGAATGTGGTACAAGACGTGATTGAAAGGGGAGAGCTCAAAGTTGACAACCCGCTAGATCCTGACAATAGAGACATGGGCATATTTAGGAATCCATTGCCCAATCATGAGGTCCCTAGAGACCAAGGCCCCTAATTTAACCAGGTCCAGGTCAAGCCACCCATTTAGGGATGCATCAGAATGGTCAAATTTTTTAATGTGGTAACCAAGAGTCGAAGTTATGGGTAATCACAACCTCCATCGCCTCCCATAAATATCCTAACTGCACCTTGGTAGATACAAGCATGAAAATATTCTAGGTCCACCAACAAGACCTGTGGTGACTATTTGGAGTAGACTAAAACAAAATCTATAGACTAATCCAACTAAGTTATCCATTTACAAGCTCATACAATAGTATCCTAGGCATAGGGATACTTTAATGGAGATTTTGAGATCAATCAAGATCTAGCCCCAGAACCCAAATGTGTTCATGTATTTTTTGGGGTAATTTCAATAGAGCTAAGAGCCCGTGATTCATTTTTACAATCACAAAATTTAAGTAGTCCCTACTACCTCAGCATACCCACTTTTGCATATTATTGCATCAACATATGATATTTCATTCAAGTGGGTTTTGATCGGTACAAGCTCATCAATCAACATCATCACTACCAAGGCCATAGGGCATTTTAATATCCCTAAGGCCAACATTGTACCAAATTCCTACAAGCTTATGGCTTATAATGATATGTTATGCTCCATAATGGGTACAATCATTTTACCTATAAAATTAGGATACAAGACCATCCCCATGATGTACCATGTGTAATAAGGGGCAATGTAGTATAAGATCCTTATAGTGCATCCTTCGATTAGAGACATGCAATGCATGCCCTCAATCTTGCACCAATGCATTAAGTATGTGCACGAGGGATAGGTTCACATGGTGTCATTCGATGAAGAGCCATTCAAGTACATGCATCAAGTTGACTTATTAGGGGACTTTGCACTTTTTTTAATGCACTTGTACATAAAGACTTCATCCCCAACCACGCAACCAAGTAACAAAATTAGATCAATGTGAGGTGACCCATCCACATCGGTACCACCTCCTACATCCAAAGCTAGTGGTTATTTTGAAAAGTCTTCTACAGATAAGGCAAAGGGTAAACAAAAGCTGAAGGCACCCATAGTGGAGGAGGGACCCAAGGAAATTATGACAATAGCAACTATAGGAATACCTACTCCCATGGAGGAGGAGCATTCCCAATGAAAATCTAAGGAGGTACCACAACCTAGCTCACCTACATAATCAACATCATCATCTACACCGCAAGTGACAATTCACCTAGCCAACATAGCACTAGGTGAATATCTTGTGCAGAATGTGACTTTCATGATTGAGTCTGTACAAGACATGGGATGACCAAGAGTCCCAAATTTTCTAGTGGAGATAGTAGTTCCTTTGGAGGTTCCACCCAACTAGATGAATTTCATATATTTTGGGCTAGATTACACCTACACTACTCCTAATCTAGAAAGGGATGAGGATGAACCTTTCACCACAAATAGTCATTATTTATTGAATTCGAAGTTCACTCTAAAGTATTTTGAGCAGTGTCCTTGGAAAGGTTATGGCCTAGTCCTATATGATCAAGGGTATCGACTGCCATTCTAGCCACAATATCAACTACCTACTGACAATAGTGGTTTGGGATGTCAAATGCAGGGACATGATGACACTTTAGAAGATTCCCTAGATAGACTAAGCATTGGGTTCAAGGAAGACATCAACTAGAACCCATATCAACCCCCTGGCAGGAACTTCTAGGGTGATGAGTGGATCACCATGGTAAATATCATACCACCTGATGTATATCACCCTGAATCCTCTCTTGAAGTGCCTCCATCAACAACAATCCCATGGGAGTAGGATCCAATGCATGGCTATAAGCAAGAGGAGTATCATTATGTTACAAGTGAGGATGAATATGGAACTATCATGGCCTACCATGGGTTTTAGTATGTACAAATCCTTACTTGGACAGGCCACACAGAAATTTGTTACATCTTAGACGAGAGTGAGTACATTTCGAATGAAGGAGGATACATGTACTATGAAAGTTACTATGATTAAAAGGACCCAACAGATATGGCCTACCTATGGCCTAGACATACAAGCCATGTTGTTAGGCCAAATACAAATGCCAATGGGTTCTCGATAAGTTATTATGACTATGAATATGATACTGATATGGCCTATCTAGGATATTAGCAAGCCAGCCACTAGCCCATCCTAGGACCAAAAACCAATTCCAATGTCTTCTGGATAAGTGATGATGACTTTGAGGACAAGACCAAGATGGCTTATCTTGGACCTTGAAACTTATGACCAATTAATTTGCTTATGGAGAGATAAGGGACACTCCATGTCATCGATCCTAATATTTGTTTTCTAGGAAGACCAGTAAATATAGATGCAATTCATCACATGGTCAACCGAAATCCACCCACCTTTAGAGAATAGCTACTACCAAATGATCCCATCATATATTTTATTCATGGACCAGATCCTGAGATCCCCATGCCCCCAAAACCTCATTATAATTATGGAGGGCACACCTAGGCTATAGATTTCCACCTGCATGGTCCTAGAGATTCCATTCCATCCATAAAAAAATCTCCATTTATTTGACCACTCCACTCCATAAACTAGAAGATCTTGTAAAATCATTGTGTCTTAATTATGATGCTATTGATTGGGGTCTCACTGATTTACCCTTAGAGCTTGAGGATTTATTCCCTAATAAAGAGATGTTACAATCTTTCCATTTTGCATTAGGTTGTGCTCATCATGTCTATAATGTTGGTTTCAACCTCGAGTTAGTGGGAACTATAAATCTAGAAAATGATATTCATTTAATCCCCACTCATCACCAGATGGAGGATGGGTCCCATATGGCAATAGAGAAGACTTTTGATGTGGAAATTACCAATGATCCTTCTCAACAAAAGAAATTCAAGTTTAGAGAAATCTTATCTCTGGAAGAAAAGGCCATCATAATTCCTCTACTAAAAGAGAGACCAAATCTCTTTGCTTTGACCTATAAAGACATGTCAAGGCTAGATTCAAAGTTGGTTGTTCACAACCTCCCACTAGATTTTGTAAAGAATTCAGTCAAGGAAAAGTTGAGGAAGATGCATTCAACAGTCACTTTGATGGTTAAAAATGAGTTGCAAAAACTATTGGATGTAGTCTTTATTGTTCCCATTGACTATCTAGAGTGGGTATCAAACATGGTGCCCATAGGAAAACTTGATGGAAGAGTCTGCATTTGCATGGAATTTAGGGATATCAACAAGGAAACCCCAAAGGATTCATTATTATTGCCCAACATATATGCTCTTTTAGATGCAACTATAGGTCATGAGATACTCTCCCTAATGGATAGTTTTTTTGTCATAATCAAATTTAGATTAAACCCGAAGACCAGCACAAAATTGTGTTCACCATGCCATGGGGGACATTATGTTACAAAGTAATGTCATTTGGCCTGAATAATATTGGTTCCACATATCAGTGGGCTATGACATAAATTTTTCATGACTACATGGACAAGATCTTGGAATACTACATTGATGACCTGCTATCCAAGTCATTCCTATGATAAGAGCATGCTGAGACCCTAAAAAAAAATTTGATTTCCTGATTGAGCATGATGTTAGGTTGAACCCCAAAAAATGCGTCTTTGGTGTAACTTCTAGAAAATTCTTGGGATTCATTGTTTCTAAATGAGGCATCGAGGTAGACCCAAAAAATTTAAAGGCTATACTGTAAATGGCCCCACACACAAACATAAAGAAACTAAGAAGCTTGCAGGTCAAAGTAGCATCCTTAAAGTTATTTATTGCAAAACTATTGGATAAATTTCAACCCATGAATTGACTAATACACAAGGGTATCCTTTTCCAATGGGATGAATAATGTCAACAATCCTTTGATGAGATCAAAGAGTATCTAGAAATACCACCAGTTTTAGCTCCACAAAGGCCAGACATGCCATTTATGCTATATATATCCACTACAAATTTTGCTTTGGGCACCATGTTAGATCAAAAGAATACATAAGACAAAGAGCAAGCATTATATTACATTAGCCACACCTTGGTGAGCTACAAAGTTGGATATGCATACATAGAGAAGTTGTGCTTAGAAGTAGTCTTCGCAACCAAGAAGTTGTGCCACTACATACTGAGCCATATGACATATGTGATATCCAAGCAAAATTATTTGTAGTATATTATGAGCAAGACATATCATAATACACGTATTGTAAAGTGGATCATGCTATTGATAGAATTTGATTTGGAATTTGTAAGCCAAAATTCCATAAAGGGACATGTCATAGCTAATCATTTGGCTGAGGTGCCTCTCCAAAATAGTAGTCCCCTTACCATAGAGCTTCCTAATGATGTGGTCTTTGCATTATTAGAAGCACCTAAACTTGAAGAACCAAAAAATGAAGCAGACATGACTTTGTTCTTTGATGGTTCAAAGTGTGATTAAGGAGGCAGTGTGGGAATTATCATTTTCATGCCACAAGGTGCTCAAATTCCCTTGTCATTAAATCTAGACTTCCCTTAAACCAATAAAAACACCAAATACAAGGCCCTAATCTCGGATATCTAAACATCTATTTCCATGAAAATCAAGAGGCTAAATATCTTCGATGACTCCCTCCTCATATTCATCCAGGTCAAAGTATTGTTTCAATGTCAGGATCTAATATTGAAAGCTTACAAGGAGCTTGTTGACACATATCTAGCCAAATTAGAGTGGTACGACATCAAGGCAATCCCTTTTTCATAAAAAATATTTGCAAACATCATGGCATATTTGGGATCCTTGATCCCTCATAATCCCTCTACTGATTTCACTACCATTCATGTTTTTGCTCTTCTAATTGACCCTTCAACTCATTGGCATTTTGAAACTTTTCTTGCAAACCCTTGGCCTCTTTCCTCAAAGATTTTTCTATCTTGTTTTTATCATTGAGGCTCTTATTAAGATTTTCAACTTGTTTTTCCAGCTTATCTACCTTCTCTCTAACCATATCATTTTTTACATAGAAGGTATCTAAGTGGGCCTTGGTTATAACTAGCTCATCTTCAGCATGGAGCTTGTCAATATCTTCTGTGACTTCCTCCACTCAGTAATCTTGAACAGTCATTTAATTATTAGGTTTTCTTACCAGTGGAGTCATGGATTTTGATATTCTCTATTTGGGAATAGGATAAACATACATACTTCTTCTTATTATAGCCATCCAGTTGGAAGTATTAGCAAGCTTTTCTGCCCAATAATAATTTATGATCTAAGTGGTTGCCTGCTACTTTAGGAAAGTAACAGGTCTAGAAATACCAACAACCAAGGGAGATGATAACACTAGGAATGAAATGGTGGACTGAACTATTGCTAATGGAGGTGAAGATATAGTTACAGTAGCCTTTGTGACAATAATTGACTCTGTAATTACTATTGTTGTTGTTAGTGGAAGACTCATAGAAATTGATGCAATACTAACAATTGGATGGGTAGATATACTTTGAATTTAGTGTCCCATCAATGGTGGAAATGAAAAATATGGAACTGAAATGGTGGTAGATGATGAAGTAGGAACTTTAGATGCTGGAGATGGGGTTTGAGGTGGTTATGATGCAATAGAACTGACATATACCTCCATAGCTACTAATGAGATATGTGGTGAACTGTGGGAGGGAGGAGGTACATTTGCCACATATTATTTATTAGAAAGGTAGGGATATTCCTTTGGGGATTCATGGAGATGAAGAGGTGAAGAGGGATTAGAAACCATACCTTCACCTACATATGTAGGGTGCTCTTGTTCTTCCTCGGTTTCTTGCTACTGCTCCTGATTAGTCAAATATTCTATAGCAAAATCAACTACCTCTTTAGCAATATCCTCCATATCCACTTTTTTTTATTTGAAATTTCTTTCTCCTCTATTTCCCAAACTCTCTTAGTCCTTATATGAACCAATTGGAAATCATTCGTTTCATCTTCAGAATCTTCTTCCAACACATCTTCTTGCACTGCTCCAAAAAGTAATGATTGCTAAGCAATGGGGCGTATTTCAATAGATGTCACAGGGGTAAATAAAGTAGTCTAAACCTAAAACTTTCATCCTTCTTCTTCCAATCAATATCTATTTCTAGAGGCTATCCTCCCAGAGCTAAATGTTTAGACCTGGATATTGTTTCAATGATAGGGGTACTGATAGCTTTTTCACTAGAATACTACATTTTGCTCATCAACTTAGCCCCCTTAGGAAACTTCTCCACCTGCTCAGTGGTAGGATTGACAATCTTCATTACTTTAGCCACTGTTAAAGGAGTCCCTGGATCTTCTAGTTGAGCCTCTTGATTGGTAGGTGGAAGGAGGGATTCAGAGGAATTTTATGGGTTTTCAACTGTTAATAAAATTTTCCTAACATCCTTTTGTCTCCAAGTCACAATATTTTTATTATATCTCCAAGTCAAAATCAAAAATCTGCTCATAAAAATCCAACCATGGGGGTAACCAAGCCATATTTGAAATATTCCACTATAAAAGAGTAGTCTCATCATTGTTTTTACCTTGTTCAAATCAAGCCCTGGGCCTATTTTCAAAGTTATAGGCCTTATCTCCATTTAGGATTTTATTTCTTGCAGTGAAAATAACATCAGGGTCATAGCTCCATCTTTGGGGAATATAAAATAGACCTAACCTATTAAGGTATTGGTCTATTTTTTGGATCTATCCCTTCTTGGTGATGGTGATGTCATCGAAAGTGTGGTGTGTAAGTAAATAATTTCTCTTCCTTCTAGATTTATAGTTCACATCAATGTACTCTTCCTACCTTAGATATTCTAGGGCAAAAAACCCCTCTATGACAAAATGGGGTAGGAGGAAGGGTTTACCCATGAAACCATACAATCTGATCATAGTACCCTCAGTCAACAAATACTAGTCTCATTATTCTGCATCCTTAGTCCTCAGAATCTCCTTGTCCAAGGGTGGCAATATAGGGCATTTACCATACATTATTTTGAGGGCAGGTCCAAGAAATTCCAAATTGAATCTATAGTAAGATTCATTGCTCCTTAAGTTACTTGTCCAATAATACACCGACAATGGTTCCCCATCATTGGTTTTATCCTTGACTAGAATCCAATGCATTCTATCTCTAATAGCAACATATAACATCCATACCAAACTTGATCAATGCCTAAAACTAGGAGCATCAATGTCCCTTTTCATACTTACTAGATGCTCATGTATCCTTTGATCGAGAAAAGTTGGCTAGTCAAAATAAATCACTGTTGTCCCTTTCTTTCCCGCATCCTTTTCATACATTATTTCATTAGATATATAGTATGCAGCAACAATTTTCCATCCATGAACCAATCTATTAGAGTCTAAACCCTCCATGCAAGACAACATAGAGAATAGGACAAGGTTTGCAAATTTGTCAATATAAATAGGGACTTTAGGTAAATTTTCCCTGGGCTTAATATTAAGTTGTTTATAAACCCAATTTTTAAATGACTTGTCATCATTAGCTCACTTTTCTATGGTGTAAAACCCAGTCTGCTCAGTGACCCTAAATGGTTTCGGGATTATAGGTGGCTCAAAAACTAGGGCGAAGAGTCTATGACAGAAAGAGGCAGTGATACTAAAAAGGGTTTTTCCCTCATGGGTCTTTACTGCTTTAGCCAATGGGTCGTAAAACTTTACTATCATAGCTATCAACTCAGGGCATGGATGAACAAAATCACAAATATAAAAAGAGATAAAAGAGAGGATGGAGATTCTACCTTCTATAGACAAAGCATCTCTCTTTTTGTATATGTCATTTACGTTCCTTCTCAACCTTGTCATTTTTGTGATGGTCATTACTATGTCCACCACAACTTTGGCTTTATCAAGATACAGTGCCACCACCTTATTATCTAGAGTTTCAAACTCTTGAACATCTTATAAAGTCTAAGTGGGTGATTCCTCAAGAGCCATTTTGGTAGAAGTATGACTTTGTTCACTGTAACTAGTAGCAAAAGTTTCATAATATTGCTTCACCTTCTAACTACTTCATGGTCGTAAATGGTTGCCAAATTAGTCTCATGTACACTTTTTGTCACTTCTATTTTTTTAGCGAGCGTATATTTTGCCATTAATGTGGTTGCTGTACAACCTATCCATTTGCACACTTTCCAATTTTTAATCATTTGCTTCGATGGATCAATGGTGTCATCCTCTCTTTTAATTGGTTGAAATTTCAAATTGCACTACTATCTCACTGCACCCCTTCGAATACTCTTTGATTACAACACGAGTTTGTTAGAATTGAATGCGGGAGCATTCTCTAACCTCCATGTGTCGCGATCAAATTTGATGCTCAGCTCCACTTTGATTTTGAAATTGGTAGGCTGAGAGATTTTTTGAATCCACTAACACATAGAAATCCCATGCACAAAATTCCATCTCGATTATGCTTTGGCTATATTAGCTTTTAAGGTTCCCATATTGAGAGCATCTTTGTTCTTATTTCATGTGGGATAGAAACCTATGCACCATTATGTAGAAATCCAATGCATTTTGATGTGGATTCGAGAGTGAAACACCATTCTGTAAAATTTTACATTGCACTTGGTGTAGAATGGAAAATTATTGTGCACTTGGCCCACACTTAGTCATTTTGCAATATTTTCATTTTTTTTCAAATTTTTTTTTGAAGAAAACCAATTACAAAGTGCAGAAAAGATTTAAAATACAAAGTGCAGAAAGGAGGGGAAATAGTTATATAATGTATATGCATATGTTACAGTGAGCTCATTCCTTATACATAGTAGAGCTTGAGATGAAAACCATTCACTAGGATTTGTTGTATGTTTCCATTCGAATATTCCAGTTGAAACACATTGTATTCTTTGGCTTCCATTATTTTGAAAAGACCATCCCAAAAAGAATCAAACTTTTCATGCTTGTCTGGCTTTGCTTTATCAACATTCCATCTGAGAACTAAGTATCCAACTTGGAATTTTTTGAATCTAGATTTCTTATTGAACCATGCTTTAATATCGGATGAATGCTTTTGAAAATTGTCATAGGCCTAAGCTCTGCTTTCTTCCAGTTTTAGCAAGTGAGTCAACCTGGTCTTTACCGGATCTTCTTCTGGATCTTCTTCTATACTGACAAGTTTAAGTGTTGGTATTTCCAAATGGATTGGCAACACTACCTCTTTACCATACACTAGTGCATAAGAATAAGTCTTAATGGAATTTTTAATAGTAATCCTATCTGCCCATAGAGCTTGGTCTAGCAACAGATGCCAAATTATTTTGTTCCCCTCAAGTGATTTTCTCAAAATCCTTAACATGTTGTTATTGGTAGATTCTGTAAGTCCATTACCCTATGGATAATAATTGGAAGTATTTTTAAGAGTAATGTCATACTTACTAGCAAACTCAATATACTTGGCTCCTATGAAATCTGGGCCATTATCACTCACCAAATCTTCTGGAACTCCAAAACTTGAAATCAAATTTTCCAAAAAATTGATCACAACATCTTGATATGACTTCTTGGTAGGAATATCTTCTATCCATTTGGTAAGGTAATTTGTGGTAGTTAAGATAAAATTATGCTCTACGGAGGAATTGGCATTGATAACCCTATGAAATATAGCACCCATTGTTGAAAAGTCTCTTAAACTTGAATGGGCTTGAGGGGGGATGAAGCATTCCTTGTTCTTCCTACATATCTTTGACATTTTTCACAAGCCCGGGTGACTTTAAAAGCATCAGTGAATACGATGGGCCAATAATACCCTGCTCTTATGATTTTTAAAGCTATAAACCTACTTGAACTATGTCCACATCTTGTCCTCCATGGAATTCTTCCATGACTCTTTTTTGTGGATCATCCTTCAAACACTTTATAAGAACTCCATCCAAGTTTCTTTTGTATAAGCCCTATGGTAGTAATACATATTTCAATGAATGAATCATGTATATCCTTCTTTGAGATACATTTAGATTTAAAGAACATATTTCACTTTGGAAATACCTTATCATTTGGTCAATCCAATAAAAGTCTATAGTTTGTACTATTTCCACCTGATTTTCTTCTACTGCCTGTCAATATGTTACCTCTACTAATGTTGTAGCTTTTGTTAACCCTTGGAACAAGGCTTTGCCTCTTACCAACTGATGAGGCCTGGATAAGCCTCATTTATAGCATGTTTTAAATAGTTAAAACTGCCTAAAACTACCTAAAACTCTTGTGAATTATCTTATATGCTAGTTAAGTTGATTTAATATGCTCTGTATTAACTGTTTGCATGATTGCAGTGTTAAGGACATTATATTCTGATTTTTAACATTTCTTGTATAGTTTTATGTTATATTTTCATGCTTAGGTTGACAAGTAGCATTTCAGTAGTCTTATTTTGATGATCATTAAGCATTAGTTTCTCTAAATTCAGCAAATAGTACAAAGACTTATTACTGTGCAATGTAAAACTGGTTTTTCCATATAAATTCCAGCAAGCTACCAATGAATGGCAAGGCATGGAATTCACATCCAAGGAAGAATGAAGACTATTGCAATCTGATCCCGAGGTCTAATACACCTGAGAAATGCAGCCAAAACCATTTGGAGTCAACATAGTTGGTCATTCTAAAGATCTTTGAAATGAACACAGTGTCTTCGGAATGAACAGATATCTTCGGAATGAGAAAACACAGTGTCTTTGGAATGAGCAGATCTTCGAAATGAGAATTGCAGTATCTTCGAAATGAGCGGATCTTTGGAATGAGAATTGCAGTATCTTCGAAATGAGCGGATCTTCGGAATGAGAATTGCAGTATCTTCGGAATGAGCCACTTATCTTCGAAATGAAAACATAATGTACTTTTTGACTTGTTGACCGACTTTTGGCAGTGGAAAAGGGGATAATAAGGTTGAGAAAGTTAAGGGAAAATATCTCCCATCTAACTTTATTTGCCGTCCTTGCCATCCAAAGCCACCATTTATGGAAAGATCAAATTTGATCTTCTTCTAGGATAAACGCAGGAAATTCTGCAGGATATCAAGACAACATATTTTATGTTTGTAATTAGATTTTAGGCATCTATAAAAGATAGCTCCCATAAAGGTTGAGCTATTAGGAAGAATATTAGATATTAGAAATATTAGATTAGAGATTAGACATATTAGAGATAATAGACCTGTAATAGATTGCAGATCTGTAACAGATTTCAACAGAATTGTAATTATGTTTCTGAAGCAATAAAAGTGCAGTTTTCATTTCATTTATTTTGTTATGTCTGAGTGTGAGTAAGACTTAGAGAAGAAATTATACCTTCTTCTGGAAAAGGAGGCCGGCCACTTTCAAATCTAGGAGAAGGACTAACAGATAGGTTTTCAGTCTTGATTTTGCTGCAGCAGAATAAGTAGTGGAACTTGTCAATTTCAGCATTTTGTGGTATTTGATTTCTATTTTAGTTTTTATCCATCTATTTTACATTTGTGATGTAATCAGCAATAGATATAATCAGTTTCTTTATTTTTTAGTAATTTTCCAATTCCCTGCAATTTACATTTCCAACAATTTACAAGTTTTCTATAATTTCCTGCATTCTTGTTTTTGCTGTCAAACACTGCACAGAAGATTGACGACCTTCTGTTTCAGAGTATTGATAGAAGTTGATTACTTGTTTTATCTCATCATTGCAAAAGTAAATAGGTTTCTCATTTAGCAACTGTAATTAGGATTTTCCTTCTGCAAATCAATTAAGTCTCAATTTAGCAATTGTAATTAGGACTTTATTTCTACAGACAACAATTAGTTTTTCATTCTTGCAAATAGATTAAAGTTAAATTTATGCAATTTAGGGGTAGAAGTGACACAAAACCCCCACACAATCAATTCCACCAATAAGACCTGCTGCTTCCAAATGAACTGAACTACAACCCTGCTTGAACTTTCTATCGTAGACAACCTTGGACACCACCCCGGATTGATAAGATCTTTGAGATTTAATGATGGTATAACGACTACTCATCATTTTGGCGCCATTTCCGGGGAACACGATGTTGTTAGAAGGTGAAAAGCAGTCCAATAATTATTAAATATGCTAAGTTGTGAATTTTAGAGTAAAATCTGAATGTAATGACTGGTATAAGTAATTGTTATTGGTAAATTGTATTTCAGTCCATTTAGGAAATAAGCAAGAAACCACAAGAAGAAAAATTTCACAAGAGGTTGAAATTATGTCAAAAATGTCTAAATTTTTTATTTCCAAAAATGTTGGAATTTTCAAAGAATCCCAATCATCCACTTCCAAAACTGCAAGATCCTTTGAGAAATCATTACAAGGAGGAAAATTAAGTAGTTCAACACCATTTTCTCTTGACAAATCCATACAATCAGGAAAATTTGACAAGATTTATAATTGTTTTTGGGAACCTACAATGGAAGGCTCACAAGAGAATCAAGGTAGAGCCAACAATGTGCTCCACCCTAGTGCAACTAGTGCACCTGCCAGAACTTTTCAAAATCCCATCCAACTAGATCTTAATCAAAATGCTCCCATGAAGGTCATTTCACCTATAGTATTACCAACTTTCAAGGGAATTACATCCGAAGATCCTGATATGTTTTTGTTTGAGTTTAAAATTGTATGTCAAGCTCATGATTACACTAATGACAATCAAAAGCTCAAACTATTTCCTTCCACTCTTAAAGAGTTAGCTCTACGATGGTTTATCACCTTAGCACCTGACTCAATTAGAACTTGGGATGAGATGGAAAACATATTCTTGGAGAGATACCAAGAATATTGTCAAGTCAAGAATCAAAATGATGAAATTCTTACAATGAAACAAGAGGAAAATGAAATCTTAGAAGATTATATAGACAAATTTTCTTTTGTTCATAAGAGATGTGGAAGTGTTGAACCTGAAATTTGCAAAGTCATATTCTTAAGGGGACTACAAGATGAATCTAGGGATGCATTGGATATCTTGGGAAGAGGAGATACAAATGCACTTAAATTTGAGGAAATTATTAAACTCTGTAAAAATTACTCTCATTCAAGACATAGAAAACACAGAATTGGTAATGAAAAACATGATTTGAAAGAATGCATAAAAGAGGCTGATGTTTTAGTACATGATAGAACATTAGATGAAAAAAATGAATCTACTGAATCTTCAACCATCTATTGTTCAGAATGTAAAAAGCAACACTCTCTTCATGATTGTCCTTTGAACAAAATATTTATACCGCTACATGTAGCATTTGTCAATTAGGACACCCCACAGATCAATGTAGTTTATTGCCATAACTTAAAAGTGTCTTTGAAAAATAGTCTCAACCTATGAAAAAAATCAATTTTGTAGGACAAGGACAAGGGAATAATTTTCATAAATTTCCATATCAGAATGCTTCTCAATTTCCTGCACATTGGGGAAATAATCCTTGGTATATGCCATGGTCTCCTTCAGGTCCACTTCAACAATGTTGGAGTCAACCACCATGGGCATACTCCCAAGCATGGTCTCAACATGGATGGATGCAACAACAATGGAATCAACAACATCCACCATGGTTGCAGCCAAAATTACAGGGATATCAATGGGTACAACATCAAAATCAGTACAAAGGGCAGCAACATTATCAAAAACAAAAATCAAATTTGTTGCCTAATCATATCCATAATTTCTATCATGGACAACAACAACAAAAATTAAAACAACCTCTATTTTCAACTCAACCTGTGGTCAGTCCAAATCATGTTAAACAGGTAACCCCTGTCTCTGTGGTTGAATCAAAAAATACAGCCCTAATAAATGTTAGTGACTATGTTAAAACTCAGTTGTGTTCAAGTGAACCACAACTTGAACCTATTCCACTTATCAGTGTAGAAAGTGAAGTTAAAAAGAATGAACATGAAAACAAATCCACACTAAAACAACATCAAGAAGAACAAGATACCTCATCAAATAAAGTATCATATTTTGAACAATCCGAGATATCAAAAATAACATCTTCACAATCAGATTTGATAAAGGAATTAGAACATTTAACTCTTACAATCCCTTTACCTCAAGTTGTACCAATCATTAAGAGGATTGTTCAAGAAATGTGTTTTAGAAAACCAAGAAAAAAGAAGAAAGTATATCCTAAAACCATACAAAAAGGTGGAAAATTAGTTAACTTGCTTTCGGGTAAACTTATTACACCTAAGTATGATTGTACAGAAAGCCCACAGTTTCTTAGAACACATAAGGAAAATGAAAAGAATACTTTAGTTTTGGCCTCCATTGGTGTAAATAAAAATGTTTCTCCAAGAACCAATTCAAATAAGCCTGGTACAAAACAAACCGAAACACAACCAAAACAACCTTTGAACAACAATAGTTGGTTGACTAAAAACCAGGGAGCAAATTTGTTTGATATATTGGTGCAACATCCTAATGCTTTACTAACATTTTATGCATCTTTAGCAGTTGGCATTGAGTTGTTGCAGGTACAAAAAACAAATTTTGCAGCTTGAATGCATTTGATGAACTTTGGTTGGAAGCACTTCACCAAATAGAGTTCACTCAACAAAAATGGAAAATGTGGCATGATGATCACATTAAGAGCAGAAAGGATGAACCAGGGGAGTTTGAGAATGAAGTTGTTCAACTTTCTTTAGTTGATGATGTAAGGAGGATATTAGTGGTGAATGGACATCTTTTACAGTTGTACCATAAACCACTAACAAAAGTGGAATTTGCTCGGTATCTCACACAGTTACATTTGACAGAAGAGGCTTCTTCTTCTGATGAAGATTCCAAATAATCATATCTTTGAATCTTAAAAATAAAAAGAAAAAAAAAATTAGAAAAAAATAGAAAACAAAAAGATGAATAAATTCTGGCTGTGAATTCCTTCATGGGCATGATTTCAGGGAAGTCATGAATTCCTTCATGGGCACAATCAGAATCAAAAAGACAAAAAAAAAAGAGAGAGAAAAGGAGAGGTTAAAGAGAAAAAAAAAAAGAGAGAAAAATGAATAGCTCAGCAGTGAAAACCTTTTCTAAGGCGCTACTGAGTTGGTATGCATGAAAACCAGTTTTTTGGCATGCATAACCTTGAAAGTTCTGAGTCATCATTGTACAAATTCACCAACTGCACTTGTTTTTGAAGTGTTGCAGAAAGCCTCAACAGAATATCAACAGAAGCAGTCATCTTTCAAAACTTGCATTAACTTGTTTTAACCAGGTATATATGTTTCTTGCACTTTTCTCATTGTAAATATTTGATATATAGTATATGACAATTAACTATTAGTATAAAAGTGTTCATAAGAGTTGGCATAAACAAAACATGCTTGGAGAAAGAGAAAAATGTTGGTTTCTGCTGTCTTTAGAATGACTGTTGTATCTTCAAATAACCGTGGTATCTTCAGAATGAAGCTTTGTCTTCGGAATGAAGGTGTGTCTTCAGAATGAAGGTTTGTCTTCGAAATGAAGGTGTGTCTTCGGAATGAAGGTTTGTCTTCAGAATGAAGGTTTGTCTTCAGAATGAAGGTGTGTCTTTAGAATGAAGGTTTATCTTCGGAATGAGGTTATCTTCAAATTAAATGCCCAGCTTAGTCTTCATAATGAAACATAATCTTCAGAATGAAGATTTAACAGTCTGTTTCCATGTGGCATCCAAGGAGGGAGAAAAAGACATAGTCAACAGAATTGTTTTACTCCATGTGATCATTGACACATGTCAGCTGGCTTGCAGTTAGATTCATCTCATATTTTGCACCCATCAAGGAAGTATGAGAATCACAGGGAAAATAACCAACAAACATGCCACCACCATTCATTGCTAATAACCACTCATGTGGGAAAATTTGCATGCAAAATGGATGAGCTAAAAATAGTAAAGAAAATTTGATGGCAAGGATGTCCAATGATTGATGGCCAGGTGTTCAGAGCACAGAATAAGGAAGTGTGCCATATTTTCTTTCTGAAGACATATTTGCTAATGATTACAAGGAAAAGTAAAAAAAAAAAAATTATTCTTTCTAAAGAAGAACAAGAGCAAACCCTGTAGCAACCAGAAATCAGTGACCTAACAGATGCTGTAGTTGTTGTTGCAGAAGAAGAAACAGCTACTACGAGGCTGCTAGCGAAGAAGAAATAGTCACGAGAGGTCTGTAGAAGAAGAAATAGGAACTGCTACAGAGGCTACTGCAGAAAAAGAAACACACCCAGCAGCAGCAACAGAACCATCAAACTCACAAACTAAGAAGAGAAGAGCTGAAACTGATAGCAAAAAAATAAAAATAAAATAGAAGAGGGTTCATTTTTCTAAAGATGTTATTTATCTGTTAGAATATAAGAGTGAAGTTCATAGTGAAGAGCTTGAAGCTATCCCTACAGCCCCTGTTACCACAAGAAAACAGGGCAAGAAGAGAAAATATACATTAAGGACTAGGAGGTCTGCAAGACTCCAACAAAAAGAGATAAAAGAACAAATGATTGAAGAGAAGACCAGACAGGATAGCCCTGATGTCATAGAAGTGCAACAAGCCACTGAGAATTTGGATGTAATCATAGATAATTTCATGGAACCTCCTGTATAGGAATAGGGGTCCGAAGTAGAGGATGAGATCGTTGTTGAGCAAAAAACTGTAGTTGATTTGTCAGTATTAGGTTCTGAGTCAAATGAAGAAGAGGAGGTGGACATCACAAAACAACTGAGAGCAGCCAAGAGTGTTATAAAAATACAAATGAGATGGATTGAGGAAAGAAAAGATGTTATTGAAAAACATGAAAAGAAAATTAGAGAATTATAGCAAAAAGTGGAGAAACTAAAAAGTAGGTTGTCACAAGTTGATGACAATCAACTCCAACCATCATTACTCTGGTTCCCTCCTATTTTGAAGAGGATTCCCAACCAGATGATCAGTTTGAATAATGAATCAAAAATCTTCATGAGAAATTACACAGGCATTAAATTGTTCTATGAAACATGGAATATGAGTATGGACATCTGTGACTCCATAGCCCACTGCAATGCATGAGGGCATGCATTAATATAAGTTGGGGGGGATGATGAGGCCTGGATAAGCCTCATTTATAGCATGTTTTAAATAGTTAAAATTGCCTAAAACTGCCTAAAACTCTTGTGAATTATCTTATATGCTAGTTAAGTTGATTTAATATGCTCTGTATTAACTGTTTGCATGATTGCAGTGTTAAGGACATTATATTCTGATTTTTAACAGTTTTTGTATAGTTTTATGTTATATTTTCATGCTTAGGTTGACAACAGCATTTCAGTAGTCTTATTTTGATGATCATTAAGCATTAGTTTCTCTAAATTCAGCAAATAGTACAAAGACTTATTAATGTGCAGCAAAAAACTGGTTTTTCCATATAAATTCCAGCCAGCTACCAATGAATGGCAAGGCATGGAATTCACATCCAAGGAAGAATGAAGACTATTGCAATATGATCCCGAGGTCTAATACACCTGAGAAATGCAGCCAAAACCATTTGGAGTCAACATAGTTGGTCATTCTAAAGATCTTCGAAATGAACACAGTGTCTTCGAAATGAACAGATATCTTCGGAATGAGAAAACACAGTGTCTTCGGAATGAGCGGATCTTCGAAATGAGAATTGCAGTATCTTCGGAATGAGCGGATCTTCGGAATGAGAATTGCAGTATCTTCGGAATGAGCGGATCTTCGGAATGAGAATTGCAGTATCTTCGGAATGAGCCACTTATCTTCGAAATGAAAACATAATGTACTTTTTGACTTGTTGACTGACTTTTGGCGGTGGAAAAGGGGATAATAAGGTTGAGAAAGTTAAGGGAAAATATCTCCCATATAATTTTGCCATCCTTGCCATCCAAAGCCACCATTTATGGAAAAGATCAAATTTGATCTTCTTCTAGGATAAACGCAAGAAATTCTACAGGATATCGAGACAACATATTTTATGTTTGTAATTAGATTTTAGGCATCTATAAAAGATAGCTCCCATACAGGTTGAGCTATTAGGAAGAATATTAGATATTAGAAATATTATATTAGAGATTAGACATATTAGAGATAATAGACCTGTAACAGATTGCAGATCTGTAACAGATTTCAGCAGAATTGTAATTATGTTTCTGAAGCAATAAAAGTGCAGTTTTCATTTCATTTATTTTGTTATGTCTGAGTGTGAGTAAGACTTAGAGAAGAAATTATACCTTCTTCTGGAAAAGGAGGCCGGCCACTTTCAGATCTAGGAGAAGGACTAATAGACAGGTTTTCAGTCTTGATTTTGCTGTAGCAGAATAAGTAGTGGAACTTGTCAATTTCAACATTTTGTGGTATTTGATTTCTGTTTTAGTTTTTATCCATCTATTTTACATTTGTGATGTAATCAACAATAGATATAATCAGTTTCTTTATTTTTTAGTAATTTTCCAATTCCCTGCAATTTACAAGTTTTCTATAATTTCCTGCATTCTTGTTTTTGCTATCAAACACTGCATAGAAGATTGACGACCTTCTATTTCAGAGTATTGATAGAAGTTGATTACTTGTTTTATCTCATCATTGCAAAAGTAAATAGGTTTCTCATTTAGCAACTATAATTAGGATTTTCCTTCTGCAAATCAATTAAGTCTCAATTTAGCAATTGTAATTAGGACTTTATTTCTACAGACAACAATTAGTTTTTCATTCTTGCAAATAGATTAAAGTTAAATTTATGCAATTTAGGGGTAGAAGTGACACAAAACCCCCACACAATCAATTCCTACCAATAAGACCTGCTGCTTCCAAATGAACTGAACTACAACCCTGCTTGAACTTTCTATCGTAGACAACCTTGGACACCACCCCGGATTGATAAGATCTTTGAGATTTAATGATGGTATAACGACTACTCATCACCATGTTCTTGGTGGGATGTATTTCTACATCATATTCTTGGATTTTGGTAATCCAACCAGCTCTTTTTCTCCTAGATCACCCTGAAGGATAAAACTTCTTACATCCGGGTGGACTACATATACCAGGGTCTTGCTTTGTACTAAATATTGCCTTAACTTTTTTAGTGACTTCATCATAGCAAATACTTGCATTTCAATAAATTTGTATTTGACCTGATAATCATGGAGTTTCTGGCTCCAAAATAACATAGGATGTTCCTCCCCTTGATCATATTTTTGAGTAAGTACTGAGGCATAACTCTGCTCAATTCCATATGCATAAAGAATAAAATATTTACTAAAATCTAGATTTACCAGTACTAGGGCAGCTATAATGGATTGCTTGATAACCTCAAAATATTATTTCCTAATTTCAGTCCACTTGAATTCAACCTTTTTCTTGAGTAGTTCAGATATAGGCCTTACTTTCTGTGCAAAATCAGAAATGAATTTCCTGATAAAATTGATTTGGCCTAGGAAATACTGCAAGGTCTTCTTATTAGTGGGTAAAGGAAGAGCCAGAATTGACCTAATTCTATCTGGATCTATGGCCATACCTTCTTTTGAGACCACATGACCTAGTAGTTTTCCCTCATGGACTACAAAGAATGACTTCTTAGGATTGAGTGAAATACCAAATTCTCTACACTTTTGAAAAACTTGTTCTAAATGAAACAAATGATCCTTTTTATCATGGGAAAACACAATCATGTCATCTAGGTAAATCAGAATAAATTTGTTGATCAATGCCCCAAAAGCATAATCCATGGCTCTCTGAAATGTAGCTCCTGCATTGGATAGTCCAAAAGGCATTCTCTGGTAGGCAAATGTACCCCATTTTGTGGTAAATGTTGTTTTGTACTGGTCTTCATCCTTCACCCAAATTTGGTTGTATCCAGAGTAACCATCTAATAATGAGAATCTCTCTACTCCTGCTACTACTTGTAATATATGATCAATCTAAGGGAGGGGGTAGTGATCTTTAAGGGATGCTTGGTTCAAATTTCTAAAGTCTACACATAAGCGTATATCCCCATTCTTCTTTCTTACGGGTACCAAATTGGCTACCCAAGTGGAATGTTTTATTGGGTATATTATCTTAGCCTTCAACAACTTTAAGAGCTCCTCTCTCATAATGGACTCTATCCTTGGATTGATAGGCCTCTGCTTCTACTAGAATGGCTTTGCATCGGGATCTAACTCAATAGTATGTTGGATAACCTTTTTGTCATACACCTTGAGGTCCTCATATGACCAAGCCACAATATCAGGGTACCTTAAGCATAAAGCTTTAATATCTTCTGCTTCCTCAGGTGAACATTGGACTCCAACATTGAGCTTCTTCTCTATTTTGACCTCAACTTCTTTATAGATTTTTTCGCTAACCTTCATGGCTCTAACCTTCTTTCTATCCTCATTATCAAACAAAATTTCAAGGGTGACCAACCCTCTCAGGATATGATTGTTTCTTAATTGGATAATGTCTTGTTGATCAATTTCTTTTGAATTCTCTTCTTGGAAAGTCGAGAGACATGCTTCCCTTACCAGAAAGTCAAGAATTTGTTCATCACTTTCAAAAACCTACCAAAAAATCTGCTTGTCTGGTACTGCAAGCCTAAAAATCATTTTAATTCCCTTGGCTTTCTTGATTCCAAAGTCTACATAAGGGTTGAAGTTAGCACCCTTTGTTTCCAATGAATCATCTAGAGTATTATTTTCTCTGGGAATAAAATTTAAATTTAGGGCATCAAAAGATTCCATTAAATCCCATACCCTATTTTTGTAAGCTTTCAAGTAATGGTGCTTACTTCTGCACCTATTTCTTACTTGATGGACTATCAGCTCAGAATCACCATATATGTTCAAAATATTAATGCCCATGCTCTTTTCTTGTATCAATCCGAGACATAGGGCCTCATACTCTACAACATTGTTAGTACATGACCATGTCAGTCTGTAAGCAAAAATTTTTGTACCTTTTGACTATGATTGTAGGACCACACCAGCTCCTGCACCATTTATGCATTTAGCACCATCAAAGTGCATGACCCATGTTTCTTTCTCCCTTAGGTATTGGTTGGATATAGCAGGGATTTCCCTCTCTAATTTTGTTGAGATGCTATATGTCCCCATACCAGTTCCAAACTGACTGTAATCTTCTCTGAAAGGTAGCTCATCTTCAATGTCTAACTCTTCAATGTTTTCCACTAGCTCAAATTCTTCCATAGGATTAAGGTTGCACATATCCTCTTCAATATTTTCAATGTGATAGGCTACTGGTTTTTTAGGTGTTATTTTTATCCTTTTTTCTTTGAAAGGGATCACCATGCTAGAATAATCCATATACATACATCCCCCTAGATTTGTAGTAAACTCTCTTGAAAGACATAATCCAAAATAGGGTTCTAAGTCAACCACAACTATTTCTTGCACTATTGTTACCTTAGGGGCTCTATGCAACCTCATCAGTACATCTTTAATGACCCCAACTATCTTGACAGGTGTTCCATCTAGTTGTAACACTCCAAGACAAGACCGGGTATACTCCATACCCATATCTTCACAAACTGCTTTAGGCATTACTATAGTCGATGCTCCTGAGTCAATCATACAATTTTGGACTACCCAACCTTCCATTCTTAGGGATATATAGAAAGGGGGAGGCTTATTCTTTAGCACAACAGGTGTCATTTCTTTCTTTTTTGATGGTATACTAAGGATTGTAGTGGCCAAGATATTCTATGGATTCTTATTGAGGGAAGCTTTAAGCAAGTCAATTTGACCAGGAATGAATAGAGTGTCATATAGACTAGCTTTTGAGGGGATTCTCTTCATTTCTTCAACAATGTTGTATTCTGACTTAGTCAAAGAGAGTTTTTCCAAACCTCTTTCTGGCTCACCATATCTTCTTTTATATTTTTGGGTGGCCTCTAATATTTTTCTTTTAGTAATAGAGGGGAACCTAAGCCTTTCTTGATCTTCACCTTTAGATCTCATTCGGTCTCCCTCTGTTTTCTTTTTTGGTCTCTTGGGAAAACTATCTGTCTTCTCTTTCCCCTTAGCTTGAGGAATAGGGAAGGTGTCACTGCTTTGAGGAAGGGAGTCTATTTTATTTTGAGAAGGGACTTGGAAATGCCCCATTTTTTGTGGATCTACTTGCAAAGCTTTCTTCCCAGACCTTGTCATAACAACAATTGGGCTTTCCTCAACTGACTCTTTTCCAACCATGATTTGATCAGGGTGCCATAACATATTGACTCTCCCCTTTTGGTTCCTTTTAGCTTGATCCATGGCTTGTTGAACATGGTGTTGATACATTACACAAGACTGTGAGTCATGGGGGTCATTGCATACTAGGCACCAAACATTCGCAAGAGTAGTATCAGAAGAACATTATGGCTCCTCATATGTTGCATTCACCCTAACCCTAGTATTGTTACTAGGACCAGGTCTCTGATATTTATTTACATATGGGAATCTCCTCTATTGTGACCTTTCCTGGTCTCTCTTTTCCATTGAATTCATCCTATTACTCAAGGTTTTTAGGGTATTTTGTATATCAAGGATAGCAAAAAGCTCTTGAGATGGTTGAGAAGGAAGGGGAGGAAAAGGGGGTGTAGAGGATATAGGCTTTGGTTGAGGGATGGAATTCATCTATGGATATGGATATGACAAAGAAAGGGGGTCTATGTGAGATTGACTTTGGCTACTAGTGGTTTTTGAGTTATAAGGCAGCACAATTTTTGGGGGAAGCCTTCCTACATTAATTAGGATATTTTTAGCATGAACAACTACATTATAAACTTGGGGGAAGGTTTCTACTCTTGATTGCTATGTTTGCAACCCTAACTCAGATCCAAGAGCTCAGATATAATACATATAAGCCAAACATGTAGCTGGTCTGGCAGTGGGGGGAATTCTTTTCCATGTTCTACTAAATCTCAAATTAAAGTCTGAAACAGTTTCTTGTTGGTTTTCTTGCATGGATGTAAACTGATTAAGCAGAGAAAAAGGATCAGTAGATTCATTAAATTCCTCTATGAATGGCTCAGCCAATGCTTTCCATGAAGTGATAGAATTATCTTCCAGAGTTCTAAACCAATGCAATATCTTTCCTCTGAAGGATAGGGCTAGAATTTTGACAATAATATTTTCTTCCTTTATGTTGTGGATTGCTTCCAGATTCAAGATATCCTGATAGTGCTCATAAGCTATTTTTCTAGATCCATCATAAGTGGGGATAGCCTTAGATATATCCTAGGGGATGACATCCATTTGGGCTAATCTAAGGGGACCGGTTGTGTTCTAGCTAGGGTACTTCTGTAATGGTTGATTGGGAGCCACATTTTGTGCCATATTTACTGATGTAGGTCTTATTGGGGGGACTATTGGATTTTCTTCCAGAAGCTCTTCCTCTTGAGGAAATATTGATCTAAAATTTTGGCAACAACAACCCCTCTATAAGGTAACTCACAGTAAAAGTAGGAATTAGGGTTATTCCTTTTGAAAGACCTGGTATACATGAAAGGACACTGGTCTATAGGGATAATCCTTTTTCTGGGTCTAATGACCAGGGAGTCACCAGGTGAACTTTCTTTTCTCCGCTTATAAGGTCAAGACAATTCACCAAATCTTGATTCCTTCGGGTTGAGATAACAATACTCATTTGATGGGTTTCATGTTCCTTGTGAACTGGTCCCATCGAGTGTGCCAAAAACTATTGGGCACTGAATTGCACCAAGTTTTCACTCGATACTATGACTATCTATCTTCCTATTTTCTATCCAGACTTGCACCCGATAGCTACAACTCAACACTCAATATTGGATGGACCAAAACAGAGTTTTCAATCCAACCTCCAGAGTAGGTTGGTTCCTTGTCAACTTAAGTAGGGTGTTGACACAATTATGCTCACTTAGGGTTTGAAGGTTAGGGTAAGAAAAGGTTAGGGTTAGAGAAATGTGAACAATAGTGGATGGATAGGCTAACAACATTGCACCACAATAGAAAGCTCCAAAAAACCAACCCAAAGATACAGTACTTAGATCAACATTATCTCAAATCAAATAATTCTTCATTCATTAAAACACAATAGAGAAATATTGCAGACAGAGATTTCAATATCTAGACAATGATAATCCAAATAACAGAATTCACCAGTACCTAGATTTTACAGAAATACACTCCCTAACAATATAGAACAATCTCAAAAGCAGATTTCAATTACTTTAATAGCTAGTAATCCATTGATTAGGCACAAACTAACCATCCAAGCATTTACAAAAATACAACTAAAGAATTTGAACCTCTGATATCAAGTATGAGAACACAAATTTGAGGTGAAGATCAATGTAATGCTCCTTCCATTAGCTTTTGGGAATATTTATAGTAGCACAAGAAAACACACTAGAGCCGACCCTTTAAAATTGAGGGTTTGACCTCTATTTATAGTTTTGTAGAAATTAAAATTACAAGGAACATTACAAAGATTTCATTTTGATAGCACAATAGAGGTATCTAGCTGGCATTTGCTTACTAGTTCATCCTCCGGGAAATCCACTAAAACTGGTCCACCATGGTAGCTCGAGGCCTCTGCAACTTGTTGGTCACTCAACAAAATTGGAGTTCAGGCCATTGGAAATCATGCATTACCATCGATCTTTCTTGGAAGCTATCTACCATTGTAGATCTGCAACCGTCTCTAGTTCTATTTTCTTGAAACCCTCGATGCTTCAGCTTCCTCTTATTGGTTGTTTCAATCCCGATGAAGAAACATCCCTTAAATACCTCAGATTCCTCGATGCCTTCTCCATCATTGATCTCCCTCATTATATGGTTATGATTAAATCTGATGAAAGCTTATTATAATGGTGGGGAGAAAAAGTACCATTCCACTTCAAAACATTGATGACATCATCCTTCTATCTTCAAAAATAGCAGAGTGCCAATCCGGCTTCCAAATGACTCTAAAGTTAAAAGGAATTGAATCTGCTCCTTATCATTCATGTTTCTTTACAACTTGTCAAACATTCACCAATCCACACAAAAATATCGGTGATGTCATACCTTCCTTGAAACTTTTGTGGATTCCATTCTAGGTTGAGCAAGTATATTGGTGTATGATCTTCAATCCGGACCCATCATGATGCAAAGTGACCCTTTCTCCATTCCACTTGTTTTCTTATTAAAAACATTCCTTGTCGCTAATCTAGAAAGAAGTTGGTAGAAATTACCTTTAGTCACGAATCCACACATACTTCATTAACAAAAATCCACCTCATCACCAATCCGGGTGCAAATACTCTATATGTCCTCCAGAATTGGGTGTTTCAACCCTTAGCTATTCGTGAAGAATGCAAAATATTGAATCAGTCACCAATCCGCACTTCTTTGCTGCTGACATCATCTTTTCTTGAAGACTTTTACGGATTCTAGGGTGGTGCTAATCTAGAGCCGAAATCAAAATAAGACTCCCAAAATTGCTCATCCCAACACTTAGCCATTTGCAAAGATGTCAATCCACACTTTCTAATCACTGATGTCACCGCTTTCTTAAAACTTTTGCGGATTCAAGAACATCACCAATCCAAAACTGGAAACAAGTCTCCCGAAATCGCTTCAAGCATGAAAAATTACTAAGTGTTGAGCGGGCTCATACCTTCTATTGTGGATCCACTCCAAAGTGCACTGCAAGGTGTGCGAAATGAAGACTTTATCCCTTAGGCAAAATTTTGCAAAATTTTACTAAGTATGTGGCCATTTTGGGCCTATAAGTCCAACATAGGATCAAGATAAACATTTGAGGATCCCCAATACAATAATGGGCTGAATGAATCCTGCCTGGAATTGGGGTATACTTATGTTCTATCTATTATATGAATTTTCACACACAGGGATAATGAGCATCTAGATATCCATAACTAAGCTTTATCCTTTAAAGGCTCTGTATGACTAGTATAAAATCATTGATGATGCAACTAGGGTGTTTGAGTCTCATGGAAAACCTCAAAAATCCTCTTATAGCAACAAATCATTCCACCAAGTCAAATCATACATACATATTACATCATCTCATGTCACATTTGGGTGTGTAAATAATTAACTCTTATTATGAGGATTAATATGATTTTTATACATTCTATGGTGTCGCCCATTATACTGTCAAACTCATATCACATCATACCATATGTTTTAAGTGATTAAAGCATACAAGTTCATTTACATTAGATCATCATCATAATGCATTACACATATTCCATCCACCTTATCATAACAACATAATTTGAATGCATACAATTAAATCAAAATCAAACATGCATATAACCATAAGCATTGCATATGCATCCATCATCATCATCTATATCATGTCATCTAAGCATCCATACATCATAAAGCATAGGTCATGTAAGCCGCATAGCATAAGATCATAAAGCAATCCATCTACATCACATGACAATCCAACATCTAGCATGAGGTATATCACTACATCATATCACATAAATCAAATAAATATTGCATCCACATATGTATTTATTACCATCATCTACAACATGCCATCTAATCATCCACACCATAGCATCTAAAGCATTAAATCACATCATATGAAATAATAACTGCATACATAAACATGAAATCAAAAATAACACACGATGATTCTCAGAGTACTTGGAGTGTATAAAACACCATCGGGCTACAATTGTGTAGGTCACCTGAACTTACACTCAAAAATAGAGCCAAACAACCAGTGATTAAGCTCATCCTATGAACCCTAACTCACCTCTATCCTCAGCTCTATCTCTATGAGAATGGTGGGATCTAGTGCCCGTGATCCTCTCTGTATAAAACTTGGTCCTCTAACTAGGTTGAACTGATGACTGGCTTTAAGTACTCCACATGATGTGCTATGATCCTCTTACTATGGGCATCTCCCAAGGAGTAGCACCTAGTAACCAAACCTATGATCTAAGGCTAATAATTTAGGTGGCATCTGATGACATATACTCCTCATTCTCCTCTACGATCACCTGAAGTCATCTCACCTCGATCCCTAGATCTACACCTATAGAAGCCTATGTAATAAGAGCAATCAAGAAAATCTGAATCCAAGCATCATCTCGCTCAGTAGTAACCTAGGCAAGCTATCTATAAAGATATGCAATAGTGGTTTCCCTCTATTGAACCTAAATCTGGGATGTATGCAACTCAGCCTCGATCTGGTGCAGCTAAGCCTAAAGGAGAGATTCTTGATCCTCAGTAGCTAGCTCCTCCTCCTCAGGTACAACCTACTCCTTTACAACCTACTCCACTACCACATGATCCTACTACCCTACCTAATCCCACTCATATTTTTGAGCCTGCACTCAGTTCCCATCAATATCCTTAGCCTCAGCATCCTCTAAATATCATCCTAAGAAGCCACCTTTGTGCCATAATCATGTACCCCACCAATGGGTGTACACCTCTATGACTCCAACATCAACCACACTAGGATCAACTATAGGATGTTCCTCATCCTCTAGCACTATTGTAACACATGACAGTTGAAGGTTCCTCTCTATGGCAATCTCGTGATAGAAAACTAGCTCAAGAGGAACATCCTACTAAATCCTAAATTGGTAGAGCACCCTAGAGTAGTAGAAAAACTCTCTGATCTTGTCCTTGTGACCGATTAACCATCATTCATGGTGAGTCCTCACTATGAGGTTGGACGAGTCATCCCAAGCAAGGCACTCATGATAAGGTCTCCAAATGATATCACCAACTTGTAAACCAGTCAAGGATACTATGTAGTGGGACAACTCCCTTTCAAAGGGCCAACTATTACACTCCTAGAGTGCTTTAGGGAACCTAGATCCATAGCACTGAACATCCCTATCTAGCATAGTAATATCAACTAGAAGTCCTATTGGGAAATCAATCTTAATATTCTCCCATCCCCAGATTTGGAGGAGCAAGCTACAGGAAATATTGGCTCGTTTGTAGTGTTGAATCTGGTATAACACATTGTAGCACTGATCTAGTAGTGTACTCCCCAAGGCATATAATATAGGTTCCTCACTATCAACCAAATCCTACACCATAGCTAAGAGGTTCCATGGGAACCTCAATATAGAGCAATTGGGTATGAGGACATTGTAGATAACCATTAGCAAAATAGCATGCAACTAGGAAAAGACATATGCCTTGTACCACTAAGAAACTAAAATCCCACTAGAGTAAGTATCCTTGAAGGTAGTAGTGGCATGTCTCCCAAATACCAATGTGAACACTACCTCTAAAGCATTTTTAGGAGAAGAGATAATAAACACTCCATAAAATGGTATCCTGTAAATCTTGTAGACATCCTCTAGTGTGATGGTCATCTCACTAATAGGAAGGTGGAAATTATTGGTCCTAGGATCCCATCGATAGGCCAGGACAATCAAGTAGGCATGATCTGACATGATCATGGGTAGGATAGATATATACTAGAGCCCTTAAGCCTTAATCCAGACCCACTCCATGTCATCCATCTCTCTCAAAATACCACAAATTAGCTTTGGGTCCTGAGCTCGAGCAGATAAGATCTAAGAGTGCAAAATAATATTAAATCAAATGCACTAACAACTAAACAACAAAAAAACAAAAAGTGATGCAATATAATCTAATAAGTGCTTAAAAAAATAGGCATGAGTATTAAATTTCACCTAAAAATCCAAAAACATCAAAAAATATATTTCAAAAACATTAAAAAAAACAAAAAAATCAAGAAAATAATCTAATATTATCTAGCCACTCGTGTCAGGAGCGACCATTAATTGGTCACTGGAGCTAAGAATAGACATATTTCAATGATAAAAAATATGATCATCAGAAATCAAATTGGCCACTAAAAGTAGTAGCAGCTAGCCATAGATCAAACTGGATTCTTTGAGCAGTAGCGGCCAGTGAGCAACATGCCAGCAACATCTCCCTCAAACCCAAAAATGATAAAAAAAATTGCAAAAAAATGAAAATCAAAGCAAACCCACATACATAAACCCTAAATTAAGCCTAACTATGGGTTTTATTCATTTCCAACAAGGTTAATAAGGTTCATTTATCGAATTTCTTAGTTTAGTTCATTTTACAACAAAAAGAGAGAAGGTTAGGGTTTAGAGAGGTACCCGTGAAGCTCCAGCTCCTTTACTGGTTGAGGCTTCTTCCTACTCAGCCATCATGTCTTCTCGATAGAAAATTGGTGGTGCTTTGAGTCACAATCACATAAACACACCCTAGAGATCCAAAAAGTGCAAACTAACAACTGACAATAGTGACAGCTCAAACCCTAATTTTTCCTTTTGTTTTTCTAATTCATAGCTTGTCCTATCCTTACATCAGTGACCCACAATTTTTGGCCACTAGACCTAAAAATGACCATGAAACAACAATTGGGGGTCGCTAGACCTAAAAACGGCTATCATATGAGGGGAATTTTCATCAAATTCTCACCACAAAACATTGCAAGATGACCCATAAAAGGCACCTATTGGTGAAAGGCATCCGAAATATCAACAAATGCAAAAAATTTACACACATAAAAATCCAAAAACATCACAAAATTAAAAATTAAAAATCAAATAGCATTCAAATCTTAGGTGAGCCTCCTATTCAGCTATTTGTTCTATACACTTGGTGATTGCAGCGACTAGCGCTCCATGCAACTCGCTAGGATGGTAAAATTGCCATAAGGCCACTTGGGGCAATACAATTATGAATTGATACACTTACCTTCAAACCCAAATAAGGCTATAATAGTCATACCACCCCATGGGAGTGAGGATGCATCTTAGTTCTCCTATATAAAAATAGTGAGTCAAAACAAGCCAAATTAGAAGTGTTATCACCTTGATTCCCTAAGAAGGATAGTGTGGCTGGACCATACCATGGGCTAAAGGTGTGCAATTACAAAATAGGTTTGAAATCACATCTGGATGGGAACTACTCTATAACAATAGATCAACCCTCTAAATAGATCTAGATATTTCATTTTGGTTAAGTGACTCATTGCTTCATTAATTTTCCTTTCCTCATCGACTCATCGGTTGAGGGGGTAGTCAAAATTTTTCAACAATCATAATCAAAGTCAATAAAATATCATATTGATCATGTCAAAGTTGTTTTCACATTATGAATCATTGCCAACAACTATCATAAGATCACCCTTTGTTTGGGAAAAAAACAAATATGATAGTTTGTAGCTCTCCTCCTTTTGGACCTATAGTAGTACTGAAGCTATTCGATCACTGACAAGCAAGTGCAAAATTCCACAAATTTAAGCCTTCCATTCCATTGGAAGTAATTATTCTAGGATTCACACCCTCCTGCATCACTGGGACATCCTATGTTTATCAGATCAATGATCATCATGCAACCTACAATATGGCCCTAGTTGGTCTACTTTTTTTTCTTTGCATTGTGTTTTGATCATAGTACATCCCAAAAAGGGGCATCTGTAGATACCTAAAATGCATCATGTTGAGGAGACTACCCATATGGACACATAAATATACCATATGAACCCTCTTGGACCTCTCCAAGAGTAAGCAATGGACCTAACCACTCAAGTAGGGTAGTTCTAGCCCATCCAGGCCTGGTTGCTCTCAAGAGGAGCGACCACAACACATGGCCACTAAAGACTATAGTGGAAAAATATAGACACTAAACCTGATAGCAGCCAACATCACACATAGTCTGGCCATGAATACGGGTCTAGATCACATAGTATGACTGCACCTTTGCATGTATAATGGGTGGATTTTGGTTAGGAAATCCCTAAGTTCCTCCTAACTACCCATTCCATGCCAGTTTTTGACTAACACTTCTCACTCGAGATGGTCAAGAGCATGTAATTTGGACTGAAGCTTATCTAGGAAGCCAAATTTCTAGATCTGAGAAGGAAGTCTAGATATAGACTCTCCTACAAAAAGAAAAGGATCTGCAAAGTTTGAGAGTTAAGCAGTGAAGCCCTATCGAAATGGAAAACTTATCTTCATCCCTTTTATGAGCATTGGAGCATCATTCATTTGAGCTAATCCCACACATAAATTGTCGAATTCACCATTCACAACAACCAATCAGTGTAGGAGACACACCCGGTGACCCTTGAACATCAATTGTAGCAAGGAGGATAGTGCACAAGTCCTTGATTCACAAGGAGGAGAGCTAAAAATCGTGGCTACTATCTCAGATAGTGGTTCGTAGGAATATCTTAGGGCATAAGCTCTATTTTATTTTACTATTAGCCTAGATGCATTACTGCTTAGTTTATTGCTTCATCATAGTTTAAATCTAGTTTTATTAATGCATGTATTTCATATTTTTTGTAGCTTACCACACATTATTATTTTATTCATGTTCATATTTCATTATCATTATCATGAGTGTTCAAATATACTAAAAATGGCCTCATTTGGATAGGCAGCCCATCCTACTAAGAATGCTTTTTTTTTTCCATGAGCACAGGAACAGATCTTTAGGACCAGATTGTAGTAGCACAAAGATCCCTCCAAAAATAGATCTAGAGAAGGGGGCATATGTAAGCCCCTATATAGTTTGGTGTGTGAGACCAGTAGGCCTATGTAGATGCACCATTATCTTGTGGGGAATATATCCAATCGCTACTCTATATTGTGTAAATATTTGTATCAAAATGATGGGTATCCCTTAGAGGGACGAACTTGTAATCGAGGATTCAAGATATAAAAAATAAAGCATCTTTATTTGTTTTATTATTTTTTGTGTTGCATGTTCTTTTAGTATTTTTATTTTGTGCAAGTGGTAGCATACATAATAAATTGATATTGGAAGTAGGGCAGCCGGGGTGCATGACTCTCGAGGTCACACATATTGTTGCTACCAAGCACTCGTGGGTGTCTCAAATCCTAGTTTTGTTGACCATTGAACCCTTAGGTAAATCTTCTATTGTTGTATTAATTTTAATATTTCCATATTTACATGTAGTTTATCATTTGGTATTTAGGGTTTTTATTTATTTCTAAGGGTCTCACATAGTGGAGCCCTCATAGTTACTACTAATCCTCTTTCATCATTTTTCATATGTAGGTCTGGATATATATAGGTATTGAGCAACTGATTAAGCTGGAGTGGTCTGATCAAAGGATATCTGAATCCCACTCACTTCTATTGGGATCGATCAAGTGTGAAGACACCACCTTGATTTTTTGGCTAGGTTTCAAAGAACCCTAGCATATTGAGATTATTATATTGAGCAATAAAGCTTTGTAAAAACCCCAATCTAGGGTATATTTGGTTGTAATATCAGAAATCCACCTGAAAATAAAAATAAAATTTATTTTTGTGCAATCAAATGTTTTTATCTTTCTGTAATTTTTCATTTATTTAAGGTTTAGTTATTTGGTGTTGTTTTATTTCTTATCTACATGCAAAATTTAACATTTAAGCTACAATTGTAGAAATTGACAATTGCAGAATTTACAGACCTATTTTGCTCTTACTAACAGAAATGGATGAAATAGAAAATGATAAATTTAAATCAATCTACAATTAATCATGCTAAAATTCACAATGCTAAAAACTATAAAAAAATACTACAAAAACTTATCAAAAAAAATTGTTGAAAAACTTGTCAAAAAATTGCTGCAGAAATTGAAGTACAAAAAAATAGGGGTATTAAACACATCAAAAAATAGGGGTTAGTTGGCTGTAAATATTATACAAAAATTACACTTTAAAAACATCAAAAGCACTATGCTAATTTAGGGGTTAGTTTGATTACACAAATTAAGGAAGAATTTGACAAGAATTGCTTTAAAATAGAATTTATCAAAAACCTGCACTTTTTGCTCCTTCCTTCTAGTCCTCAGAGTGGGTCCTTATTGTAGACACCCAAAAGTCACACATTGTCCCTCTCCTCATCTTCATGGTCAATCAATTTGCAAAACCCTCAAAAATTGCATAAATTGACTAAAAACACTATTCATTCATCAAAATCACTATTCATCATCCTTAGCCCCCTTGGGCTAGCTAAGCCCCTTCCTACGCTTAACTCTAGGTCCTCATGTGACCTCATTCCCAACTCAACTAAGGTTGAATTCTCCACCATGGTCAAAAAGCACTTTATGGTCAAAAGTCAACATTTTGGTCAAAATATGCTTTATGGCTAATCACATGCTTAATTAGATCTAATCTTGATTTGATTTAAGCCTTCCACCTCACCTAGTCTACTTTGACTAGCCTAGCCTTCCACCTCACCTAGTCTAAGCCTATCCTAGCCTTGCCACCTCTCACCTAGATATTTCTCCACCTCACACTCCCCTGGGTCATAAATGAAAGATGGATAATTTTGCACACAAAAGGTAATTTTTAATTAAGAGATATTTTCAAAAAGGTGTTCATAAATACCAAATGGATATTTTTAGCTAGGTCATCATGATTTATGTATGGGTGAGGGATTCTCTCACCCAACCTCATTTATGAGCTAGGACACCTCAGGACACCTCTTAGGTGGACACCTCACCATAGACACCTCACAGGGGACACCTCATCCCCTCCCCCTCACCTTGGCCAAGTCTATAAGTAGAAGGCCATTTCCACCATTTTAGAGAGACCACTTTTAGCTTACAAAAACTCTACAGAAATTACTCCAAACACACACATCCATCACACAACCATCATACATCCATCGTATTCACATTGCCATAATAATTTATGTTGCTTTCATAATATTCCTTGTGATTGAGACAGGTTATCAACACCAAAAAGGATAATTTTTGAAGGTGACCCATCGAAAAAGTGAAGAAGCAATAGCACTAGGACAACCCAAAAATTGATCTTGCAGATTCGATCATAAAAATATAGGTTTGCACGCCCTCGTGCGAACCTCTCGGTTCACACTAGGTTTGCATCCCCTCGTGCGAATCTCTGCTATAACAAACAGTGATCATCCAACAGGTAAATATGGCATAGTTTAGGGTTTTTATGTTATTTTTATTAGTTTTCATCATGTTTTAAGCTTATTTAGAGAGTCTTTTGTCTATATAAACATAGGGTTTGATTGAGGCAAGCCCCCAAATGCTCTAACCACATTTTTTAGGTCAATAGGTACACAGAACATATCAATCCAGTGGTGGCACACGAGCAAGAAGCCCATCAGCACTAAGGAACATCAAGAAGACAGATCCTATTGCCTTTGTACCCATCTAAAAGGGCTTCCTTAGGGAAGACCCCATTGTAGCCTTCAGGGCAAGAATTGTAAAAGGATATCAATATGTAACCTCCTTTTATTATTTCAATAACAAAAGTAGTGGATTCTATAATTTTGAATGAGAATTGTAGTATCTTTTTGTTGGTTTTATTCTAGCATGCCTAGTGGGACCCCCACCAAGAACTAGCTTAATCATCATCTAACATATCTTGTGGATTATTTTTGTATGGCAGGTAATTGCCATATTTGAAGGAATCCCAAAATCAAAATGCCCTGAAACCCATCTTAGGCCAAATCGTAAAAGGTTCGTTGGTGCACCAACGAGCTTCCTAGAGGTTAGAGAGTACACACTTGGGCATGTGAATTCCCCAATCTACCTCAAAATTGATCCCTGAAGCATAGGTATTGGTTTTAGACACCCTAAAAACTAGCAAGGTAAGTCAGGGGAGGTTAAGAGCCTCATGTTCCTAGGGATTGCGTGCCCCCATACCTAGACCCCAAACTACCTCTCACCATGGTGTATGCAAGGTGAAATCATTCCTTGTATTTTTGTGCAGCAATAGTTAGTTTACTTTTCAGTAATTTGCTTCCTTCAGGTATATGTGTTACATCTTAAGGTTTTATGCTCTCTTGTCATGTTCATATTTGAATTTTGGACCTTTTATGTGTAGGTAACTATCTTAGGACCATCCAAGAGCTTCAAAATCATCATCAAGACCACAAAAATAGTCAGTCCAGTCTTTAGAAATAGGTTTGCATGGGCCCGTGTGAATATCTTGATAGAATATAGGTTTTCACCCTAGGGTGTGAAATTCTGAAACAAACACATATTAGGAATCAAGAAAAACTAGATGACTTTGCATGTGCTTGGATGCAGGTATTGTGCTAATTCAATGGCTATCTTTCAATTCTGAGGTGAATCTCATCATTTGGGTTTGAAATCAATCTATCGCATACGCTTGTTCATTTTAGTTAGTTTTACCATCGCTTTCTAATCTAGATTTAAATTTCACAAGCATTTAATTAGATTTCCCCTTCCAAAAGCATCTAATTAGATTTCCATTTCAAAAGCATTAGCATAAATTTGATTTCGTGAGGAAGCATTTAACTAGATTTCCCCTTCCAAAAGCATCTAATTAGATTTCCATTTCAAATGCTTATAGTCTAGATTTTTTTTAGTGAGGATGCTTCTAATCTAGATTTCAATTCCAAAAGCAGTTAATTAGATTTCATTTCAAAATCAATTAATTAGGCTTCCATTTCAAAAGCATTAGACTAAATTTATTTTTGTGAGGATGCATTTAATTAGATTTATTTTGAAAAGGCATCTTAGCGTAGATTTCTTTTGAAAAGGCACTTAGTATAGTTTACTTCTAAAATAGTTTTGCACAACAAACACCACACACTCATGATCCAACATAAATAGTGTAAGGATTGGATTTCATCTCCAATCTAAATTGGATTTCATCACCAATTCAACACTCGAGTTTGGTGAGGTCAAAGTTCTACCCTCCACCGGCTCACCCCCCATTTAGTCACCATAGTATCCCCCAAGTGTGATCATTCCAGCCTTAATACCCAGATGGTCCTTCCACTTTCGAGTGTTGGTTATCCATATTTAATCACTGGAAGGTACCTTCAAAGTGGGTTAGTCTTAGAAAGCCCCTTTACCATAGGGCTTTTAAAAATAATTAGTGGGTGCAATTGATCGTTACTATGGATGCCTTAAACATGAGGGTTAAGCGAAAGCATGGGTATGCCGGTAGCACCACATTGACAGTGTGACCTCTCTTCATGAGAGTATATTGACTCATTAGAGCATTTTGAGTCTCCCCTTTTGGATACCATTTTACTGTACCAAATTCCACCTAGGTTGCCACTCACCCATTGGAAATATAGTTCTATTCTGAATGCCTTTGGGTATTGTAGAAGGTTCTATACTATGACATACCTGATTCAAAGTAGAATTCACCCATTCTCATGATTTTTTCTTAGGGTGGATACAATACTCTCATCAAAACACACAAAAATAAAAAGAAACACATTTGCTTATTTTTGAGTCTCAAAAAAGTGGTTACAACAGCATACTAAAATTGCTATAACTCACTGATTAGTTGTTCCATAGTTTCATTTCCATGCAAAACATTGCACTATCTATTTTTAGGTGGTTTGCACCCCCTAGTGCAAATTTCCTACACTCAGATACATTCACACCCCCCCATGCAAACCTAGCTTCCAGGCTACAAAATTGCACAAAATAATCCTACATAGCACATAGAGGATCTCCATAGTAGAAATCCATCCTCTGTCCCTATTTCTTGAGGTTTGCACGACCCCATGCAAATGCTCGTTATAGAAGACATTCGCACCCCTCGTGTGAACCTACTTTTTAGGTCACATATCTTCCACACAACACATAGACACCTTACAGAGCACTTATCTATCATTTGTTCCTATTTTTAGAGGTTCACATGACCCCATGTGAATATTCGATTTCAAGAGAGGTTTGCACCCCCATGTGAACCTATATTTTTAGAACAAAAAGTGTCCAAGTCAGCCACAAGCATTCCTAGAGTCTATATTTCACATATTTTGGTTGTTACCACACTACTACACACATCACCATGCCGGTTACGCGTAGTCAAATGCATGAAGCCCTTCATCGTGCCATCGAGGCTGCTCAATGGACTATCATGACCACAGGCACCTCTTCTTCTCAAACCACTGATCCACATTTCAAGTTTGAGAAGGTTGCTTCCATTGTTCCACATGATCTATTGATCGAGACCTCGGCCCCTAGCACTAGTCCTATGTCTCATGTCGCATATTCCACTCTATCTCATCTCTTGGATGAGACCTTCGAGGAGACCCCTCCTTCGGATGATCTCTCCTCTCCTAATCCCCCATCCACTTATTTGCTAGCATGTCATCTACACCCCTCCTGGTCGTCCTATGTCATTTATTGTTGCTTATGAGTTCACTCCACCTCCCTCACCATCTACCACCCATCCCTTTCTAGAGCATTCATCTCATCCACTTTTGGGGGATGACTATAATGTCATTATTTTCCAAATCATTCTTGATGTTATTACTACTATCCAGATAGTAGGTATGATCTCTACACCTCCTTCTTCTATGCCACCCCTTTCCACATCCTCCTATCACATATTGATTTCACAATAGGCCTCATCGAGCTCCTACCCCCATCTCATCCATCCTCATCATTTCCACCCCCACATTCCCAATATCCACCTTAGTACTTCCAAATACCAGCACAACATTCCTCTCATCCTTCATAACAATTTCAATAGCAACAAGTCACCCCCTCTCCACATCCACCTCCATTTACGCCCTAGTTTGCTACCCATACCCCTACTAGCTATCCACCATTCTCCTCATATGGACCCCCATCAACACCATATTCATAATTTTTCTTACCTCCACCACCTCCCTTTCGACCTCCATCATCGAACCTAGCCTATCTAGCTAATCCACCCCACTATTTGGTCCAACCTGAATCCTTACTTGCCATTCCCTCTTAGCCACCCTAGTTCTCATCCGTAGCAGCCCCATCTTCAAACCAGTTCTCTTTCACCACACCCTCATCTCTTCCACCCCCATATTCTACACCACTAGCCTTCTTTACCTCACCACCCACATGGTCCTCTACCACTACTGCTCAAGCGCAACCAACTTTCCAATATGTGCAGTAGCAGTAGGTGACCATGCCTAACCAATAGATTCCTGGGTATTATGATCAGCAACGACTACCACCCACAATCCAATATTCATATATTTCACCACATCCATCTCAGGTTCCTTTCCCACAATATCAAGCTATGTCGACACCTGATCCATAATAGGCTACTTACTATAATCAATGGGAGGAACAGTAGTTGTAATACCCACCATATTTGGGTTATTCATAGGCACCATCATAGCCACTACCTTCATCTTCATCTTCACCTCCATTTTTAGCTCCATCGAATACCACCACGATGCTCTCTAGTGAATTTCAAGCTATGCAGGAATAAATCCATACCTTGGATTTGTGCACAACTGGTTATGGGCCTCAAAAACCCACATATGATGAATTGTGCAATGAACCAATTCACCCATCTATTCCCATACATCCTTATCCTTACTGGTTTGAGATCCCTAAATTTGACAAATTCAAAAGTAAGGAAGATCCCAAAGAGCACCTTAACAATTACCATTTTTCTTGTTACCAACTTCATGGTAGTGATCCCCTTATGCTCCGTACATTCACACTTTCTCTTGGGGGACAAGCATTATATTGGTACAACCATCTACCTCATCATAGCTTATTTACATTTGAACAATTGGCCAATATCTTTCTTGAGCATTTTTCGATCAATATCAAAACCAAGACTACTTTATCATATGTCTATGATTTACACTAGTTTGATGATGAGCCCATTGCTGATTTTATCTCTCGCTAGAGAGTGGTCATTCATGATATTGATTTTACTCTCCCACCTTTAGAGCTCATCAAACTATTTACCAAGATTTGTCACAAGAAAATCTCTCAAACATTACAAATCCATTAGAGTTGAAACATTTGAGGAAGCCATTGCCCAAGCTAAGGTTATCAAGGACATCAAGGTCCACACGGGTAAAATCAAGCTCCATCCAAAGTAGTCCTACCCATCCAATTACCACTACAATCACAATCCATATGTACCACCCACTTCCAAACCACCTCATACCAATCAGGTGCTCCTAGCTTCTCCATCCCCACCACCTCAAGTCACATCATCTCAACCTCCACAATCAACACCACCTCGACCTCCCCAAAATGCATACCAAGTCAACCCTCCACCACCTTCCAATCCATACCAGGGTCGTAATCCTTGCCCTCCTCATCCACCACGCAATTGGATGCCTTTGTATGAGCCCATGCCTACCCTATTCCATTGATTATATGGTGGAGGTCTTATCACTTTACCTAATATCTAGCATCATGATCCAAATTTTCCACTCCCATAGGACCATAATCCATAGGTATTTTATGATTTCCATCACCAACATGGCCACTCTCTTGATGCATGCCATATTTTTTGCCATACCATACAAGATCTTATCGACCGTGGCACCATTCAAGTTTCTAATCCCCTCACACCACAAAATAAAAACTTGGGGATCTATCAAAATCCATTACCTGAGCATGGGGGTAATCCACCTCAATTTGATCCATGCCAAGTCAATCATGTCAATCGAGGTCCTTCTTAGTAGGGATTTGTGGGTATGATCAACATTGCAACCCGTAATCAATGCTATCCACCTCCTACTAAAGCCCAACATCCTTCAACCTCTCTTCCACTACCTGCTTCAAATCCATCGACCTCTCCACCCATTCCTCCTCCTATACCATGGAATATCATCACTATCTGTGGTAGTATTTCCCATTATCTTCGCACTACCCCTACAAGGTTATCCATCTATGACCTTCTATAGCAATCCCAACCTCATCGTGAGGCTCTCGATTCCATTCTTCGCTCTCTCGATATTGAGACTCATGATACAGATGCTTTTTCCAACTTTTTTGGTAATGTTTAGAGATGCCTACAACCTTCTATCAGCTTCCATGACCATGAAATTACTAAATTTGTAGGTGAGGGAGTGGATCCTCCATTGCATATTCAAGCCTCCATCAATATTCATCACTTATAAGCGTGTTCTCATCGACACGGGTTCATCCATCAGCATCATTTCTACCATCGCCCTTGGCCATCTTTGCCTTCCTCCTTCTCATCTCACTACTCCTTCTATGGACCTTCGAGCTTTTGATGGCTCTATGCACCCTACCATTGGTACCATTGTCCTTCCCATCAAGGCTGGTGCCAAAACCATTTCCACTCTCTTCCATGTTATTGAAGGTGAGATGCAGTATAACATCCTTTTGGGATACCCCTGGATTCGAGACATGCAATGTGTCCCCTCCACGCTACATAATTGTATCAAATATGTCCATAATGGCTTGGTCCACTGCATCCCCACTGATGGTGACCCATTTAAATTTTGTAATATTATCACCCTTCCACTAGGTCTACCCTTATCATCTATGCAATTTGCTCCCACCCCATGTCGTTCTTTAGATACCACCTATCCATCACCCTCACCTTCACATTCCACACCCGATCTGAGTAACATTGCATCATCATCATAAAATCCTCCTTAGCCTCCTAGTGCTCCTACTATTCCTACATTCTCACATCGTCCATATTCATCCTCTACACCACTTCCCCCATTCACATTTTTTGCTACACCTTCTCTAGCATCCACATCCAACAACCCTCCTATTCTTCCTACTCCACCTTCATCCTCCTACCTCTTTGTGCCCCATTTTGCATGGGCATGGGTAGTCCCCAACCCACCAGTCACATCTTCTATTCCAACCTCTCAATTCACCCATGCAGATCATCCCATCATTAGAACACCTATTGAATGCTATGAGTGGATACAGAATGCCACTCAACTTGATGACTAGTTAGCTCAATCAGATCCTCCAAATTCATCCAATTCACCCCCCACTCCACCTACACCCATTTTTCCATCATCTCCACCACCCAAGGGGTCCTCCCCTCAACTTGAGCGTACGACCCCTCTTCATGTCTCTATACTCATGACCACACCTAGTCTCGGTGAGTATAACATACGTAATGCTCGGGTTATTTCCCCCACCATCTAGTCCACCCGTGACTTTGGATGACCTCATGATATGCCCTTGACTATTGGGGTAGTTTTTCCTCTTGGTCCACCTGAAAATTGCACAAATTTCATATATGGGGGACTTGACTCATCCATAGAACCTCCAACACCTCCACCACCACAAACTAGATTTTGCGGTAATCTTGACCACATGTCCAATCCTAATTTTTTCTTGGCATTATCTTTGCATGTACAACTGGCATGGTTATGGTCTAGGGATATATGAATAGGGGTGTCGCACCCTCATCAATCCTCCCTTATGCAAACCTACCGACCAATCTAGAATTTGTTACCATCCTACAATAATCAATACCCTCGAGAATGATTTGCATAATCTTGATCTTGATCCCCTTGAGGTCCTTTCTAATGATGAATTTGAGCTTAATATCTCGATAGATAGTTCATCCCCTCATTCCACAATCGATATTCCATCTACTTTCTTTCATCCATCTCCACCCCATGAACCCCTCTCTTCTTTAGAGGTTGAAGCCCTTGCTCACCAATTCACTGACCTATCACTCGATCCACCCTTATCAGTTGATCCACCTTCTTCACCTCCACCAACTATTCCATTTATTCCCCTTCATGAGAGAGCACCAATTTGAGGCCCATATTCTCATGTTCCCCTTCCCCACCTATTGTGTTACACCCATGCCATCACCAACCATTTCTAGATTCATTACTATCCTCCTCTGATTCATCACCACCTTCATATCCCACCTCCACCATATCTAGCATCTCTATTAACATGATATTTGTTGACTTATATGCTCCACTATGATATCCAAACCATCCTAATTACATTCCACCTCCTATCATCGACTTCATCACTTTTGATGACATCTCCTCCACACCTTCACCCACTAAATTCCTTCCAACACCTCAATTGCTATGATATGCTAATGCACCTTTGCCCTATGTTATCACCTCATCTCCCATGGATTAATCATACAGATATTTATCTAGATGATGAATTCAAGCTCCTCGAGGCCATTGATGACCTTCATCTCATCCCCACACCCACCCAACTTCATGATGGTTCTCACATGCTTGTCGAGGACACTATCGAAGTTGACATTGGTAATGACCCTGATCACCCTCACATTGTCTACCTTACCGCTAGCCTTTCCGATGATGAGTGCATACTTTTCACGAATTTCCTTAGGCACTACATAAAGGTGTTTGCATGGTCCTACATGGATATTCCAGGCCTTGATCCATCGTTAGTTGTGCACAACCTAGTTCTTGATGACAATGCCAAACCTATTAGACAAAATTTGCACTGCATGCACCCTACCATTGCCCTTATGGTTAAAGAGGAGTTACAAAAACTCCTCGATGTGGATTTCATACAGCCTATCGATTACCCTAAGTGGGTTTCAAACATGGTTCCCCTCGAAAAACCCAAGGGGGGTATCCGTATTTGCACTGATTTTAAGGATCTTAACAAAGATTATCCCAAGGATAATTTTCCACTCCCTAATATTGACACATTGGTCGATGCTATAGTTGGACACAAAATGCTATCACTCATGGATGGTTTTTGGGTTACAATAAAATTCATGTCAATCTAGATGATCAACATAAGACCTCTTTCACGACCCCCTAGGGAACATTTTGTTACAAGGTCATGCCCTTTGGCCTTAAGAATGTTGGGGAAACTTACCAATGTGCAATGACATACATTTTTCATGATCTTATGAAAAACCATTGAGTACTATGTCGACGATATTATATCCAAATCCAAAACTTGTGGTCAACATATTGAGGACCTTCACCAAATCTTTGATCGCCTATTGGAACATAATGTCATATTAACTCCAAAAAAATGTATATTTGGTGTTACCACAAGAAAAATCTTGGGTTTTATTGTTTCACAAAGCGGTATCAAAGTATATACCCTAAATGTACAAACTATCATTGACATGCATCCCCCTACGAATCTTAAGTAGCTACGCATCTTGCAAGGAATAATTAAATCCATTCGGTTATTTATCGACCAACTTTCTGATAAGTTTTAGTCGTTCAATAATATTATTCAAAATGGGGTCCCTTTAAAATGGGATGATAAATGTCAAATCGCTTTTGATACCATCAAATAATACCTGACATATCCACCTATTCTATCACCATCCCATCCAAATCAACCTTTTCATATTTACATTTCTACAACCGATGTTGTGTTGTGCACATTCCTCACTCAAAATAATGAAATTAATCAATAACATGTCATATACTATATCAGTTGCATATTGATTAGTTACAAGATACGATATGCCTAAATAGAAAAAAATTACCTTGTTGTTGTATTTACCACACAAAAACTATGATATTACATGTTTAACCACACTACCTCAGTAGTTTCCCATGATAATCCACTCTTCTACATGATGGGTAAGAGCTACCATAATAGTCATACAACCAAATGGATCATGCTTCTCATGAAATTCAATCTCAAATTCATTAGTCAAAAATTCGTCAAAGGTTAAGTCATTATTGATTAGCTAGTTTATGCCTCTTTACCAAGTGATACCCCATGCTACTGAAGCTAAAGAATTTGTGGAACCTAAATCAACCACTAACTTAACCTTCTTTTTTGATTGCTCTCATTTTGAGCATGGATGGGGTGTAGGTATAGTCTTTTTCACTCCGAAGGGAGCCACTCCATTTTTCTTTCAAATTAGGCTTTTCTTGTACCAATAAAATTTTTAAATATGAATCTCTCATCCTTGGCTTAAAATAGTAATCTCAATGCATATTCTATGTCTGGACATATATGGTGACTCATTTCTCATTGTGAATCAAATTAAGGGAGAATGGAAATGTCATTGCCCAGTCCTTCAGTGGTACAAATAGGTCACTGAACACTTGTTGATCCATTTTGAGTGGTATTACATCACTACTACTCCCCATTCTATAAACTCTTTTGCAGATGCTATGGATTCCCTAGGCTCACTCATTCCATAAAATCCTATTTTTGATACAACTCATGTGTCCATTCACACCCTTTTCCATTATACCATTTCTACCAACCTGTATTCTCATGATGATGGTATCAATATCATTGAATTTGAACCACATGAACCATGGTTTTACCAAGTAAAATATTACATTAAGCTCAGTATTATCCTACCTGATATAAATCATACTCATAAAAAGACTTCAAACTATGTGCAATTCACTATATATTACTAGGATATTTCCTTTAAAAGAAAATTTACGACATCTTATTATGCTATATTGAACCATTCGAAGACCAAAACATCATCCAAGGGGCTCATGATGGTACTTGTGGTAGCCATTTTAATGGTATGGCCATTACCAAACATATTTTGCAAATGGGCTATTACTAGCCCACAATAAAACAAGATTATTGTGTGTAGACACACAAAAGTTACACATTGCTATTTCTACATATCTATAGGTGATTCCAAACATCCCTAGGCTATTGTAGACTAGTGTAGTCATGTGTATACATGCATAGACATGCGTAGACATGTGTAGACACACATAGACATGCGTAGACTTCCATAAGTTCACCATAGTAATGTGTAGACTTCCAAAAATTGCTTTCAGGTCCAAAACCCTAATAAGTCCACAAAACCACATTTTATGCATCAATATACCTTTAGATGGCAACCGAGGTGATGCATATCCCATTTACACTCAATTGACACCACGAGGTATTAATTGGTAAAATCAATTAAAATTCAATTATCAAATTCTAATTTAATTTTGACTTCACTTAAGCCCCTTTTTAGGGTAAATTTAGATTAATTTAATCTTAATTCATAATTAGTGTTAATAAAATCCTCCCACATGTGCCAATTTAGGGTTTTCTAGGGTTTTCTTTTAATCCTCCCCTAAAAATTCTTAAGGCTTAATTAGGATTAACACTAATCCTTCCTCACACCTGTGTGAGGATAGGATATTTCCTACTTAGAATGATATGCTTCCACATATCATTTCTTAACCTAACCCTAGTCAGAACCAAACCTAGGTTTAGTCTATCTACCCCCCCTGCACCTTTCATTTGTCTATAAATTGTGGGTCCTAAACCCCTAATTAAGTTTGATTACCTAATTGAACAAAGTATAATTACTCTGCTGAAATGGAAAGCCAACATTGAATAGTTACTTTCCAATGCACACAGTCAGATTATGATAGCACACAAAGGCACTCCAGCTACCTTAGGATCGATCTACTAGAGATATTTCACTAGAAGAGCATCACAACTCAAATCATACCATGCCCTATGAATCTGGTTCTAATTCATAAATCGGGTCATGAATCACATATGCAAGCCCAAAATCACACCAAATTTGGGAGGTAAGCTTTGTTTCAGTCTATAATTACCTTCCTCACATTTTATTTAGAGTTATGTTATATTTTTATAGTCATTTTATCTTCTTAAATATGGGGCCTGACTAGGGCAAGCCCCCCAACGTATTGACCTTTTCTTGTAAGTTTATTTCAGGTTGTGCAATAGATTTGAAAGAAAGGAACACCAACAAACAACAACCCAATGGTGGCCCGCATACAATGAATCCCACCTACACTGAGGGACATCAGAAGGAGGCGTTAGGCCTATATTTTTTTTTATGAAAATAAAAGGGGAAAACTCTCTCTATTTGTAATCAATACAAATTTGATAATGAATAAAGCATATGTTTCTCAATGAATTTTTTTATTTACATGTTGTTAGATCAAATATCAACTTTTGGTCATTTCATTTTGGCATGCCTAGTGGGAATCCCACAATGGATAGTGCTAGGTTTAGTTTCCTTATAAATTTAACATTATCCTCTATTTTTTTGTATTATAGGTACCAAATCTATTGTTCACAAAGACCTCCCAAAGCACTAGGACCCCTCCTAGGCCCTCATCTTTCTTATTTTAAGCCTCTACACCTTATTCATGATCCATCCTATGATTTAGGTCAAATTCGTGACCTGGGTCATGATTTGAGCATAAACACATTCAAAACCCCCAAATAAGCTAGGGCAACCTCCTCAGGGTCTAAATAAACCCCTTATAGCATCAAAATACAGGTATCTTCCCTTATTCTACCTCTATTGTGAGTTTTGGATACAAAAATGTACTAGATTAGTGTAATTATCATTACTTAAGGTAGTCTTGCTTTCATTACGAAGTTGTTAAAGCATTAGGGTTTCTAGAATTTTTAGGACCTGCAACTTTCCAGCAAGTTCATAAAATCTATTTCTCAAATAATCTTGCATATGTCCTTGTATCTTACATGTAGCACAACCCTACATTGATTCAATTTCATTAATAGCTTTCATTGTTAGAAATAACTATACATGTTCAAGAAAATCAGGGTTTCTAATCCCCTATTCCATTTCTGAAATATCTTTTCATTCTAACAACAAATTAAATTTCCTAATCCCTTATTCGTTTGTTTGAGAGAAATTTTTGTATTCAAAATTTCAACTTAGGGTTCTAATCCCCTCCACTCCATACACATGGATAGTTTGTTTATATGCTTTCGAAAGTAGATTAGTTTGATTTTGAAAAGGCATTAGGGTTAGTTTCTTTTGAAAAGGCAAGTAGCTAGTTTCTTATCTTGAATACATCGATAGTGAAACACAAATCCACACACACTCAAGTGGTACTTAAACAAGTGGTGATATTGGATTTCATCCCCAATCCATTGCTCGATACTAGTGCTGGCAGATTTTTACCCTCCACCAGCTCTCAACCCCCCTAAACACCTAGTAGCCCCATAGGAGAGATTATCTGGATTTCATCACCAGAAACCCCCTACTCTTGTGATTGGGCCCTAGATTTCATCACCAATAGTTACCTACAGAGTGGAACAGGATTAGTGCCTTCATCCACAAGGCTTGTATAATTTGTGGAATTGGTAACTGTCATTCTTGACTAAGCTTACCTGAGGGTGAAGCGAAAGCATGGGGTTGTTGACCATGCCTAGCATATCTCATACAGTGCCACCTCTTCTCGTGAGAGGATATTAGTAGACTCATTTTAGTATAGTAAGTTCCACACCTTTAGGTTACCATTTTATTGTGTCTTTCATACAGGTCACCATTCGCACATTGTGGTACCATTCTATCTTGTGCATATTTGGGTGTTGTAGGAGGTTTTTTATTGACGACATCCCTAATTTTCTAGATTATTCACATCATTACCCATGATTCTCCATAGGGAGTAACAACATTACAACACACAAAATGAACAAAACACTCATTTTCTTAGCATTTATATTTTATTCTGGTCTACCATTATTTGCATGATCACAGATCGGTCTCAACACATTACACCACATATTTTGTTGCTACACATGGCATGTCATTTAATTCATATTTACATTAGATACAGTTAAGTCCACATCACACAAGATTTATTCCTAAATCCCATTCACACATGCCACTATGCTTGTGGTCACCCGTAGTAGAGTGCGTAAGCAATCAAAATTGATGGAGGAATGGCCACCCCCTTCCTCTAGTTAGCCTACTCTTACGCCTTTGCTCATGATGGGTAAGATAATAGACATCTAATTCATGCATAGAATCTGATGTACCATTCACACACATGACACCTCATGATGAGACATCAAATTTGAGTAAAATTCTTGCTACTTCACTCGTAGAGGATTAACTGCTCTTTACAGTCCCATCCTCACCTAATCCCTTGAACATGTTCTATGATAATGTAATCTATATAGCATTGGGATAGTCTCCTCCAACATTCACCATAGATGAGGAGGTCATACCTACATCATCCACCTTTGCACATCCCTTTTTCTAGAATTTATCTCAATCCTTATTTGAGAATGATTCCTCCCTTTTAAACCATACCCGTCCTAAGGTTGCATCATTCACCCCTACCATAGGAATGGTGTCTGACCCATCCTCATCCACTGTAGGAAGCCAGATTCCATCCTTCCAAGCTGCACAATAGATCCCTACCCAAAAAGAACCGTAAGCATTCCCTAAAACCTCATGCTCATACTCCTCATAAGAGTACCAACCATCCTCTTCCCAAGAGCCGTTCTTCACCATATCGAAGGGTACTTTCCAATAGCCTCTTCAGAAGCAAGATATGCAAACCCAACTAGGAGTATACACTTACACTTTTCCCTCAACCCAAGCTCCTATCTCGATAGCTTATCCCACCTTTTCAACAACATTACCACCTATATCATAGGTATCCAAAGTGCATGACAACCAACCCTTGGATCCACCTTTGCCTACGATGACATTTAGGATACCGCCACCTATTACTTTCCAATTTTTCCCTACCCATATCCATCCAACCTATGGACTGACACCAGTAGTGTATGCACCTACTCAACCAAACTATTCCATACAATTTAGCTTCTCTACTTCCTACCCTCTAGGGTAGAGACTAATCCTATATTTTGATACCTCATCTTGACCACCTCTATCACCAGTAGCACCAACACCTACATTACCACTGACTACACCTAGCTTCTTTACTCCTCTACCAGTTTGGTCATCACCACCTACGGTCCAATCGGTATAGTAGGCCCCAAACTAATAAGTACCTGTTCTACAACCATATGCCTCATAGTCATAGTAATATTATCCTCAAAAGATGCCTACTCCACAACCTAGTGTGCCTATAGACACTACAAAACATATCACATAGTACCCACCTTATCACGATCAAGCACAATAGTATTCATCATAATATTGTAAAGAACAACAATACTAGTATCCATTGGATCCACAAGGTTAGCCTATAATAGCCCAACCTTCGACTCCCATGACACCTAAACTTCAACTCTTACGAGATGAAGTTAAAATATTGAACCTACTCACCTCTATCTATGGGCTACAAAAGCATTTTTATGATGAATTGTGCAATGAGCCAGTACATCCATCCGTTCCTATCCCTCCTTATCACCATCGCTTCAAAATATCAAAATTTGACAAGTATAGAGGCAAGGAATATCCTAGAGAACATGTGAGCAACAATCACTCATCTGGTTACGAACTTCATAGTAGTAATCTTCTTATGTTGTGTACCTTCTCCCTATCCCTCACTGGGCTAACCTTGGATTGGTACAACATGCTACCATGCCATAGCTTGTACACCTTTGAATAGCTGGCCAATTCCTTCTTAGAACACTTTTCCATCAACATCAAGAAAAGACCACATTTTTTGATGTCTATGCCTTACAACATGAATATAACAAACCCATAACTAAGTTTGTCATCATATGGAGAGTAATTATTCATGATATTTCCCATAGCCTCCCCACCTTGGAGCTTGTGACTCTCTTTTCCAAGAGTTACCACAAACATATTTCCACATCCCTACAACTTCATCAAAATTACACTTTTGAAGATGCTATATCACAAGTGAAAGTGATTGAAGATATTAAAGTGTAATCTATGAATATTAAGTTGAGAGCCAAAACCAACTACAACTCCAAATTTCGCTTCAATAGACCTGCACCCACTCAACCTTAGCCATGACCACAACAAACCAACCAAGTTGTAGTTGCTACCCTAGCACTAGTACCGACTCCTCCACCCTATACGCCATAATCACAAACACTCCAATCTACTATGCCTACCCCACCTCGACCATAGTAGTACCATGGTATGCACCCACAGGGTCCACCACATAACTTTACAACTTTATCTAAACCATTACCAGCCCTATTCCATAGATTGTATGAGGGTAACCATCTTATTCTACCCAACATATGCCCATTGGATCCAAACGCACCCAAATATTGTGACGACAAAAAATAGTTCTTTTATCCCTTTCATAGGTAGTGTGGCCATAATATTGATTCATGTCACTCCTTTCATGGACAAGTTCAAGACCTAATCGATAGGGGTATTATTCAGGTAGAAAACCTGCTAGCCCCACAAAACCAAAACCTAGGGATCTTCCAAAACCCTCTACTAGATCACAAAGGACCCAATCCCCCTAGACCTCAAAATAATCCTCTAATGCCTCCTCGCCAAGTCAACAATGTCCAGCATGATCCTCCATCATACAAAGTAGTAGGCATGATCAACCTTACTACAAGAAACCAATGGTACCCATCACCCCAGACAACACCTATTATTTCTCCTATCTAGTTTATGTCCCCGTAAACACCATAAAGGTCTAACACCATACTGCCACCAACTCAAAATGTGATTACCATCTGTAGTAGTCTAACCCATCAACTATGCAATGCCCCCACGTAGTTATCTATATTTGACCTCTTACAATAATCTCAACCCCATCATGAGGTGTTGAATGACATCCTATGTTCCATTGAATTATAAATACATGACACAAATACTTTTGTTAATTTTGTAGGTATCATCCCATGATGCCTTCAACCATCAATTAGATTTCACTACCATGAGATAATGAAACTCATTGGTGAAGGAGATGACCCTCCCCTCCACATACAAGTTAATATCAATGGCATTACCTACAAGCGGGTACTAATTGACATAGGATCATCCATCAGTATCATATCAACAATATCCTTACATCACCTACACCTCCCTCCAACACATTTCACCACACCTTCCCTAGACCTACACACTTTTGATGGTTCCATGAGACCTACCATAGGATCCATAGTTATGCCCATTCATGTAGGAATCAATACGATCCCCATCCTCTTCCACATCATTCAAGAAGAAATGCAATACAATATTCTCCTTGGTCATCCTCAGATCAGAGACATGAAGTGTGTCCCATACACATTGCATCATTGCCTCAAGTACATCCATGATAGACCCATTCATTGTGTCCCAGTCGATGGAGATTCCTTTAAGTTTTGTAATGTCACAGACCTTCCCCCTATGAATTCATTCTCATCTTCTCAACTTTTCCTTATATATTCCCACCAGTCAGTAGGAGCATCGACATCCTCACCAATTTTCACCTTAACATCCCAATGTTCATCGACAATACAAGCCTTGATATCTGCACCATTAACATCATCTACTAGAGGACCTAAAGTTGATACTATGCCTTCCCCATCACCATCCTTATGGCATCCACAACCTTCTCAACCTCTACCATTCCAATTTCCACCCACGATGCTGCAACCACCATTACCACCCATTACACAACCAACTACATTACTTCCCTCACCCTTGCATATGGAAACCCTTATCCTTCCTACACCATAGACACCGCCCATTCTCTTCTAACCAAAACCTAATACATTCACCTCTTCGTGAATTCCTACACCTGCATCAATGTCATCCCCTACATAGAACGAACAACCTATTAAACCCACAACAACCAAATATCATGAACTTGAACAGCCAAAACCCAGCTTGGGTAAACAACCTCCACACCCTTCGACTGCCACCATTAGATAATCCCAACTTTCTTCTTCATCATATGATTCAGATATGCCACCTCAATATCTAGAGTGTGCTGCATTGTGCATATCCATATTCATGATGAGCAATGACTTAGGAGACTATAACATGTTTTATGCCCATGTATGTGACACCCCTATCCAATCTACCCAAGATTTTGGTTGTCCCTCAACCGTGGTATTGACTATTGGAACTATCATATAGCTAGGAAGTCCTAAAAACCACACCAACTTTGTGTATGTGGGAGTATATTCCTAAATCCCCTCACCAACTTCTCCACCATCACAATCTAGCTTGGGTGATGCAATCACACACCTAGCCAACCTTTAATTTGCCTTGCACTACCTACAATGCTTTCATTGGATGGGTTTGGACTAGGTTGTTATGAGCAAGGGCTATGTACACCCATTAACCCTCATATCTGATCACCTACCAACAAAACTAACCTAGGTTATCGCTCAACTATTGTCTACATGTTAGAATATGATATCTAAGATCTCTCTTTACATACTCCTCTATGTCCAACACACATCTTGGAAGAATACATTGACATGGATATACTAGAAGACACGCCTTCACCCACATCAACTGTCACTGTCCCCTATGATTTCTTATAAGAATCTCCCATGTTGGATACCTCTTTGTTCTGTGATGTTTAGCTATTGGAAAAAAACTTTTCTACTTTATCTCTAGCTACACTGCCAATAGAGTCAAATGCACTCTCGTGTGATCCACCACCTATAGAGTTGGATCCAGTGCCACCTGAACCACCATTGATATGATTGCCAGTATTCCTACCTATACATAGATAGTTACAGAGATCCACCTATCATCCTAATTCACCACCAGTCATCCTATGCCTCCCTTAAGTCTTTTGGGATACACACAACCTATCCAAATTCCATCACCAGATTCTACCCCACCTACTTTACCTATAGCATCGATTAATATGGTTGAGATAGATTTATGTTCTCCCCTCTATTACAGCCATCAACAGATTTGAGACAATACCCTAAACCCAAAATTTATCGATCTCACACACATTTCACACATACCAACACCTGGAGACTTTCTTCACTCTCCTCACATTTGTGAATGGCAAATACCCCTTCCTCATCCACGTCACACCAAATCCCTCAAGTCCATCACATGGGAATTTACATAGATGATGAATTTGAGTTTAGTGAGGCCATCGACGACTTCAATATCACCCATATTTATGAATAGTTGCATAATGAATCTCGCATGCTAATCGAAGACACAATCAACGTAGACATCGATGATGATCCAAAAAATCCACACATCCTCAAACTAGTCTCCATCCTATCACCCGAGAAGTGCATCATCTTCATGAAATTCTTATGCAAATATATAAAAGTGTTCGTATGGTCTTACAAAGACATGCTAGGACTTGACCTTACCATGGTAGTGCATAATCTTATCCTAAATCCCAATGCCAAACTAGTGTGAGAAAAATTGTGATGCATGCATCCAACTATCACATTGATAGTAAAATTTGAGCTTCAAAAGCTCCTAGTTGTTTATTTTATAATACCCATCGACTATCCCAAGTGGGTATCCAACATGGTACCTATCCCTAAACCATTTTGTGATGTTTGTGTCTACACAAACTTTAATAACCTAAACAAAGCTTATCCCAAAGAAAAATTCTCGTTACCCAACATTGATTCCCTGGTCAACTCCATCGTAGGTCACAAAATGATTTCCCTCATGGATGGATTTTTTGAATATAATAAAATTAGGACCAACCCAGCAAATCAACACAAAACTTCCTTCACAACACCCTAGGGGAATTTTTTCTACAAGGTCATGCCCTTTGGATTTAAAAATGCTGGGGCAACCTATCAACAAGCCATGACCTACATCTTTCATGACCTAATGACATCATAGCCAAATCAAAGAAATGTTTTTATCATCTCGAATATATTTGCCAAATTTTTGATCGACTACTAGAACACAACGTGTGCCTCAATCCAAAAAAGTATGTGTTTGATGTTACATATGGAAAGATACTAGATTTCATTATCTCCCAATGAGGCATTGAGGTTGATCCTAGCAAGGTGAAAGCCATCATCGATATGCCTCCTCCTACTACCTTGAAGCAATTACACAACTTACAAGGCAAGATCACCTCTATTCATAGATTTATAGCATAATTATTAGACAAATTCCAACCATTCAATCATCTCCTACAAAAAGGAGTACACTTAAAATGGGATAAAAACTGCCAAGATGCATTCAATGCTATTAAAACTTACCTCACATCACTGTCAATTATGTTACCACCACACCCACAATTACCATTGACTCTATAAATCTCGACCATAGATCTTGCACTAGGTACACTCCTAGAAAATAAAAATGCTCTCGACAAAGAGCAGGCTATCTACTATATCAGCCATACATTAATTAGTTACAAAATGAGATATGGATACATGGAGAAGTTATGCCTAGCAGTAGTATTCACCACCTAGAAGCTAAGATACTACATGTTAAACCACACAACTTTTTTCATCGCCTGAGATAATCCCCTATAGTATATGATGAACAAGAGTTATCACAACTCACACATAGCTAAATGGATCATGCTCCTAACTAAGTTCAACCTAGAATTTGTATCTCAAAAGTCTATCAAAGGGCAATTCATTGCTGACCAACTGGCTAAACCCCTATAATTGACAACCAACCCTTACTCATCCAACTCCCCGATGACTCTATATTTCACATAACTGAATATGAGGAGTACATCAAACCAAAATTTTTGGCTGACCTCACTATGTTCTTTGACGGGTCCAGGTGTCTCCACGCTAGGGGTGTAGGCATTTTTTTCTTTACACCTAAAGGAGAACCACTCTCATTTTCATTCAAACTTAATTTTCCTTGTACCAATAACAATGTAGAGTACAAAGCCCTAATCTTAGGACTAAAATAAGCACACACTATGCACATAAAGCATCTTCACATCATAGATGATTCATGCTTGATTGTCAATCAAGTGTAGGAACTTTGGCTATGCAATTGCCTAGTCCTCTAGCAATACAAGAAGATCGCCCAACAAATCTTATCCTAGTTTGAATACTATTACCTTGAAGCAGCAATGTGCTCATAAAACCATTTTTTAGACACCATGGCCTCCCTAGGGTCTCTTATCTTGCAAAATCCAATGTCCAGCATGACATCTATAACCATTCACACACTTACACAATATTCTATATCACCCACACCCCCAACAGATGATGGTGGTGTATATGTGGTAAACATTGAACTCACAACCCATGGTTCTTACAGATCAAAAAATACATCAAACTAGGTTTCCTACTGTGTGATCTACCCTATGCCCAACACCGAAACTTTAAATAAAGAGTGATATGCTACACCTTATTGGGGGACATCCTTTACCATCGTATCTATGATGGTATACTCTTGTGTTGCCTAGAACCACAAAAATCACAATAGGTTGTATAAGAAACCCATGACGAAACTTGTGGTGGCCATTTTAGTGGCATGGTGATTACTAAATGCATCCTCTATATGGGCTACTACTAGCCTAAAATGGAGCAAGAATATTGCGAGTATATTAAATGTTGCATCAAATGCCAACAACATGCCAACTTAACACATTTACCATCCCAAGCACTTCAACCAATCCAGTCCATGTGGCCCTTCTCCTAATGGGGCTTGGATCTAATTGGAAAAATTACACCTACATCCTCTAGCAATCATAAATTTATCATTACAACAATATAATATTTTACAAAGTGGGTTGAAGCCATCCCACTGATCCAAACTACAAGAGCCAAAATCACAACATTCATCATGGAGCACATCATATGCCGCTTCAAAATTTCCTCCCAGATAATTTTAGATAATGGGAAATATTTCAAAAAAAAAACTGTCTGAGATATATGCAACATATTTCACATACATCATAGCTTTTCAACCCCATATTACCCTTAAGGAAATGGCTAAGTTGAAGCCACTAACAAAACCATCCACTCTATTATATGTAAAACTATAGCCAAATATCACTGGGACTGGCATAACCAAATTCCCCTAGCCTTGTGGGCCTATCCTACGAGCATTCATACTTCCACTAGGGCAACATCATTTTCAATTATCTACAATGTAGAGGCTATCATGCCCATCAAGCTAGAGATACCCTATTTATGAATATCCATGAAATATTTCATTGACGATGACTTTGCTTCCCAAGCTCATCTAGATCAGCTAACACTCCTTGATGAACATCATATCCATGCCATCGAGCACACACAAGTATATCAAGATCACCTTCGTCATGCCTACAATAGTAAGGCACATCAACATGAATTTAAGATCGATGACTTGGTTCTCAAATAGAACCAGCAAATCACAAGTTAGCCTCACCAACAATGTGATAAATTCACCCCAAACTGGTTGGGTCCATTTATTATCACACACAAATATGGTTCAGGAGCATATCATTTGGTAAATCTTGAAGGCTTTAATGATCCTAAACCCATCAATATCTTGCATCTACGTGATTTCAATGCATGATTCATAAACACAGTCACCATCACAAGTGTCACATAGTATTAGAAATAAATCATTAAGCACATCACTGAGTGAATTTGTTATTTATGCTTTATTATTTCTGTATACATGTACATTTCACCTTTCTGCCATTTTTATGCTCAAGGTATTTATTTTTCCTTTTGTGGGACTCACATCATCAATATGAAATCACTATAATAGCATCACCTACAACCATGCAGGACCATCTACAATCACAGTAAAAATCCATTACATTGGTTGATCTCGCCCAACCACCAGCCACCCTTCATGCAAGGTGCTCCTCACACTCGCCTCGATTAGGTCACCACACTTCACCTAAAAATTGTTCCCCTCGTTAGCAAGGCTCATCCTATTCACCACACTCTAGAAATAACCATATCACCATGTCCTCTTTCGATGACAAAGAGGAATCCACCTGACCACAAGCACAAGGATCATCCTCCCATTTGTTTCATGATCTCAGACATCACTATTCACCTCCAAGTCATCCATAACATCCCATAGGATCTTATAACCCACATAATAGGGAGTACGCACCTCATTAACCTTACCCTACATTTCTACTAGCTCTCCTTCCCAATGGTGAGTCTACCTATGTCTAGGATCTTCAAGCTTGTGTAGCCCAAGATACTCCAGCCGATCATGCAAACATCCCTCTTTCTCATTCATGTCATTGCCCAGGGCCATCGCCTATGCCACTGGTCCTCAAGACACCACCTTCACCACTACGAGGCTTACCACCCCAACAAATCTTATAATCACCATAGTCATTTCATTTCGTTGCTTCCTCATCATAGCCCTATCATTTTCTACCATGCATTGAGCTATTCCATTTGCCTTAGAATCTCGATCACCCTCTTCCCCAATACCATCGCTACCACACCATAAGATACAACAACTTATCTCCTATATCAAATCTCTGGAGTTGTAGATGATCCACTACCATTGCCACATTCACCCATGGCAGTATTCCATGACCCATCCATCCTCACCACCATGTAGATCCCTTCCCCAACCTTGAACTCGACCCATGCCAGAACCTAGACCCATGCCTCCATTACCAAAACTTCTTTCACCTAGACCTTGCTCACCTCCACCAGAGCCATACATCTATCCTATGCCTATTCTACATACACCACTATCTAAAATGTTCCATCATCTCATGCATCAAGATCTTATTGACCTACCTGAGATTTGACCTACTAACCCCTCACATCCTAATCTGTGCAATTACAATGAGAATAAATTTTGCATCTATCATCACCAACCATGTCATGATATCAAATAATGTAGATCATTCAAAACCCTAGTGCATAACATGTTACACGATGAGCGTACCCCATCACCAGAGCATTCTTTCCCATTTAGCCGACTTGTCAGTCCTCTGTGCCATGTCACTCCTAGGACTTTACCACCCTGTAGTACCCTAATAGCGCCCACCCTCTACATTCATAACATTGCACTATGGCTCTAGCTATAACTTTAGCCATGTCATCACTTCACCATACCACTCCTACCTAGATCTACACCATTTTTCCTGACAGTAGTGTTAGTTACTCGTATTCTTCTATCTTATTCTTCTACTTCTTACATACATTTATTTATTTCTTCTCTTCTATCATTACTAGTTGTTGGTGATCCCCTTACCTTAATTGGTCACCAAAGTCTATTTCTTCTCACTTCTTCCACCTATACATTCCACTTTCACATCATCTTTCTTCTTGGCAACTATTACATACACTTATACAGCTCACAAGCTTATACATCTACTACACACACACCCCACACACTGGGGAAACCATGATCATGGCATCGTATTTTTTTTCATCATTACATACTTCACTCATCTGTAAATAGGTTCTTCTAAAATTCTCCTTCTAAACTATTGGCAATTTTGGGTACCTTGGGTTCATTGCCTTTGCTCTAAGTATAGATGTTGTCATTGATGTCAAGAAGGTCTTGAAGCAATTTGGTTTGATTTCAAAGAATATGTCTTGATGAAGGTTTCAGCATGGACAGTGAGTTTCCAAGAAGATCAAGGTAGCCCAGTTGCAAAAAGTTCAAGAAAAAGACAAGTAAGAAAAATTATGTAGGTGGCTGGAAAAATTGTCATGATTTCACGACATGTTTGAGGAGAGAGAAAGTTCGGGCAAATGTGTCACGATTTTGTGACATGCGGGAAGGCAGAGACGAAGCAGGAAAAATTGTCACGATTTCATGACATGTCGCATTTTCATGACTCGGACAGTGCAGGGAGGCAGAGAAATAAAAGTGTCATGATTTCATGATATTATGCAAAGGAGGCTATACGGACAGAAAAATGTCATGATTTCATGACATGTTGCAGAAGAAAGAGTCCGCAGTGTGATCTGTCGTGATTTCACGACAAGATTGAAGAGAGAGAAAGTGATTCAAGAACTTTCATGATTTTGTGACATGATGCAAAGTTCCAAGTAAGGGTTGTCACATTTTCGTGACATGCTGCAGAGGTCGAGTTGAGGACTATCGTGATTTTGTGACATGCAACAAAGGGAAGATCCTGAAAGGAGAAGCGTCATGATTTCACGATAGGCAATAAATAAAATGTATGAAAGCTAGAATTGTCGTGATTTCACGACAGGCAGTAGAGAAAGCTTTCGAAAGCTGAAAGTGTCATTATTTTGTGACAGGCTACAAAGAAGTTGTACGGATGTAGAAAGTATCATGATTTCATGACAGATTGAGTTGGCAGCTTGCAGTTAGAGAAAGTGTCACAATTTCATGATAGAATCAGTTAGCAAGTCTTAAGTAGAAGAAGCGTCATGATTTCATGATGAATTGAAGAAGGAAGAGCTTGAAGGTGAAAGCGTCGTGATTTCATGACATGTTCTAGTTTTGTGGGCATATGGCAGAAAAGAGCTTAAGACAGCGAAAGCGTCGCGATTTCGTGACATAGTTGTAGATGATGTTAGGAGAAGCAGATGTGTCATGATTTCATGACAAAAGCTGAGAGGAAGGCATTGTAGACTAAAGCGTCATGATTTCATGACAAAGTGAAGATGACGTCAACAAAAATCATAAGTGTCATGATTTCATGACAAAAGCTGAGAAGAAGGCCATGAAGACTAAAGCGTCATGATTTTGTGACAGAAGTAAGATGACATCAGCAAGAGGCAAAGGTGTCACGATTTCACGACAAAAGCACAAAGGAAGTCGACAAAGGCCAAGGTGTCACGATTTCATGACAACAGGCTATAGAAGGTGTACGGCTATAAAAATGTCACGATATCATGACATGTTGAAGTTTCACGCTAGAAGCTATAGGGAGGTAGTGGAGCTGATAGAGTTAAATCTAGGCTGACGTAGCATAGGGTTTTGCATCGACGTTGTTTTAGGGATGTGCAGCCAACTAAGATCAAGGTTCTAATCTTGAGATTGTGAGTATAAAAGGAGGGATGTTTGAATGTTTTGAGTAACGATCGAAGTGTGCATTTGAAGTGTGACTGTCATAAAAGTGGAGTGTAGGGAGAAGTTCGATCGTCAAAGAGCAGAGTGTGTGAAGACATTGCTGATGTGTTTGCATAGAGGTGCATAAGTAGATATTTGATCGAGTGTTGTAATTACATAGAGGTGCAAGTTCGAGGACAATAGTGCCAAATCAAAGGACTATGTTTTGGTGCAGAGAAGAGGACCAACTATGCAGTGATAGAGTTGAGGACAGAGGTCTCCAGCTAGAGCAGGGAAGATAGGTGTCTTTTGTGGATAGAGTTCCACTTGCTAAGGGCTACAGAGGCAGAGGTTCTCTAGATCACCATATTAAGTAGAGCTAGGGGAAGGTATCTCCTTTGGGTTGGTACCCATCAAATTTGTAATCGGGACATGTTTCCCAGAATTTGAGGTGATAAAATTTAGTAAAATTTTATCTATGGAGTAGCCCGCATTGGGTGAACCACGTAAATTGTTGTCTTTATTGTGGATGATATTCTGTGCATTGCCTTGATTTCTATTTTTGATATTGTTATATATTCACTGCTTAATTTTGAATTGTAAGTTGAATCGAAAGAAAATGCAGAAAGTGGTCTTATACTGTTCACCCCCCCTCTCAGTATAAGCTTGTGTTCTTCAATTGGTATCAGAGCAGGTCTCTCCAGAAAAAGCATAACATCTTGGAGAAGGATATTTTAGAAGAACATACTATTTCAGAAAAGGATGAAGAGGTTAAGTTTGATCTCTAAAATGAATTCTTCTGGGCTTTAAGAATTTTAGGGAAGAGAGTTTTGTTCTCAAGAATCATGACAGGAAGAAGAGACAGCAAGATCAATTTTCAGCCTGAAGAACGATGGATTCCAGTTGGTCACAAGAAGAACAATTATCCAAGGCATCAAAACAGGTTACATAATACTTTCTATGGCTACTATTTTTCTTGCAAGAAATTTGGTCACAAAGCTATACATTGCATTAAATCCGTGAATAGCCATAGTAAGGAAAATGTTAACTCTTTTGCACCTCTTTTGGATAAAAATTTCATATGTTACAATTGCAAGAGTGTTGGGCATATAGCAAGGATGTGCAGTTTGGATAGACCTAGCCTTAAGTTCACTAAAAAGAGAATTGATATCAAGTCTAAGTCAATGATAGTTCAAACTGCTTTTCATTCTCAAGACAAAGTAGAGAAATGGTATCTTGATAGTGGTTGTTCAAAACATATGACTGGTAAAAAGAAAAAGTTTTTGGTCTTAAAAAACACAAACAGAGGAACAATTAGTTTTGGAGATAATAGGTCTACAAAAATCTGTGGTAAAGGGACTCTTAGCTTGGATGGGAAATCCAAAACTAAAAATGTGCTTTATGTAGAAGGTCTAAGACATAATCTTCTAAGTGTGAGTCAACTTTGTGATCAAGGACACAGTATCTTTCTTTTTAGATAGATGTGAGATTCGTAAAGAAAAAAATGGAAAACTCATTGCTAGTGCTACAAGGACTCCAAACAATCTCTACATGCTTAGTGAGATAAAAAAGGAAAAGTGTTTTCTAAATCAAGAATATGAGAGTTGGTTATGGCATAAAATATTGGGGCATTTGAGCTTTGATAATCTTGTCAACATCAATAACAAGGAAGCAGTTAGAGACTTGCCCAAAATAAAAAGGCCCCATAACACCATTTGTGGTCCTTGTCAACATGGAAAACAGACTAGAACCAGTTTTAAATCAAAAGGGTATACTTCTTCAAACCCATTAGATCTCATTCATACTAATTTATGTGGCCCCACCAGAACTCAGAGCATTCAGGGAGAAAGCTATTTCCTGCTGTTTATAGATGATTATTCTAGAATGACTTGGGTGACCTTTCTCAAAGAAAAATCTGAAGCTCTTGAAAAATTCAAAGCTTTCAAAGTAATTATTGAAAATGAGACTGAAAAGAGAATCAAATGCTTGAGATAAGACAGAGGAGGAGAGTTCACCTCAAATGAATTTGTGGAGTACTGTGAGCAACAGGGAATTAAAAGAGAATATTCAGCAGCAAGAACTCCTCAACAAAATGGAGTAGTTGAAAGAAAAAATAGAACTATTGAAAATATGGCTAGAGCTATGTTAAATGAGTCAAAACTCTCATATGGTTTCTGGAAAGAGGCAGTTAGTACAGCAGTCTATATTATCACCAGGGCCTAACTTAGAGTAAATGATCATAAAACTCCTTATGAGTTGTGGAAAGGAAGACCAGCTATAGTAAAACATTTCAAAGTGTTTGGGAGTAAGTGCTTCATCAGAAGGGAAGATAAAAATTTTGGGTAATTTTGATCCTAGGTGTGATGAGGGAATTTTTCTTGGTTATTCTAGTAGAAGCAAGGCTTATAGATGCTTCAACAAAATAATGCATATAGTCATAGAGAGCATAAATGTAACAGTTGATGAAAATACAGGGATAAGAGAACTTGTCAAGGAAATCAGTGATGAAATCTGTCAAGAAGAATTCAGAGAGGTTTTAGATGAAGAAGAGGAAAAACAGCAGCTACTTCCCAAAACTTCGTCACGATATGTTCAGAAACATCATCCCAAAGATTTGATCATTGGTGATCCAAATAGCAGGAAAACTAGAAGAAGAGTTATTTTGTCACACGATTCTACAAATATTTCATTATTATCTCAGATTGAGCCAAAATATTTCAGTGAAGCATGTGCAGATAAATTTTGGGTAAAAGCTATGGCTAAAGAGCTAAATCAAATAGAGAAAAGTGAAACTTGGGATTTAGTTCCAAGACCTAAGGACAAGAATGTCATTGGCACAAAATGGATATTCAAAAATAAACTCAATGAGGATGGAAAGATTGTCAAAAACAAAACCAGGTTGGTTTGCAAAGGTTATGCTCAAGTAGAAGGTGTTGATTTCGAAGAGACGTTCGCTCCAGTTGCTCGTCTCGAAGCCATCAGAATGTTTTTGGCTCTTTCAAGTTTTAAAGCATTCAAGGTGTATCAAATGGATGTGAAATCAACATTTTTAAATGGAGTTTTGGATGAAGAAGTCTATGTAGAATAGCCAAAATGCGTGTCTCTCTCAGATCAATCGAATTATATGTGTAAACTAAAAAAGGCCTTGTATGGGTTAAAGCAAGCACCTAGGGCTTGGTACTCAAGACTTGACAGGTACCTTCATGAGCAAGGTTTCAAAAAAGTTATGACAGATAGCAATTTGTACATTAAGGATAAAGGTAATGATATGCTGATTATAGTTGTCTATGTTGATGATATCATTTTTGGGGGAACTAATACCCAAATGTGCAAAGATTTTGCTAACACCATGCAGAAGGAATTTGAGATGTCTATGATTGGAGAGCTATCATTATTTTTGGGTCTTCAGATTTCTCAATCAAAATACGGTATATTTCTCTCTCAAGGAAAATATATCAAAGAAATGTTAAAATAATTCGGGATGATGGACAGTAAACCTGTATGTAGTCCGATGACTACTGGGTGTAAGATGAGTAAAGATGATGAATCTCCAATGGCAAATCAGAGGTTGTACAGATCAATGATTGGTAGCTTATTATATGTTATAGCTACTAGACCAGATATCATGTAGGCTATTGGATTAGTAGCCAAATTTCAAGCAGCTTCGAAATATTCTCATGTTACAATAGTTACAACAATATTCAGATATCTGAAGGGCACTATGGATTTTGGGATTTGGTATCCCAAAGGTGATGATTTCACTCTCACAGCCTATACAAATGCAGATTGGGCAGGCAGTAATGATGACAGGAAAAGCACCAGTGGTAGAGCATTCTTTCTGGGAAAGAGTTTAGTTTCTTGGCTAAGTAAGAAACAACCTTCAGTTTCCTTATCTATGGTAGAAGCTGAATACATAGCAGCAGTGGCAGGGTGTACTCAAGTTCTTTGGATGAAAACCACCTTGGAGGATTTCAAAGTCAAGCATGAACAACCCATCTCCATATTTTGTGATAATACTAGTGCCATAAGTATTTCCAAAAATCCGGTAATGCACTCAAGGACAAAGCATATTTCCATCAAGTATCACTTTCTAAGGGAGAAAGTGCAAGATAAGTAGGTCAAGGTAGAATATGTGTCTACTAAAGAGCAGATTGTAGATATCTTCACAAAACCTCTTCCAAGAGATACATTTGAGTACCTAAGGGAGAAATTGGGAGATGTCCTCCCACCCCAAAATTAATCACCTCATATGGAGGTGGGGGAGGGACTAAGCTAAGAAGCTCATTCTTAGTCCCAAGCCCCAAAGGTGACCCTTTGCCTTTGATGACAAAGGCGGAGAGATATGAGTAAGGGGGAGAGCTTCATAGTGAAGAAGAGTGCTTCAAGTCAGAAGGTGACCCTTTGCCATTGATGAAAAAGGGGGAGAGATATAAGTAAGGGGGAGATCTTCATAGTGAAGAAGAGAGCTTCAAGTCAGGGGGAGCAAAAACTTCAAAGGTAGATTCTCAGTTGTTGGATCAGTTGTCTTAAGTTTTGGCTCTTGTCTTATGTTTTTTAGTTAAGGTTTACCATCAATGACAAAGGGGGAGATTGTTGGCAATTTTGGGTACCTTGGGTTCATTGCCTTTGCTCTAAGTATAGATGTTGTCATTGATGTCAAGAATGTATTGAAGCAATTCGGTTTGATGTAAAAGAATATGTCTTGATGAAGGTTTCAGCATGGACAATGAGTTTCCAAGAAGATCAGGGTAGCCTAGTTGCAAAAAGTTCAAGAAAAAGACAAGTAAGAAAAAGTATGCAGGTGGCTAGAAAAACTATCACAATTTCACGACATGTTTGAGGAGAGAGAAATTTTGGGCAAATGTGTCACGATTTCATGACATGCGGGAAGACAAAGACGAAGCAGGCAAAACTATCGTGATTTCATGACATGTCACATTTTTGCGACTTAGACAGTGCAGGTAGGCAGAGAAAGAAAAGTGTCATGATTTCGTGACATTCTGCAAAGGAGGTTGTACGGACAGAAAAATGTCATGATTTCGTGACATGTTGCAGAAGAAAGAGTCCACAGTGTGATCTGTCATGATTTCATGACAAGATTGAAGAGAGAGAAAGTGATTCAGGAACTATCACAATTTTGCAACATGATGCAAAGTTCCAAGTAAGGGCTGTCGCATTTTTGTGACATGCTACAGAGGTCAAGTTGAGGATTGTCATGATTTTGTGACATGCAGCAAAGGGAAGATCCTGAAATGAGAAGCGTCATGATTTTGCGACAGGCAATAAAGAAAATGTACAGAAGCCAGAAGTGTCGTGATTTCATGATAGGCAGTAGAGAAAGCTTTCGGAAGCTAAAAGTGTCATGATTTCGTGATAGGCTACAAAGACGTTGTATGGATGTAGAAAGTGTCATGATTTTGTGATAGGTTGAGTTGGTAGCTTGCAGTTAGAGAAAGTGTCATGATTTCATGACAGAATCAGTTAGCAAGTCTTAAGCAGAAGAAGCATCATGATTTTGCGACAAATTGAAGAAGGAAGAGCTCAAAGGCAAAAGCATCACGATTTCATGACATGTTCCAGTTTCATGGGCATATGGTAGAAAAGAGCTTAAGGCAGCGAAAGCATCGCGATTTCACGATAGAGTTGCAGATGACATCAGCAGAAGCAGATGTGTCATGATTTCATGACAAAAGCTAAGAGGAAGGCATTGTAGACTAAAGTGTCATGATTTTGCGACAGAGTGAAGATGATGTCAACAAAAATCATGTGTCATGATTTCATGACAAAAGTTGAGAAGAATTCCATGAAGACTAAAGCGTCGTGATTTTGAGACAGAAGTAAGATGACATCAGCAAGAGGCAAAGGTGTCACAATTTTACAACAGAAGAACAAAGGAAGTCGACAAAGGCCAAGGTGTCGTGATTTTGTGATAGTAGGCTATAGAAGGTGTACAACTGTAAAAATGTCATGATATCATGACATGTTGAAGTTTCACGCCAGAAGCTATAGGGAGGCAATGGAGTCGACAGAGTTAAATCTAGGCCAACATAGTGTAGGGTTTTGCGTTGATGTTATTTTAGGGATGTGCAGCCGACTAAGATCAAGGTTCTAATCTTGAGATTGTGAGTATAAAAGGAGGGTTGTTTGAATGTTTTGAGTAACGATCGAAGTGTGCATTTGAAGTGCGACTATCATAGAAGTGGAGTGCAGGGAGAAGTTCGATCGTCAAAGAGCAGAGTGTGCAAAGACATTGCTGATGTGTTTGCACAGAGGTGCATAAGTAGATATTTGATCAAGTGCTATAATTGCACAGAGGTGCAAGTTCAAGGACAATAGTGCCAGACTGAAGGACTGTGTTTTGGTGCAAATAAGAGGACCAACTGTGCGGTGATAGAGTTGAGGACAGAGGTCTCCAACCAGAGCAGGGAAGACAGGTGTCTTCTGTGGATAGAGTTCCACTTGCTAAGGTCTGCAGAGGTAGAGGTTCTCTAGAAGATCACAAGATTAAGCAGAGCTAGGGGAAGGTATCTCCTTTGGGTTGGTGCCCATAAAATTTATAATCGGGACATGTTTCACAAAATTTGAGGTGATAAAATTTAGTAAAATTTTACTCGTGGAGTAGCCCGCGTTGGGTGAACCACGTAAATTGTTGTGTCTCTATTGTGGATGATATTCTGTGCATTGCATTGATTTCTATTTTTGATACTGTTATATATTCACTGCTTAATTTTGAATTGTAAGTTGAATCGAAAGAAAAGGCAGAAAGCGGTCTTATACTTTTCACCCCCCCTCTCAGGATAAGCTTGTGTTCTTCATAAAAAACATAACCTTCTTCTTGTAAATATTGCATTCCTCCACTTGCATCATTTATAGTTACATGCATTGCACATATCCATATGCTTTATAGTTAAAATTTTAATTCATGTTTGTACATTCTCTCCCAAAATGTGTCATAGTAGGAATAATACATGCACTTGTTAGCATCACCACCTAGATGTCCATTCCCCCTTTTTGAGGATCAGGGTATACATAGGTGTCGTGTTTAATTTTGACTACTCTATAGTTTAGGCAATCAAGTGTCACCCATAGCTACCGAGTCTTGTACATTCTTCTTATGGTATTTTAGGTGGGTTCAACTTCCCTCATGAATCACTCACAACAGGTCACACATTAACAATTTTAAGCCTAGGAAAGAGGACATCTTGAGTAGATATCGCCATCTAGCGAATGGTATCCCCTACTCGTCCTGTCACCTGCATGGTCAACATTTGACTTGGGGATAAAAAATAGACAAAAAAATCATAGAATAGCAAAATAAAAATGAAAAGAGCACTACCACAATCAGATAGATCAACACTAGAATAGGGGCAAAAAACAAAAGGAAATACCTATTGATATCACACATGTTATGCTTATCGACTTTGGTCCTTGGGTTCAACATAACAGTATGGGATAATTCCAAAAACCCACCTACCAGTGGAATAATCTTATAGGTGACAACACATCTCTCACATTAGCATCTTACTTTTGTAGAAATCATTGTTATGGATGGATGAGCTAGCTAGTATGGTAGCATTTACAATGGGTTAATCCTACATCCCTCAAAATGGATAAATGAACATTACACATTCACACACATAGGTCCAAGACAGACTTTGAACTAGCCCGATCATGTTATAATTTTCCACAACACTTGCATAGCTAAGGGTTTGAGATTTTATTGTCATAACTATGTTAGTCAAAACTATTACACATGCCTTAAATTATCCACCGATCTTGAAATCATGGAATGGATAGCATCCATACAGGTAAATGCAACGATACAAGTACTTTCTTGGTGCATTTCAGTAAGTTCATACATGCATACATGCATCTATGTAAGATACATTTGATACACATTATAGCTAGACATTCATCTTGCATGCATTTCATATCAAATTACATTTATTGCATTCATCCCATATGCATTTCAGTATAGAATCACAGTATCACAATTATTCTGCATACATACATTACAATATCACATTTAATATCACATCATATCGCATTGGAAATACAACCATAACACTACTCTACAATCAATTTATTCCATAATACGATAATAGATCTAAACCATGTTATACATGTATATCTATTCATCAGATATATCTACAAAGTATGTTACGCTAATCCATGAAAACATAAATAAGAACACATTTCAAACCATAAAAATAACACATGTATATAATAGCCAAACTCAACAAGGTATATATATATCATCCATACAAAATGCTCGAAGGCTACAACCTAGGATCATGCCCATCATCATATATCATCCATAAAAAATACTCGTAGGCTACAATTAGTAACATCTATCCTAGCTCTCACTAGGAGTTTCCCCGTGACCCTCATGGCTCACTCGCATCCTTGTAGCCTGGCTCAACTTCGCCCTAAACTCTGACATCGGATCCATAGTAGGTAGATCCTGAACCTCAGTCCTAGCACCTCTTTGTCCCACAATAGCCACACTACGCTAACTATGATGCGATGGTGCCTACACCTATGACTATTACCTATACTGCACCACAATATTACCATAATTGGGAAGAGGGATCCTATGCACTAACAAGGTAGTCTCCCACATCATCTTCTTAGTGTCCTTGGCCACCAAATGACTAGTCAGAGTATCGATCACTTGATCCTATCTAGACATAGCAGCCCTTATCTCCACCATGCCTACCTCCAACTACTAAATCCAATCATGCAACTTCTGTACATCCTCTATAGCTGGCCTCTCCAAAATATTATTGGGAATTTGCTATGCTATATAAAAAAATACCCCAATATTAATGGTATCATTGATACCACCCATACCAACCATCCCACCTCCCTCAGCCTATGCTCTAATAGGCTACTCCATCCCAACCTCTACACCCACATCCACCTCCTCTACCCTCATGCCCTAGGTACTCACTGAGACACCTATGCAACATGATGATAATTTTAGAGGAAAATCCTCCTCAATAGCAATTGTACTCGCTCCCCTAGCTTGAGTCCTCCTGCTCATCCTCCTCTCTTATGGAGATGCCCCAATAAAATTTGCTACCCACCCATCCACCACACCTCTCCCAGGCTCCCAAGAATGTAGCACCCATGAGGCATCAAACTCTAGTGTTATCCCTGCATCCCCTACATCCAGGATATCCATAGGATGGTCTCTCTCCCCAACCCAAGGTGGTACAATAGGGTGCTCTCCCCTATCTCCCTATCATTTAAAATAGCTAACAGGAGTCCCTGGAACATCCTATCATAATCCAAACTAGCATTGTATTTGATCAAATAGTAAATACTCATTCTGTCGAGTATATCTCCCAACCAACTGTCTTCCCCATCATATAGCTACAACTGCTCATCATCCTCTCTCCAACTCGCTCCACCCATCCATGGCTTCCATATAATGTCATCTACTATCAAATCACTAAAATTCAACCTCCACAAAAGTGGATCATCCTCATGAGGCCTCTTCATACCCTTCTCCACCTCTATACTCCATATCAAGGCATAAGAAATCTCCTTATCCTCCATGTGTATAGGCTAATGTAGCAAAGAAGGCCTCTCAATGGATATGTGTTCCCATGCCCATACCTGCAATAAGGGAATCACACTCAATCTCATTTGTCTACCTTAAACCACCTCATATAACTCACAATACGCTTGGGTCAGAAGCGTAGGCACCCAAGCAAACACAACCTTGTGCTCCACCAGGTCATTAACTATGTCTGGCATGTTCTAGTTAAACAAAAACCTAGAACTATCAGGTAGAGCATAGGTAGATATCATCATCATAGCCACACATTACCTATTGGATATCTTCTTCTGACACCATAGCCACTCATAGTCCATCTTGGAAGCATTGATCTCTCTCCACCCAGCCCCAAATAATCTCTCCAACACCTCGTCCTTCCTCCCATCTTCGACTGCCCTCACAAGAACACCTTCAATTGGTAATCGATAGATGCAATACACATCTTCTAATATCACGATAATTTCACCCATAGAAAAATGGAAAGTATTTCAATTTGCATCCCACCGCTCACATAAGTTAGACACAAATGCCCTATTAGTGAAAATGCTCTTATACTCCCATACATCGTACAAGTGTATTTCATCTAACCACTGCAATTCCTCCTTAGTATTCATCATCTTTTCAAAACCTTTCTTAAAATTTCTCACTCAATGATGGGGTTCAAGTGACTTCACCTGTGAAACACACAACACAACACCCATCAATAACATGCATAATCAATCAATCACATATAACATAATCACTCAAAATTTACAAATTAAAATATTTAATTTTGCACACATCTCGAGACAAAATAACATAAAAATAAAATGATAAACACATCAACAACACAATCACATATTTGGATACCCATTTGTCATTTTATGGCAATAATACAAGCACATATGACATACAATACATATTGGTCGCCTAAACAACCAATAACAAACTCAACTATACAACTAATATGGCACGCAATCTAAAACATGATCAATTAATATGACATACAAAAACAAATCACATTTTTGGATACCCATTTGCCCACTTAATGATAAATGTGTCAACAAAATTCAAAAACAAAACATCAATCAACACAGATCTACCAATCAAATTTGTCCTAAAAACACCAATACCAAAAACATATCCAGGCATGCAATCTAAAAATAACAGTCACATTTTTAGATACCCATTTGCCCATTTAGTGGTGGAAATTCAAACTGACATCAAGTACAGTTTACATCGGGATCCCTATAGCTCATTTTCAGTTTACTACTATCTACACCATGCCACACAAATCAAAGGTATGTCAAATGAAATCAACTACCAAAATAACTCACATTTTTAGCTACCCATTTTGCCCTTCTACGGTGAAAGTATTGTCATTTTTTAAATATTCTACCTCTAAGATGGCAGATCTAACGTCCTAGTATTCACACATTACACCTAAAAATGACATATTTCAAAATCACATCAAACGAAGTCATAAAAATAAAATAGTCGCATAACCAAATACCCATTTCCTACTTTAACAAAAAAAATCTAAAAAAATATCAATGTCAGTACATCGTTACCTCACAAATTGATAGTCAAACTCTACACTGACTCTACCCATTACCAAGTCAAATTGGTGATAAAACAAAACCAATTGAAAAACTGACCACACTTTTGGATACCCATTTGGCCATTTTATCACTACGCATTCAAATTTTACTTAAAAATTACAATTTTTTTAAATTAGGATGAAAACCTTCCCCCCCTCATTCATATTTTCCTAAAAAAATGAAACACAAACAAAAGAAAGTCAAGAATAACTTACCGATGGATCCCCACACTTGATGCCAGCTGGTCTGCATCCCTTCGTCATCCTGGCTCTCACAACCACTACTCATGCTCCATACGTGTCATCAACTGCTCTCCCAAGTTGCTTTCCACACACGTGCATCATCCAAATGAAGCCCTGCCATGCATATTTGGGCTTAAAAACCACTCAATTGTCGTATCATGACCCAGATCATGAGTTATGTCAAAATCATGATCTAGGTCACGAATCAGGTCAAAATCATGACCCGGGTCACAAATTCAGCCAGAACACATCAAAACATCCCCAAAATCCTAGGAAAGCAAGGAAATGCCCTCTAAAACCCTAGGAGCCTAAAAAACTTACCTTAAAACACCACTTGCACACACACATTGCATTTTATTGACAAACTCATCACAGTCATACAGACGCAACAAAAACACAACATTGCAATCATCCATTTCATTTTACCAGCATTGCCTTTTTTTTTTCTTTCATATTCTTCCCCTTCCTTTTTTCTTTCTCCTTCTTGGCTATCCAATCAGTGTTGTATGGTCATGCTTCGAGCGGCTACATACCTTTTATTAGATCCCATTCTTTTTCTCTTCTCATTCTTGGCTATCCAGTCAATGTTGTATGTTCATGCTTTGAGCGGATACATACCTTTTATTAGATCCCATTATTTTCTCTTTTCCTTCTTGGCTATCTAGTCAATTTTGTATGGTCACGCTTTGAGCAGCTACATACCTTTTATTATATCCCATTCTTTTCTCTTCTCCTTCTTAGCTATCCAGTCAATGTTGTATGGTCATGCTTTGAGTGGCTACATAACTTTAGTTATATCTCATTCTTTTTCTTTCTCCTTCTTGGCTATCCAATCAATGTTGTATGGTCATGCTTCGAGCGGCTACATACCTTCGATTAGATCCCATTATTTTCTCTTCTCCTTCTTGTCTATCCAGTCAATTTTATATGGTCAAGCTTCAAGTGGCTACATACCTTTTATTATATCCCTTTCTCTTCTCCTTCTTGGATATTCAGTCAATGTTGTATGGTCATGCTTCGAGCATCTACATACCTTTGATTAGATCCCATTATTTTTCTCTTCTCCTTCTTGGCTATCCAGTCAATTTTGTATGGTCATGCTTCGAGTGGCTACATACCTTTGATTAGATCACATTATTTTATTTTCTTCTTCTTGGCTATCCAGTCAATGGTGTATGGTCACATTTCGAGCGACTACATACCTTTTATTTGATCCCATTCTTTTCTCTTATCCTTCTTGGCTATCTAGTCAATGTTGTATGGTCACACTTAGAGCAACTACATATCTTTGGTTAGATCCCATTCTTTTTGTTTCTCCTTCTTAGCTATCTAGTCAATGTTGTATGGTCACGCTTCGAGTGGATACATACCTTTGATTATATCCCATTATTTTTCTCTTCTCTCTCTTGGCTATCCAGTCAATGTTGTACGGTTACGCTTCAAGCGGCTACATACCTTTGACTAGATTCCATTCTATTCTTTTCTTACTAGCAATCATATCCATCATGCATTGGTATCTTTATCAATCATTGCATCATCCATTCATCACACTTTATTATCCTCATTGTTGATTCCTTGTTTGAGGGGGTATTCATATCCAAATTTAGTTTTACATGCAACCACAACATCAAAAATCCAAAAGTGCAGTTAGGGCATTTGTCTACAATTTTTTTATTGAAGATTATGATACGATTATAATGTCAATCTCAAAAATACATGGGTTACATCAGGAGAGTTACACGTTACCATGGATAATTCAATCTAGCATTCAGGTATGTCGAGTACACAATGGATGATACGTTTGATCAATCCTAGCACAACATTTGGAAATGGACTTTACAACCATGCTGATATGGTCATGAGTTGATGATCCTGATGTTAAACTAGCTCAAATGGTTTGACACTTGTCACCATGTTCGCATCAATCAATCAACATCAAAAATTTAGTTAGGATTTTATCCTAATCATACTTTTGGACCACACTAATCTGGTCATAAAAGCAAAGCATTCAAAAGTTTTTGTTCTCAAGCAACTAGTATGGCATCATAAATGTCATATGGACTCAAAAAAATCACATCATTGCATTCATGATCATTCATTTTCCATTACTAGCATTTTTTTTATCTCTTTTCTCTTTTCCTTCTTTTCTTCCTCTCTTCTTCCCATATGGATGTCCAATTGATGTCATATAGTCATGCTTCGATCGACTACATACCTTTGGTTAGATTCCATTTTTTCTCTTATTTTCCTTGGATATCCAATTTATTTATATGGTCACGCTTCGAGTAGATACATACCCTTTGACTGGATTTCATTCCTCTTATATCCCTTTTCCTTCTACACAAACCCTTCATATTTTTGTATTAAACTGTGTTCTACATAGTATAGTACAAAAATGGGAAAAATATAGACACCCAAAAGTCACACATTGCTATTTTTGCATATCTATAGGTGATTCCATATATCCCTAGGCTATTGTAGACTATTGTAGTCATGCATAGACATGCGTAGAGACGCGTAGACATGCGTAGACTTCCATAATTTCACCATAGTAATGTGTAGACTTCTACAAATGGCTTTTAGGTCCAAAACCCTAATAAGTCCACAAAACCATATTTTATGCATCAAGATACCTTCAAATGGCAACCCGAGGTGATGCATAGCCCATTTACACTCAATTGACACCCCCATGGGGTATTAATTGGCAAAATCAATTAAAATTCAATTATCAAATTCTAATTTAATGTTGACTTCATTTAAGCCCATTTTTAGGAAAAATTTGGATGAATTAACTCTTAATTCATAATTAGTTTTAATCAAATCCTCCCACATGTTCCAATTTAGGGTTTCCTAGGGTTTTCTTTTAATCCTCCCCTAAACATGCTTAAGTCTTAATTAGGATTAGCACTAATCCTTCTTCACAAATGTGTGAGGATAATATATTTCCTACTTAGAATGAGATGCTGCCACATAGCATTTCTTAATCTAACCCTAGTAAGAACTAAACCTAGGTTTAGTCTATCTAACCCCCTTCTGCACCTTGAATTTACCTATAAATAGTGGGTCCTCAACCCCTAATTAAGTCTGATTCCCTAATTCAACAAAGTACAGTTACTCTACTAAAATGGAAAGCCAACATTGAACAATTACTTCCTAGTGCACACAGTCACATTCTAATAGCACACAGAGGCACTCCAAATACCTTAGGATGATCTACTAGAGATATTTCACTAGAATAGCATCACAGCTCAAATCATAGCCTACCCTACAAATCTGTCCCCAATTCGTAAGCCAGATCGCAAATCACATCTGCAAGCCCCAAATCACCCCAAATTTGGGAGGTAAGCTTTATTTTTGTCTATAATTACCTTATGCACATTTTATTTGGAGTTATGTTACATTTTTATAGTCATTTCATCTTCTTAAATATGAGGCCTGATTAGGGCAAGCCCCCCAATGTATTGACCCTTTCTTGCAAGTTTCTTTCAGGTTATGTAGCAAATTTGAAAGAAAGGAATACCAGCAAACAACAACCTAGTGGTGGCCCACATATAATGAAGCCCACCTACACTGAGTGACATCAGAAGGAGGCATCAAGACTATATTGTTTATTCATGAAAAGAAAAGGGGAACACTCTCTATACTTGTAACCGATACAAATTTGATAATGAATAAAGCATATGTTTCTGAATGACTTGTATTATTTACATTTTGTTAGATCAAGTGTCAACTTATGGTCGTTTCATTGTGATTATATCAAAAAGTGTGTCAAATGCCAACATCATGCTAATATTACACATTTGCCTTCTTAGGATATTCAACATATTTAATTAGTGTGGCCCTTTTCATAATGGGGTTTGGATCTTATTGATAAAATCACATCTATCTCATCTAGCAATTATAAGTTCATCATTATAGCAACTGAATATTTTCCAAAGTGGGTTTAGTCCACCTCTTTAATCCAAATTACCAGTCCTACAATTATTTATTTTATCATCCAACACAACATTTGTCATTTGGTATCCCATCTAATATCATCTCTGACAATGGTATCCCATTCAAGAAAAATAATGTTCATGCATTATGTGAGAAATTCAACATCCAGCATAGCCTTTCTACTCCATACAACCCATAGGGTAATGGCTAGTAAGAAGCTACAAATAAAACCATTTGTGTCATTCTTTGCAAGATCATTGCAGATTCACAACATGATTTGCATAATCAAATACCACTAGAATTATGGGTAAATCACACATGTATTCATACCCCAACTGGGGTAACCCCATTTTCTATTATATGGCACTGAAGCCATTATCCCCTTGGAGCTCAAAATACCATCCCTACATATCTCTATGCAATAATTCACTAATGATGATATTGCTCATCAAGATAGGTTATATCAGTTGACCCTACTGTATGAACGTTGTATTCATGCTATTGAACATATGCACATTTTTCATGATCATATTTGACATGCCTACAATTCTAAGGTACACCAACAATAATTTCAAGTTAGAGATTTAGTCCTTAAAGAGAACCAACAAATTACTAGCCAACCGTGTCATCTGTATGACAAATTTGTATCAAATTGTCTAGGCCCTTACATGGTTACTCAAAATTTTGGATCAGGTGCATATCACCTTGCTACATTGGAAGGCATTGTTGACCTTGAGCCCATTAAAATTATTCATATTTTATCATTTTATGCCTAATTTTAGGAATTATAGCTCATCATTCTTTGTACATATAATAATAAAAAATAAAACAAAACAAAACAAAAACCAATAACAAAAGCATAAAACAACCACACCGCCTTTTGGCATTCTGCAACATTAGATCAAGTTGCATTTACATTCAAAATTTCTCTAGAAACACTTTCTTTCTTCTTTCTCCATCTCTCCTTCTTCTACAATGAATGTTGTATGGTCACCCTTCGAGTAGCTATATACCTTTCATCCCCTCTTATTTTCATCTTTTCCTTCTATCTCTTCTTTTCTCTCTCTTATTGTTACTTATCACTGTTGTATGGTCATGCTTCAATTGGATACATAACTTTGATTGGTTTCTATTCTTCTCTTCTACTTATTTTCTTTTATTTTTATTTTTCATCTTCTTCCATCATTCTTTTTCTTCTTTTCTTTCTCCATCATCTCCCTATTAACTTTATTTCCCTATTTCATTGTACATAACATTGGGGTAACCTTATACAATAGATTTTCATTTTTCATTCATTTAAAAAATTCCATCACATATTTTGTACTTTCCACTTCTTCCATGCCCCTTAGCATACTCATACACATTCATTCATGTAATTCTACATAATCATTGTGAATACCATGCTTGGAGAATTAAACACGCATATGCTAGAATAACAATTTTGGTGCCCACTCCCATTTTTATGAGATAGGATTATTGAAATGTTTCGAGTGCTTCACCCATATATAGTTATGTAATCAACCACCATCCAAAGTTGGCACACTTCAAAAGCATTTCTATACTTCCCTTGGTTAACTTACTCTTAGTCATGGATTAAATTACACGTTCTACACACTAAGAAATTTTTTAAAATATGAATGGCTACACTGTATGCATGTTGATCGCCTAGAAAAAATCACCTTGCTCATCATATAATTTACATGATTTATCTTAAACCCAAGTATTGAAAAAAGGAAAAGCTACAAAGTAATAAGAAAAGGGCAGAAAACAAAAGCCAATGCCCACAAAAAAAGGGAAGCAAAGGAAAGACAATATAGGGGCAAAAAAAAAGGAAAATCCTCAAAAGTACTATCAAAAAACTTTGATCCCTATGATCCTCAAGTCCCTATTGATGAGCTGACATACAGGATAAGTTACCATGTAGCTAAAAACTACCCTTTTTCAAAATGGTCAAATGAACTTCACTTTCCACACACTAATCCATGATTGAGGGCTTGTTTACCAAGATAGCCTAGATTTGTTAAAGAAATTTTGCTCAATTATTCAATGGATTTGATTACTTAAAATTGTAATGTTCGAATCTCTTTTATATAATCTTCATATCCAACTTCATTGAAAAAAATGGAAGGGATTACACCATCTAATTCTTGCAAAGATGCAAATGATTTCTCCAAGCAGTACTCCTTTTCATCACATGCATATTCACTTTAAGTTAGTTCATATGTAACACCTTATTTATCTATGCATTCAATTTTTCCATGCATATAAACACCTATCCTCTACCACAACTACATCATTTATACTCATACATCATCACAAGCATAAGCAAACATACACATCAATGTAATTAAACACAAATATCATATAATATCATGTATATATCTATATATATATATATCAAAAGAACACCATCAGGCTACAATAAAATGTGTGTTCCCTTGTAGGCATATCATAACATGTCCATTTAATGTATATATCTCTCTATCAAAATTGCCATATGTCTACAATAAGTTGTGTACCCATATCAATGCACAACTACCAAAAACAACTCAGCATATGTACATCCATCAAAATATAAAATTATAGGTTGATACTCCCATAGCCACCCTCATAGCTCCCTCATTTACACAACCCCATGGGAGTATCTCCACTCCCATACTCTATAGACAATCACTCTACCACCCCTTGTGCTAGTTGTGAATCCCCTATATCTTGTGCCACTAGTACCTCCATTCGTCCCATTAGTGACAACCCTCCTACTTGTGATATTATAGGTACCAACATCTGTTGACTTCTCCCTACCACTGACGATGAACTCCATTGGCTCTAGTGCGAGTGTGACTATGACAATGACACTGAACCAGAATAAAAAAGAACAAGTATCCAACACATCAATAGCTCCCCCTCGCACTTCATCCTCTTTGTAGCCTCCTTCATGTTGGCTGCTACCAATCCTATGTTTACCTACTACAAACACTCTACCTATGACCATGCCTGATCCAATTGTGACATTATCACCTCCAAGCCCTCAATCTCCTTTATTATCCACCTATCCATGGCTATCATATCATGCACACACTACTCTATCTTTGTAATCCTCACTAGGTGACTACCCTTTTTGGCCTCTATCTCAAAAATTGATGCATCCAACAACCCTTATAGCCTTTCCATTGACTCAATCATCTCATCCCTCTCTATCCTCACAAAATCCTACTCATATCTTAGCACATCCCACTCCATCATCAATGCATCCCTCTCCTCTATCACCTTATACAATCTAACTCTAGACTCATCTCTCTCCTCTAAGGTGACCCTCAACTCTACCTTCACCTCCCACCTCTCCTCCAATTTTGAGTGATATGTCATCCAATCTATATTGATATCTTGAAGCTTATCCCTAATCCTCTTCACCTCCCCTTTTAGCTATTGCATCTCATTCTTAATCACCATCATATTTTGTAGCTCTATGAAAAATCAATTTTTTTTATCTTTGCTATCGTATCCCCACAAATACCACCCTCCTCCATCAATGGTGACTTGTTTGACCCTACCACACCCTCCTCACTTGATAAATCATATATGATATCCATCACTGGTACATCCCCAATCACTATTATCCCCTCACCTCATCCATCAATGACCCTATGCCATTTTCACTCACCAAGTGATCTCACTCATCGTGATGTGGTCTCACCTACCTAATAAACCAATCTAGCTCTACCTCATCCTCCTCACTAGGATTAGGTGATACCTCATCTCTATGTCTACTTATCTATCCTAGCCAATGTTGCCCTTACCCCACCTAGCAATCCCCTAGTAGGTAACACTTCTTCCACCTCATTCCATCCATCCACCACCCCAAGCATAGGCTCCCATCACTGCCTGGACCACCACACATCATAATATGGTGTGGTCCTCATATTATCCATGTAAAGAATAACTAATGTCCCATCAAGTATCAAATCAATTGGTGGTACCATCAAATTTGGCCCTGTATCACCTGCTACTCTAAATATCTCCATAGATAGATCTGGTCACCCCTACCACAATCCAAACTATCGCAACACCCATAAAAATAAAAAATACTCTATCTTTGATAGGTACTTCCCTACCATCCATCACCCTCATCTGATGTGAACTAATTGCTCTACATCCTCAACCCAATCAAGTGCTCCTCACCATGACCTCCATCATACCTAATCCATATTCAAGCTGCTAAGATCCTATTGATGATACATAAAATCATCCTCACACACTCTCTTCACCCTCTTATCCATGTCCACCCTTCATCTCATCACATAGGGTACATCTTGACCATCTATACTATGGGTATCATACAATAACTCTGATGGTCACAATATCATGATATTCTCCCAAGCACACACCTATAGTAGTGGACTCATGATAATACATGTACACTCCATCATCACCACTTCATGGATCTCTTTGTACACCCATGCTATAATGTAGGTGCCCAAGTATATACTATGCTCCGCTCAACCATGTCACATACTATCCCCTTCATATTCCAAAGGAATATCACCCCTGAATTATTTCGTAAATCATGGATTGCTATCATCAACATCACCATTGCATGGTGATTGGATAGAAACTTCTTCAACTAATACTTTGTATAATCCACCCCACCCTTCACATCCATCCTCTTTCATAAATGCCCAAACACCCTCTCCAAAATGCCATCTCGTGCATCCTTCTCCACTATCATAAATGTAATCGCTTCTATCAACAATCAATAAATGTGGTATATGTCCTCCAGGGTCACTCTCATATCCCTTGTTGGTAGGTGAAAGGTGATCCTATTAGTATTCCACCTCTCACATAATGTAAAAATATACGTGTGGTTCACATGAACCTCATGCATCTCCCACACACCATAAAGTCCTATCGTGCACAAACACTCTCCATACTTACATACCATAAATCCTGCAATACCTTTTTGAATTTTCATAGTTGATGTCATGCAAATATCTTCTTCACCTACCCCAAATCACACATCACATATCAGATATCACTCATAGTTTTTCAAAATCAACATCATTGTAAATATAAAAAATTCATGCATTTTATTTTCTAATTCACATAGGAAAATTTTATATTCTTTATATTTTACAAACATATTGTCATCGCATTCATCTCATACATCACATTTTTCAATTGCACACATTTACAAAAAAACCAAAAAAAATCTTGTCCATTCGCACAACCCTGTGTGAACCACACGGTTTGCATGACCCCATGCAAACCTCCTTTCTTGAGAAATTTCCACATATGAAAATTCACCCACCATATCACAACCTATACATACATTTCACACATGCGTAAAGTAGTGAAATCATGCTCAAATATACAAAAACATACACAACCCCCCCCAACATGCATGCAAAACAAGGTCATAAACCAGAAGTCAAAGTAGTCAAAAAGTAAAAATCTAGATACCCACTTTGCCCAATAGCATTTTTTACTTTTCAATTTTCATATACATGCACTTTCACATCCAAAACTATGCATCACATCCCATTCATAATTTTCCAAGGTCAACACTAATTACATGTAAAAATGGAATGCACCCCGGGATACCTATTTGTTCTTGTTCACACAAAGTGCACACATCTCACTCCTAATAAACATACATGTCTAATATACTCCATTCCAATAAAATACAATGTTCCTTTTACCGTAACCAATTCACACATAATTCGTAAAAGAATAACCTACTTACCTTTGGCATCACTGCCCTTACACCCATGCTTGTTGATATACTCACCATCCCGTCTTGCTCGATTTCCACTTTGGCAACACCTCACTTCAAATTTTCTCCTCCCTAGTCACATTCCCTCCCTCCTTAGCATGAAAATGATGTTAAATACATTATTTTACCATTTAAATGTGCTTTGCACAAATTTGCATGCCACACGTGCAAACTGATAGGTTTTCACGATCTCATGCGAACCACCCTATTCGCATGACCTCATGTGAACCAAACCCATTGGAATGACCTTGTGTGAACCTTTGTTTCCCACTCAAATTAGTTTCCCACACATCGAATTCCCCTTGGATTTCTCCCAATTCTCTTTTTTTTCTATTTTTCCTCCAATTTTTTACCTTTTCTTCTTCATCATCGTCAATCGTTTCGCTATCGATTTTCCTCACCAACTCATCACTTGAATGGGTATTCATCCAACACATAAAAATCTAACTTGCACATGATAAAACAACCAAACATCCAATCATGGATGCAACAAATTCCTAAGAATTTTTTTTGGAGAAGATTATCTTAAGTCCTCATGCTAGAAAATATACAAAAAGTGAATTTTCTCTTCTCAATCAAAATACCAATATGAAACAAATCAATGTTTGATATAACTTAAAATGCCTCTAACTATATATATCTCATGGATTCCTCTATTCATTGTGGCAATCATAAATCCACTTTTGAATGAATCTCGTGAAATCTCTACCCTACGACTATAACAATTCATCAAATATTATCAAAAGAGCTCAACAATCAATAAAAAAGAAAAAATTAACAAAGGCATTTGTTTCATCCATAATTGAAACATCTCAAATTGATAATAATACAATATGAAATTATGCCCTCCCTCAAAAACAATAAATTATAAACCATTTTTATCAATGCATCTCTCTTGCAATCATCCACAAGTCATCAATCATAAATTCTTTGCCTTCCAATCATTCCATCAATTTATATCATCAATTTTTGTACTAAATCATGTTTCACACAATCCATTACAAAAAGTGGTAAAATATAGACATCCAAAAATTTCACATTGTCCCTTTCATCATCTTTGTGGTCAATCAATTTGAAAAATCATCAAAAATTGCATAAATTGACTAAAAATACTATTCATTCATCAAAATCACTATTCATCATTCTTAGCCCCTGTGGGACAGCTAAGCTTTCATACGCTTAACTCTAGGTCATCATATGACCTCATTTCCAACTCAACCAAGGTTGAATTCTCCACCATGATCAAAAAGTACAATATCATCAAAAGTCAACATTTTGGTCAAATTATTCTTTATGGCTAAATCACATACTTAATTAGATCTAATATTGATTTAATTTAAGCCTTCCACCTCACCTAGTCTAAGCCTATCCTAGCCTTGCTACCTATCACCCAAATATTTCTCCACCTCACACTCCCATGGGTCATAAATTAAATATGGAGAATTTTACACATAAAAGGTAATTTTTAATTAAAAGATATTTTCAAAAAGGTGTTCATAAATGCCAAATGGATATTTTTAGCCATGTCATCATGATTTATGGATGGGTGATGGATTCTCTCACCCAACCTCATTTATGAACCAAGACACCTCAAGGGAAACCTCTTAGGTGGACACCTCATCACCTTCCCCTCACCTTGGCCAAGTCTATAAGTAGAAGACCATTTCCACCATTTTAGAGAGACCACTTTTAGCTTACAAAAACTCTACCAAATTTACTCCAAACACACACATCCATCACATATTCAACATACATCCATAATATTCACATTGCAATCATAATTTAGTCACTTTCATAATATTCCTCACGATTGATACAGGTTATCAACACCAAAAAGGACAATTTTTAAAGGTGACCCATCAAAAAAATGAAGAAACAATAGCACTAGGACAACCCAAAAATTGATATTGTAGGTTTTTTCATAAAAATATATGTTCACACCCCCATATGCAAATATTTTCTACAAGCAGTGATCATCCAACAGGTAAATATGTCATAGTATAGGGTTTTTATGTTGTTTTTATCAATTTTATCATTTTTTAAGCTTATTTAGAGAGTATTTTGTCTATATAAACACATGGCTTGATTGAGGTAAGTCCCCAAATACTCTAACCATATTTTACAGGTTAACAAGTACATTGAATATATCGATACAATGGTGGCACATGAGCAATAAGCCTATCAGCACTAAGGAACATGAAGAAGACAAATCTTGCTACCTGTATCGCTCCAAATTTTTCACACCCTTACCTTTAGGCTATAGGATCCATGCCCGAAAGGGGGATGTGAAAAGGATGGTACAGTACCTCGGACTGAGAGGCCTTGTGAAGGTCCCGCCTCTCAAGGGAGGTGTATATTGGTGATTTTTCGACGGATGGTGGGTTCACCAGGAAACATTTAATGGTAGTTTCCACGCCTAGGTTGGGAATGTGTTTTATGTGTTCGTTTTAGCCTTAAGCATTCAAATCCTAGGTTTGGCCAAAATGCATCTAAGCTATTCTATATGAAGATGCAGATTAAATGAATACAGAAAATAGGATTAAGACAGAAAACAAAGAAATTAAAGAATGTTAAAAGAAAAATACCTGATCCGGATGTCTGATGAAGATTCTGATTCTTGAAGCAGTCAGGATCATCTAGAATTCAACAGAATCATCTGAGATCAAACAGGATCGTCTGAGATCTAACGAATTCATCAGACGAATTCGTCAGAGACCTATAAACAAAGAAATAGGTGCAAAACATAGAAAATACAACTATCCTAATAGAGGGAAATAGTGTAAAATGATAACAATAATATCAAACTGAAACTTATAATTAGAAACATGCATGCATTATACTGATTTCATAATAATTATGACTTAATTATGCATTTAAAGCTATATGGGTGAACTCCAAAATGCAGAATAGCATAAAATACTGAATAAACTAGCTAATTACAACATAAAACAATAGATTGAAAGATGGAGAAATGCAAACTTTAGGCACTGATTGCCTCAATGTTGACTGCAATCAAAATCGTCTCGCATTGGTACGAAATCGTCTCTAATTCGACAGGATCGCCTCCGATCTAAACAAGATCATCCACGACGATGTAAGCTTGCTTCGGCTAAAAAACAGTAAGGTACCTGCAACAAAATTGGTATAGAACTAATGCAAATATGAATTTGGGATGTTTTAATGTGTATGAAGTCGTGTTATAGGGAATTTCAGCTAGGGGGGTGCTAAGGGGAGGGCTTAGGATTAAATAGGCTTAGGAGGGAGGTTAGGAGGTTGGAGATCATCCCTATTTGGGAGATCTCCAACGAGGGAGGGTCTCTAATGGTGCAGACACATTTTTTCCTGGATTAGAGACCCGTTGGAGCAGAAGCTAATTATGTAAAATTAGTTTTGGGAAAATATCATCTGGATGTCCTAGCCCAGACGAAATTGTCAAATATGGGGCGATATCGTCTGATCGATGACGATATCGTCAAACGATCAAAACAACCTCTAAAAATGGCATGGGAAAGTGGGAAACGGATTAAGTGACGGTTAACGGGAGGTTTGGGAGGTTAAAATTTGAATTTAAATTATTTACTAGAGTAAATGTAATTATTAAGATTTCACTGTGCCAATTTTAGGGTGCTACATTTTGCCCCCTCTTTAGCGAATTTTTTGAAGAAAATACGTTAAATATGAGTTCTTCTCGATCTACGAGAAAGTAAAAAATTATTCCCATTTTTAGGTGACGATTCTTAGTCGAATCATACGACAGCTTACTATGGTGCCCCCTCCATGTTTTTACCCAAATCGAACGTTTGAGGTAAAAACGCGAAAAAGCAAAATTTTAAAATGTTTTTAATTATATTTTGAATAAAATTAAGAAAAATAGGGTAAAACCCTAATTCATTTTTACTATTCATTTTTTTTTGGTTTTTAGAGCTCTGTAAGCAAAAATGGTGGAGACGACATGCAGATTAATAGAGGTCTGGCGTGGGCTACGGGTAAGAGTCTAGAATTAACTTAGAATGCTTGAATTTGAATTTACATGCTTTTTAGGTGAATTTTAAATGAATATTTGAGCATCACGGCCATTTTTGGGCCGTCGATGTCGTTGGGATGAAATCGTCCCGATTTCGATGAAATCATCTCAAGTTCATCGATTTCGTCTAAAGGCGAAATCAGTGAAAGGGGGACGATTTCATCAAATTAGAAATGATTTCGGCTTGCAAAATCGAAGACGATTCTGCTCAAATTGGGGATGATATCATCCAATAGTGGACGATATCATCATTTGATGAAATTGAACTTATTTTAACTTGCATTTTTAATTAATGATTGTTATTAATGATTGTTATTGTTTTGTTTTTTATGTTGCAGAGAGGTTTTCTAAAGAGTAGAGAATGGAAATACGAGGGGTTGAGAGATGACTTGGCCACTCTAACACAGGCAGAGTGGGATCAGCTGGCATAAGCCGGCTTACAGCATGTGGCAAAAATGCCACAAGCGTCTACAGACATGGGGCTACTGATAGCCCTAGCAGAGAGGTGGTATTCAGGTTCATGTTTTTGGCTACCTACAGGGGAGATGAGTCCCACTTTGGAGGATGTATGAAGGATTATGAGGATCCCCATACAAGGACGGTTGATCACACCTACGGCCAATCAGGGCCATGCTATGGGATGGTTGTGTGGTGACCCGAGCTTCACCCTGGAGAAGGGCGGAGTAAACATCGAGGCACTACGTCAGATGCTTAGGGCATTAAGACTCACACAGGTTTTGGTTGGAGTGGTTGGTGGACTTCTTCTGTGCCACTAGAGTGGGTGTAGGGTACCATGGATGCTAGCAGATGTGATCTATGACATGCGATACCATGGCTACAGATTCTCTTGGGGCAGCTTTGTGCTATGTCGACTGTACAAGATCCTACATGGGGTCGTGTACAAGGGTGAACGATGTCTAGTTATGACATTGCTCCTACAGGTTTGGTGCTGGGACCACATTGTAGTGCGAAGGCCAGTAGGGATTATTTTGACAAGGATTGATGGGGAGAGGCCCAGAGTTTTCTACTGGTGGCTCCGGAGAGGGGCACAGTGGCGGATTGACCTATCGATGTCCCGGAGACTACTGGATGACCTTGTCTCGGACCAGATCACCTAGAGGCCATGGCAAGAGCACCTAGGGTGGGCCGAGGATAGACAGAAGTTGGCTCGCATCAGGAGAGTTTATTGGTTACGGATGGAGAGGGGAGAGGTGGAGCTCCACCGCTATGACCAATTTTTATGACAATTCGATCTACAGCAGGGGATCCCATCTCTCAGGGATTACGAGTTTTCCTAGACTATCCGGGATAACACCATAGTGAGCGGGGCTCCAAACATGCAGCACTTCTGGAGTCAGGACTCAGACGATGCCCTAATTCAGCCAGTGGATGGGGACGATGCAGGGGTAGCCGATGGCTATGATGCCTGGTATGCAAGCATCCACCCTCCTCGAATGATGAGGGCTCAGGGTTCGATACACGCAGTTGTGCGTCAGATAGGGAGGCAATGCCAGGTGGCTATGGAAGCAACCTAGGGTCATAGCTAGAGAGAGCTAAGGAGGCCATAGGCACAGGAGAGGCTGTGACAGTGGGAGAGGAGTGCGGAGAGACCCCCTTATCCATAGAGAGAGAGGCCACCATCGCCCAAAAAGGGCAAGGGTGTCAAAACTAGGGAGATTAGAGAGACAACGACTCTCCAAGTGAAGACAATTCATATCCAAGCACAGGTGTAGACCCTATAGGAGGAGGTTGCATGACACCAAGCTAAGGTGACATAGCTTCGAGACAAGATTGCACGCCTTAGAGCACAGGGCGAAGGAGCGAGCACACAGGAGCTGGCGTGGTCGATTGCTCAGATCGTATTCTATAAGACACTATACTATTAGATGGTGCCAGATGAGGATAGACTACCATTGCCAGCTAACATCATAGAGCCGATCAGGATCGGGTTGTCTAGGACTTCATCCTGATCGACGATTAGGACTTGTAGTACCACACATATTATGATGGTCCACCTCAGGGCGAGGGAGGAGATGAGGCTGAGAGCTCAAGGGGTTCTCGAGACACTGCACAGAGGACATTTGATTGAGAGTATTGAGTATGCCAAGATGTAGATTATGGCATACCAATCTATTTTTGAGATGATGTACATATTGTTGATATATATAGATGAGATATTTTTGATCATATGACTTGTCTTATGTATTTTTATGATGCTTTTATGTTTGATTGATTGATTTGATGATTCATGTAATTATGTCATTGGAAATATTATAATTTTGATGTCATGCTTTAATATTTTAAATGAAATAATCTGATGTAACAAATTGGTTGTTTGTGATGCAATGTGATAAAAGAGAAAAGGAGACTTCTAACAATAATTTCAAAGAACATTGTTGCTATTGTAGACCATTTCATGGAGTCGCCGCTTACTTGGTCGTCAAGCTAATCCCAGTATAGAAATATTGTTAAAAGTAAAAAGAGTGCTTAAGAGACTGTCTTAAGTCTTTGGTGCAATGGTGCAAATGATGATGATGATAGTTTGTTTTCAGATTTTCATAAAAATAGTATGCATGAAATAATGTTAAAATGATTTTTGCTAGGCATAAATTCCTAAGTGTGATAAAATTTTTGGATAATTCCCTAGGAATTATACCATCATTGCAAAATTGAAGGTTGACATAATGACATGAAATAATGAAAATGTGTTTGTTTGTTTGTAGAGCATAATTGTATAACAAAATGATTTAAGTCATATGGTTTTTCATGATTTTTAAATAAATGGGGAATAAAAATTGTTACAATGGTTTGCGCTAGGCATAGAATATGTAGGTATAGACTTATACCATCATCACAAAAAAAAAAAAAAATAGATAGTGTTATTGCATAGTTGATTTTTTGATAAACAGAAAATATGAAGAGAAGGACTTGCGCTAGGCATAAAATTCCAATTTTGGTTTTGGGACTATACCATCGTCGCGAAAGTCAATAATATATATATATATATATATATATGTATTTTTGATTGTATGGTTTGAAAGAAATTTTTATTTTTCTATTATGCATATAGTTGTCTAAACAACTATACTTGGAAGAAGAAAAAGAATTATTTCAAACAATTTGCAAAAAATATTTCAAAGTATCTTAAAGACAAAATGTAGATTTATAAGTAATCCCATGTGCATATGTGAATTCATTTCCAATCTTGATTTATCATAATGATACACAAAATATCTCAAATATAAAATGTGTGTGCAATTGCTATGTTCATTTACCAGTTTTGAGCAAGATACTATGATACAAGTGATTTGAATAAACCAAATAAGTGTTCATTAACCATGATGTAGATGCATATAACCATACTAGACTACTATGTAGGTCGGATTATCAAGAGCTAGCTAATCCATAAGTAGACATAGGTCTGTACAAAATAAGATCGTTAATATGACAGACATATCGCCATGCTAGGAGTTACCCAAGGCCAAGCAGGTTGGGCACAAACCACCTGTTATGGGGCTTACCTCACAGTTTTCGAATAATTGAGAATTATAGGGATTCAAGCTCATCAACCCTTCTTTTCTTTTCAAAGGGTAGGGAAAGGGATTTTATTGCTTTTTATTTTGCTTTCTTTTCTTTTCTTTTGCTTTCTTTTGTATTTTTGCGTGATAATGCTTGGAACATTGTTGTAATGATATAAAATAACATTTTTATTTTTCTCTTTTTTTTTTTTTTTGAACTTTGCCTTTTCTTTTTGTGCTAGGGTTACTTGCTTAGATTAGCTGTAGAGCAAGGGATTTTTATTTTGGGTAGGGGTGAGCTTGTCCTTTTGCCAATTCTCAAAGATTCTAGACCATGTGCATGATAGGATAGCAGGGGAAACTTTTCGCTCAAGAAACCACTTCTACTATGTAGCAAAGCATGGAAATTACAAATATAATCATTTTATTGTGAAAAGATGTGCTTGGTTTAAGTAAATAACAAGATCAATTCTCTATTATCAAACTTTATTTAATTGAATTTTGTGAAATTTGATATAAGAGAGATTAGTAATCATGCCAGATAAAATCAAGATATTTATTTTTGTGTTTGTGAAAGTGAGGGATTCCAAATAAATGCTAATTTATCCAAAATAATTTGAAACATATAATTGCAACATTTGTAAGAATATATATATAAATAAATACTATTTTTGAGAAGTTTTGAGAATTTTGACTCTCTCTTTCTTCTTTATGTTGTTTTGGTTTCGAAAGAGTCAAGAATATTGCTATCTTTTTATTTTTATTATTTTTGTTTTTGAATTAACAAGTGCAACAAATGAATACAACAAATAGTTTTGAATATTTTGATGATTATGAATGTTTTTGGTGTTTTATAAATTGAAAGAAATACAAAATAGTGATTTTGAAATATTTTAAACAAATATATACAAGGATGAAATAACCAAATTTATACATAGTAACGTTTAAGATGCAAAATATTCATGGGTTCTTTAAGTTCTTTACCATCTAAGGTAGATAATTTGTATGCTCATGATTCAAATTTAGCAGTGATAATGTATGGTCCAAGCCAGTTGGGATCAAATTTACCTTTAAGGTCCTTAGTTGCATTAGTATTTTTTTGAAGATTTTGAGGATTTTGATTTTTTTGTATTTTGATTTTAATTTATGAATTGAAATTGGTGGTATATACAAGATGATCTATATACACTATACAAGGTTATTTGAGTATAGCATGTCTAAGGTTGCTTCAAAATCAAAGGAGGTTTTGAAGGATAATCTGGTTGAGGTGAAGGTAAGAATAGAAGGTGATGAATAAAAGGTAGTGATAACAAAAGCTTTGTTATAATGTAGAATAATGTAGCAAAATATTTGACTTTTATATGTGGAAAATTGATCATGTTACAAAATAGAATGTAAGAAGGATAAGAAAATTCTTCATTTTTATCACTATATTCCAAGTCTTGATAAGATGGAGGGAGCAGATGTGAAAGATATGCATGGATGTTATTTGATAAACAAGGATGATCATATATGGATGAAGAAAAGTGATGGATAGAAGATAATTGTGACAATAGAGAATGTATAGAACTTGATGTTTCAACCGTTAAATATTCTTCAAATGGTGTTGGGTCACCATGTATGGTAAAAATTTTATTTGCAAGTTCAAACTCCAAACATTGGTGAAGAGTGGAAGGGACAACCTTCATTGTATGCATCCAAGGACTTCTGAGAAGTAGATTGTAATATGAAGGGCAATATGCTACATAAAACAAAGTATCCAGGATCTTGGATCCAATATTAAGGGGAATAATTATAGTACCTTGAGCTTCTTGAATTTCATTGTTAAAATATTTTATAATAACATTTGATTCATTAAGATCTTCTTCCTTTAATTCGAGTTTTTGGAATAATTGATAAGTGCATAAATTAAGAGAGGAGTCATTATCTACCATGATAGTTTTAACAAGTGTTTCTTTATTAGATCTTGTAATGTAAAGATAGTAGTCTTCTTGTGGAGTAGAGGAAGGAATCTCATCATCATAGAATGAAATATGGTTAACCTCAAGAGGGTTTACACCATTAATTATGTTCTTAGAGAAAATATGATGAGGAAAAAATTGTTGGCTAGGTATCTTGAACAAAGTTTCCTTATGAGAACTTTGTAATACTTGTAAAAGGGATATCTTTGCTTGAGGATTAATCACTTGTTGTTGGTTATCAAAGTGGATTTTAGATTGAGATTTTTATTCTAAAGATGAGCTTTATATGCTTACATTCCATTTTGGATCATTCTCTAGAGTCAAATATAGTTTTGAATGTTGGTCAAATGAGGAATCCATCTCTTGAATATCTGATTGAGTTGATTGAACTTGAGGTTGCTCATTTATAGTTTTTGTTACAATATTAATAATATCATCATGATGGGACACATTAACATGCAAAATTTGATTGGTTTCTTATTGTTGATAATTGAATAGGGGTTCTTAGGAGATCCCCATGTCTTGATTGATTATTGGTATTTATTGTGTAGAAGTTTGATTGTTTAATGGAGATTTATAATCAGTTGTAGATTGTAATTCATTTATATTAAAAAGACCCTTATCAATCAAATCTTGAATTGCACATCTTAAATCTTTACAATTTTGTGTCATATGTCCATCTACTCTATGATATTCACAATGTAGCTCAGGTTTAAACCAATTTGTTGTGGTATTAGGTTGTCTTATGGAAGGTAGTTCAATCTTATTTGTGTCAAGTAAATACTTGAGAATTATATCCATTGGTTGATTGAGCTTAGTAAATTTACGTGATGAAGGTTTTCGAGAGGTTTTTGATATGTGCCTTAGGAATTCAGTCATAAAAGGGCCTAATGGTTTCTCACATCTACTTTCTTTATTATGGGTTGAATGATGACAGGAAGATTGCGAAGTAGGAGGTGAGTGCATGGTAAAATTGGAAGAATAAGTATTTTCTTGTTGAAATGGATGTGTTGTATTGAAAGAAGAATATTGAAAGGGTGGCGGAGGATTGTATGTGGATTGATGGACATAATATGGATACATGGAAGAATAGATAATATCATTATGAAGAGGATTGGCAAAGGGATTGTCCTATTGGGGTAAGGATGAAAAATGAGAAAAGTGTGATGGAGGTGATGTTGAATAGGGATGAGGTTGGTCATAATCAACAAATGTATTTGGCTGAATTCTTCCAACATTACTGATGGGCTCATATGGATTTGAGTAAAAACTCATGGTTTCTTTAGTACTTCTAAAAGTGATATTTAGCATCTACTATTTAGAGTTGAATCTAAAACATACAAACTTGAAATGATGATTTTGTTTTTGTTTTTCTTGTATACATATATATTTTTTTGTTTTTGTTTTCAAAAGGTTTTAAATGCATTCACGTCGGGTTCACCAAAATGTATCGCTCCAAATTTTTCACACCCTTACCTTTAGGCTATAGGATCCGTGCCCGGAAGGGGGATGTGAAAAGGATGGCACGGTACCTCGGACTGAGAGGCCTTGCGAAGGTCCCGCCTCTCAAGGGAGGTGTATATTGGTGATTTTTTGATGGATGGTGGGTTCACCAGGAAACATTTAATGGTAGTTTCCACGCCTAGGTTGGGAATGTGTTTTATGTGTTCATTTTAGCCTTAAGCATTCAAATCCTAGGTTTGGCCAAAATGTGTCTAAGCTATTCTATATGAAGATGCAGATTAAATGAATACAAAAAATAGGATTAAGATAGAAAATAGAGAAATTAAAAAATGTTAAAAGAAAAATACCTGATCCGGATGTCTGATGAATATTCTAATTCTTGAAGCAATCAGGATCGTCTGGAATTTGACAGAATCATCTGAGATCAGATAGGATCGTCTGAGATCTGACGAATTCATCAGACAAATTCATTAGAGACCTGTAAATAGAGAAATAGGTGCAAAACATAGAAAATACAACTATCCTAATAGAGGGAAATAGTGTAAAATGACAACAATAATATCAAATTGAAACTTATAAGTAGAAACATGCATTATACTAATTTCATAATAATTATGACTTAATTATGCATTTAAAGCTATATGGGTGAACTCCAAAATGCAGAATAGCATAAAATACTAAATAAACTAGCTAATTACAACATAAAATAGTAGATTGAAAGATGGAGAAATGCAAACTTTAGGCACTGATTGCCTCAATGTTGACTGTAGTTGAAATCATCTCGCATTGGTACGAAATCATCTCTGATTTGACAAGATCGCCTCCGATATGAACAGGATCGTCCGCGACGATGTAAGCTTGCTTTGGTTAAAAAACACTAAGGTACCTACAAAAAAATTTGTATAGAACTAATGCAAATATGAATTTGGGATGTTTAAACGTGTATGAAGTCGGGTTACAGGAATTTTAGCCAGGGGGGTGCTAAGGGGAGGGCTTAGGATTAAATAGGCTTAGGAGGGAGGTTAGGAGGTTGGAGATCATCCCTATTTGGGAGATCTCCAATGGGGGAGGGTCTCTAATGACGCAGACATGCTTCTACCTAGATTAGAGACCCGTTGGAATAGAAGCTAATTGTGCAAAATTAGTTTTGGGACAAGATCGTCTGGACATCCTAGCCCAGACAAAATCATCAGATCTAGGGTGATATCTTCTGATCGACGACGATATCGTCAAACAATCAAAACAACCTCTAAAAATGGCACGGGAAAGGGGGAAACAGATTAAGCGACGATTAACAGACGATTTGGGAGGTTAAAATTTGAATTGAAATTATTTACTAGAGTAACTGTAATTATTAAGATTTCACTGCACCAATTTTAGGGTGCTACACTACCTTTGTACCCATCTAAAAGGGCTTCCTTAGTGAAGACCCCATTGTAGCATATAGAGCAAGAATTGTAAAAGAATATCAATCTATAACCTTTTTTTATTATTTTAATAACAAAAGTAGTGGATTATATAATTTTGAATGAAGGTTGTAGTGTATTTTTATTTATTTCACTTTCTCCTTGATCCATAAGAAATAATGTTCACTCCAAAACTAAAAAATAATCACTCATACATTCACAAATTCATACATGTGAAGAAAAATACACTTTATTTGAATTCAAAACACAATGGTTACAATGACTTTGTCTGCTTTTGACTTATGGAATTCTACTCGGACTAGCTCAACCAATGAGGGAGCATCCTATTTATATTATTTTCTACATAAGTACTTGTAAATGCTAAATCAATCCTGTGTGTTGTCTATTCCTAATTTACCTAAGTTATTTTAGGATATTTGGTCTATATTAAGACACAATATGCTACTATAGCTTATCTGCATCCTCCAACTGGTGGAAATAAGTCAAGAATAATGTAATATTGGTTGTTACACTTTTATTTTCCCTATTCTCCTTCATTCCTCCTAAAATGGATGCAACTATGCTTTTTCTATTGAAATAGTTTGTTTCTACCCTTCATTTTGAAGAGCTCCAAAATATAGGGTAGAACTATAGTAATGTATTGTTGCTGCCAATTCATATTGAATGCAAGTGCTTCCAAATATGAAATTGGTATTTTACTATCCTTTTAGACACGTTATAACTATTCACACTCACCATGTTTGATCTAGTCTATGACTTCCTTTAAAGTTGCACAAAACTAGTTTTTGTGTGCTATTTATAGTTGTTCCTGCATTTTTTGCTTTATACCTTATTGCTCAAATTTGGACCACATGGGAATTCATCTAGATGGATTAGAGTTCTTTTTTTATCTCTATTAACACATTCCATCTACTATTACTTGCTCTTTTTTACTGGTTTAATGCTTCCTTTTAATATGTTAGTTGACTAGAATTTGTATGTTGCACTGAGTCTGTCAATGCCCAGTTTACAAAAAAAATCTATTTTTAGTGCCAAATCAACTTGACAACTTGGTTTTTAAATGGGATGACATTTTAAAATATGCATGAGTTAGCCATAAACCATAAAATTCTTATTTGCTTTATTTTTTTATGCTACTCTACCAACAAAAATCATGCAAAAATAGTCATAAAATGCTGAAAATAGTCAAAAATAGGGGTACAATGCTCTACACATTAAATCATGCAAAAAAATAACAAATAATGCATTCTAATCACACATTTGGAATAAAATAATATCATATTTGGTTTTTATGGTAGTATTTTAGTGTTCAAAACATAACAAAAATGAGGCATTTCTAGGCCTCATCATTCCCCCCAAATTGACTTGATGTATGTCCTCATGCATTTTGTTGGGCTACAGATACACTGAGGTCCAACTCCTTGTATCAAATTCCTAAAAATATTAATTTTCCAGTATAATATCCTTTGCATTATTTGAACTCTATTAACTACTACTAAAAATCTTCATCAAGCTATGGATCATAATCAAAATAATATGGCACATATGTAATAAAAGTGGATGGCCTAAATATGAAGCCTATCCACTAATGCTTAAATGCTAAGATTTTCTGCATTACTACTTTTATCCTCTTGTATGACCATAACAAATTAGTTGGTGATATTGCTTCCCTCTTCTACAAGAAAATAGGTAATTCTCCCCATATGAATTTGAATGCTGACAAGGAATTTATGAAATTATATGTGTCAAATTGTTTAAAATAAACCATACTATTCTTAAGATTATTTAGATAAGTGATTTTGATCTCTATATTATCCATCAGGATGAAATGTTGGCTTTTCAACGCTTTGTGATTGGGCTAATTATGGCTTAATAGTAGGCCGATTTGTAATTATATTTTCTTATTCTTTCTTTTCTCTTGATCCCAATATAGTTGATTGTTCAAAGTGGAAATGAAGGACTATAGTTGTATATCCCCTGTATAGATATGGGTTAGAAACTAGACATCCTTTGGTATGGCATATTTATGCAAGAAAAACTCACACAACAATTATTTTTGTTCCTCAAGGCTCTTAGATATACCTCTAAAAAATTAGGGGTAGTATTCAAATAATAAGTTAACTCTGAGAAAATATGCATTACCTACCATATGAAGAAGTGTTCTCTAAGGAGTAGGCTATATAACCTAGAAGTCCTTCTACATTGTATTAAAGCTTCTACAATGTATTAAACCTTCTACAATTTGACATAAACTTTGCACCTTTTTCTTCAACTTAGTATTTTATTCATCCTATGTTTCATTTTGTTTTTCTAAGGATTTCAGTGCTACAATGTGTAATTCTAAGGTTTAGTAGTGTGAAATCCACCTTGAAATATCTTCATTATACTTTGCTATTGGAATCATATTAGGCAGATGCACTACCAATGGATTTTTTTCTCAGACAACAAATTAGTTTGAATTCTAATTTTTGTTTTTTGCACATTTGAAATAGAACTATCAAAAATTTAATTTGATTCTGTCATGGAGGATGCACTTACTTGTATTGGTATTGCTTGTGCTTTAGTGACCTCACTTTTTGATCTTCTTTGCCCTTGTTGTTGTTCTGGAACTATATCTAGGCATTTTGGAACAATTTTTGTATATTTTGGAGCTATTTTGGAATGAGACTATATTTTTGTAGGATGTTCCAAAGTTGTCCCAAAATGTTTTGGAGCTATATTCAAAAATGTTGTAATGGCCAAATTTAAAAAAAAATTGCTGCAAAATCTAATGTTGGTCCATCTCTAGGGTATGTGAGCCTTCCATGACATCAACAATCCCCTCTCCATCCTTTTGTTTAGATGTTTATTTTTCTAGATGTTGTGCTATTACAATGGTAATAAAAATAAATATAGAAGTTTTAGGTACATGTTCCAAATTATCCTCCTCAGTCCTATGAGATAGTTATGGGATATCGGCGTGTATTTATCCTTCTAGAACCTACCTTGCTAATTCAAGTAGAATTTCTACTACCTTACCACTAGAATATAAATTTATGGGAAGCCCCTCCAATGGTGGTAGTCTTCTTCTCAAGTCATATATTTCTTGCAATAATTTTTCAACGTATTCATATTTCTCTTTAATTTTTGCTTCACCCCTTTCAATCTAGGTTTGTTGAGTTTTTATAATTTCCCTAGCAACTTTCACATTGTCAGCTAGCTCATATTCTTCATACTCTTTAGTTTCTAAATAATATGTAGGCAAATCCATAGTAGGTGGTGAACTTGGCTCTCCAGTTTTGTAAGTGGCCCCTATTCCTGATTAAATGACTTTGGAACCATAGTTTCATGTTCTTGGGCTGGAATGATTCTAGAGGTATAGTTTACATGGTTGTAGTTGTACCTTGTTGTCTCCTTTTAAGGATCCTTCTCTAAGAGGGGGTGAAGGTGGTTGACTTGGGATTTCAATCTCTATTTATTCAACCAACTCCTCTATAACAGAATGTCCTTGTAATATAGAGGTATAGTTTACATGGTTGTATTTGTACCTTCATCCTCTTGGAGTATCCATTTTCTCCTTTTTTATTGAATGATTCTAGAGGTATAGTTTACATGGTTGTAGTTGTACCTTGTTGTCTCCTTTTAAGGCTCCTTCTATAAGAGGGGGTGAAGGTGGTTGACTTGGGATTTCAATCTCTATTTATTCAACCAACTCCTCTATAACATAATGTCCTTGTAATATAGAAGATCTCATTAACTAGTTTTCTCTTGTTGCTTCCTTAAATTTCTCAATTCCTTTAGATTTTTTTCCTATATAATTTACTAAAAAGTTAGAATACAGTTCATATTCCTCAAAATAATACATTACTTCTATCAATGAACCAATTATTTTAGGTTTTAATAGTGCAAAAATCTTAGCAAAATTTTATGTGACTTCTTCACAAAAAGTCAATTTCTTGGTTTTTCTTTGCTCTACAGGTTTAGAATCAACCTTCTTTTTCTTTGTGCTCTGGTCTTGGTAGCTGTTGGACCTAGAGGGTATGAAGGGTTTCATTCAACTTCAGGGGTAACCCTTTCATCTACATTTTATTCAAAGATATATACCCTACCTACAACATCATCAATACTATTATTAGGGGTCTCTGCCCTAGCTGCAACTTCTTCCTCCTCTTCTTGTTTAGGTTCTTCTTACATAAAAAATTTCTCATTCTATGGGGGCAAAGAATCTATCAAAACTTTAGGTATTTCTCCTAAAATGGTGTCTACAAATGATATTTATGATACCATGGTGCCTAGGGGATACGTTACCCTATTGGTATCTTTATGCCATATTATGCATTTATTGATGCAAGTATAGAGGAATATTTACCCTTATGTTTAGGCATTGGCTACCATGCCTCAAATGACTAAGGAATTTCATATGATGTCCTAAAAATACAACATACTGCCCCTCACAAGTGAACAATTTTACTACCCAGATTGCAATCATGTCCTAGGGTTTTTGTAAACTAGTTCTTTTTACCCATTTACAAATGTTTATGTTCATTTGTAGAACAAACTATACAACCCCTTCTTTTGAAAATGTTCTAATTATGTTGAAGAGTGTATTTTTACTAGTTCTTATGATTACTAGTCCTTGCAAAGGTAATTCAATATTTTTTCTTAAGACCAAGGGGGATACCTCTATTCTCATGTTTATGTTTGCTCTATTTTCCAAAGGGTTCAGCAAAATTCTACTACCAAACTCTTTGAATGGCCATCAAATTTCTTAAGAAATGATATTAATCCTACCTATTGAAAAATCTACATTATTTTAGGGTAGTTTTGAAACTCCTCTAGGTTATATATCTTGGCTTTGTGCTTCCACCCCATGTTATCTCCAAACTACATCAATCTCTGTGACAAATTCTCATAATATGGTTAGTGCATTTAGTCAGTTTTGTTCTAGAAATTAGTTATGTATTTAAAATGCACTCTTAAGAAATGGCATAATGTCTTGATCTAGTGTCTTCTACAAGTGTCAATGATTACAAAGCTTTGTAATGAGTGGCTTCAACATACAAGATTTATATATAGAAGGTGGTGCAAAACACACTAAAATGTTCATGCAATGATCAAACACATGACATACATTGGTCTACTAGGTGTTTAAATTTTTGATTTCATGCACAAATAAAGGATGATTGGCTGATAAATATTTAGATTAAAAAGCATGTGTGTAAAGTATTAGCTGATTTTAATGTTTCAATTTAACCAAATCAAATCTATTTTTTTAAAAACATGGACGTCCACATCCTTGGTTCATGTTATTACACATGTCGAAGTGTTCGGATCACATGGGTCCAGATCGGGTGATGAAAACTAGGTATGATTGGATGCTGGAAAACATGTTGGATGATGCCCTAATAGATTTATACCATGTATGACTAAAAATATGATCCCAAGTTCACAGATATTATGTCCTACATCATGTTGTTTTCTTTTATCCTACACATGCATGCCAAATGGATTTTAATTTGTGCACTATCATGCAATTTTAAATTTTCAATTTTTTTTCTAGAGATATTTTTCATTCGAAAGCTCTATGTTATTTTCCTACATACATATAGCCAAAACATGTAATTTCATTCCAGAGCTCTGTGTCATTTTGGAGCTTTATGTTATTTTCCTGCATACATACACCCAGAACGTGCAATTATATTTCAAATATCTATTTCATTCCGAAGCTTTGTGTTATTTTCATGCCTACATACAACCATAACATAACATTTCATTTCGGAGCTCTATATTTTAATATATACAAAAAAAACTATATTTTTATTTTGGAGCTCTGTTATTTTCTTGCAACTGGACATGAATTTCTTGTTCAACCAAGGGAAGAATAATATGCTTATTGATATTTTGGAGAGAATATCTATTTTTACTTTCTAGTTTTATAAAGTATTTATGCCAAACATTTAATTATCATATGTTACATGCTAAATACCTACTATAACAAAATACAAGAAACACATACCTGGATATCCTAAAATTTATCATGTACTTTACAAATTATTGCTTTTGATGATAGTTAGCTAAGCATATGAAATAAAAAAAAAAGCATATGTGCAGTTGATGACATTTATATAATGGTGAACAATGATGGATAGATCAAAAATATAAACATACTAAAAACTAATTTTCATGTAAGTCTTAATTCAATAGCGCCTTCAAAAATGTTTTCACTATTGAATTATTATTATTATTATTGTTTTCATTCAAATTTTTCAATTTTTTAGATATTTTCATCTTTTTTTTTTATCCATATATTTTTGTCTTGCTTGTGCCCATGAAGGAATTTCACAATCAAGATTATTTCCCTTTGTTTTTTCTTGTTTTTCCAAACTTTTTTCAAATCATTTAGAATTTGTGTTAGAAGAGGGTGCCTCTTCTGATATATGTACTTCCAACTAAGATATATATTTTAAAAAGTATTCTTTAGTCAATGGCTCATGGTAGACCTGAAGGTGATGTCCATTTACTGCTAACTTTCTCCTTGAATCATTTATGGGAGAAAGACAAACTGCTCCATTGTCAAACACTTTTTTTATTATTATTTGTGGAAAACATCCCAAAAGGGATGCCACTTTTGGGTAAGACCCAAGGAGGCAGGGGTATCCATTCTACTAAAAACGCCCAAGACTCGGACTTGGCCTACCACCTTTGACATACTCAAGGAGCAAACAAACACACAAAACCAATTTAAAAATAAGTAAATAACAACAAAAATAATAAAATAAAATAAAAAACATGCTCCTTGAGTGTGTCAAAAACAAAAGCACAACCAAACATGCACAATAAGATAAAAGAAACCACAACACAAACCACATATAAAAACACAAGAACCACATAACAAAACACAAACAAGACAAAAACAACAGAACACTACAAAGACAAACCCAAAAAAACATGAAAAATAAACACAACCAAAACCTAAAAAATAAAATAAATAAAACCAACAACATAAAATAAACAAAAATAAAAACATAGAAAACACTCACACATAAAAACACGAAATAACACAAACAAAGAGAAACCCAAGAACAAGAACAAAAAAAACACAAGAACAATAACAAAAAACATAAAAAAAAAACACAAAACAACAAAAACACATGAACAACAAAAAACAACACAAAGAACACAAAAACAAAACAAAACAAAAGAACCCACCCACCTTAAAAAACTAAAAAAAAAAAAAAAAAATTGAACATAACAATGACCTATCTAGACTAGAAGACTATTAAGGCAAGAATCAATAGAGGAAACAAAATAAAGAATAGAATGAGCTAGGGAACTAAAAAAAACTAAATGAACCAAAGAGAAGCAAAAAAAAAAGCAAGAAGAAACTAGGTACCTTCAGAACCGGAGCCATCCAAAGAAATGATAGAAAGAAGAGCTTCCCCTAATTTGAGAAGCCCACCATATAGGAGGGTGGCCATAACAAGTAAGATCACCTTTGTCCAAAGCCCAATTAGCTAAAGCATCAACACTCTTGTTTTGATCTCTCGACCACATGATTGTAATCAACTTTCAAAAATCCCATCTAGATTAATTGAATCTTCTCAATAATTCTTTTTATTCTCCAATCCACCTTATGATTCTTAAAAGGAGTCTTCAAGAGATTAATCATAAGTTGAGAGTCAGACTCAACTAACACCTTTTCCCATCCAACCTTAGTAGCCCCCCGAAGGCCTCTGAGGATACCATACCCCTCAACAAGGTTATTGGAAAGAATACCCAAATTCTCAGCAAAAGTAAAAACTAGGGAGCCATTTGAAAGTCTACCAATTCCTCCCACACTGGATTTTCTAGGGTTCCCTCTAGAGGCTCCATCAGTATTGACTTTTCCAAAATCCTTAGGAGGAGGTTGCCAATTTCTAGTCCTATCCATCTTACTAATACTCACATTCCCTTTAAGATGGTTGCCCTTAGAATATTTAATCTTCAATATTTGCATCACTTGATCCCATATTTGGTGGGAGTTTTGGGGGTGATTAAGGAGTTGATGGACTGATTCAACTAAGTTGGCTATGGTATTTTGCCAAATATAGTGAATATCCTTCCTATCTTGATTAAAAATTTGGTTGTTCCTTTCATTCCAAATATTCCAAAGAAGAATGGTAGAACCCATCCAAACTAACTACCTAATAAAATGATCAACACCCTCTTGATTAGGCCAATCCCTCCAAAGTTGTTCAAAAGTAAAAAAATTGGACCACTGTAAGTCAAGTAAAGTGGCCATTCTCCTCCATAGCTTAGAGTCTAAAGTACACTCAATAAAAATATGGTTGATATTTTCTACATTCTCTTCACACATTTCACATCTAAAAGGGCCATGAAAACCATGCTTCATAAGTTGCTCACCAATAAGCACCCTACGATGCAATAAAATCCAATTAAAGAACCTCACCTTAGGCCAAATATTTTGAGCCCATAATCGAGAAAATATGTCAGAATAATGGTTGGGATTATTATGGCATAAGGTCAAATAACCTTGAGCAACTGAATACTCACCCTTAGTAGTGTTTTTCCATCCAAAACAATCTTTTTCATGGGACCAAGAGAGGGATCTCATATGAAGGATGCCTTGGATATCTTGTCTTTGCCTTTCTGGGATTTTAATAGGCTAGTCCTCAATAGGGATCCAATATCTACCAACCTTTGAATTACCAGTATGGTACCGATAGTAATTAGCCACCTTTATCCATTTATCTCGGTGAAGATCCTCCATCCAAGGCCTCCAATCGGGAAACTGAGTTATCAAAGGCTTGTGACCATCCCAAGAATCTGTCCAAAAATTTGCTTGTTGACCATTATGAATGATCCAAAATAATTTTTTCTTTATCAAATCCTCACCAGTCTTAAGAACTTCTAAAATGGGAGAACCTTTGGTAGGAAGTTGATAGCGAACAAGGTCTTCAGGACTTTTGTTCTCAACATATTTAGCATGGAGATTATTGGCCCAAAGAGCATTGGGGTTATGCAACATCCTCCAATATAATTTAGCAGCTAAAGCTTTGTTGTTATTAATAGAAGACCAGAATCCTAACCCCCCTTCACTCTTAGGAAGACATAAAGTATCCCATTTCACCAAGGCCCATTTTCTTTTCTCCTTAGTACCACTCCAAAGGAAATGATGACTGATTTGATCCAATTCTCAAAGAACAACCTTTGGGATATTCAAAATGAAAGAAACATAAATAGGAATAGCTTGAAGGACTGATTTTACCAAGGTGATTCTACCCCCAAAAGAAAGCCACTTGTTGGTCCACTTTCCAATTTTCTTCTTGACTTTGTCCAACAACCAATTCCAATATTTATTTTTCTGCCTTTGAATATTTATGGGAATACCTAAATAAGTGATTGGAAGAGAGTTCTTATTATATCTTAATTTATCCAAGACCATGGATTCCTATCTAGAAGAGCAGTGAAAGAAAATAACTTTAGATTTGTCTTCATTGATCAACTGCCCAGTAGCCTTAGAAAAATAGCTAATGATTTGCTTAATATTAGAAGCTTCCTTAATTGTAGATTTACCTAAAAGAGTAGAGTCATCCAAAAATTGAATATGAGAGATAGGTCTAGCTCCATGAGCAATGGTAACTCCCTCAAGGGTTTTGTTTTCCCTCTTTTTGGTTATAGTCCTACCCAAGCATTCAACAAGAATGATGAATAAATAAGGGGATAGTGGGTCACCTTGCCTAATACCTCTAAAATATGGGAATGACTAAGAAGGCCTACCATTGATAAGAACTAAGTAGGAAACTAAAGAGATACATCCGATAATCCAATCCATCCAATCCTTAGAGAAACCAAATTGCCTAAAAATTTTGATAAGGAAGTGCCAATCCACTCTGTCATAAGCTTTGGATAAGTCTAACCGAATGAACATGGAAGGAGAATTTTGCATATCCATGGAATGGATGGATTCCTGAGCAAGAACTATCTCATCTACTATTTGATGTCCTTCCACATAAACCCCTTGCTCTGGGGAAATAATATTATGCAAAAGAGGCTTCAATCTTTCTACCATGATTTTAGTAATGATTTTGAGAAGAACATTACATAAAGAAATAGGTCTAAAAGCTGAGATATGATCAACCTCTTGAGATTTTGGAACAAGAGTAATATAATTTGGTGGGACAAGCTTTGCATAGAGTAGATCAGCCAAATTTCCTTCTACTTGCACAGTTTTAAGAAAATATTTATTTTTTTTGCCTAATCTTTTTATGCACAAGTCCTGAAAAGTTTTATTGATTAGAAGCACATCCTTGATTTCTTGCAACAAAGGAAGTGAAATAGTCAAATTTTTGAGTTCTCTTACTAGGTTTGATTTAGGAGTGTTTTCATAATTTTTAAACCTTTCAAGATATGGTATTTTCTCTAAAGAAGGTGAATTTTCTATGTGCAAATTTTCTATTTTTTCTTCTCCTTTATCCAAGGTTGATTTATGTGTTTCTGGAATAAATGATTCTTGTTTGTCATTTTTTATTTCTTCAATAATGGTTGGAAGAGCTTCAGGTAATGTCTTGCCTGAGTGTAGATAGATATTCCTACATTAAATAACATTTAATGTAGAATTCTCATCAAATTTAGCTATATAGATAGGGGATACCTATCTTGTATTATTAGGATTGGCCATAGGTTGGGATGGAAGTGATGGTTGCTTTACCTTTTGTTGTTTTTGTTATTGGGATCTTCCTTGAGGGAAATTTTGATCAGAACCAAGCAATGAAATTTGGTTTTATCCTTGATATCTATGTTGTCCCTAGTATGATGGATACTGTTGTCCCCAACTCTATCCATGAGATTGGGCTTGCATCCAAGGTAGATGGAGTTGATTCCACTTTGTATTTGTCCATCTAGATTGTGAATAATATTGAGTATTTACCCATAGAGGTTGACTCCAAGACTATTGTGGTGGTTCTAAATAACCCCATGGTATGGTCCAATGATTTTATCCCCAATTTATGGGAAAATGTGGGGCATTTTTATATTGTAAAAATTTACCTCCTTATTTTTGCCCAACAAAGTTGAGATATTTTGTTTAATTTTCCAAAATATTTTTATATTGTAAGAATTTACCTCCTAGGAGTAGATGGCATTGGCCAATTATATGTCCCTTGGAAAAATTACTACAAATAGCGGATATGGACATTTTATTTAGAGGATAGTCTTGAAGAGCATGTTTATTTCTTCATCTTGGACAGCAAATAGTTAGGGATGGTGTAGAGTTGGATTTTATATTTTTAGACACCTAAAAATGTCATGTTGAGGAGGCCACTCATATGGACATATTTTTAGGCCATATGAATTATCTTGGGCCTTCCCAGGACCTATTAGTGGTTCAGACCACTCATATAGGATAATATGATCCTTTGTAGCCTAGGCCATTTTACCCTTTAGCAGTTGCCTAGCAGTTGTTGGACCCAATGACGACCCCTATATCTGGTCACTTCACCCTAAAACAACCTCTCCTATAACAAACTCAAGCTCCCCAAGTTGAGCCAAATCTGTTACAGAGCAAGTTGCACATAATTATTAACCACAAGAAGATTCTAGATGCAATGCTTAGGCTACCTATATTCTAATCAAATATTGACCTTGGCTTCCCTTGTAATCCAAGAATACAATTAGGAAATATTATAAAAGGATCCCAAGTTTTCATAAAAATTATCATCAATTAGCCATAATGAAGTGCTATCAGTTTGAGTAACAGAGATCACCCTCTCTCATATGCAATGGGGTTCTTCCAAAATCTAGCCATGGAGATTTCATGTGCATCAATAAATTTTTTAAGAGTTTGAAGGCCAATTCCCATCATTGTGCATAATCAATATTCATGAATTTGATCCAATTATCATTATTCAACTATGCTTCAAATCATAAAACCCTTGAATATAAATTCGATAGATAAATTAGATGTCACCCCACATTAAGCATGAAGAATAGACTCTTTTTTAGTGGTCTCTTCATCCTAAAGTAGCCTGCAGGTGTAGTCACTGGACCCTCTGATGGCTAATTGAGCTAGTTGTTGTATCCCATGATGACCTCTCAATGATATTTTATTTATTATCTTCTCTTAGTTAGATTATATTTAGCAGTATTCAATTTTGTTTCTAACATAGTTTAGCATATTTTCATTTAGTTTTACATGCATTTATTTACTATTTTAAGCATTTTTATTTCAATGGCTTATTATGGAAATGGACCTCATCTTGAGAGGTTCCACATTTGCTACTAATTTCTTGTAAGTGCTTTTGTGTCTAGATCTCAGGTTTCCACAAGAGCTAATCATCATAAAATATTCTTCAATATTTACATCATCAAGACGAGGTTGCAAAGAAACCCCCATAATCATTTTTGGGAGAACAAAAACTCTATGGATTACACCTAATATTTAGGGTTTCATGTTGTAATTTGTATCAAATTGGTTAATCCCTAAGAGGGGTATTTTGTAACCTCTTGTAAATACAAATTTATTTTTAATGGTTGATAAAAAGGGTTTTGAAATATCCCAAAACCTTTTATACAGTTGCAGTAAATACAACTAGCCAAAATATAATTTTCAAATATAAATGAGGACACCATATTTTGTATATTTCTTTGTCGTTATGGTTACATAAAATATATTATTAATTTGATTTCATATTACATATTTATTTTTATGATATTTTCTATTCTACAATTGTGATCACCATGTAGGACTATTCCACATTTTACAATTTGGCACTAATTGCTTGTTTCTTGTTTTCTTGAATTTCTAGGTGCCACCACTCTAGGTTGGTATAGCTCATAGTAATCACTATCATACCATTTGATGGCCAGTAGATCTCACAACTCTACCCCTTTATGGCCTTAAAATAGAGTGCATAAACCATATTTTAAGCATCTTCATCAAATATTAGCTACACCTATGAGTATCTTTGTCCTGGATTTTACTATTTTCACTAAAAAATATAGAATTGCAAGTTTGAATTGATAAATTTAGAGAAATTTTTAGATTTCAAGAATTTTGCCTATGATCAGTCCTGGATCCAGTGGCCTCTACTATTAGCTGCTCCAAGGTACAAAAATCCTTATTTTTTATCGCTCTAGTGTTAGAAGACCTTTGATGTAGACCGTATTACACAGAGATGACCCCTACATTGTTTCTTGTTAGGGTTGTCTTGCATGTTGTATGTCTAAAGGGTAACTTCATTTAGGGTTTGCACTTTCAAATTATTTGAAACTAAAATATTTTTATTTTGAAATTTGGAAATTTGAAACGTATTTTATGCATTAGTAAAAATTCATAGATTACTTTGAGTTGCATTTTCATTTTTGCATAAATTAAAAATAACACACACCATATCTCAAAATAAACATCAATGAGTTGGAATCACACCCAACCACTAATTAAGACTAATAGCGATGGCCTTCATAACCATATTATTAGCTTGCTTGTGGTTCTTCACACCCCATTTTGGACAAGGCCAGTTCCAAGAGCCATCATAGCTAAGGGATATAGCATAATCTTTTTTCAAAGAGGTGTATCATTGACCGAGGTGAACTAGGTAAGGAACTGGTAGGACCTAGAATCCCTCACTGGATTTGGACTTCACCACCAAATCTCAGTGGGTTTCATGACATGGAATTCATCACCAGGCCTGTGTGTGAGAGGAAATAGGTGAAAATCCTTCAACTTAAGTATTTATATCAACAATATCAAAAACTCAAATAAGAGAAAGGTAATAAATCAATGAACCAAAATACATAAACCGGTTTGAGGAAACACATAAATTTATAAATATATAATCATCCTATTTACTATGTTTACTTCCTTAATAAATGGCTAATAAATATAAAATGGTCACAACATGAAACCATACCCAGTCCTATATTGAGGCTAAAAGTAATACACAAGAAGGTCTAAAGCACCTTTGATTCGATCATCGAGATATTCTCATTAGGAGGACTCCTATGAGACATTTTTGTGATCCAAAATAGGATATTTTCAAACCTCATATATTACATGGTACTTCTAGAAAATATTGAGGGGCCAAGTAGAGGGATCACATGTATACATGTACTTAACCAATCAAAAAACCTCTTCGAACTTGAAGTAGAAAACATGCCATTGCTTGATCTATATGGGGGAGGTACTCCTCCATATCACCATTGGTTGAGTCATAAGCTAAACCATATAGATAGGTATGGCCCTAATGTAGCTTGTAGAGCCCTTTATTCCACTTATTCTCATTATGAGGATGGGCACGATGAATATTTAGTTCATCCTACCCATACGTGTGGGGAGTGTTCTACACAAACATGCCATACTCCAATGACATCCTTACATGAGGAAAATAGCTCTAGGGTTGAGCATAGAGTAAATGTAGCTTCAATTGATCAAGGTAAGAGGATATCCATACCCACTAAATGAAAAAAAATAGCTAAAAACCCTCATATTGATATGAGAAGTCATAGGCCACATATAGTGAATCGAACAAATCTGCTCCCTAGGCTCAACACTAGTTAGAGAGAGCAATCGATCCAATATCAATTTGATGAATTATGCCATGATCAGGAGTGATTAAATAATTATTATGCATAAAAATAAGGGCTATACCACTAGTGGTTCTATGAACATATACTATGTAAGGAAAGCATCCTAGAATAGAGATTGCGCAAAGAGGAATCATGTAGGGTAGCTCATGAACAAATTTCCTTGCCTAGTACTTATTGGTAACAACTCAAAATGAGGCACACTACGTAGTAGGAAGTGTTACCCCTAGGACAACAAAAAACCATCCTCTTCCCACCTCTATTAATCAATCTCAACAAAGACAACACCAAGCACCAAATTTGTCAAAGTATGAGGCCTACAAAGAGAAATAAGTAGATGACCATGAACAAGCGTATCTTGAGTCATTTTGTGAGGATCTGGTAGATGATTAAAATCTACCATCTTGATTGAAAAAGAACATTCCACCACATCCTCCTAGGATATCTCTTAGATAGAATTATATTATTTCATATTAGGCTTATAAAGTCTTCATAGATTGAATTAAATCACTTGAGAAGCAAGGATCAGGTCATCAAAAATCCACATTGTGTAAATTGTACAATCAACCCCTTGATACATTAGTTTCTTCATCAGCTTATCTAGAGCATTTTAAAATACCTAAGATAGAAAAATTTAAAGTGGATGACAATGTGCAAGAACATGTCACAATTCTCATGAACTTATATATATATATATATATATATATATATATATATATATATATATATATATATATATATATATATATATATATATATATATATATATTTATTTGTGGAAAACATCCCAAAAGGGATGCCACTTTCGGGTAAGACCCAAGGAGGCAGGGGTATCCATTCCGCCAAAAACGCCCAGGACTCGGACCTGGCCTACCACCTTTGACACACTCAAGGAGCAAACAAACACACAAACCCAATTAAAAATAAGCAGATAACAACAAAAATAATAAAATAAAATAAAAAACATGCTCCTTGAGTGTGTCAAAAACAAAAGCACAACCAAACACACACAATAAGATAAAAGAAACCACAACACAAACCACATAGAAAAACACAAGAAACACATAACAAAACACAAACAAGACAAAAACAACAGAACACTACAAAGACATAACCCAAAAAAAAAACAAGAAAAATAAACACAACCAAAACCTAAAAAATTAAAAAATAAAACAAAAATAAAAATAAAAAACAACCAACAACAGACAATAAAAAAAAACAAAAAATATAGAAAACACTCACCCATAAAAACACGAAATAACACAAACAAAGAGAAACCCAAGAACAAGAACGAAAAAAAACACAAGAACAATAACAAAAAACATAAAAAAAAACAAAACAACAAAAACACAAGAACAACAAAAAACAACACAAAGAACACAAAAACAAAACAAAATAAAAAAACCCACCCACCTTAAAAAACTAAACAAAAAAAAACAAAAAGGAAAAAAGAAATAAAAAATGAACAAAACAAAGACCTATCTAGACCAGAAGACTATTAAGGCAAGAATCAACAGAGGAAACAAAATAAAGAATAGAATGAGCTAGGGAACTAAAAAAACTGAATGAACCAAAGAGAAGCAAAAAAAAAACAAGAAGAAACTAGGTACCTTCATAACTGGAGCCATCCAAAGAAATGATAGAAAGAAGAGCTTCCCTAATTTGAGAAGCCCACCATATAGGAGGGTGGCCATAACAAGTAAGATCACCTTTGTCCAAAGCCCAATTAGCTAAAGCATCAACACTCTTGTTTTGATCTCTCGACCACATGATTGTAATCAACTTTCAAAAATCCCATCCTGGATTAACTCGAATCTTCTCAATAATTCTTTTTATTCTCCAATCCACCTTATGATTCTTAGAAGGATTCTTCAAGAGATTAATCATAAGTTGAGAGTCGACTCAACTATCACCTTTTCCCATCCAACCTTAGTAGCCTCCTGAAGACCTCTCGAGGATACCATACCCCTCAAGAAGGTTATTGGAAAGAATACCCAAATTCTCAAGCAAAAGTAAAAACCAGGGAGCCATCCGAAAGTCTACCAATTCCTCCCACACTGGCTTTTCCAGGGTTCCCTCTAGAGGCTCCATCAGGATTGACTTTTCCAAAATCCTTAGGAGGAGGTTGCCAATTTCTATTCCTATCCAATTTACTAATACTCACATTCCCTTTAAGATGGTTGCCCTTAGAAGGTTTAATATTCAATCTTTGCATCACTTGATCCCATATTTGGTGGGAGTTTTGGGGGTGATTAAGGAGATGATGGACTGATTCAACTAAGTTGGCTATGGTCTTTTGCCAAATATAGTGAATATCCTTACTATCTTGATTAAAAATTTGGTTGTTCCTTTCATTCCAAATATTCCAAAGAAGAATGGTAGAACCCATCCAAACTAACCGCCTAATAAAATGATCAACACCCTCTTGATTAGGCCAATCCCTCCAAAGCTGTTCAAAAGTAAAAAAATTGGACCACTGTAAGCCAAGTAAAGTGGCCATTCTCCTCCACAGCTCAGAGGCTAAAGTACACTCAATAAAAATATGGTTGATATTTTCTACATTCTCTTCACACATTTCACATCTAAAAGGGCCATGAAAACCACGCTTCATAAGTTGCTCACCAATAAGCACCCTACGATGCAATAAAAGCCAATTAAAGAACCTCACCTTAGGCCAGAGCTTTTGAGCCCACAATTGAGAAAATATGTCAGAAGAATGGTTGGGATTATTATGGCATAAGGTCAAATAACCTTGAGCAACCGAATACTCACCCTTAGTAGTGTTGTTCCATCCAAAACAATCTTTTTCATGGGACCAAGAGAGGGATCTCATATGAAGGATGCCTTGGATATCTTGTCTTTGCCTTTCTGGGATTTGAATAGGCCAGTCCTCAATAGGGATCCAATATCTACCAACCTTTGAATTACCAATATGGTACCGACAATAATTAGCCACCTTTATCCAATTAGCTCGGTGAAGCTCCTCCATCCAAGGCCTCCAATCGGGAAATTGAGTTATCAAAGGCTTGTGACCATCCCAAGAATCTGTCCAAAAATTTGCATGTTGACCATTATGAATGATCCAAAATAATTTTTTCTTTATCAAATCCTCACCAGTCTTAAGAACTCCTAAAATGGGAGAACCTTTGGTAGGAAGTTGATAGCGAACAAGGTCTTCAGGACTTTTGTTCTCAAGATATTTAGCACGGAGATTATTGGCCCAAAGAGCATTGGGGTTATGCAACATCCTCCAATATAATTTAGCAGCTAAAGCTTTGTTGTTATTAATTGAAGACCGTAAACCTAACCCCCCTTCACTCTTAGGAAGACATAAAGTATCCCATTTCACCAAGGCCCATTTTCTTTTCTCCTTAGTACCACTCCAAAGGAAACGATGACCGATTTGATCCAATTCTCGAAGAACAGCCTTTGGAATATTCAAAATGGAAGAAACATAAATAGGAATAGCTTGAAGGACTGATTTTACCAAGGTGATTCTACCCCCATAAGAAAGCCACTTGTTGGTCCACTTTCCAATTTTCTTCTTGACTTTGTCCAACAACCAATTCCAATCTTTATTTTTTTGCCTTTGAATATTTATGGGAATACCTAAATAAGTGATTGGAAGAGAGGTCTTCTTATATCTTAGCTTATCCAAGACCATGGATTCCTGTCTAGCAGAGCAATGAAAGAAAATAACTTTAGATTTGTCTTCATTGATCAACTGGCCCAAGTAGCCTTAGAAAAATAGCTAATGATTTGCTTAATATTAGAAGCTTCCTTAATCGTAGCTTTACCTAAAATAGTAGAGTCATCCACAAATTGAAGATGAGAGATAGGTCTAGCTCCATGAGCAATGGTAACTCCCTCAAGGGTTTTGTTTTCCCTCTTTTTGGTTATAGTCCTACCCAAGCATTCAACAAGAATGATGAATAAATAAGGGGATAGCGGGTCACCTTGCCTAATACCTCTAGAAGCTGGGAAAGACCGAGAAGGCCTGCCATTGATAAGAACTAAGTAGGAAACTGAAGAGATACATCCCATAATCCAATCCATCCAATCCTTAGAGAAACCAAATTGCCTCAAAACTTTGATAAGGAAGTGCCAATCCACTCTGTCATAAGCTTTGGATAAGTCTAACCGAATGAACATGGAAGGAGAATTTTGCATATCCATGGAATGGATGGCTTCCTGAGCAAGAACTATCTCATCTACTATTTGACGTCCTTCCACATAACCCCCTTGCTCTGGGGAAATAATCTTATGCAAAAGAGGCTTCAACCTTTCTCGCCATGATTTTAGTAATGATTTTGAGAAGAACATTACATAAAGCAATAGGTCTAAAAGCTGAGATATGATCAACCTCTTGAGCTTTTGGAACAAGAGTAATATAAGTTTTATTGATAACCTTCAAAATTTCTTTGGCTTTCCTGGCTTCTTCCACCACCTCTAATAAATCAACATGAAGGATATCCCATAACTCTTGGTAGAACTCAATAGGAAAACCATCAAGACCTGGGGTTTTCCCTTTTTGCATTTTAAAAACTACTTGTTGAAGCTCATTGATAGTAACAGGAGCAGTCAAAATAGAGTTCTCCTCGAAGTGATAAGAGAAGGGATTGCTTGAAGAACATTATATTGTGAAGCTGAGTCAAGGGGAGTAGCAACAAAAATATTGGAAAAGTAATCAACAACAATAGAGTTCATGCCATCCCAAGTATAAACAACATCTCCATAATCTGATTTTAAGGAAGAAATAAAGTTGTGAGATCTTCGAGCTAGAAGAGATTTGTGGAAAAAATTTGTGTTTCGATCTCCTTCTTTGAGCCATTGAATTCTAGATTTTTGCTTCCATAAGATTTCTTCTCTTTTTTCCCATTCCTCTAACCGAGTTGTGAGTTTAATTTCATCTCGCACTTCTCTTCTCTCGTGAGGCCATCTAAACGGATTTTCTTATTCAAATTTTCAAGATGAGCAATAACTTCATGTTTTTTTTTATGAACATCCCCAAACTCTTTCCAGTTCCAAGTCTTGATTTTGGATTTAATGTATTGCAGTCTTTTGACAAAACAGAACATCTTAGTCCCATGCCTAGGTTTACCTTCCTTCCACCATTGTTGCACATGAGGTCCGAAGGAAATGTCTCTAAGCCACATTAATTGAAAACGAAAAGGAGAGAAACTCACATTGGTTTTCCACATTTCCACCATGACTCGGCCAATGATCCGAACCAACATTATTAAGAGTCTTCACTTTAGGAATGTGACCATGGATTAAGAAATTTTCAGAGAGCAAAAACCTATCCAATCTCTCCATTATACAAGCTAAGCCTTGCCTTCTGTTAGACCAAGTCATAAGGCCATTATCTCGGTTGGATATCCACAAGATGGAGGTTTGCAATATATTCGCTCATGAGGTCGGTGCTTTTGTCCAAATTTCTATTTCCCCCATTTTCTCATCCAGAGAGAGGATGGTATTGAAATCTCCTCCGATCAAGATCCAAGCTTTAGGAAAATGAGAGATAATATGAGTAATATCCTTCCACTGTCTTCTTTTTTCCTCCAAAGAAGTCGGAGCATAAACAGTAATGCAGAGCATAATCTGGTTGGAATGTCTACTTTGAATAGCTATAGCCAACAAACCCCAACTGCCAACCATATGGTGAATAACTACCTCTTTTGGATCCCAAAGACAAGCAATGCCACCCGAAGTCCCTTGGGAACCGAGGGAAACCACTTTTCCAGCTGGCCAAATTTTACCGGCAATTAAGTCCATATCCTCCATTGACATCTTAGTTTCTTGAAGGAAAACAAGATGTGGATGATTTACCCGAATCATTCTTCTAATTTCATTTTGTTTTGAAAGACTCCCTTTGAGTCCTCTAATATTCCAAGTGATGATCTTCATTAATACCAGGGCTAAAAAAGTTGGGAAGGGCATTAATCTTACCTTCCTCTACAAGCTTTTCACCTTCTTTTACCATATGATATTGATTGGTCTTGCGACCTACTTTTTGATTAGAATCCATCTTCAATTTTTTTTCCCTGTTTCTTGACTTATTCCAATTGAATCTGAGATGGCTTCTAACCTTGAAGAATGCTCGTACACAACCAAAATTTTACTAGATGGTTCAATAGAGTCTATATTGGGACCTGCATTATTTGAAGTTTTGACATTTGAAATATTGTTTTTCTTGTGTAAATTTTCTCCTTTTTTTCTCGTTGAAAACCTTTGATTTGTTGGTTTGTCTCTCGAGTTCTTCCCTTCATATTTAAATTGTGTTTCTAAGATTTTAGTTTCCATTATTTCCTCTTCCTCACTTGGGACATCATTTGTGGAAAGGATTTCAAACATATTAGCAGATGACTTTGATTGATCCTTCATAACTGGTTTTTTCTGAGTGTTCTTCTTCTTAGGTATTTGGAAACCTGCTAAGTTTATATCTTCTTTCTTTTGATCAGGAATTTTATTTGGGCAAGCACTGGCCAAATGACCATATTCATGGCAAATTCTACAACGAAAAGGAATGTTCTCATAGTCCACTACTTGCTCCCAAGTGTCTTCCCCAAATTGTAATGTGATATTTTTAGGTAGGGGTTTGTCAAAATCCATTAAAACACAAATCCGAGCATAAATAATATGTTCAAAATTTTGAGTACAATCAGCAAGTCATCATAAAAGTTCCTAAAGAGTTTCCAATTGAAGAAAAAATAGTAGGATTCCAAAATTCAATAGGGAGGCCAAAGAGTCTAACCCACACGGGAGCAATAGAAGGCATCTCTTCTTCGGCTTTAAATTTAGTATGCCAGGGCTTCATGAAAAGCCCCGCCCTTCCAAAAACCAAGGACCCCCTTGAAAAGTTTTCTCTCTATCTTCATTATTAGCAAATAAAACAAGAAAATAACCATTTGGATAAATAGAGATTTGTAACTCACCTTTAGTTTTCCAGATTTTTGTAGCCCAGACTTTGAAAGCAGATAGACTCGGACGAAAACCCACGAACCGACAAATTAGTCCTCTTTTTTCCAAATCTTCAATGCCAGTCTGAATGTTATCCATATCAAGCTTAACAATAGGAGTTCCATCAGCTGCTTTAAGACATCCTGACTCTATTTTCCTGGGATCAATCTTAGGCATTCTTAGAGGTTTATGGGAAGCCCTAATATTGATATTAGCATTGGGCTGAGGCTGTCCACCATGAAGGGCATCCCTAAAATTCATTTTTGGGACCGAGTCTTCAAAATTCTTACCCTTGATAGGGGTTTTCATAGTAGAATTATTTTGTGGGTGCACCTTAGCACCAGATTCACTTGAGATATGAGCCATTTTTTGATCAACTGCTTGAAACTTGTTTCGTGATCTCTTTAATCCTTGCCCTAGACGTCGTGGAAAGGTATGGTTTTCACTTTTCTTTTGTGCAGCAAATTGGAAGCCGTTGTCACTCAAGTTCACAGTATGATCTGTTGAAAGACAAATTTCTAACCCATATTGTATCCCCTGCAACATTTCCTGCTAAAATATTGAGAATAAACCACAAAAATATTGGCCGCTAGGGCCCGAAGGCCCTAAAAACCAACCTCTCGAGCTGCTTGCACTCAACCCAGATGAAACCCTCGCATAGCCGCTTGCCAAATATGTCGTTCACACATAGGGATGCGCTAGGATCTGTGTTGCTCCAAATGATATGAAAATTGGTGGAGACGTTCTAGGGTTTTTCAGGCATCTACCCTCAAAATTTCAGCTCAATCCGAGTCCGGATGAGTGAGATATGACCGAAATGATGCTTGGTTGTTACAAATATTTGTGATAATACTCTCTAGATTTAAACAATCTCTAGCTTTAAACAACTAGCAAATGTATTTTTCTTGAACGCTTCTCCTTTAGAGTCAAGAAGAAGATAAACCTAACTTAATTATCAAACTTATAATAATTTGATGATGAACCAGTTATGGATTATAGAAATGGGTGGTATAAGATAATGTCAAAACTATCTTTTACCATACCTGTTTTAGAATGAACCTGAATATTTATCAAGAGCTGCTTGAAGCACATAATACTTTTATTACAATTGTAGCAATATCAAGAATTTGAAGAGGCTTTGGTGCAATTCATTGAGGATATGAAGGTCTAGGAGGGAGACATAAAGCTTCATAAGAAAGAGTGGAACAAAAATCCTCATAATAATCATCATTAAGTGAAACCCGTGCCTATGAATTAGATTGTTTTAAATGTTCCCAAAGCAAAAAAAATCAACAAAAACCTAATTATCAGGCTCAACCTCCTTTGACATAGTACAATAATCAAAACAAATGAAACAAGGTCAAGACAAGTAATGTTGTCCTCCTTGCCTAAATCTTTGGTGTCTCTTTTTAATAGATTATGCGAGGCCAGGGCAATTACCTTACTAGAAATCTGCTTGATAGATATTGCCCACCTAAAACCAAAAGGGTATAGAGAGGAATTAGATTTTTCTTATAAAAGGTAGAATGAACACGATGTATAAACATGCTAGGGTTTCAAAAACCTAGTATGGAACATTCTTGATAAGTATCAGTTATAGATAAACAATCCTCTCACTCCAAATAATCAATAGATGGGAATATTTAAAGATCCCTTACCCACCCATGATGTCAAGGGTAATCAAATAGGACAGGTTAATGAGATACATATGGATCCACACACACATGGTTTTATAGGTATGATAAATATTGTAACACGTAATAGAAGGTAAAACCAAGCTGAGTCACCTATGGTTCTCATTAGAATTGTTAATAAAATTTGTGCCTCTTGCTCTAATTTATTAATGATTACACCAACTATAAAAATTTGGTAATATGTGATGGAAGAGTTCATGTTTATAATTGATGCAGTTGATAGGTACATGCAAATGGTGTTTGAACCTTTAGAAAATATGGTGCCTGACTCCCGTTCAAAATCTAGCACCTAAATCCCGCTCAAAATCTGGTGCCTAACTCCCATTCAAAATCTGATGCCTAATTCCTATTAAAATATGGTGGCTAATTCCTATTCACAGTCTGGTGCCTAAATCCTGTTCAAATATGGTGCCTAAATCCTATTAAAATATGACATCTAACTCCTAGTTTCATGCTCAACTCCTATATCCTACCTTCAAGTACCTATATTCTATTTTTATAGTGCCTATATACTACTGTTTCTAGGTTGACTAGTTCATAGTTCACAATTTCCAGTTGCACTATTTCCAGTTTGATAGTTTCTAGGTTGACTATTTCCAGTTTGGCTATTTCTAGTTTGACTATTTCTAGTTTGACCATTTTCAGTTTGATTGTTTTCAGCTTTTAGTTTCTAGTTGCATAGTTTCTAGTTTTACATTTTATAGTTTCTTATTTCCAATTTGATAGTTTCTATATTGGATGTTTCCAGTTTGATTGCTTCCATTTTGATATTTTTTAGTTTGACTATTTCCAATTTGCAGTTTACAGTTTCACATTGACTAGTTTGGCTGCACTGTTTCTAGTTTTGATCGGTGCCTACACTTGGAGAAGTAATGTAGATATTATTATTTTCCCCATCCATGAGTTGTCCACTTTTTTTAAAATGTAGTTGTTTTAGACATTACACAACCTTGTAGACGTGGAAAGCATATTTAAATGTATTTTGCAGTCTTGTTGTAAATATCATAAATAACTAGAATATTTTTTGCAGTATTATGTTGTAAATGTTGTACATAACTATAATATTTTGTGTAGTATTGTGTTGTAAATGTTGTGAACAACTAGAATATTTTGTGCAGTTTAGTGTTGTAAACCTAAAAGTAGGTTTATTTTTAGACATCTGAGTGGAAAGTATTGTGTAGTTTTAAATGACGATTAATGCATTACTTTTACAATTTTCAAAGAAAAAAATATTTTGGTAGAAAATAGAAGACTGGAAAATATCTCTTATCTATAAAAGAGATTTTTTCAAATCTTCAATTTTTTTTTTTGTTCAATCACTTGCTGACCTCTGTAACACTGTGAAAATAATGCAAAAATATGTTTGAGCTACATGTTGTGTATCTTCAGTTTGGCTAGATTGCATGTGTTATTGGCCTTTGGTTCACACCAACCTTACCTCTTGTATTTGATCCATGTTTATTTTATGTTTTGTACCTGTTGTAGTGTGCCTTTTATGTATAATTTGGTAGATCAATTAGCCCATTTTATTTTGATGTATTGCCTCTATTCTTATTATTTTAGTATTGTTCATAGTTCTTTTATTTTTCTCTTCCCTTTTCCCCAGTGAGTTAATAGTTTAGTTTCTATTTTTCATTCTTATTTCACTGTGTTTGTAGTTTTCCCCACAAGTAAGTGTGACTGATTTAATTTTATTTTTCACTTTGCAGTTTTTATTTTTACCAAGTTTTTTTATTGTAAGTGCAATTTTTATTTTACAGTCTTAGTTTTTTTTTTTTTTGAGAGTTGGATCTCTTTGAAGGTTTTTCCTCTTAAGAAGTCCCACACAAGAGGGATATTATCATGTTGGTGTTGTGCACGGGTGTAGTGTAAGCATATATTTTTAGGAATCAATAATTTTGGCATGCACGGTGGGATAGATATGTAGTTTGTTGTGAAAATCTACATGAATCATGTTTATATTTTAAAACAATCAAGATTTGGTGTTTGTCTTGATTGTTACTTGCTTACTAAAGAATATATATAGAAAATATCACCTAGTGACTTTGCTAGTTAACTTGACCATTTCATTTATTGCATTTTCATTTTATGAGGGGTGTGTCTACAAGAAGCAATTTAATAAGGAAAGATAGATTTTAGTTCCAACAACTTTATTTCACTACCTCAAGGAAAAAAATAAGGGGAAGGACTCAAGATCAAGTTGCTACACCACCTCTAGTAATATCCTCCTCCCTTTACTCAAAGAAGTTATCATTTGCTCCATCCATGGCTTAGTTTCCACCTAGAGCCTATTGTTCTTTAAATCAGGGTAGTCTATTATCCCTAATAGCACATGATGATATTCCAGTATCAGCCCTTAAGGCTCTATATTTTTATACTAGTGAAAATTAAACCACTCCTATGGAACATCTCTAATACATGGTAAATATATGCTTAGTGCATAATGTGACTGAATATGTGGATGTTAGGTTGTTAGCATATTCTTTGAAGGATAAAATCCTTCAATGGTTTAGAAGTTTCCTTGTTTACATCAATGCAAGCTAGGATAACTTGGATGATAAATTGATCAAGTAGTTCAAAGATAAATCATATAGCTTATCATGTATGAAGCAACTGACGACCATCAAAAGATCTCCCAATGAGAAGATCATAGATTTCAATTTTAGATTCCAAAGTACATGGGACATAGTACCCATGGAGGTAAGGTCAAATGCACAATCTATTTTTCTGTATTTCTTGAGAGCTTTGATTTATGATATAGGTAGGAACATCCAAGCTAGAGGAGTCAATACATTTCTTGATGCATATGAAAAGGCTATTGAAGCTAAAAATTATTTAGTGCAGTGTGGTAGGATTACCCCTAGAACTATTATACCTCTATTTCGATATGTGACTATACCATTTCCATTATCCTCCCAAGCTTCTACTACTATTCTAATAGTTAATATATTTCCAATTAATGAGAATGTACCTAACACTTTTTGTCAATCAAAAGACCAAATGAATGATCTATTGAATTTAGTAAAAAAAATGGGCAACAAGCTCAACAATTTGGAGAAGCAATAGAACTAGCATCAATAGAGGTATTTCTAGCCATACTACCCGAAACGGTTAGAAAACAAAATTTGATAATTTAACACAAAACACAATGATGCATTAAACAAAGAGACTATAATTCCATTGATATTAAAATATATGTGTTACAAGAGGGACATGATGCCATTTATCCATTTATCTTCCTAACAATATTACAATAAATTTGATGTTTTATTCGATCATCCCTCAGTGTAGGTGGGCTTCTTTGTATGTGGGCCACCATCGAGTTGTTGGTTTGATGTTGCTTTCCCTCTTCAGATTTGCTACATAACCTGTGAATAACCTACAAAAGGGTGTTAGTACAATGGGAGCTTGACTTAGTCAAGCCCCATATTTATGAAGATGAAATAACTATAAAAATAGAACAAAACATGAAATAAACTATGCAGAAGGTAATAATATGATGAAACAAAACTTACCTCCCAAATTTGGAGTGATTTGGGGCCTGTAGACCCAATTTTCCAACCAAGGGGTAAATTGAGGCCGGATTCATGGGGCAAGGGGTGATCTGAGCTATGATGCCTCTTCTGCAAAATCCTTTCGGTGGGTCGACTCCTAGGCATCTAGGGTACCTATGTGTATCGTTGAAATCCGATTATGTGCATCGGGAAATGACTATTCAATATTGGCTTTCCATTTCAGCAGAGTAACTATGCTTTGTTGAATTTGTGAGAGAGTTCATTTGGGGTTTAGGACCCATTATTTATAGGCAAAGGCAAGGTGCAAGGGGGGGTTAGGTAGAATAAATCTAGGTTTGATTCTGACTAGGGTTATGTTAAGAAATGCAATGTGGCAACATCACATTCCTTATGAGAAAAATCTCATCCTCACACATGTGTGAGGATGAATTAGGGCTAATATTGATTAGGAGGTGTTTAAGTCAATTTAGGACATGATTAAAGAAATATCCTAACAAACCCTAATTTCACACATGTGGGAGGATGTAATTAGTGTTAATCAAGATTAAGGGTTCTTTTTATCAAATTTACCCTAAAAAGGTGAATTAAGTGAAGTTAACATTAAATTAGATTTTAGGTATTGACTTATTAACTATTTTGGTCAAATAATACCCTATGGGGGCTTCGATTGAGTGTAAATAGGTTATCAAAGGATATATCAGTGCATGGGATGCAATATTGAAGGCTTATGAGGGTTTAGGACATGAAATCCAATGATGTAGTATATGGGAGTCTACATGATGCTATGACAATCTATGGTGATCTACACATGACTACACATGACTACGACCATCTACGTATGACTACACATGACTACAGTAATCTATGTATATCTAGGAGGATCTACAATAGTCTAAACTTGTCTATGATAGCTTAGGGGCATCTAGGATGGCCTATGTAAACCTAAAAGTATCCAAAAGGATCTGCAAGTATATAGGTATAGCAGTGTGCAACTTTTGGGTGTCTACATTTGCCCCTTTTTGTACTATACTGTGTGGAACACAGTTTAATACAAAATTGTGAAGGGTTTGTGTAGAAGAAAAAGGGATAGAAGGAAAATAATGGGATCAAATAAAAGGTATGTAACCACTCGAAGTGTGACCATACAACATTGAATGGATAGCCAAGAAGGAGAAAATAATGAGATACAATCAAAGGTATGTAGTTGCTCGAAGCATGACCATACAACATTGACTGGATAGTGAAGAAGGAGAAAATAATGGGATCCAATCAAAGGTATATAGCTGCTTGAAGTGTGACCATACAACATTGACTGGATAGCCAAGAAGAGAGGGGAAAATAATGAGATCCAATCAAAGGTATGTAGTCGCTCGAAGTGTGACCATACAACATTGATCGATAGCCAAGAAGATAAGGGAAAAGGAAAGGAAAAGGGGAAATAAATAAAAATAATGTCGATAAAAGGAAATGGATGATTGTAGATGCAATGACATGATTTTTTTGAGTCCGTATGGCATTTACGATGCCATACTAGTTTCTTCATAATGACAACTTTTAACTATTTTGCTTTTGTGACCAAATCAACGTGGTCCAAAAGTATGAATAGGAGAAAAGCCTATCTAAATTTTTGATGTTGATTTATTGATGAGAACATTGTGACAATGTTGAGCAAGGTGTAGCAATAGTATTGTCATTTTTGTCAACACAGTCAGATAGATCGGTTGATGCAGTGGACAGGAGTTAAGAGGTTCTTCAGAGTATGTACAATGATTATCCAAAAGATCGAAGTGGCCCATATGCTAAAAATCAAAATAAAATTGCAAGAAAGAAAACTGTCGCGATATCGTGACATGTTGAGCAAGGAAGAAAATTGTTGCGATAACATGACATGTTAAGCAAGGAATAAAATTGTCGCAATATCGTGACATGTTAAGCAAGAAAGAAAAACTGTCACAATTTTGTGACATGTTCGAAGAGAAAGTGCAAGCAAGATAAACTGTCATGATTTCACGACATGTTCGAAGAGAAAGTGCAAGTAAGATAAACTATCGCGATTTCACGACATGTTCGAAGAGAAAGCGCAAGTAGGAAAAACTATCACAATTTCACGACATGTTGGAAGAGAAAAAGGCAAGTAGAAAAAGTGTCGTGATTTTATGACATATTGCAAGAGAGATTGTATAGAAGAAAAAGTGTCGCGATTTCATGACATGTAGCATTTTTTGTGGGCCAAAGGAAAGAGAAAGAGCAAGGAGAAAAAGTGTTGTGATTTCGTGACATGTTGTATTTTTGTGGGCCAAGGAGAGAGAAAAAGCAAAGAGAAAAAAGTGTCGTGATATCGTGACATGTTGCATTTTCACGGTCCAAAGTGAAGAGAAAATGCAAGGAGGAAAAAGTGTCACGATATTGCGACATGTTGCATTTTCGTGGTCCAAAGAGAAGAGAAAATGCAAAGAGGAAAAAGTGTCGCGATATCGCGACATGTAGCATTTTTGCAGTCCGAAGCGAAGAGAAAATGCAAGAAGGAAAAAGTGTCGCGATTTCACGACATGTAGCATTTTCGTGGTCCAAAGAGAAGAGAGAGAGCAAGAAGGAAAAAGTGTCGCAATATCGTGACATGTCGCATTTTCATGACTAAAATAGGAGAGAGAAAGTAAGATGGAAAAGTGTCATGATTTCGTGACATGTCACATTTTCGTGACTCAAAAAGGGCAGGAAGGAAGAGAAAGAAAAAATGTCATGATATCACAACATATCGCATTTTCATGACTTGAAAAGAGCAGGAAGACCGAGAAGGAAAAGTGTCACGATATCACGACATGTCGCATTTTCGTGACTTGAAAAGAGCAGGAAGGCCGAGAAGGAAAAGTGTCATGATATCGCGACATGTCGCATTTTCACGACTTGAAAAGAGCAGGAAGGCTGAGAAGGAAAAGTGTCATGATATCGCAACATGTCACATTTTTGTGACTTGAACAAAGCAGGAAGGCTGAGAAGGAAAAGTTTCGCGATATCATGACATGTCACATTTTCACGACTAAAGGAGGATAGAGAAAGTAAGAAGGCAGAAATGTCATGATATTGCGACAAAAGTAAATAGGAAGAGTACGGAGGCGAAAGTGTCACGATATTGTGACATGTGTTTTTGTAGGTACAAACCAAGTAAACTAGCAAGGAGGCCAAAGTGTCACGATATCGCAACATGTGTTTTTGCGAGCGAAAGTTGAGAAGAGAAAAAAGAGGCAAAAGTGTCACAATTTCACGACAGGTCACTTTGGTGCGAGCTAAGAAGAGAACCGAGTTGAAATAAGATATGTGATAGTTAACTGAAGTTATACAACAGTTATAGGGGCCACTGTAGAATAAAATCATGCAGCTAAAATAAGAAGAGTTAACTAAAGTCAGTACGATAGTTACAGGTGTAGTTACAGAGAAAAATCATGCAGCTAAAATAAGAACAGTGAACTGAAGTCAGAACGACAGTTACAAGGCCAGTTATGGGTTGCATGCGAAAATATGGAAGTTAAAAATAGAGTCAAAACTTTGTTATAAAAGGAGGTCTACGTGGAGAATTAAAGTGCTGCTAAAAAAGAGTGAAAGAACTCGGGATTAAAGCGATGCAGATTTAATCTTGCGAAGAGAGCAAGAGGAGAGCAAAAGGCATGTGAGATGTGAGCGAGAGAGGTGTGCAATATGTGAAGCACGAGGAGAGTGCATATGAGGCGAGCGAGTAGGGTGTGTGTTGTGTGAAGAGTATGCGATGTTGAGAAAGCAATAGACCAGTCAGGGTCTTGTAAAAATGAAGGCATCTTTATGTCAATCTTCTAGTTTCATAACAGAAGTCCAAGTTGGTGCTTGGCATCAGGGATTGGTGCTCCTTCCAGTTGGTTTTGGTAAATCAGGGGTTGGTGCTCCTTTCTGTTGGTGCAGATAAATCAGGGGTTGGTGCTCCTTTCTATTGGTGTAGATAAATCAGGGGTTGGTGCTCCTTCCAGTGGGTGCTGGTAAATTGATTGTAAAATTGGTATTTTGCAAAGGCTGGATTTGGATGGGAGTCTAAAAAGTCAATTTTGAGGAGTAGCCAAAATTTGTGAACCACGATACATCTTGTGTTGTGTGATGCTCTTTTGGTATATTTGCTTTATTGAGTTTTAAGCTTTCATTATTTCGGCATTAAGAATTGAAGATTTAAGTTTTTAAGAGCTACACTGATTCACCCCGCCCTCTCAATGTCATTGTGAGACTAACAGACAAGTGTTAAACCATTTGAACTAAGTTGAAATTTAGCTTATTCAAACATGTCATTCATGATGCTCCATGAATGCTTGATATAAATATTCTAAATTTTGCACCAAGATCATGCCAAATGTATCATCCGTTATGTACTCGACATACAAGAATGCTAGATTGACTTCTCCATTGTCATGTATAGCTCTCCTAATGTAACCCATGTCTGATTGTGAATGAGATTATTTCATATGATAATCTTTAGCAAAATTTTTGTAGACAAATGTGCTAATCACACTTTTGGATTTTTGATGTTTTGGTTGCATGCAAAATTGACTTTGGATATGAATACCCCCTCAAACGAGGAATCAACAATGAGGCGAATGGAATGCAATGATTTGATGATGCAGTGATTGATAAAAAAATACCAATGCATGATGATTATGATTGCAAATGAAGGTAAAAGGTAATTTTGGAAGGTTCCTAGGGTTTTAGGGGATATTTACCTACTTTCCTAGGGTTTTGGGTGCATTTTGAGGTGTTTTGGTTGAATTCACCACTCGAGGAGTAATTTTGACCTAAATCGCCCCTCGAGGGGTGAATTGGGTTGCAATTCACCCCTTGGGGGATGAATTGGTGGATAAGGTATATTTAAGCCCTAATTTGCATGTGGGGGGCACATTTTGATGGTGCACGATGGTGGAAAGTGACTTGTGAGGGCATTCAATGACACGATAGGAGCACGAGTGACTATTGCAAGGGCAAAAATAATGAGAGGATGCAAATCATCTAGTAGTAGATGTGAAGAGCCATCGATAAGTGATATTTTGCTTTGTTTTGTTTTTATTTTATTTTTTGGGGGGATTTTTTGTCTCGATTTAATTTTTTTTGCAATTTTTAATTAAAATTTAAATACAAAGTGACAAACAATCCAAATGGGTATCTAAAAGCACAATCGATTTTTGGATTAGACTTGTTTTGATGCTAATTTGATCAAGTGAAAGGTAGAGTAGGTGTGAGGTTTGACCGTCAATTTTTGGAAGTAACGGTGTACTGACATTGATATGTTTTTGTATTTTGTCCACTAAAATGGGAAATAGGTATCCCATTTTACAACTGTTATATTTTTTTGACTTCGTTTGATGTGATTTCAAAATTTTTCACTTTTAGGTGTACTTTATCAAACCTAGACTATTAGATTTGACATGTTAGAGGTAAAAGTTTTGAAAATCGATGAAACTTTCATCGTAGAAGGGCAAAATAGGTGTCTAGAAAATGTTGTTTTTTTTGGTAAATGAAATCATTTGGCCTACCTTTGATTTTATTTCCAAGGTGTAGATTAATGTTAAATTGAAAATGAGCTATAGGGAGCCCGATTTAGACTGTACTCAATGTCTGTTTGAACTTTCACCGCTAAGTAGGCAAATGGGTATCCAAAAATATGATTGTTATTTTTGAATTATGTCTTCTAATATGTATTCAATTTTGGTGTATGTATGATAAAGTTAACTTTTAGATCTGTGTAGATTGGTATGTTGTTTTTGAATTTTGTCAACACATTTACCGATAAGTGGGCAAATGGGTATATATAAATTATATTTGTTTTTGTAGATGTTATTTTTTATCTTATGTTTGATTTGCGTACCAATTAGTTGGTAGTTGTAAATTTGAACTGGGCTTTTGGGAGTCCAAATGATGTTTTTCACGTCAGTTTGAAATTTTGCCATGGAATGCCGAAATGGGTATCCAAATGTGTGACTATTATGTCGATGTGTTTTGTTATTTAATTTGTGTACTATTTTGTTTTGAAGTACATGTCAAATTAATAGATTTTAATGTGTAGATTTTGGTTTATGAAATTTGATTTGATTGCATCACTTATGTGGATATATAACTTGTGTTTTGTTGTGGATGAACATGTGAAGATGCGTGAGCCCCATCATTGGGTGCAAAATATGAAGGGTGTGTTTGACAAGGTGATAAATTAGGAAGAGGAGCTTAAGTGGTTAGATGATATATGGTTCCGAGGTGTATGGGAGTGCACCAATATACACACCAACATGGCCTACATATATGCACTATGTGAGCGATGGGATATAGATAGGAATACCTTTCATTTTCCCACTGGGAAAATGATTGTTACATTGGAATATGTGTACCGTATCTATAGGCTACCGGTTGAGGGTGTTCCTATGAGAGTGGTGGCTAATGAGAGTAAGGATGTGGTGTTGGAGCAATTATTTAGGGCAAAGTGGAGATCGATAGATATCTCAAAGATGGACTATGAGTGGTTATGGTTGTAGAAGAAGATATCTAATCAATAGTATGCAACCATGATGATAATCTCCACATATGCACTGCCTGATAGTTTTGGGGTTTTGTTTACTTAGAATATGTTATAATTGGTTAGTGATATGGTGGAGCGTAGGGTTGTGTTTGCTTAGGCACATGCTCTGTTAGCCCAAGTATATCGAGAGTTACATGATGTTTTTCGTAGGAGGAGGACAGGGTTGAGTGTGATTCCCTTACTACAGGTATGGGCATGGGAGCACATAGCTATTGAGAGACTATCTCTATTGCCTCAGCCTGTGCATGTGGATGGCAAGGAGTATTTTACCTATGCTTTGAGATGGAGCATGGTGGTTGAGTAGGGTATTAAGAGGCCGTATGAGGGTGACCTACTATTTTTGAGGGGTAAGTTTGAGGATGCGAATCCTGATAATATTATGTGGAGGTATTGGTTGGGTGGCATGATATGGGAGTAGGATGAGTAGAAGTTTCGAGCCATTAGAAGAGGTCATTGGATAGTGGGTAGATATACTCGGTAGATCAATTATTTTTAGTTTGATCGAGTGAGGCAATAGTTTGGCCTATGACAAGATGTTCTTGGGACTCCTGTAATTTATTTTAAGTGGTAGGGTGATAGAGGAGAGTAACGTATGGTGTCACCATGGTTTTGGGAGAGGGATCATCCTATGGACATCCTAGATGTAGCAAATGCTGGTACAACTCCTAAGTTTGAGGCTTGGTAGGCTTGGCAGAGTTGGGTGCTTGGAAGGGGCGTGATTGATCGATGGATGGTGCCTAATGTTGGGATACCTCCATTGGTAGGGATGACTGGTAGAAGAGCTCAGGATAAGGATGCAATTGTAAATGTAGAGGAGGTTCCTATATGGTGCTCACAGCACTGCTTGGGTGGTGGATCAAGCACCTAAGATGTGAGGGCAAAGTGGATTCCCATAGATATTTATGTGGAGATGGGACAGACTGCTAGGAGAGAGGAGGTAGGTATCACTACTATTGTGGGTGACATGGATGACACCATTGATATTAGTATATTTACAGATGCAACATAGCATATTCCTATTGATATCCCGATAAGGGAGAATGCAGAGGATGAGGCACATGCACTATGGGATAGATTTCATCAGTTGGAGGTTGAGGTGGAGTAGTAGAGGGCTAATATGGTCATGCAAGGGACTAAGATAGATTAGTTGAGGGTCACGATGGTGAGGCAGACTCATATGATTATGAGCCTAACTGGTCAATTGGGTGTGGAGACTACCAAGAAGTTATTATGCGAGACTTCTCTATTTGTGCATGGGATTCCTCTTCCTAATTATGTATAGGTGGTGTTGTAGTATGGGACATAGTCATGAGTGTGAGCACCCTCATATCAGAGTTGGTGTAGTGTTACTTTGATAGTAGAGGATGGTGCTAGGGTTGAGGTACAAGATCTATTTGTTGTGGAGCAGTCTGTAGTCGATGCAGTTCCAGAGTTCATTGTAGAGTTGATCCAAGCTAAGGAGAGGTGAGGGAGGTAGGAGGTGCATATGGAGACTCATGGTAATAGTTAGGAGTTATATATTTTATTATAGACTATGAGAATTTTGGATGTTATATGTGATGGACATGGTCCCAGGTTGTAGCCTTCGGGAATTTTTTTTTATGATGATGATATATATATACCTTTATTTTGGTTGTTATATGTGATTTGTGATTTTGATGGTTTGGAATGTATTGAGTTTATATTTGTGTAGATAGCACAATATAGTTCATAGGTATGTATGATTAATAGATACATATGTGTGAATGGTTTAGGTCTATTATTGTTATTTCATATGAATGAATTGTAGAGTAGTATGCATGATTATTTTTCAAATGCAGTGTGATGTGATATCGAATGTAATGGTATTGTATATGTATGTAGGTTGAATGCAATGATGTAATTTGACATTGGGATTCATGTGAAATGAATGCAAGAATGTGATTTTCTATTTCAAATGCATATAGGATGAATGCATGGTCATAATGTATAGTAGGTGTATATGACATAGATGCATGACTACATGTATGGACTTACTGAAATGCGCCAAGGAAGCACTTGTATCATGGAATTTACCTGTATGGATGTGATACATTCTAGGAATTTAGGGACGATGGATAATATAAGGTATGTGTAAGGGTTTTTACTAACATAGTTATGATAATCAAATCTCAAACCCTTAGCTATACAATTTTTGTGGCAACTTATAATATAATCAGGCTGGTTCAAAGTCTATCTTGGACCTATGTGTGTGAATGTGTAAGGTTCATTTATCCATTTTGAGGGAGGTAGGATTAACCCATTGTAGATGCTACTAGACTAGCTAGCTCATCCATCCACAACAGTGATATATACAAAAGTGATATGCTAATGTGAGAGATGTGTTGTCATCCATAAGACTATTCCACTGGTAGGTAGGCTCTTGGAACCTATTTCTAGCGATGGAAATCATCCCATGGTGTTATGTTGAACCTAAATACCAAAGGTGATAAGAATAACATGGGTGGTATCAAGAGGTATTTCATTTTGTTTTTTTCCCCTGTTCTAGTGTTAACCTATCTGATTGTGGTAGTGCTCCTTTTTATTTTTGTATGGGTGATGAAGTTTGTTTTCTACCCAATCATTTATTGTTTCTTATGCTTGATCCCTTTTTTTATCCCCAGGTCATATTATGACCATGCAAACGATAGGACGATCAGGGTATACCATTCGCTAGATGATGATATCTACTCAAGATGCCCTCTTTCCTAGGCTCAAAATTGTTAATGGCTAACTTGTTGTGAGTGATCAATGAGAGAAGTTGAACCAACCTAAAAGACCATAAGAAGAATGTACAAGACTCAGTAGGTATGGGTAACACTTGATTTCCTTAACTATAGAGTAGTCAAAATTAAACATGACACCAATGTATACCCTGATCCTAGAAAGGGGGAATGGACATCCAGGTGGTGATTCTAACAAATGCATGTATTATTCCTACTGAGGTACATTTTTGGGAAGAATGTACAAATATAAATTGAAAATTTAAATATAAATCATGTGAATATGTAGAATGGATGTAAATGTAAATGATGCAAGTGGGAGAATGTGATATTTACAAGAGGAAATTTATGCTATGTAGAAGGAGATTTTTAGAAGAACCTATTTATAGATGAGTAAAGTGTATAATGATGACAAGAAGTGTGATGCTATGATCATGGTTGCCCCAGTGTGTGGGGTGTGTGTGTAGGACGTGTATAAGCTATGAGTTGGACAAATGTATGTAATATTTGGCTAGAGAAGAGATATGTAAGGGTGGAATATAAATATGGAAGAAGTGAGAAGAAATAGGCTTTAATAACCAATCAAGGCAAGGGGATTACTAAAAGCCAATGAAGATAGGATATAATAAATGATTCAATGTATGTAAGAAGCAGAAGAATGGGATAGAATGAGAAAAGTAACTAAAAATACTATCAAGAAAAATGGCATGGGTTCGATCGAGAGTGGGATGGTGAGGTGATGATGTGGCTTGGGTTATGATTATTACTATAATTTGACATGTTGTGTATGTAACGGGATGGAACTATTAGTGTACTATAGGGTGGAAATGTTCTAGAGGTAATGTGACGTGGAGGACTTAGAAGTTGGCTAAAGGGAAAATAATACTCTGGTGATGGGGTATGCTTGTCGTGCAACATGTTGTCCACCAAGGTTTTGAATAATCTACACTCTTTGATATCATGACCTAGCTGGTAATGGTAAATGTAAAATTGATTATTGTTATAGTTGCACGATTCGGAATATGAGGGATCAATAGGCCGAATATTGGGTAGGTAAATAAGGCCCTGATGCATGAGATGATAGAATATTTTGGAGAATGGCATGTGTGGAATAAGCATAGGATAAATGTATGGATATGATGGAGGTGAGCAAGGCTTGGGTGAAGGATGATATGGTAATGGAGGCATGGGTATGGGTTCCATAATGGGTCGAGTCTAGGGTCAGAGGAGGGATCTACATGGCGATGAGGATGGATGGGTCATGGGATACTTTCATGGGTGAACGTGGCAATGGTAGTGGCTCATCTAAAATTCTAGAGCTTTGATATGGGAGATGAGATTTTGTATCTCATGGTGTGGTAGCGATGGTATTAGAGAAGGGGGCAATCAAGATTCCAATATGAATGGAATGATTTGATGCATGGTAAAAAATGGGTGCATCTGGGATGACAAAGTAGTGGAGTGGAATGATTGTCATGATTACAAGCATTTTTGGGATGGTATGCCTTGCAGTGGTGAAGGTGGTGTCATGAGGACCGGTGGCATAGGTGATGGCTCTAAGTGATGATACGAATGGAAAGGGGGCATGTTTGTGCAACCAGTTTGAGTAGCTTGGGCCACGCAAACTTGCAAAGCCTGGGCATAGATAGACTCACCATTGGGAAGCATAGTGGGTAGAAATATAGGGTGAGATGGATGAGGTGTATACTCCCTATTAGGTGGGTGATAGGATCCTATGGGATGATGGGGGTGATTTGTGGGTGAATAGCGATGTTTGAGATCATCAAATGGATGGGAGGGCAACCCTTGTGCTTGGGGTTGGGTGGATTCCTCTTTTTTGTCAAGAGAGGATATGGTGATCTAGCTTTTTCTAGAGTGTGGCAAATAGGATGAAGCTCATTGGTGAGGAGAATGGTGTTGAGGTGAGGTATGATGACTTGAAAGGGATGAATGCAAGGAGTTCCTAGTGTGAAGGGTAGCTGGTGGTCGTACGAGATCGACTAGTGTAATGGGTTTTTTTTGTTTCTATGGATGGTCTTGCATGGTGGTAGGTGAGGTTGTTGTAGAGCTCTCCTGCTGATGCTATGGTCCTACAAAAGGAAAAATAAATACCCTGAGCATAAAAATGGTAGAAAGGTAAAACGTACATGTATAAAGAAATAATAAAGTAGAAATAACATATTCACATAGTGATGTTTTTAGTGATTTACTTCTAATACTATGTGACACTCATGATGGTGAATGTGTTTGTGCATCATGCATTAGAGGCACAAAGGTGAAATATGTTGATGGGTTCATGATTTTTAAGTCCTTCAATATTGGCCAGACGATATGCTCATGTACCGTATTTATGTGTGATAATAAATAGGCCTGTTGGTCTGACTTTTATACACACCCTATGAAGAATGAGCATGAAACTTTGATAACACTTATAAGGGATAAATCCCACTCACTTTAGGATCTTGCTGGTTATCCAAGGTGTGAGTTACAGAGTTGGGTCGAATGTCTATTCACTCTTTTTCACTTCTGGAATAGTTTTCAATATGGACTGTCTGTTACCTTACAACGGGCTCTGAACTTGTTCAATAATGTTTAGAAGTTGTCACTTGTTGACAATCGGATTTAAAATCAGTTCTTTGATCTAGCTCTTATGGGTCAGCAGATTTAAATAAAAGACAAATTTAAAAGAAAATAAAAATGGATCATTTCACGGTAAAATAGAGAGGGTAGGGTAAGGCAGAAAGAGAAGTCTATCAAACTTAGCTGTAAAACCAAAACTACCAATTTTATTTATACTATCAGCTTCACAATAGAACAAATCAAAGAAGAAGGTGTCCAGCTTTCTAAGATCACCTTCTACTAAGAGCATAAGACAGAGATGGAACAGATCTGAAAGAAAATCATAAACAGAAGGGAAGTCGGTTAAAATTGGTATCATTCACCAACAGCATAGCTCACACAGTGAGGACAGAGCAATTAGAACAGACTTGAACCTTAAATCTATGATTTTCCCTAGCATACAATAGAACAAATGAAGCCCAACAACATATTTAATCTTGATAACACAGATTTACAAGATATATTTAATAAACTTTAATGAGATGAAAACAAAAGAAAATGAACTTAGCACAATCTGAAAGAGATTAGGCTCCTGGCCATGCTATCACAGAAAGCAAAAAGCACATCAACTCCAAGTCCAAAATAAAGCATTTAACAAGATTTGCAAGAAATTGCTTCAATAGCCTTTTTTCTAAGTCTCCGCCTCCTGCGATTACATTTAGAAGAAGTATTTATAGACTCAGGACAGACCCTGATATTTTCAAAAATATCTTCTTCTCAAACCCTAAATCTTATCATCTTAAACCCTACTACCCGGGTTTTACAATATAAGCCCTTTTAAAATAAAGCTTTCGATAAAACTTAACCATTCTGCAAATCAGTGCAGTTACTTGCCATAAATGGAGAAGGCAGAATTCGAATGCCACTTGCATCCACCCGCAACTGTGTGTAAATGTCCTCATTAATTCCCTTGGGAATTTTGGATGAGTCACCACTTCTCTGACATTTCATCTCCGTAGAGCCATCCCTGAGTTGAAAATCTCTGCACGCCATTACTTCTGCCATAAATTTTCATTAAATGCATCCATCGGCAAATTTCGGTAACTGTGTGTAGATATTTTCATTTTTCGACCAATTCTCGACATACTCCATTAAATGGGCAGCTGCTTAGTCACCGTAAAGTCTCTTTGCGGCCAGATCTATAAAATCTGGATGAAACAACAATTCTCGGCATCTCTCATTTCAATATGACGGTCCTCGATTAATCTGCGCTTAACTTTGTCTTTCTGGCCATTTCTCCCATTATCATGCAAGTGCCAGATGGCTTTCTAAAAAAAGACAAAAGAAGGATTAGTACTTTAATTAAATTACATTAAATCAAAACTTTAATTATTTAAATGAAACCCTAAAGTTCAATCAAAACCCTAAAGTTCATTACACGTGGCTTGCTTTGTTTTGACACGTGTCGCAAAAATCGTGACACGTGTCCATTTCCAGTTGTTTTCCATTTTGTGTTGTTTTCCTGCCATGGCCGCGAAAATGCGACATGTCGCGATTTCGTGACATGTCACGAAATCGTGACCTATTTCTCTATCGCTGTCACGAAAACGTGACATGTCACGATTTCGCGACATGTCACGAAATCGTGACCCCTTCTGTGCCTTGGCGCTTCTCCATTTGTATGGCAGTGAAAATGTGACATGTTGCAAAATCATGCCCCTTTCTCACTTGCCCTTAGCTCTTCTTCACCTGTCACGATTTCCTGACACCTTTCTCATTTGCCCTTGGCTCTTTGCTTGCTGTGCCAAACTTGTCACGATTTCGTGATGCACCTGTGCTTTGGGTCCTTTTGCCTTAGCTGCTTTGTTCTCCTATCTTCCCTTGGAACCTTAGCTTCCCTTGGAATGTGTCCCAATTTCATGATGTCGTGAAATCACGACGTCACGATTTCACGACACTTCCCTAACTCGTTCCTTCCGCGCTCTAATGTGTCACGATTTCTGATTCCCACTTCCGCTTTTCTTCTTTCGACTACACTGACATGTCACGATTTCGCACTGTCCAAAATCTGCCTTTCTGCCTTCTTCTTCAAAACTTGTCGCAATTTTACGACGTCACGATTTCGCTACACTTTCTTGCCTTAACCACTTTCTCGCTCTAGTAGTCGCGAAACTGCGACACGTCACGATTTCGTGACATGTCACAAAATCATGACGCTTTCTGTGCTTGCTCTCCTTTTGCCTCCTGGTGCAGCGAAAATGCGACATGTGATTTCACGACATGTCATGAAATCGCTACGTTTCGTATGCACTTGCTCTCTCTCTCCAGACCCGTCGCGATTTCGTGACATTTCCAAAAATGGAAAGTGTCGCGATATCGTGACATTTCCAAAAATGGAAGTGTCGCGATTTCGCTACGTTTTGTGACTTAGCCGATTTTTCTAAAACCCGTCGCGATTTCGTGACATTTCCAAAAATGGAAAGTGTCGCGATTTCGTGACTTTTCCAAAAATGGAAAGTTTTGGCTTCTAATGAATTTATCTATCTGTATTCTCGCATTTTTTTCATATCAGTGAAAGATTTTCTTTATTCATGAATGATTCTAACATGTGGAAAAATGAATTCTGAAGTAAATCAAAGCCAGATGCAAATAAATGCACAACTTGAAAAAGGAGGCAAGCAAAAATTTGGAATTTAAAACCTGAAAAACATCAAGAGGGTCCTTACTGCAAAATGAAAGCTCAATATTTTCAAAGGATGGAAATTCATTTTTCAATGGGGGTGTGTTGCTTCTCAACAAATGGCGATATCTGCAGGTAAAATAGTAGCATTATTTTAGAACCCAGGACTCTAGTTTCAAAACAACATAGACCATGTATCATGCCTTGCCACAGATATTCTTCAAAATAATTTAACTACTAGCTGATAGTTGTCAAAATTTCCCAAGGACATACTAGGCTGAATCATTTAAGGAAGATTTCTGATGTGCAATTATAAGCGTATAAAACTTTCTTCAAGAATGACTGGGCCTTCAAATGTTGAACTCTGGATTGATCAGCTTTTCTAGATTGTAAAAGGGGAAACCGAGTAGAGCTCTGTTTACTAGTTTAGCCTTTTACAGCCTCGACAGAGTTACCCTTTAGATTTACACGACCCAGATTCACAACTGTAAGGTAGAATCTACAACTTGGTAAAAGAAAAACATCTTTTGAAGTCTTGGCTATCTCTTTGATTACATAACTTTTTCTCTTCTTTTTTTTTATATATATATAGGAAATAACAGAGTGCCAATTCTATGTTGTCTTGCTCAACTTTCACCTTCTCTCTCTCTTCTTTGAAATATACCGAAATCTGAAAAGCCTTAAAAAAGAACAACAATTTTTCTTTTAATATCTCATCAGTCTGGAACTGCTTCAGCCTGGGTACTGATAGCCTCTATGGATACTCAAATAATTTCACGAATCATAGTCCCCTCTTATGACCAACTTTTCTTGGATTCCCTAGGAGTTTCTCCAGCCAAACAGTATAGCAGTTTCTTTATAATTAAAATAACTGTGGCAAGCAAGACACAAAATCCAATCATCCTTCCACTGTTGTTCTGAATAACAAAATAGTTCCACTGTTCAGTTTAAGCAGACTATCTCAATTAGAATAATGAACAGAATGGACACTGGATTTAGAACTCAGAATAAAACAATTTTTAGAAGGCTGACTTTTTCATTGATGCTCAGCAAAAGCTTAAAGAACAGAATTTTTAAAACAAAATAAAATAAACTGTACAGACTCAAAGGATAAACACAGAACTTTAAAATCAAATAAAATAAACTGTACAAACTTAAAAAAAAATAAACTAAAACTGCATAGACTTTAAAACAAAATAAAACACAGAACTGTACAGACCTTTAAAACAAAATAAAATAAAATAAAAACACAACAAAAAACATAAACTAAAAATAAAATAAAACTTTAAAGCTCATTTACAATGTATACACATGTTACAAAGTCCCTTCACACTCAAAAAATGCAGCAGTTGGAAAAGCAGAGAAATAGTGCCTTAAAAATTTTTTGACCATTTGCAGGTAAATTTAGAAAAATTACCTTTCAGGTCCTGTTGACGAAATGCACTCCAGACTATGCTTCCAAAATTTTTTTGCTACCTGGGAAAGACTTGTGTTTACCGTCTTCCCTCTCTTTTTTATTTTATTTTATTTTTTTATGGATCTTGTCCCACTGAAAAACAAATCTGCAACTCTTTCAAATTAAACAAATCATATAATAACATGTTTATGCTTCTACTTGAAGGGTTTGCATAATTCTTTCAAAGGGACGGAATGTAAAAACCCCCAGGATCAAATACCTTAAAGCCTTTATAGACCCAGATCATCACATCTTCAGATTTATGTAATAACTCAAAGAGATCATATTTTATTCGTATGTCCTGGTTCTTAATAGCTCGAACATTTTGTGGTTGCTCTACTGCTTCAATATCCAAGACTTCAATTTTTATCCCTCTAGCAGAATTTTCATAATTTGCTTTTTCACCTGAGCCTTGCTTAGATTTAACCCCATCAATGTGTAATGTCCAAACATCATTGTTGTAATTGGTCAGAGCTGTAACCCGTCTTACCTTCTTGGTTGCCAAATTATAAACTCCAATATCTACATCAACATGATTTACAACCTTTTCTTTGATATTATGTTCAGTAATCAAAGGCTTATACTGAGACTCTTTATCTATTCCGAGTTGGTTGACCACATTCACATTTACTATCTTTTCCTCCTTTTCTTGAAATTCAATAGGTGGTCCAGAGTAAGCTTCAATCAAGTTATCTTTTTGTTCAACAATCTGGGCCAGCTCATGGAGGGTGATGTCAGCTTTAATTTTCTTCATATCCTCAATGATGTTATCCTCCTTCCTAGTTACTTCTACATAGTGATATTGAATCTCATTTTCATCATCCTTTGGTGAGGGAGGATCATTGGTAGGTTCTGGACTTTCACATCTCAAATTATAACTGTCCCTTTTGAACTGTTGAAAATCCTGTATTTCATCCATAGGAATCTCTACAAGATTTTCTGACTCTTCGAAGAAAAGAATATGAAACCCTGGTCGTACTATTTTTGGATGAACCAGAAATATCAATATTTCTTTGATTTCTAGGAAAATTTAACTCACCGAGAAAAACTTCAAATTTGGGTAATGCTAGATCACAAATGTTTACTTCAAGCACTTCCACTTTGAACTTGTCAGAACCTTTCTCTATATTTTGCACATGCTGAGTGGATGTCACAGTTAACGGAGTTTCCTTGGGTAGAGCATTATATGTTGGCACTAACTCATGATGTGGAATGGGATCCGAAATAGGCATGTTCTGTGTAACATAGGATATCAAAGGACTGCTCAAAATTTGAGGTCCTAACTGTCTTTCAAGAATTAAAGCTTCCTTATAAGCTCCTCGCCAGGGTTGTGATATTGATGTCTCTCTTGAGGAAAATAGAGGTCACCGAATCCAATGCATTCTTATAGATTTCTAAGGCCAGATTTGCATTTGGGATGTAATGACCAGTCATTCTACCATAAGCTCTTTGGAACCTCATATTGAAAGACCTGACAGCTTCTCCCGACTCTCTCTTGATGCTGGAAAACTGTTGGTATAACACACTGGGGTCTATCACCTCCCCAAACTGTGACACAAAAACCTTTTCCAAGTCATTCCAACTGGTAATAGAATCGTTAGTGAGATTTAGAAACCAATCATAAGCTCCTTCCTGGAGAGTGAACGGGAACAATCTGCAAGCCACATCTTCATGCTGTATATTTAACAATTTTAGAGCATTCTTGAATGCTACCAGATGTTCCTCTGTTGTTCTAGTTCCGTCATGCTTGTATCTGGGAAGATATCTCTCAGGATGTCTGGGCAGGTCATGGGCTATACCCGGGATATTTAAGGCAGTGGAACCCAACCAACTTGCCATTACTACTTGATTAATGACGATATATTTTTAGTTGTAGTTGGAGTAACTACAAGTGGTGATAAAACTGTTTCAGACAGAGACTTGGCCCTTCTGAGGCTACTTCTTCTTGGAGTTTCTAATTCAGGCACAAGGAGCTCTCCAGCTCTGGGGTGGGACCTTGTTACCCTGTATGTAGAATCCAGCTTTTCACAAGCAACTTATAATCTCACAATCCTTAACAGACTACTGAACTTGGTCCTCTTTTCTGGCAATTTTAAATATTGTACAGACAACTTACAATACTGAACGGAGTTTAGTGGGCCCTCCTTCTAGCGCCATTTTTAAATGTTGGTCCGACTTTTATACACACCCTATGAAGAATGAGCATGAAACTCTGATAACACTTATAAGGGATAAATCCCACTCACTTTAGGATCTTGCTGGTTATCCAAGGTGTGAGTTACAGAGTTGGGTCGAATGTCTATTCACTCTTTTCCACTTCTGGAATAGTTTTCAAAATGGACTGTCTGTTACCTTACAACGGGCTCTGAACTTGTTCAATAATGTTTAGAAGTTGTTACTTTGTTGACAATCGGATTTAAAATCAGTTCTTTGATCTAGCTCTTATGGGTCAGCAGATTTAAATAAAAGACAAATTAAAGAAAATAAAAATGGATCATTTCACGGTAAAACAGAGAGAGTAGGGTAAGGCAGAAAGAGAAGTCTATCAAACTTAGCTGTAAAACCAAAACTACCAATTTTATTTATACTATCAACTTCACAATAGAACAAATCAAAGAAGAAGGTGTCCAACTTTCTAAGATCACCTTCTACTAAGAGCATAAGACAGAGATGGAACAGATCTGAAAGAAAATCATAAACAGAAGGGAAGTCGGTTAAAATTGGTATCATTCACTAGCAGCATAGCTCACACAGTGAGGACAGAGCAATTAGAACAGACTTGAACCTTAAATCTATGATTTTCCCTAGCATACAATAGAACAAATGAAGCCCAACAACATATTTAATCTTGATAACATGGATTTACAGCATATATTTAATAAACTTTAATGAAACGGATAACAAAAGAAGATGAACTTATCACAATCTGAAAGAGATTAGGCTCCTGGCCATGCTATCACAGAAAGCAAAAAGCACATCAACTCCAAGTCCAGAAATAAAGCATTTAACAAGATTTGCAAGAAATTGCTTCAATAGCCTTTTTTCTAAGTCTTCGCCTCCTGCGATTACATTTAGAAGAAGTATTTATAGACTCAGGACAGACCCTGATCTTTTCAAAAATATCTTCTTCTCAAACCCTAAATCTTATCATCTTAAACCCTACTACCCGGGTTTTACAATATAAGCCCTTTTAAAATAAAGTTTCGATAAAACTTAACCATTCTGCAAATCAGTGCAGTTACTTGCCATAAATGGAGAAGGCAGAATTCGAATGCCACTTGCATCCACCCGCAACTGTGTGTAAATGTCCTCATTAATTCCCCTAGGAATTTTGGATGAGTCACCACTTCTCTGACATTTCATCTCCGTAGAGCCATCCCTGAGTTGAAAATCTCTGCACGCCATTACTTCTGCCATAAATTTTCATTAAATGCATCCATCGGCAAATTTCGGTAACCGAGTGTAGATATTTTCATTTTTCAGCCAATTCCCGACATACTCCATTAAATGGGCAACTGCTTAGTCACCGTAAAGTCTCTTTGCGGCCAGATCTATAAAATCTGGATGAAACAACAATTCTCGGCATCTCTCATTTCAATATGACGGTCCTCGATTAATCTGCACTTAACTTTGTCTTTCTGGCCATTTCTCCCGTTATCATGCAAGTGCCAGATGGCTTTCTGCAAAAAAGACAAAAGAAGGATTAGTACTTTAATTAAATCATTAAATCAAAACTTTAATTAGTTCAATCAAACCCTAAAGTTCAATCAAAACCCTAAAGTTCATTATACGTAGGCTTGCTTTGTTTTGACACGTGTCGCAAAAAATCGTGACACGTGTCCATTTCCAGCTGTTTTCCATTCTGTGCTGTTTTCCTGCCATGGCCGCGAAAATGCGACATGTCGTGATTTCGCGACATGTCACGAAATCACGACAATCGTAACCTATTTCTCTATCGCTGTCATGAAAACGTGACATGTCGCGATTTCGCGACATGTCGCGAAATCGCGACCCCTTCTGTGCCTTGGCGCTTCTTCGCTTGTATGGCAGCGAAAATGCGACATGTCACAATTTCGTGACATGTCACGAAATCATGCCCCTTTCTCACTTGCCCTTGGCTCTTCTTCACCTGTCATGATTTTGCGACACCTTTCTCATTTGCCCTTGGCTCTTTGCTTGCTGTGCCAAACTTATCGCGATTTCGCGACGCACCTGTGCTTTAGGTCCTGTTGCCTTAGCTGCTTTGTTCTCCCATCTTCCCTTGGAACGCATCACGATTTCACGGCATTTTCCTGACTTGCGCGCTTTTCTTCTTTTGACGTCGCAAAAATGTGACATGTCATGATTTTGCGACGTGTCACAAAATCACACCCTCTTTCATGCCTTGCTTCTCTGCGCCAAAACTTGTCGTGATTTCGTGACGTCCCGAAGACGTCGTGATTTCGCTACACTTTCTTGCCTTAACCACTTTCTCGCTCTGGCAGCCATAAAACTGTGACACGTCACGATTTCGCGACATGTCGTGAAATCGCGATGCTTTCTACGCTTGCTCTCCTTTTGCCTCCTGGTGCAGCAAAAATGCGACATGTCACGATTTCGTGACATGTCACGAAATCGCTACGTTTCGTATGCACTTGCTCTCTCTCTCCAAACCCGTCGCGATTTCGCGACATTTCCAAAAATGGAAAGTGTCGCGATATCGTGACATTTTCAAAAATGGAAGTGTCGCGATTTCGCTATGCGTTTGGGACTTAGCCGATTTTTTTAAAACCCGTCGCGATTTCGCGACATTTCCAAAAATGGAAAGTGTCGCGATTTCGTGACTTTTTCAAAAATGGAAAGTTTTGGCTTCTAATGAATTTATCTGTCTGTATTCTGCATTTTTTTCATATCAGTGAAAGATTTTCTTTATTCATGAATGATTCTAACATGTGAAAAATGAATTCTGAAGTAAATCAAAGCCAGATGCAAATAAAAATGCACAACTTGAAAAAGGAGGCAAGCAAAAATTTGGAATTTAAAACTTGGAAAACTCAAGAGGGTCCTTACTGCAAAATGAAAGCTCAATATTTTCAAAGGATGGAAATTCATTTTTCAGTGGGGGTGTGTTGCTTCTCAACAAGGCCCAACTAGTTTGGAGTGATTTTATCATGCTGCTAGCGAGGCTGACTTATGATTTGTTGGTTCTATTTGAGAACCAAGTTGCTAGTCTTAAACTCATGCTGATGTACCTTACTATTGTAGGCACAGTGAAGGCAATCTTGATATACTCGTGTGTGTTCATTTGCATGAATATGTCGTTCATTGAGAAGCGTTAGTTGATCTAGACGAGCTTGGCGTGCAATGTCACCATCAATGAAATCCTTCATAGATATTCGTAAGGAGGGTATCTAAAGCTCAAGGTACATGATAGCTTTTGCCTCTTAGATGAGTGAAAAAGGTGTTACCCTATTAGGAGTATAGATGCTCGTACGATATGCCCAAAAGGCTAGGGATTTTTTACTATGCCAATCTTGGTGGGATTTTGCTACAGTTTTACGAAGGATGGAACATATGGTTTTGTTCGTGGCTTCTACCTAGCCATTTCCTTGAGGGTAATATGGGGTCAAAAAGCTATGGTGTATGTGAAATTTGTTACATAGAGCTCGGACAGTCTTATTTTTAAAGGATTTCCCATTATCAAAAATTATTTGGGAGGGAATTCCAACGTGGCATATGATATGCTTTGTGATGAATACTGTAATTTTGGCTCCTATATTTTGGACCAGTGGGATGGTTTTGACCCACTTGGTAAAATATTCTATTGTCGTTATGATAAATTTATGATTGCTAGAGGAGGTGGGTGTAATTTTTCCAATTAGATCTAGACCCCATTGGGATAAGGGCCACATGGACTGGATAGGTTGAACTTCTTGGGATGGTAAATGTATTAGGTTGGCATGTTGTTGGCATTTGATGCAACATTTGACATACTTGCAATAGTCTTGCTCAATTTTAGGCTAGTAGTAGCCCATACAGAGGATGCGTATGGTAATCACCATTCCACTAAAATGGCCACCACAAGTACCTTCATGGATTTCTTGTACAACCCATTGTGATTCTTGTAGTTCTAGGCAAAGCAAGAGTATATTGTCATAGCTATGGTGATAAAGGATGTCCTATAGCAAGGTGTAGCGGATAATATTTGGTATTGGGCATGGGGAAAGTCATATGGTATAAAACCTAGTTTGATGTACTCGTTGATTTTTGAGAACCATGGGTCATGAAGTTCGATGTTTACCACATACACACCACCATCATCTATGGGAGGTATGGGTGATATAGAATATTGTATAAGTGTATGAATGGATATAGATGTTGTGTCAGATTTTGGGTTTTGTAGGATGAGTGACCCTAAGGAGGCCATAGTGTCTGTAAAATCATTTGATGAATGCAAAGCGGTTTTGAGATAATACCATTCAAATTGGGATAGGAGTTGTTGGGCAATTTTCTTGTATTGTTGGAGAACTGGGAAATTGCATGGCCGGAGTTCCTACACTTTATTGACTATCAAAAGTGAATCACCTATGATGTGGAGGTTTTTTATGTGTATGGAGTGTGTTTATTTTAGTCCTAGGATTAGGGCTTTGTATTCTACATTGTTATTGGTGCAAGGAATGTCTAGTTTGAATGAAAATGGGAGTGGTTCTCCTTCAGGTGTAAAGAAGATAATGTCTGCACCCCCAGCATGGAGACACCTGGAACTATCAAAGAACATGGTGAGGTTAGCAAAAAATTATAGTTCAACATATTCCTCATATTCAGTTATGTGAAATATAGAATCATCAAAGAGTTGAATGAGTAGGGGTTTATTGTCAGTTATAAGGGCTTCAGCCAGTTGGTTAGCAATGACTTGTCATTTGATAGACTTTTGATATATGAATTCTAGGTCAAACTCGGTTAGGAGCATGATAAATTTGGATGTGTGTGAATTATGATAACTCTTGTTCATCATGTACCATAGGGGATTGTCTTGGATGATGATAAAAGTTATGTGGTTTAGCATGTAGTGGCATAATTTTTTAGTAGCAAATATGACTACTAAGCATAGTTTTTCCATATATCCATATATTGTATCATAACTAACTAGTGTGTGACTAATGTAGTAGATAGTTTGCTCTTTGTCGAGAGTGTTATTTTCATCTAGGAGTGTACCTAGTGCAAGTTCTGTGGCTGAGATGCATAGAGTTAGGGTAATTGTAGGTGTGGTGGTGACATGACCGATGGTGATGTAAGGTAATTTTTGATAGCGTTGAATGCAACTTGATAGTTATTATACCATTTGAAGTTTACTCCTTTCTGAAGGAGATGTTTGAATGGTTGACATTTATTTGATAATTGTGCTATAAATCTACAGATGGAGGTAATATTACCCTAGATGCTGTGCAATTTCTTTAGTGTGGTAGGAGGTGGCATCTCAATGATGGCTTTTACTTTACTAGGATCAACAAAAATGCCTCATTGGGAGACAATGAATCCTAATATTTTTCTTGATGTAACACCAAGCACGCACTTCTTAGGATTGAGGTACACATTGTGTTCTAGTAGTCGATCAAAAATATGATGAAGATCTTCTAGATGGTTGACACATTTCTTTGATTTGGCTATGAGGTCATCTACATAGTCTTCCACATTTTTATGCATTAGGTCATGAAATATGTAGGTCATGGCTTGCTGATAGGTTGCCCAGTGTTTTTAAGGCCAAAGGGCATGACCTTGTAGAAAAATGTCCCCCAAGGTGTTGTGAAGGAGGTTTTGTGTTGATTGGATGGGTTGATTTTGATTTTATTGTACCCTAAAAATTTGTCCATGAGGAAAATCATTTCATGACATGTGATAGAGTCAACAAAGGAATCGATGTTGGGTAAAGAGAAATTATCTTTGGGACAAGATTTGTTTAAGTTGCAAAAATTTGTACAAACACGGACGCCATCGAATGGCTTGGGGATAGGGACCATGCTAGATACCCACTCGGGATAGTCAATGGGTACTATAAAATCAACATCTAGGAGCTCATATTTCACTATCAATGTGACAATTGGATGCATGCATTGCAGTTTCTGTCTTACTAGTTTGGCATTGGGATCTAGTATAATATTATGCACTATTACAATGGGGTCAAGTCCTAGAATGTCTTTGTAAGACCATGTGAAAACTTTTATATACTTGCAAAGGAAATTTGTGAATGCAATGCATTCCTTCAATGAGAGGATAGTAGATAATTTGAGGATGTGATTCTAGATCATCACTAATGTCTACATTGATTGTGTCCTTGATGACCATGTGAGATCCATCACATAACTATTCAGGGATAGGAATGAGGTTGAATTCATCAATGGATTCGTTTAACTCATATTCATCATCCATGTAAATGACTATGTGATGGACCTAAGGGGTTTAGGCTAACATGGATGAGGAAGGGGTATTTTCCACCCTCAATACATGAAGTGAAATAAGGAAGTTTCCAGGCATAGGTATGTGTGAGATGTGTGTGAGATCGATAAATTTTTGGCTTGGGGTATCATTTCGAATCTGTTGGTGGTTGTAACAGAGGGGAGATTTTAAGTCTACCTTAACCATGTTAATCAATGTTATAGGTGAAGTAGGTGGGGTAGAGTCTAATGACGAAGGTTGGATAGGTTGTGCACATCCTAAGAGACTCAAGGGAGGTTGCAGGACAACTGAGGGTGAACGAGGATGAGAGGATACTCTCTATAGCTATCTATGTATAGGTATGAATATAGGCAAGTGTATCAATGGTGGATCAGGTGGGACTGGGTCTGGATCTATCGGTGGTGGATCAGGCGAGACTAGGTCCAACTCTATCAGTGGTGTAGCTAGGGATAAGGTAGCAAAGTGTTCTACAAATCTATTCATATCACAAAATGATGAGGTATCGGATGTAAGATATTCTTGGAAGAAATTGCAAGGGACGGTGATGGTTGATGTGGGTGAAGGTGTGTCTTTTAGCATATCCATATCAATGTACTATTCCAAGGTGTGTGTTGGACATGGAGGAGGATGTAAGGATAGATATTGGATCTCATATTATAATTTATAAATGATAGATGGATAATAACCTAGGCTAATTTTGTTAGTGGGTGATCGGACACGAGGTTTAATGGGTGTACGTATCCCTTGCTCATAATGACCTAAACCGAACCCAAGCCAATGAAAATTTTGCAGGTAGCATAAGGAAAATTGAGAGTTGGTTAGGTGTGTAATTGCATCACCAAAGCTATATTATGGTGGTGGAGAAGTTGGTGAGGGTATCGAAGGGTCTACTCTTGCATACACAAAATTGGTATAATAGTCAAGGCTTCCTAGTTGGACAACGATTCTAATAGTCAACATCGAGGCTGAGGGATGGCCAAAATATCTGGTAGATTGGATAGGGGTGTTGCATACATAGGCATTGCTTACATTATAGTCTCCTAGGCCATTTTTTGTCATGAAGATATATATGCGTGGCATGGCACACTCTAGTGATTGGGGTGGCGTATCCAAATAAGATGAGGAAGGAGAAAGTTGGGATTCCCTAATGGTGGTAGCTAAAGGATATGGAGGTTCATTCGAGCTGCGTGTTGGTTGTTTGGGTTCATGACTTTTGGTTTTTGTGGTTTGAATAGGTTGTTTATTCTACGTAGGATATGACATTGGTGCAGGTGTAGGGATGCGTGGAGACATGAATGTCTTAGGTTTTGGTCAAAAGGCAAGAGGAGGTATTTGCGATATAGGAAGGATAGGGAATTCCATATGCAAGGGTGGAGGAGGTAATTTAGTCAATTGTGTGATGGGTAGCAATGGTGGTTGTGACATTGAGGGTGGAAATTGGAATGGTAGAGGTTGGTAGGATTGTTGAGGCCATAAGGACGATGGTGAGGAAGGCATGGTATCAGTTTTAGGTCCCCTAAAATATGATGCGAATGGTGTAGATATCAAGGCTTGTGTTGTTGATGAACACTGGGATGTTGGGATGGAAATTTGGGAGGATACTAATGCTCCTACTGATTGGTGAGAAGATACAAGGAATAGTTGGGAGGATGAGAATGAAGGTGCAGAGGTAAGGTATGTGACATTACAAAACTTAAAGGGGTCTCCATAGGTTGGGACATAGTGAACAAGTCCATTATGGATGTACTTGAGGCAATGGTGCAATATGGATGGGACACACTACATGTCTCTAATCCAAGGGTGACTAAGGAGAATATTGTATTGCATTTCTCCTTGGATAATGTGAAAGAGGATGGGGATCGTATGGATGCCTACGTGAATGGTCAGAACTATGGATCCTATGGTAGGTCTCACGAAACCATCAAAAGCACATAGGTCTAGGGAAGGTGTGGTGAAATGGGCTAGAGGGAGGTGTAGGTGATGTAGGGCTACTATGGATATGATGTTGATGGATGAGCTTGTGTCAATGAGTACCCACTTGTAGGTAATATCATTGATATTAGCTTGTATGTGGAGGGGAGGATTGGATACTTCACCAATGAGTTTCATTATCTCATGGTCATGGAAACTAATTGAAGGTTGAAGGCATCGTGGGATGTTCCATACAAAATTGACAAATGCATTTGTGTCATGTGTCTCTAAGTCAATGGAATGTAGGATGTCATTAAATGCCTCATGATGGGCTTGATACTATTATAGGAGATCGAAGATGGATAGTCATGTGGGGGCATTGCATAGTTGATGGGTTAGACTACCACATATGGTAATCACATTTTGAGGTGGTGGTGGTACGATATTAGGAATTTGGGGTGTTTGTAGGGACGTAAACTAGATAGGGGGAGAAAAAATAGGTGTTAACTGGTGTGATGGGTACCATTGGCTCCTTGTAGTGAGGTTGACCATGCCTACTACACCATGTGATGGAGGATCACGCTAGACATTGTTGACTTGGTGAGGTGGCACTGGAGTATTGTTTGGAGGTCTAAGGGGATTGTGTCCCCCGTGATCAGATAGAGGATTTTGGGAAATCCCTAGGTTTTGGTTCTACGATGCTAGAGGGTTTGCTACCTAAATAGTGCACCTATTGATTAGGTCCTGAACTTACCCCCGAAAGGAGTGACACAAATCAATATTATGGCTATGCTGCCTATGGAAAGGATAGAAGAGCTGCTCATTATAGTCATAAATCTTGGGTGAATTTAGATCCAATGGGAAGATATCAGGTAGAACGAGATGGTTGACCTCATACAATATGTGGAATAGGGTTGGTAATAATTTAGATAAGGGTGTAAAGTTGTGTGTTGGACCCTGTGGGTGCATGTCATGGTATTTCTATGGTTGATGCGAGGCAAGAGTATTAGCTTGGAGTGCTTGCGACTACTATGTATAGGGTGTAGGAGTCGGTAATAGTGGTAGGGTAGCAACAGTGACTTGGTTGGTTTGTGGTGGCCATGGGTAAGGTTGGTTCAGTACGAGTCTATTGAAGTGGAAGTTGGAGTTATAGTTGGATTTGGTTCTCAATTTAATCTTCCTAGACTGAACCTTAATATCTTTAATCACTTTTCTTGTGAGATAGCATCTTTAAAAGTACAACTTTGGTGAATTTGGAGGGATGTGGAAATGTGTTTGTGGCAACTCTTGTAAAAGAGTGTCACAATATCTGAGGTAGGTAGGCTATGGGAAAGGTAATGGATAATTTCTCTCCATCTAGAAATGAACTCTGTAATGGGTTCATCGTTCATTTATCATAAGGCATAGACATCAAAAAATGTGGTATTTTTCTTGATGTTTATGGAAAAGTGCTCTAGAAAGGAGTTGGCTAGCTGCTCAAAGGTATGCAGGCTATGGCATGGTAGTATGTTGTACCAATTCAATGCTAGCCCAACGAAGGATAGGCAGAAGGTATGCAACATAAGAGGGTTACTACTGTGACGTTGGTAGCAAGACGAGTGGTAGTTGTTCACATGTTCCCTGGGATCTTCCTTACCTATATACTTGTCAAATTTTGGTATTTTGAAGTGATAGGGATAGGGAGGAATGGGAATGCGTGGGTGAACTAGTTTGTTTCATAGTTCATCATAGCAAGGATTTTGTGGCCCATAGCTAGAGGTGCGTAGGTTCAAAATTTTGACTTCATCTCATAAAATTTGAAGTTCAAGTGTCATAGGATTTGAAGGTTGGGCTATGGTAGGTTGACCCTATGGATGTGGCATATATTGGTATTGTTGTTTTTCACAATACTATGGGGAGTACTATTGCACCTGATCATGATAAGGTGGGTATTGGGTGACATGTGTTGTTGATTCTACGGGTACACTAGGTTGTGGGGTAGATGTTTTTTGTGGGTAGTAATACTATGACTATGAGGTATATGGTTGCGGCATAGGTATTTTTTCATTTTGGGCCTACTGTACTGGTTGAGCCATGTGTGGTGATGACCAAATTGGAGGAGGCATAGAGAAGCTAGTTGCAGTTGGTGGTAGTGTATGTGTTGGTATTACTGGCGCTAGGGGTGGTCAAGATGAGGTATCAAAATATGGGATATATCTCTACCCTAGAGGGTATGAAGTAGGGAAGGTAAACTGTGTGGAATGGTTTGGTTGAGTGGGTGGATAAGCTACTGGTGTCAGTCCTTATATGGGATGGATATTGGTAGTGGGATCCTAAAAAGGAATAGGTGGAGGTATCCTAAATGTCATTTTAGATCAATGTGGTTCTAAAGGTTGGGTATCGTACACTCTGAATACCTAGGATATTTGTGGAAAATTTGTTGAAAAAGCAAGATAAATTACCGAAGTAGGAGCTTGAGTTGAGGAAAAATTATATGTGTATACCCCTGCTTGGGTGTGTGCATCTTGTGTCTAAAGAGGCTACTTGGAAGTAATATTAGATATGGTGAAGAATGGCTCTTGGGAAGAGGATGGTATGTACTCTTGTGAAGATTACGGGTGTGAGGTTTGAGGGAATGCTTGCAATTCCTACTGGGTAGGGATTTGTTGTGAAGTTTAGAAGGATGGTTTTTGGCTTTCTATAGCGGAGGAGGATGGGTCAGATACCATTCCTATGGTAGGGGTGAATGATGCAACCTTAGGATGGGTACAATTTAGAAGGGAGGAATCATTCTCAAACAGGGATTAAGATAGATTTTGGAAAAAGGGATATACGAAGGTGTGTGAAGTAGGCATGGCCTCCTCATATATGGTGAAGGATGGAGGTGGTTTTCTTGGTGCTGTGTAGATAACATAGTCACAAAATATGGTCAGTGGATTAAGTGAGGATGGGGCTAAAAGGATCAGGTAATCTTCTATGAGTGAAGTAGTGAGGACTTCACTCAAATTTGACATCTCCTTGTGAGCCATCATGTGTGTGAATTGTACATCAGATTCTATGTGTGAATTAGATGTGTCTATGATACTCTCCTTCATGATTGAAGGAGGAAGTGTGGACTGACTAGAGGAAGGGGAGACCATTCCTCCACAGAGTGTTCTTGCTCACGCTCTCTACTATGAGTAACCACAGGCATATTGGCATGTGAAAAAGGGGTTTTTAGGAATAAACCCTGTGTGATGTAGAATCAACTATGTATAATGTAAGTATACAGTAAGTGACATGTTGTGTGTAGCAAAACAATATATAGTGCAGTGTGTTAAGACCATTTTGTGATCATGCAAACAATGGTATACCAGAATCAATTCTAAATGGTAAGAAAATAAAAGTGTTCTATTCATTTTGTGTGTTGTAATTTTGATACTCCCTACATAGAATCATGGGTAATGGAGTGAACACTCTAGCAAGTTAGTAATGTCATCAATTTTAAACCTCCTACAACACCCAAAGATGCACAGGATAGAATGGTACCACAACGTGTGAATGGTGACCTATATGGAAGGTGCAGTAAAATGATATCCTAAAGGGGGTGGAACTCACTATGCTGAAGTGAGTCCACTAAATCCTCTCATGAAAAGAGGTGGTAATGTCTACGATGTGCTAGGCATGGTCAACAACCCCATGCATTCACTTCACCCTTGATCGGGCTTAGTCAATAGTGATAGTTACCGTATCCACAAATTATATTAGCCTTGTGGACTAAGGTGTCTAATCCTATCCCACTCTATAGGTAACTGATGGTGATGAAATACAGGACCCAATCATAAAAGTAGGGGATTTTTTGGTGATGAAATCCAGAAAACCACTCGTATGGATACTAGGTGTCTAGGGGGGTGAGCTGATGGAGAGTGCAACTCGATCCACACCAGTATTGAGCAATGGATTGGGGATGAATTCCAATCTCACCACTTGTTTAAATACCACGTGAGTGTGTGTGGGTTTGCATTTTGCTACCGATGTATGCAAGGTAAGAAAATAGCTAGTTACATTTTCAAAAGAAAACTAATCCTAATGCCTTTTAGAAAGCAAATTATTAGATAGCTTACATTATTTGCAAATAAATGGTCTAGTCCTAAATTCCTTTATAAAACAAATTAATATACTTTTCAAAGCATGGAAACATGCAATCCAAGTGTGAAAAATAAAGGCAATTAGGAAACCCTAACTTGAACTTTTAGAATGTAAAATTCTTTAAAAAATGTAAGAGGGGATTAGAAACCCTGATTTTACTTTAGAATGTAAAGTTCCTTTTTGCAATGGAAGCTATCAATGAAGGAAAAACAACTTATGCTTATGCTACATGCAAAAATAAAAGACAAATGCAAATTTATTTCAGAAATAAATTTTGTACACTTGCTGGAAAGTTGCAGGTCCTAAAAATTTTTGAAACCCTAAATATTCGACAACTTTGCAATGAAAACAAAACTATGTCTAACAATGATTATTTAACTAGTTAGTGAAATTTTTATTTCCAAAACTTAAAACAAAGGCATAAAAAGTGAACATACCTACATTCTTATGCTAAGGGGGGTTTTCTTGGCCCCTAAAAAGATCACCCTAGTTGATTTGGGGGTTTTTGAGGCTTCTACACTCAAATCTCCACTCGAGGGGTGAATTAGGTTTAGAAGGTTCATATCTGATATTTGACAGTCCAGAGGGATTTTTTAGGTTGTAGACAAGACTGAGATAGCAAGATCTTTAGGTTTTGGGTCTCTAAAATGCACTTTGCCACCCAGGGGAAAATTGGTAGCAAGTTCACAGGGGCGGGGGTGAATTAGTTATAGAGGCTTCAAATCAAAGTTTTGATGACCTAGGGTGTTCCCTAGGGTTTTGGAGGTCTCTATGGAAAATAGCTTTGGTACCTGCAAGACACAAAAATAGAGGATAATTTTAGATTTACAAGGAAAATGAATCTAGCACTATCCGTTGTGGGGGTCCCATCGGGCATTCTAGAATGAAATGGTTAGAAAATGATATTTGATAATTCAACACAAAACACAATGATGCATTAAACAAAGAGACTGTGATTCCATTGATATTAAAAGATATGTGTTACAAGATGGACATGATGTGCTTTATTCATTTATCTTCCTAACAATGTTACAATCAATTTGATGTCTTCTTTGATCATTTCTCAGTGTATGTGGGCTTCTTTCTATGTGGGCCACCATCGGGTTGTTGTTGGTTTGATGTTTCTTTCCCTCTTTACATTTGCTACATAACCTGTAAATAACCTGCAAAAGGGTGTTAGTATGATGGGGGGATTTCCTTAGTCAGGACCTATATTTATGAAGATGAAATGACTATAAAAATGGAACAAAACATGAAATAAACTATGTAGAAGGTAATAATATGATGAAACAAAGCTTACCTCCCAAATATGGATTGATTTGGAGCCTATAGACCCAATTCACCACCCAAGGGGTGAATTGAGATTAGATTTGTGGGGCAAGGGGCAATATGATCTACGATGCCTCTTCTACAAAATCCTTTTTGTGGGTCCATTCCTAGGTAGTTGGGGCGCCTTTGTGTACCATTGAAATTTGACTATGTACACCGAGAAATGATTGTTTAATATTGACTTTCCATTTAATCAAAGTAACTGTGCTTTGTTGAATTTGTGAGAGAGTTCATTTGGGGTTTATGACCCATTATTTATAATGCAAGGTGCACGGTTCATTAGGGGTTAGGTAGACTAAACCTAGGTTTGATTCTGACTAGGGTTAGGTTAAGAAATGCAATGTGGCAACATCAGATGTGTGAGGATGGATTAGGGCTAATCCTGATTAGGAGGTGTTTAAGTCAATTTAGAACATGATTAAATAAATATCCTAACAAACCCTAATTTCACACATGTGGGAGGATGTAATTAGTGTTAATCAAGATTAAGGGTTCTTTTAATCAAATTTACCCTAAAAAGGTGACTTAAGTGAAGTCAACATTAAATTAAATTTTAGGTATTGACTTATTAATTGTTTTGGTCAACTAATACCCCATGGGGGCCTCAATTGAGTGTAAATAGGTTATCATAGGATATCTCTGTGCATGGGATGTGATATTTAATGCTTATGAGGGTTTAGGACTTGAAATCCAGTGAAGTAGTATATGAGATTCTAAACGATGCTATGACAATCTATGGTGATATACACATAACTATACATGACTACGACCATCTACGTATGACTACACATGACTACAACAATATACATATGTCTAGGAGGATTTATAATAGTCTACGCTAGTCTATGATAGCCTAGGGGTATCTAGGATGGCCTATGTAAACATACAAGTGTCCAAAAGGATCTACAAGTACGTAGGTATAGCAGTGTGCAAATTTTGGGTGTCTACACTACCCTTATTATTATCATAAGCCTCCATATCAAAATCATGCTCATCCAGTAAGGCCTTTACAATCATATTTCTATACTATTACCAACCCAAATCAAGCCCTGGTACCTATAAAAAACAACTTAGATGAGCAACAAAGGTGGTGCCCTCCTTGTTAGTTACCTCATGATCCTAATGGCTATGCATATGGAAATAGTAACAGTTCTTTGGTGGTACAATATCCTAGATACCAAATAGTAGAACAACAACAATATCGACATCTTCTTGCATAAAATTTTGATAGCATTTTGATGTACTAACAAGAAAATGAGCATTATGTGGTGAACCATATTGTGGATAATCAACCTAAGAAGAAATTACAGTCTAACTGTAATACCAGGTTAAAGGAAAAATTGTAACTGATGGTCCTCCTATATCACAAGCAACCATATCCCATCAACTTTCAAGTACCAATGCAAAAAAAAAAATTGCAATCACATTCAAGGATGTTCCATATTGGAGAAATTAGAAAACTCAAAAACAATAGCCTATAGTCACATTCAAATATGTTCTAGATTGGATAAATCAACAGATTCAAATGCAACATCCTAGTAGAACATGGTAAAACAAGTCTACTTACCTAGTTTTTTAGAGGTCAAGAAATGATTGGACTAAAAAACAAACATGAAAATATCAGCCTATCAACTTGGTGGAGCAAATGAAGAAGACTAGCTTGCAAGTTTCTATGTGGAAGACTCTTGCATTGCCAAGATAGATGGACCTCCTCAAAGAAATTCTAAGTTATCTTAGGAACCTAAAAATACTAAAGAGTCTATTGTAGAAGCTACAATTCTGATACAAATGGCTCCTAATGTGGTATAGTCACCTACTAAACCTTCTCCTTTCTATATGACCCTCATAATAGAAAATAATTTGGTCCATAATTACATGATTTATTATGGAGCTAGTAGTTGTGTGATGCCAAAGAGAATAGTTGATGTTTTAGGACTATTAATTGAGCCTATGAATGTTGGTGTCATGCAGCTAGATAGTACCACTATTTAGCCATTGGGTGTAGTTAGAAATTTAGACCTTAATTTACATGCCTACCCCAGCCTTACCATTACACATAATATATCAATCATAGACCTTCCACCAATGTTTAATTTATGTCTATCCAATAAGGCCTTCACAATAATATTTCTCTACTATTACCAACCCAAATCAAGCCCTGGTACCTATGCAAAACAACTTAACTGAGCAACAAATGTGGTACCCTCCTTGTTAGTTACCTCATGATCCCAATGGATATGCATATGGAAATAGTAATAGTCCTTTTGTGGTACAAGACTCTAGATACCAAATAGTGGAACAACAATAATATCAACATCTTATTGCATCAAATTATGATAGCATTTTGATGTACTAACAAGAAAATGAGCATTGTGTAGTGAACCAGATTGTGGATAATCAACCTAAGAAGAAATTATAGTCTAACTATAATACTAGGTTAAAGGAAAAATTGTAGCTAATGGTCCTTCTATATCACAAGAAACCATATCCCATAAACCTCCAAGTACCAATGCAAAACAACAATTTGCAATCACATTCAAGGATGTTCCATATTGGAAAAATTAGAAAACTCAAAAACAATAACCTATAGTCACATTCAAAGATGTTCTAGATTGGAGAAATCAACAGATTCAAATGCAACAGCCTAGTAGAACATGGTAAAACAAGTCTACTTACCTAGTTTTTGAGAGGTCAAGAAATGATTGGACTAAAAAAAAAACACAGAAAAATCATCCTATCAACTTGGTGGAGCAAATGAAGAAGACCATCTTGCAAGTTTCTATGTGGAATACTCTTGCATTGCCAAGACAGATGGACCTCCTCAAATAAAGTCCAAGACATGTATCTTAGAAACATAAAAATACTAAAGAGTCTATTGTAGAAGCTACAATTCTTATACAAATGGCTCCTAATGCAGTACAGTCACCTACTAAACCTTCTCCTTTTTATATGACCCTCATAATAGAAAAACATTTGGTCCATAATTGCATGATTGATTATGGAGCTAGTAGTTGTGTGATGCCAAAGAGAATAGTTGATGTTTTAGGACTGTTAATTGAGCCTATGAATGTTGGTATCATGCAGCTAGATGGTACCACTATTCATCCATTGGGTGTAGTTAGAAATTTAGACCTTACTTTACATGCCTACCCCAGCCTTACCATTACACATAATATATCAATCATAGACATTCCACCTATGTTTAATTTATGTCTATCCAGAGACTTCAAAATAAAATTAGGGGGTTATATATCTCTATATTGGTCCAATATGTCCTTAACCACAATATATGGTACCCAAATATTCATATCAGTTGAGCGTATCTCTCACTTCTATGTAGAACTCCATGATCCCAAACCTGAAATTAATTATACAACCATGGAGTCAGACAGTTCTTCTGAGCACATCCAAAAACCTTTTATTATTGATACTCAAAATGATGAGTGGGTAAATGAGTGATATGAATCTGATCCATATGATAATTTTCAAGATGTTGGCATGGGAACCTATTGTATCCTATAGGATAAGAGAATGATTCCAGAGGTCATGAAAATATAACAATATATATAAGGTGTATGGAAGTTGAATTTTGATGGAGCTAAGTGTAAGAAATATGTTGGTGCTGGTGTAGTGATAATATCTCCTTCTGAATAGAAATTACTTCATTCCTTCAACCTCCAATTTAGCTACACTAACAACATGGCAGAGTATGAAGCTCTAATTCATGGACTTCTATAACCAGAGAAAAGAGATGTGAAACTGATGTAGAATTTTGGTGATTCAAAATTTGTAGTGCAACAAGTAAAAGAGCAGTGCTCTATTCATAATAAACTTCTAAAAGCATATAAATGCATAATGTTAGACCTAATTGAATGATTTTATGCCTTGAATATCCAAATAGTCTCTAGAAAGAGTAATAAATAAGGTGATAGTATGGCAGTTGTGGGAGCACAATATGAGTTACCTATTGACTTATTCAAGGAGGAACAATATGTAAAATCAATTATTAGGCCCTTAGTTCCTAATAATGACAAAAATTATCGGGTGTTTGACTCCAATCAGTAGATAGCAAACTTTATTTTACAAGAAGCTAAATTTTTTTAGGATATCCAAGCTAAGTTACAATAGACATATGAGGATAGTGATATCATTAATATGAGTAGAAACAAGATTCCAAAGTGACTCATTACTTTGGAATTTTTTTTCACTCTTGATGATCAATACAAAGGTAAACAGAAAATAATGACAACAAAAATTAATGTTTGCCAAGATGTCCAAATTGCTCCAAGTAAAGTCCTTATGCTTGGTAAATGTAATTCTCCTAATCCAAAAGTCATTTTTTAAAGATATAAAGAGTTTAGGGTTTCTTTAAACCCAAATAAATATATTTTTGTTGTAGAAGAGGGTAAAATATTAGGACATGTTTTGTCCAAGAAGGGTCTTTCCATTGATCCATAATGTGTTGAAGCTATTCATACCTTGTCCCTACCTACTCATAAGAAGGCTTTGCAACCATTCCTGGTTAAGTTCAATTTTGTGAGGAAGTTTATATCTGACTTTGCTGATATAATAAAACTAATTACCACAATGTTGAAGAAGGATCAATACTTTAGATGGATCGAGGAAGGTAACAAAAGTTTTAAAAAAATCAAGGTTGCTATTTCCAAAGCCCTATTTTAATTAACCCCAATTTTGAAAGATATTTCATTTTGTATAATTTTGTGGGAGAATATAGTATTGCTATTTTTCTTACATAGGAAAATGATGAGAAAATGGAGTAGTCCATTGCCTTCATGATCTAGACCCTTAAGGAGTATGAAGAGAGGTGTAATTTTGTGGAAAAATAGATTTTTGCACTCCTTAGAGACTTAAAAACATTCAAGAATTTGGTGGCTCATAATAGAATAATAGTTTATATGGTTCATCCCAACATTAAATGTTTTTTGTTAGGTCGTGATGTTTCCTATAAAAGGGCCAGCTGGGTGAGAAAAATTATGATTTTTGATGTTGAGATTAAAGTGACACAATTAGTACGAGGAAGATCCCCATGTCAACACCTTCTAGAGGATTCAAATACTGAGAAAGCATTCTGTAATGTCCAAAAAAAATAAGAAGAGTTAAAATTGGTTCCATGTTATGATGGATTATTTAAAATTTGGAACCTACCCAGTGGTATACAATAGAAACCAAAGAAGAAATATGAGATTAAAAACATTATATTTTGAAGTGTTTGATGAGATTATTTTCAAAATAAGTCAAGAAGGTGTCCTCCTAAGGTGTATTGAACTGGAAAATACTAAAAAACTATAGGAGTTCCATTAAGGATTTTCAAGAGGTTATTTCTCATCATCTGTCATAGCAACTAAAATAATGAGAGCTGGTTATTCTTGGCCAAATCTATTTTCTGATGCAGTTTAGTGGGTTTGAAAATGTAAGGAATATTTATTTTTCTTAGGAAGGAATAAGAGGGATCCATTTCCCCTAAAACCAATTGCTGCAGATAAACCATTCACACAATGGGGATTAGACTTCATAGATGTGATTAATCCACCTTCAAGTGCTGCCCACAAGTTTATATTAGAATCCAAATATTATTTCATGAGATGGACTAAGGTTGTTGCATTAAAAGAAGCAACTAGAGGTGCCATTATTAAATTTCTAGAAATTATTGTTACAAGGTTTGGAGCACCTAAGATAGTCATTGTTGATAATGCTAAATTATTTAGAGGTTATGCAATCACAAAGTTTGGTATAAAGTATGAGATCTACATGAATACATCTTCCAACTATTACCCTCAAGGGAATGGACTAGCTGAGTCCAAAAATAGAAACTTGAACAAGATCGTTAAGAGAACAGTGGATGAGAATCAATGAACATGGCATACCAAACTAAATGCTGCCTTGTGGGTAGACAAAATTCCACCAAAGCAGGCCATAGGCCTATCCCCCTTTAGACTTGTGTATTGCAAGGAAGCTAGGATCCCTATTTCACTAAAGCTTCCTACCTTGGAGCTGGGTCATCAAATGAATTTAGAGCATTGTGATCCTATGGAGCTCAGGTTTGCAGATTTGATGCAGTTGGAAGAGACTAGAGACCAAGCCAGGAAAAAAATTCAAGAAAATTAGTTGCTAATGAAGAAGTACTTTGATAAGAAGGCTACCTCACAAAGCTTTGTAGAAGGAGATATGGTCCTAAAATGGGATGAAGATAGAGTAAATCCAGATAAACATAGAAATTTTGACTCTATCTAGAGTGGGTCATACATTGTTACAGGCTTTAGGGTAGTAATGCTTTTGAATTCTCAAGGATTAATGGAGAAATACTGCAAATCCTAGTAAATGGGATTTATCTCAAAGCTTATCCTTGAGTTTTTTAGCCATAGGTTGTAGTTTTACTTTATTTTTTTGTTATGTTCTATAAGTGTCTTGAGACACCTATTGCTTCCTATGAATTTTGTTTTATTTTACTTTATTTTAGGTTGGATGTTTTCAATTTTGTGTAGTTTTATATTTTGTTCAATTTTATGCAGTTTTCCATTTTATGTTTTGTGTAGTATTCTATTTTGTTCAGTTTTGTGTAGTTTTTTATTCTATTGCAAGGATTATTTCCAGCAATTCTACCTTACAAATCAAGTGTAGAATTTAGTTCTTTGTGAAAATATGAAGATGATCAATGGATTTGTACCCAATAGATGCTAAGGGTACCTAGTATTTTAGGTTATTTGCACATTGTAGGCATGTGTCCCATGTGAGTCACAAAACTATTAATAAATTTTGAGCTCCTACTCTAATTAATGGTTGCACCAATTGTAAACATTTGGTGATATGTGATGAACGAGTTCATGTTTGCAGATAATGGAGTTAATCGATACATGCATATGGTGTTTGAACCTTTAAAAAATATGGCACCTAACTCCCTTTCAAATCTGGTGCTTAGCTCATATTCAAATATGGTGCCTAACCCATGTTCAAATCTGGTGCCTAACTCTTATTCAAAACTTGGTACTTAAATCTAGTTCAAAATATGGTGCCTAACTCTTATTCAAATTTTGAACCTAACTCCCATTCAAAATTTGGTGCCTAACTCCCATTCAAATCTAGCACCTAACTCCCATTCAAAATATGACACCTAACTCCTAGTTTTAGGCTCAACTCCGATCTCCTAGCTTCAAGTACCTATATCCAATTTTTTTGGTGCCTATACCCCACTATTTCTAGTTTGACTAGTTCATAGTTTCGAGTTGCACTACTTCCAGTTTGATAGTTTTTAGGTTGATTATTTTCAATTTGAAAGTTTCTAGTTGGGATTTTTCTAGTTTGATTTTTTCCAGTTTGACTATTTTTAGTTTGATTGTTTCTAGTTTGCAGTTTCTAGTTGTACAGTTTCTAGTTTCACAGTTCATAATTTCCTGTTTCCAGTTTGAAAATTTCCAATTTGGCTATTTCTAGTTTGATTACTTCCGGTTTAATAGTTTTCAGTTTGACTATTCTCAATTTGACTATTTCTAGTTTGCAGTTTCCAACTTTACATTGACCAGTTTGGCTGCACAGTTTCTAGTTTTGATCAGTACCTACACTTGGAGAAGTAATGCAGTTATTATTATTTTTCCATCCGCTTTTTTCAAAATGTAATTGTTTTAGATGTTATGTAACCTTGTAGACCTAGAAAGAAGATATAAATTTATTTTGCAGCTTTATTGTAAATGTCGTAAATAGCTAGAATATTTTATGCAATATTGTGTTGTAAATGGTGTGAACAACTAGAATATTATGTGTAGTATTATATTATAAATTTTGTAAACATCTAGAGTATTTTTTGTAGTATTATTGTTGTAAACCTAAAAAAAAGTTTATTTTTAGATGTTCGAGTGGAAAGTATTGTGCAGTTTTAAATGAGGATAAATGCAACAGTTTTGCAGTTTTTAATAGGAAATTAAATATTTAGTTAGAAAATAAAATATTGAAAAATATATCTTGTCTATAAAAGAGATATTTTCATATCTTCAATTTTTTTTTTTAATTATATCACTTTTTGACCTCTGTAACACTATGAAAATAACACAAAATTCTATTTGAGTTGCATGTTGTGTATCTTCAGTTTGGTTGGATTTCATATGGCATTGGTCCTTGGTTCACACCAACCTTACCTCTTGTAGTTGATCAATGTTTATTTTATTGTTTGTACCTATAGTATTATGTCTTTTATGCAATTTTTGGTAGATCAGTCATCCCATTTTAGTTTGGTGTATCATCTTTGTTCTTATTATTTTATTATTTGTTCACACTTCTTTTATTTTTCCCTTCTCTTTTCCTTGGTGAGTTTATAGTTTAGTTTCTAATTTTTATTTTTATTTTACTATGTTTGTATTTTTCTTGGAAAGTAAGTGCAACTGTTTTTATTTTATTTTTACTATGCATTTTTTATCTTTACCAAGTTCCTAGTTTTTTTATTTTAAGAGCAATTTTTATTTTATAGTCATTTTTTTTCGAGAGTTGGCTCTCTCTGAATATTTTTTCCTCTCAGGTAGTCCCACATGAGAGGGATATTCCCATGTTGGTGTTGTACACGAGTGTAGTATAAGTGTACATTTTTAGACATCAACAAGAATATCTACTACACCCTAGCAAGAGCAAGTTCAAAACCTGCTACTAGGTCCACCGTCACAACTGATGATTCCCATTAGAAATAGGCTTACTCAAAGTCTACATATGGCCTCAACAAATATCTTTATCTATGATATTATTGTACAATACACTAGACATAGGGCAACACTCATGGAGATTCTTAAATATATTGAGTTTCAACCCAAAGATCCTAATGCATTCACTATATTTTTAGGGTATGTTCAAAAGTACAAAAAACCAGTGGTCACCTTCTATGACCATGAAATCAAATAAGTACTATCTAATAAATCAGATCCTCTATTGCACATAATTTCTTGCACAAACTAGATATCTTAAAAGTGAGTGTTGATTGATACAAGATTATCGATCTACATAATAACAATAAATTCTTTAGAGCATCTTAGTATTTGACATCACGCATAGTGGCATCCACTTTTACATTGTGAGAATTCAATGATGCATTATGCTCAATGGTTGACACTATAGTCTTGCCTATTCAAGTGGGATTAAAAACCATTTTCATATTATACCATGTGTTGGAAGGAGCAATGCAATATAACATATTTCTTGGTTGTCCCTGGCTTTGAGACATGAAATGTGTCCCTTATATTTTATATCAATGTATTAAATACATTCATGAAGTACAGGTTCATGTCATCTTGTTGGATGATGAATACTTTAAGTACGTTAATCAAATTAGCAATATGAGGGAGTTCATATTACCATCCATGCATTTGGACATAAGATCAAGTTATACCATTAAGCATCTAAAGTGAAAATATAAATAATCATGTATTGATCCATTCACCTCAGCACCGCCACCATCATCTACACTAGTAGCTACTTTTGATAAGCCTTCATCATCATTTGATCCTCAGATCAAGCAAACATTAAAAGCACCTATGGTAGATGATCCTGAAGTCATCCCAAATATCTCTACTATGGGGATCTTGATTCTCATGGAAGAGGAAGATTTACACACCATAATGGATGACATGATGGAGGATATTCCTAAACCCACATCACTCACATCATATATGGGGTCATCTGCTCCTCAAGTGACTATCCATTTAGTTAACCTTGAGCTTGTTGAATACTTGGTATATAATGTAGCTTTTATATGTATTCTTGAGTCTACGTAAGACATGGGAAGACCTTGTGCTTCTCTCTTACCCATTGGAATGGTGGTACTTATAGGCATACTGCCCAACCAAAAAAAATCATATATGGGGGTCTCAACTAAGTCATGTATCAATCTCCAACTATCCATCATGACAATAAATTATTTGCTTGCAATGTATACTATATTTCAAACCCTAACTTTTCTCTTAGATACTTCTATCATTGCCATTGGTATGGTAGTGGTTTAGGTATTTATGAGCAATGTATTAGATCACCCTATCTACCACAATACCAATTGCTTAATGATAGATTTGGTTTAGGGTATTCCATATGCATGTCGAATGAGTTTTTGGACAATTCCTTAGAGCATCTAGGCCTAGGATTTGGAGAGGATATTGATGAGAGTGAGTACACTGACCTTGGTCCTTCAAATTTATTGAGGGATAATTTCTTCATCATAATGGTAATCATAAGACCTCCTAAAATATATCATGAGACCAATCTAGAAGAGGAATTTAAATGTGATGATGTTCCTAAAAATTATTGGGTTAATGTAAACAATGAATGTAAGATCGACATAAAAATTGTATACTTAGGTTCTACCTACCTTCATCATCTCAATAACTATATAGGAGATGTTGAGCCTGCTATACCCCCTATAGATATATATGAAATCTATGATAAGGTAATTTCTACTTCACCTAACTGGAGATAACTGCTCCTACCTAAGGATCCTATTATCCTATCTACTCCTAGAGTAGACCCAAAGATCTTAATGCTACCTAATCCACATCTGGATCATACAAAGCAATAAATAATTGATAGGTTCTACCCCTATGGTCATGGAGATTACCTACCATACATCAACATGATTTCCATTGATTTAGATGCACCCCTCCATAATCTAAGTGACCCATCAAAGTCATTATACCTCAAACTTGAGGTCGTTGACTTTGATTACACTGAATCACCCCCATCACCTAAGGAGTTCTTGCCATGTGAAGAAACATTACAACCTTTCCATTTCACTCTATGTCGAATGCATAATTTTTACAATGTTGTGCTAGAATATGATATGATAGATCTTCCTAACCTAGTGGATGATAACCACTTGATCCCTACACCTCATCAACTTGAGGAGGGATCCCATATGTCAATTGAGAAGAATTTTGAAGTGGATATTATCACTGATACTAACCATCATAAGAAAGCCAATTTTGGAGAAAGTATATATCTTGAGGATCATGCCATACTCATACCTATTTTGATAGAAAAATTTGACATATTTGCTTGTTCATACAAAGACATGTTGGGTCTTGATCCAAATTTGGTTACACATAACCTTACTTTAGACCCCACTATGAAACCTATCAAGAAAAATCTTAGAAATATGCACCCAAAAATCATCTTAATGGTGAAGGATGAATTATAGAAGTTGTTGAATGTAGAATTTATTCAGCCTATCGACAATCTAGAATGGGTATCAAACATAGTACATGTAGGTAAACCTGATGGAAGAATCTGTATCTGCATGAATTTCAAATACCACAATAAGGAAACACCCAAGGATGTGTTTCCATTATCAAACATAGACACTCTCATATATGTAACTACTGGTCATGAGATGCCATCCCTTATGGATGGATTTTTAGGTTATAATCATATTCAAATCAAACCCAAAGATCAACATAAGACAACCTTTACCACTCCATGGGGAAAATTCTACTATAAATTTATGCCATTCAGTCTTAAAATGATGGTGCAACCTATCAGTGGGCCATGACATATATTTTCCATGATTACATGCATAAGATACTAGAATATTACATGAATGATTTGCTCACCAAATCATTGTTGCATGAAGAGCACATAGAAGTTCTGTGGAAAGTCTTTGATCACTTGATAGAGCATAATGTTAGATTGAATCCTAAAAAATATGTTTTCTATGTCACAATAAAAAAATCTTGGGATTAATAGTCTCTAAATGAGGGATCAAAGTAGATTCTACAAATGTCAAAGCAATTCTAGAGATGATTTCCTCCATGGACATCAAAGAGCTTCACAACTTACAAGATAAATTAGCATCCATCAAGCACTTTATAGTGTATTTGTTGTATAAATGTCAACCCATGAATCGATTGCTACATAAAGGGGTCCCATTCAAGTGGGATTAAGAATGTCAAAATGTCTTTAATGAGATCAAATAGTACCTAAAAATGCTACTAGTATTAGATCGAATTCAGCTAGGTGTACCTTTCTTGCTATATATTTCAGCCATAAACTTTGCTTTGGGAATCATGTTAGTCCAAAAGAACAAAAAAACAAAGAGCATGCTACCTATTACATTAGTCACACCTTGGTCAACTACGAGTTGAAATATGTATACATTGAAAAGCTTTGCTTAGTAGTGGTGTTTGCTACCAAAATGTTACACCACTACATGCTAATTCATACAACGTATGTCATATCAAAAGAAAATCATTTATAGTACATGTTGAGTCACACATCATAATATGCAAGCCAAAACGTGGATCATGCTATTGAAGAAATTTGATCTTTAATTTGTTAGTCAAAAATCCATTAAAGTTCAAGTCATAGTTGCTCAACTAGTAGAGCCACCTCTTCAAGATGATAAGCCTCTAGTTATAGAACTATCTGATGATACAATGTTTGCATTTTTAGAGTCACCTTAACCCGAAGAACTAGATAACAAAGCAGACATGACTTTGTTCTTTAATGGTTCCAAGTGTGAGCAAGGGGGTGGCATAGGTATAATTGTTTTTATGCTAAAAGGAGCTCCTATGCCCTTTTATTTTAAACTTGACTTCCCTTGCACCAATAATAATGCTAAATACAAGGCTCTAATATTGGGTCTCCAAATAACTATCACCATGAATATTAAAAAGATTAATATATTTAGTGATTCGTTGGTCATTGTAAACCAAGTAAAAGGTATATATTAATGTAGATGTCCCATATTAAAATATTAAAAAGATATTGTGGACATATTATTAGCCCAAAGGATTGATATGACATAGAGATAGTCCCTCGTACATATAATCACTTTGTAGACACAATGGCATCTTTGGGATTCTTAATCCCTCATAATCATTTTTCTTATTTTACAACCATCCATTTCAAAATGCTCTCATAATAAGCAGTGTTGCATGAGACTCCAAACAACAAAGAATCAATCCACATGGTTCATATAGAACCAAATCATGAGTGGTTCTATAAAGCACATGACTTTTTGAAATAGGCATCCTAGGTGTCCTTGATATCATAGGGTCCTTAAGATAATTACACTACCATTCATCATAAGGTTATTTTCCAATCCACATTTGTGCATAATGAATTGCAATGAGAACAATCTATTTAGACAGTTGAAGCTCAAGCTTATAAATATTGGCTCATCCAATTAAAATATTACCTAAAACTTGGTAGTATCCCTCAGGGATTGTTGCATGCCACAAAATGAGTATTTAAAAATAAAGCAACTAGGTATGTATTACTAGAATATATTCTATATCATCATAGCTATGACGGACTTCTCCTACATTGTCTCGAGCCCAAAGAATCTACTTGGGTAATCTCTCAAGATCATGATGGTACCTACAATGGCCATTTTAGTGGTATGGATATCATCAGGCACATCCTCAGAATGGGTTATTATTGATCCACGATGGAGAAGGATTTTTATCATATGTTAGTAAGTGCATAAAGTGTTAGTATCATTCTAATCTCTCACACCTACCATATCAGGTCTTTCTACTGATTCAATCATCTTAGCCTTTTTTTTAGTGGGGATTCATTATAATCAAAAAGATATATCCTCCTTAAATCTATTACATATTCATTATAAGGACCATTAAGTACTTTACCAAATGGGTGGATGCAATCCCTTTGAACTCTAATATTGGAGCTTGTATTACATATTTCATACTCTATAATATTATATGATGTTTTGGTATTCCATCCAAAATCATATCAGATAATGGAACAATATTCAAAAAAAAAGATGTGTGGGTTTTAAAATATAATTATAAAATTTAGTACATCCTTGCAACACCATATTATTCACAAGAAAATGGATTGGTAGAGGCCCCTAATAAAATTGTAGTTGACATATTGAAGAAAACTATCAAGGAGAATCATAAGGATTGGCACCTTCAATTACCTCTAGCTTTATGGGCTTATTGAACTAGCATTCATACACCCACTGGGGAAACCTAATTTTTTCTAGTATATGGCACTGGGACCATTATGCCTTTGGAATTAGAAATTCCATAATTGCAAGTCTCATTTTAAGAGTTCATGAAGGATGACACTTCGTGACAAGCTCACCTTGATAAATTGACCCTTCTTGATGAACAACAAGTTAATGTTCTTGAGCATCTGCATGTTTATCAAGATCACATTAAATGAGATTTTAATACTAAATTCCATCCAATAGAATTTAAATTTGGGGATCTTGTTCTTAAATATAACCAAAAAACTCAAACTTGTTGCCTCATCCAAGAGATAAATTTATGGCCAATTGGTTAGGTCCCTTCATCGTAATAGAGAATATAAGACCAGGAAATTATCGCTTAACTTCACTAGAAGGTTTTGAGGAGCCTGATAATCTCAAAATTATTCACTTATGTGTATTTTATACTTAATCTATAAAACAAGCAAAATCACAAAAACAACAAAAATCATCAAAAATTCCAAAAACTCAAAAAATATAAAAACACAAAATCATTACAAAAAATCAAATCATAAGAACATTTGCATTATGCTATCATGAATTTTCATTGTATGAACTCATTAGTTGTATTACATTGGGTATATTCATCCATTGCATTTATATTAGGATAGGTCGTGTTTACATTCTTATGAATGATGCTATGTTTGTATGCCAATCAATAATCCACACATCACTATAATTCATATTTGCCTTGTGAGTAGCTATAGGGAGTATACTAGGGTTTTTGATCATTCAACCATCCCTAGTTATATTTTTAGATTTCATAGAAAGCTATCTTGGATTTAGAAGACAAGATCTAGTTTTTATATTATCTTGCATATGTCAAAATCCCAACACCATTTTAAACATTAACAATCCTAGTTTGAACAAGGAAAGATGATAATACAAAGTGATCCTTGTCACCTTAAGCAAAAAATTTTCCTTGCTCATCTTATTATACGCATGGTCTAAAATGTTGAGCATTGAAAAAAGGACAAGTTCCCCCCTACCCAAGTAATCCCTTGCTCTTCCACAAATCAAGAAAATTCCCACAAAAAAACAAAATAAATAGTTACTTTCATCACTAAGAAAATTACTTGCTAAAAAAAAGACAAACTAAAATAGTGGTTTTCACCACTAAGCATGAGCAAGTATCCCATTTTTTTTTTAAAAAAAGGGGGTAATGAGCTTGAAACCCTGGAATTCTTAGTTTTCAAAAGCCATGGGGTGATATCCATTATAGCAATGGGTTGAATGAAACTCGCATAGTGTTGGACATTTTGAGTCAAAGTTGTCATTGATGTCAAGGAACGAAGTCATCATTGATGTCAAGGAATATGTCAAGGAACAATGCAAAGGTTAATGGCAAAAGAGCTTCATAATATTTTTAATATTATGTGGAAGCATAAGCTAGAAGGGTTTTTATTAAAACCATGGGTGAGAAAAATAACCGAGGTTTTATTAAAACCATGGATGAGCAAAATAAAAGGTTTTTCATAAAAACCCAAGGAAGCTTTTTGAAAAGCTAAAGGAGGTTTTAATATTTATTTTATAAAATATTTAAATTCAATTTGAATTTAAATTTTATAAATAAATATTACTTATACAAGGTGGTAAATTCAGAGAAGGCTTTAAGCCTTAATAAGACCCAAAGGAATTAAATATTAATTTATAAGATTTAAATTCTAAAGAATTTAAATAATTTATAAATTAATTATTTAAAATCAAAATGCGCCGACATCTAAGGTTAAGGTGAAAAATCGAAATGCATCGATGTCCAAGGAAAGGGGAGGCATTGTATATTAATACATGCCTTAATGGCAGTTTTGAAAGGTGTTCGAACAATGTTCTAATCATGCAATTTCGAAATTGAAGGCAGTAGAAGGGAAGAAGACAAAGTTGTTTTTAGCGCCAACGAGGAGGTTGAAGTTACCATAGGAGGAGAAACCCCATCCAACTAGGCGGAGTGGCCTAGCGGCACTTGGCTGGGAGTTAAGGCGCTTGGGCAGTGTGAGACCCACGTTCGAATCACGATGGGATCATTTTGGCGTGAGGAGCATGCAATTTGTTTTTGGTGCCAGCAAGGGATAAGGAGCACGTGGTGCTCATTTGGTGTTAAACGAGTGCCTAGCGCTCGTGGTAATCGAGGCCACGGCTAGGGCGCACGAGGAGGTGGCAATCGAAGGTTCAAGTCTCACCTAAGGCAGAGGTAAACATTTTTAATTTTAATTTTTATTAAGCCTAAGTTTTAAATATAATTTAAAGGAGTTATAAGGGGTTAAAGTTAAAGGGGCTTAATTTAAATTTTAATTGTTGATTAAAAGGAGAGATAAGGGGTAAACTTTATTTTTACATGAAGTTATTTTTACATGGTTGATTTATCAAAAGGGTAAATTGAAGATTGATTATTTTTGAGAAGTGAATATTCAAACTATTGTGGTGTTGGATATTATTTTAAGAAAGGAGTAATAAGGTGTATTTGTGAGTGATTATATGATTTGTATTATTTGTCTAACTTCCTTGAGATTGGTAAAGAAGTGTTTGTGGTTGTGGCAGATATTTGAGGTCCCTTCATCATCAAGAAAAAGGTATGAGCACATTCTTCCATAGTTGAGTTGATTGGTTGGTTTTCTAGAAAATAATTTTGGAGTGAAAAGGACTTGATTAGGGTTTCCTTATTGAGTGTGTTGAGTTAATGCTTCAAGGTTTTCTAGAATAAAGAGTTGTTATTAAAACCTTGTTTTATAAGCATTGTTGTTGAAGCCATTGGTTGTATGAAGAACTTGAACTAGGGTTTGAAAAGAACATGAGTATCATTGTTATGTGAGAGTTGTTTTATAAGCATTGTTGTTGAAGTGAGTTGTTGAGCAAAGAACTTGAACTAGGGTTTGAAAAGAACATGAGTATCATTGTTATGTGAGATTTGTTGTTGAGCATTGTTGGAAATATTTTGAGTGAGTGATCATATACTTGGACTAGGGTTTGTAAGCAAGGATTATTTCATTGAGTAATTGGTTGAGTAGAGTTGGTTGAGCCTAGTCAAGTGGATGTGTGAAGTGATTGTTCAAGTTCCATAAAACAAACTATTCTATATTATGAATTGATTTGAGAAAGTAATTGAGGTGAATGTGAAGCATATTGAGTCTCTAACAATTCTCTGTATGTTTCTAAAAGAGTGATTGAAAGTGATTGAGCATTGTGATGAGTATAGAGCATATTGAGTCTCTAACAATTATCTTTATGTTTCTATGAGATTGGAAAAGTTCTAGTGTGGACTTGTTGAGCAGATTTGAGGTAAGTCTTTGAGAAGACTTGTGGATAGATTTGAGTAAGCTTTTATGGAAGCTTACAATACATATTGAGAGTAGATTTGGATAAGTTCTTGTGAGGACTTATTGAGCAGATTTGGATAAGTTCTTGAGAGGACTTATTGAGCAGATTGGACAAAGTTCTAGAGAGGACTTATGGATAGATTAGTGTGAGATTTTGTGGAAGCTTACAAGGTATATTTGAGATAAGTCTTTGAGAAGGCTTGAGAGCAGAGTTGATTGATTGATTTGTTCAAACCTTGAGTTAAGGTTTGGGGTAGATCCAATAGAATTGATTTGAGATTGAGTCAAGCTTTGAGTTAAGGCTTGAGGACAAAGATTGAGGATAGATTTGTGCTAGATCGAAGGACTATGTTTAGTATAGATTCGAGGATAGAGTTTGGTGCAGATTTGAGGATAGGTTTGTGCTAGCAGAGATAGAATTGAGGAAAGAATTTGCTAGACAAAGACTATTTTAGTATAGATTTGAGGATAGAATTTGTGCAGATTTGAGGATAGGTTTATGCCAGACCAGAGATAGATATTGAGGATAGATTTGTGCTAGATCGATGGACTATGTTTAGTATAGATTTGAGATAGATCTTTGGAGGTGACAGAGTTGAGGATAGAGATCTCCAGCTAGAGCAGGGAAGACAGGTGTCTTCTATGGATAGAGTTCCATTTTCTAAGGGTAGTGGAGGTAGAGGTCTTCTAGAGGATCACCAACCAGAGTAGATATTAGGATATTGGTGTCTCCTATGGATAGAGATCCATGAACTTGATTTAGGGGATTGGTGTCTCCTTTGGAAAAAGGTCCATAAACATTGTAATAGGGAAAGGATTCCCAAGAGATTGATTGAGAAAATTTTAGTGAAATATTTTCTTCGTGGAGTAGCCCACATTGGGTGAACCACGTAAATTGTGGTGTCTCTATTGTGTGTGGTGATTTATGCATTACTTTGATTACTGCTATTGATATTGCTATATTTACATTGCATAATATTGATTGGGAAAGAAAAGTAAAAAGTGGTCTTATACTATTCACCCCCTCTCAGTATAAGCTTGTGTTCTTCAATTGGTATCAGAGTGGGTTCCTTCAGAAGAGTTTAACAACTTGAAGGAAAATCTAACAAGAACATAATGGATTCTAAGAATGGACCTTCAGATAATTCAGTACCAGTATTTGATGGAAGTGATTATGTATATTGGAGTTTGAGAATGAAGATCTACCTAAAGGCACTTGGCAATGAAGTTTGGGAAGTAGTTGAAAATGGATATGACCCCTTAGTTGATCCACCTACAGATAAGGAAGGTAAGCTTCTACAACATTACAATTCAAAAGCAATGAATGCACTTTTGAGAGGTTTGCATAGAACAGAGTCCATAAAAGTTATGCATTATCAAGATACAAAAGAAATGTGGGATAAATTGCAAAATATATATGAAGGAGATAAAGGTGTCAAGAAAGCAAAGATACGAAATCTCAAAGGACAATTTGAAGAGTTGAGAATGAAGGATGAGGAAAACATTAGTACTTATCTACTTCGAATTGATGAGGTTGTTAATGCTATGCAAGGACTTGGAATGAAGGTTGATGAATCAGATGTTTGTGATAAGGTCTTAAGATCTCTTCCAAAAAGATTCAGTGAAAATATTTTTGCTATAGAAGAGTCAAAGGATGGTGATTCTTTGACAAGAGATATGTTGCTTGGTATTCTTACAGCTTTTGAGTTAAGAACAAAAGAGCCTATTCCCCAGAAGGAAGTAACCTTCAAAGCAATCAAGAAGATAAAGGGTAAGAAATCAGAATCAAGCAATGAGTCATCCAGTGATGAAGAAGCTAATTATGGTAGAAGGAATAAGGATTCAAGAAGATCTAGAGATACAAAATCTGTTAGATGTTTCAATTGTGGAAAGTTTGGTCATTATGCAACTGATTGTCAAGAAGCAAAGAATAACAATGATGAAGAAAAATAGGATCACAGGAACAGGGAATCAAAAAGATACAGGCACCAAAAGAAAAGCAAGGATGGACAAAGTAGACAAGGAAAGAAGTTCTTTCAAAGGCAAAAGAGGAGCTACTATGCGGATAAGGCAAGTAAGTACTCAAGTGATAGTGATGCTAGTCTTTCAGATAATGATAGAGATGAAGTCCTATTTATGATTGAAGAAAAAGAACAAGTTAAGAAAAGGACTCCAGTAATTCTCAAGTGCTTTAGATGTGGTAACTTTGGACATCTTGAAGATAGTTGTACAAGGAATGGTTATAGTTTCAGTGATGATGAATATGAGGATGCACTTGAAGGACCAGATGAAAATCTTCTAATGGCATTAGAAGAAGGAGAAGATGATCCTATAGAAGACAAGTCAAAAGAAAATGAAGATGTGGACAAAGGCAAACAAATAGAGGAAGAATCAGATAATGAAGGATATGATCTCAAGGGAGAACTTATTTATGCTCTTGAAATAGTAAAGAAGGTAAGAAGGCAAAACTCTAAATTAGAATCTCAGTTTCAAGAATGTGATGAAGAGAGAAGAATGCTTATAGAGGATCTAGACAAATCAAAGGCTAAGACAAAGAAGTTCAAGGATAAGCTAGAAGCAAAGGTCTTAGAATGTGAAAGGTTAGTACAAGAAGTAGCCCTACTAAAGGAAGATTTAGAAAATTCCAAATTCAAGCTAAAAGGGTTCAAAAATAGCTCAAAGAACTTAGATAAGTTCATCAAGATACAAAAGCCTACATCAAGCAAAATAGGTCTTGGATTTGAATAAGAACAAAAGAAATGGGAAGGAAAGTCAACCTCAAGTTCTGGAGGAGAAGAAACTTTAGATGAAGACACTTCAGAAGAAGATAGTGTAAGAGAAAGTGAGACATCTGAGGATGAGTTGGACAATAGAAAGTTCAACAAGGATAGGAACAATGCACAAAGAAGATACATATGGAACAACAATCAGAATAGGTCAAGAGAGACTAAGAGACCAATGAGGTCAAGACAAGGAAACTTCAATGGAAGATGTTTTTCATGTCATAGGTTTGGGCACATGGCTTCACAATGTAGGACACATGAAAGATAGGAATATGGGAACATATAACTTTTCCATGGGTATTGCTACTCATGTAATCAGTTTGGTCACAAGGCAATGAATTGCAGGGTTCATGACAGAAGAGGATATGGCTTCACTAGGAGAAATCCTAAGACATTTGCACCTCCAAGGAATAATAACATTAAGTGTTATAAGTGCAATAATGATGGTCACACAACAAAGTGGTGTAGAGTAGACATTCCAGAATCAAGTATGAACAAGAACAGATAGGAAAAGGAACAAGAATATGAACATGGAATAGGAACAAGAATATGGACATGGAAAGGAACAGTCAGAGGAATCAGAAGGATCAGATAAGAAGAAAAGAGGATAAAGGTAAAGATCAATGCTTTATGGGAGTAGAAATACTCCCACCCCAGAATTAACCACCTCAAAAGGAGGTGGGGGAGGGGCTAAGCTAAGAGGCTCATTCTTAGCCCCGAGCCCCAAAGGTAACCCTTTGCCATTGATGTCAAAGGGGGAGAGATTTGAGTAAGGGGAGAGATTTGGTAATTGAGTAAAGAGGAAAGAGCATTGAGCCAGGGGGAGCAATGTCCTAAGGGGAGCAGAACAAAGAAAAAGTTGAGTTTTTGGTAAAAAGAATTTGGGTTGCCATCAATGACAAAGGGGGAGATTGTTGGACATTTTGAGTCAAAGTTGTCATTGATGTCAAGGAATGAAGTCATCATTGATGTCAAGGAATATGTCAAGGAACAATGCAAAGGTTAATGGCAAAAGAGCTTCATAATATTTTTAATATTATGTGGAAGCATATCAAGGCAGGTTTTTATTAAAACCATGGATGAGAAAAATAAAAGGTTTTTCATAAAAACCCAAGGAAGCTTTTTGAAAAGCTAAAGGAGGTTTTAATATTTATTTTATAAAATATTTAAATTCAATTTGAATTTAAATTTTATAAATAAATATTACTTATACAAGGTGGTAAATTCAGAGAAGGCTTTAAGCCTTAATAAGACCCAAAGGAATTAAATATTAATTTATAAGATTTAAATTCTAAAGAATTTAAATAATTTATAAATTAATTATTTAAAATCAAAATGCGTCGACATCTAAGGTTAAGGTGAAAAATCGAAATGCACCGACGTCCAAGGAAAGGGGAGGCATTGTATATTAATACATGCCTTAATGGTAGTTTTGAAAGGTGTTCGTATCATGTTCTAATCGTGCAATTTTGAAATCGAAGGCAGTAGAAGGGAAGAAGACAAAGTTGTTTTTAGCGCCAATGAGGAGGTTGAAGTTACCATAGGAGGAGAAACCCCATCCAACTAGGCGGAGTGGCCTAGAGGCACTTGGTTGGGAGTTAAGGCGCTTGGGCAGTGTGAGACCCATGTTCGAATCATGGTGGGATCATTTTGGCATGAGGAGCACACGATTTGTTTTTGGTGCTAACAAGGGATAAGGAGCACGTGGTGCTCGTTTGGTGTTAAACAAGCACCTAGCGCTCATGGTAGCCGAGGCCGTGGCTAGGGTGCACGAGGAGGTGGCAATCGAAGGTTCAAGTCTCACCTAAGGTGGAGGTAAACGTTTTTAATTTTAATTTTTATTAAGCCTAAGTTTTAAATATAATTTAAAGGAGTTATAAGGGGTTAAAGTTAAAGGGGCTTAATTTAAATTTTAATTGTTGATTAAAAGGAGAGATAAGGGGTAAAATTTATTTTTACATGGTTGATTTATCAAAAGGGTAAATTGAAGATTGATTATTTTTGAGAAGTGAATATTCAAACTATTGTGGTGTTGGATATTATTTTAAGAAAGGAGTAATAAGGTGTATTTGTGAGTGATTATATGATTTGTATTGTTTGTCTAACTTCCTTGAGATTGGCAAAGAAGTGTTTGTGGTTGTGGCAGATATTTGAGGTCCCTTCATCATCAAGAAAAAGGTATGAGCACATTCTTCCATAGTTGAGTTGATTGGTTGGTTTTCTGGAAAATAAGTTTGGAGTGAAAAGGACTTGATTAGGGTTTCCTTATTGAGTGTGTTGAGTTAATGCTTCAAGGTTTTCTGGAATAAAGAGTTGTTATTAAAACCTTGTTTTATAAGCATTGTTGTTGAAGCCATTGGTTGTATGAAGAACTTGAACTAGGGTTTGAAAAGAACATGAGTATCATTGTTATGTGAGAGGTTTTTTATAAGCATTGTTGTTGAAGTGAGTTGTTGAGCAAAGAACTTGAACTAGGGTTTGAAAAGAACATGAGTATCATTGTTATGTGAGATTTGTTGTTGAGCATTGTTGGAAATATTTTGAGTGAGTGATCATATACTTGGACTAGGGTTTGTGAGAAAGGATTATTTCATTGAGTGATTGGTTGAGTAGAGTTGGTTGAGCCTAGTCAAGTGGATGTGTGAAGTGATTGTTCAAGTTCCATAAAACAAACTATTCTATATTCTGAATTGATTTGAGAAAGTAATTGAGGTGAATGTGAAGCATATTGAGTCTCTAACAATTCTCTGTATGTTTCTAAAAGAGTGATTGAAAGTGATTGAGCATTGTGATGAGTATAGAGCATATTGAGTCTCTAACAATTCTCTTTATATTTCTATGAGATTGGACAAGTTCTAGTGTGGACTTGTTGAGCAGATTTGAGGTAAGTCTTTGAGAAGACTTGTGGATAGATTTGAGTAAGCTTTTGTGGAAGCTTACAATACAGATTGAGAGAATTTGGATAAGTTCTTATGAGGACTTATTGAGCAGATTTGGATAAGTTCTTGAGAGGACTTATTGAGCAGATTGGAAAAGTTCTAGAGAGGACTTGTGGATAGATTAGTGTGAGCTTTTGTGAAAGCTTACAAGGCAGATTTGAGATAAGTCTTTGAGAAGGCTTGAGAGTAGAGTTGATTGATTGATTTGTTCAAACCTTGAGTTAAGGTTTGGGGCAGATCCAGTAGAATTGATTTGAGATTGAGTCAAGCTTTGAGTTAAGGCTTGAGGATAGAGATCGAGGAAAGATTTGTGCTAGACCGAAGGACTATGTTTAGTATAGATTCGAGGATAGAGTTTGGTGTAGATTTGAGGATAGGTTTGTGCCAGACCAGAGATAGAGATTGAGGATAAATTTGTGCTAGACCGAAGGACTATGTTTAGTACAGATTCAAGGATAGATTTGGTGCAGATTTGAGGACAAATTTGTGCCATACTAGAGATAGAGATTGAGGATAGATTTGTGCTAGACCAATGAACTATGTTTAGTATAGATTTGAGATAGATCTTTGGAGGTGATAGAGTTGAGGATAGATATCTCCAGCTAGAGCAGGGAAGATAGGTGTCTTCTATGGATAGAGTTCCATTTGCTAAGGGTAGTGGAGGTAGAGGTCTTCTAGAGGATCACCAACCAGAGCAGATATTAGGAGATTGGTGTCTCCTATGGATAGAGATCCATGAACTTGATTGGTTCATTATTTAGGGGATTGGTGTCTCCTTTGGATAGAGGTCCATAAACATTGTAATAGGGAAAGGATTCCCAAGAGATTGATTGAGAAAATTTTAGTGAAATATTTTCTCCGTGGAGTAGCCCACATTGGGTGAACCACGTAAATTGTGGTGTCTCTATTGTGTGTGGTGATTTGTGCATTGCTTTGATTACTGCTATTGATATTGCTATCTTTACATTGCATAATATTGATTGGGAAAGAAAAGTAAAAAGTGGTCTTATACTATTCACCCCCCTCTCAGTATAAGCTTGTGTTCTTCACTTAGTAATGGAGTATCCTTACACATGGTGATATGTATTTCACATTAGCAACCTTATTTTGTACAAACAAATGTTAGCTTATGGATGAGATAGATTTTGGATGGCTTGTATTGCCTAGTAGTCTAGTCTAACTAAATACAAACTTAGGATCAATATGACCATAAGGTTACCTCATTACAACAATGGGTTGCATGAAACTTGCTTGGAAATGAGGTAGTCTAATGCCTCATCTAATATATGCACTTTGCACACATAGGGATAGTGAATATATGGGTCTTCTTAACAAGCTTGTATCTTTAAGGATTCTTGTGTAGTCATTATAAAAAAATTGGTCAATCAACTAGGGTGTTTGAGTCTCATGGAAATCCTCAAAAATTCCTTCATATCAACAAATCATCTCATAAAACAATCACAACTTTCCTTTTGAAATTTTGTTAATTAATGGGTATTCATAAAATAGGATAGATACCTGATGAATATTAGTAATGATATTTAGATGGCCACTGACTATTTTATGGATACATTTTTATTTTGAAAAATATTATAGGGAAATCCCCTACACCTCACATCATTTCATGTCAGATATGCATGTATGAATGTATAATTCTTATGATGAGAGTTAACATTTTAATACATGATTTATATACATCATGTGGTGTCTTCTATTATTTTTTTAAACACATATTAGATTCATGTATTATGTTTTAAATTATTAAAGCTCATAGGTACATTTGCATTAGACCATCTTCATGAAATTAACTTATTACATCCACCATATCATACAAAAAAAATTAAATGCATAATAAATTAAAAAATCAAAACATGCATTTAACAATAACTACTACATCTATATAAGCATACACACTAGTGCATCCACATATCTAGATCACAAAATCTAATCATACATCAATCATATAACTATTGCGTATAATTAGTACATAGTATATATAGAATAACACATCATAATATAAGCATTACATCCATGAATGCATCTATAAAATGAACATAAATCAACACCATAAGAAACATGATGAGTAATAAAGAATATCTCATATATATATGGGAATAATAGAGTACATCATGGTATATAAATTTCCTGCATGCTACAATTGTGTAGGTCCTCAGACCTTACACCCAAAAAATAATGAATACATAACATAAAATCAAGTAGGGCTTGCACCCCTAGAGCTGCCTCTACCCCAAACCTTGTCCATGTAAGGCTACTTGGAACCACGGGTCACTGATCTCTATGGGCGAGCTGATGACCTATGAGTAAGTTGCATTTAGTACTATCTAAACTCACTGCATTGACTCCTTTAAAATCCTCCTATAGTGGATCACTCAGATAGAGTACCATCGAGTATCACCACTCATACCTCTAAATTTAAAATGTATGTATCATAATACTAGCACCAAGCATCATATTGACCATCTAGAGCCTGTAGTCTAGCCACATGAGACTGCAACCCTACCACATCCCCTATAGCATGTGTACCTACTATGATCTATCCTAAAAATCTAGTCACAATAGCCAACTAAAACTATATAGCATATCATTTTATTTTCTTAGCATCCCTCTCAGTCATCCTCACATCCCTCTGAGTCATCCAGGAATCCCTCTCAACTATCATGGTTGTTAGCTAATTCTGGAGAGCATCCCTCTCTAAAGTCACTCTATCAATATCTATTTGCACAGTAGCCACCTATACCTTGAGGAGATTTATCTCCTTAGTGTACCCTCTCCATAGCTATTTTTTTCTACTTAGTTGACTCTGAGCAATAGCGAGAGATGTATCCTACTCAACTAACCACCCTTGTGAAGTCTGTATCTATGCATGTATAGTCTATAGTTATGCCTATAGTTGGGCCACCTCATCCGATGGAGCATATACTTTGCCCACCTCCTCAACCTGAGGTCCATTTGCCTATCCTATAGCCTACCCCCACTCACCCTCTATCTCATAATGCATAAATCACTCATCATTATTATTATCCTCCGTTACCACCACTACAAGCCTACCCATAGGACTGCCTCCCTGTCATAGCCGTGTAACCCACTAGGTATCATAATCAATATTGATCCCTAGATCCACTAATCCTATATTAGCTACCATGGGGTACTCATATATTAATGCCTCCACTCGAGGTAGCTCCAACTATGTCTTATCATTGCTATGATGATAGAGGACTGAATCTTCTAGCACATCCTAATATATACCAAACTATCGCCTGATACAAGAGTAAGGAAGTAATATCACTGATTCTTATGGCACACAATGATCCATCCCACATATAACTCTAGCTAGATACTGTGTAGCCTCCATCCAATCAGGGTAATCCAAATAAAATCTCCATATCACCTACACTCACTATAGTCTCTCTAGTAACTTCGTGTAATATATCAAAATACCTCCATGTGGTCAACTCCAACCAAGATCCTGATCCCATGGCCACTGATTTGCATATCTAATGTTTGTATCATGAATATCATCTTGAGTTACTCATAGTACTATGGGTCGATCCACATGGATGTTCTCCTAGATCCATATATAGAGCAAGATACTACACCCCAACCCCATCTACCACCAAAGTTGAATCTTATATATCTCATCGTACAGATGAGTTAGTAGTGTGCTAACCCACACCATAATAAAATGTTGCTAAATATCACACTCCAATAGGTCCTACAACATATCTATGAGGTTCCAATGGAACCTCACTTCTAATGAATTTGGTAGTAGAACATTGGAGATGATGTACATTACCACAACCTACCATCGAGAGAACACATGGTCCTCATACCACCCATTGACTAAGACCCCACTATGGTTTATATCTACTAAAGCCTCATCCACCCTCACACCAAATATCCTCTATAGCACTCTTGACACTCCCATAGTGGAGTGGATATGATGGCTCATCTCTCAATAGGGATAATATAAATCCTATACACATCCTCTAATGTGACAGTCATCTTGCTACTTGGGAGATGGAAAGTATTGGTCCTACTATACCAACGATAAGTTAGGGCCATAAGATATACTTGATCTGACATAACTATTAGTAGATGTACAACCTATCAAATACTGATCACCCCAAACCATACCTAATCATCCTCAGTGATATCCTACTATAAATATATGAATAGGTTAGGCTTCCTAGCATAAGCCATAAAATTTTGATGCCCAACAACAAAATGCAATCAAAATACAACAAAAAAAAGCACACAAAATGCAATCAAAAATCCAAAAAAAAAAAAAATTATAATTTTAGGATGCCACTTTGGCCCTCGATGGCCACCATGTGTGACCATTGGATCCAGGATGGCCACCCCAATGGTCAATCCGCACCCCCCAACAACCCCCTTCCCACCAAAGGGGAGTCACTCCTACATAGGAAGGCCCTATAGTGGCACCTAATTGGGGATGAATCCCATCATAAAATGCAAAATAATTCTAGACTAAATATACATTTCTAATCTAAGGTGAGGTTATCTACCTATAGTTTAATGAGGTTCATCTAACTCAGTATTTAGTGAGGTTCATTTTAAATTTCATAATTTACAAAGAGAAGGATTGAGAATTCTATCTTAGGAGCTCTAGCTTCACCACATTTTGAAGCCTCTACCTAATATGTCATGGTGATATAGAGAGAGTTTGGTAACATTCCTTGTCATAATATCTCCCTTCTACCTCATAGATCACTTTTCTTTCACTAATAGCTATCACAATGATAGTAAAAATGGGAAATTTAGATTTTATATTTTCCAAAATTTGTGCCCATCATGGGATGGAGTAGTTGCATTTATATGTGACCACTATACACTAGGATGATTCCAAAATTGGTAGATCACTAGTATTGTACCTAAGGATGGCCTCCAAATGGCAATAAATGCAATCACTTTATCAACATCATGATATTTCAATTGGATATGTAACAACATCTAATGGTCCACCTTCATCAAAAATTGCACAATTATTAAAAAAAAAAACTAAAAAATATCAAGTGCACCTCATACCTAGTAATTTACCCTATACACTTGGTGGTTGTAGCGACTTGCTATCCATGCAATCTGGTAAGATGAGTAAATTACCATAAGATCATTTGAACCAAATTATTCATCAATGAATTGAAATATCTTCACTTCAATCCCCAAGAAGGCCATGTGGCCAGACTGCTCCATGGGAATGAGGCATACATTTTATTCTTATATGAAATTTCATCAAACATAGTTATTCACCTCAAGCTTTCATTGAATTGCTATCATATTGATTCCCTAAAAAATTCATGTGGTTGGATTAATCCACAGGATAAATATGTACAATTTATAATAATGGTTGAAATCACAACTATAACAGGTATTTTCCTGTTACATTGGTTATCATATTGCAATGCTCAAGCAAGTCATCTTGGTCAAGTGACTCATCACTTTCATCCCTGGCAATTTCCTCATCAAATTATCACTTGAGGAGGTAGTCATAATCAAATAATTCATAATCAAAATCAACAATTAAACACTTAATCATGCAAATTACATTCGTCCATGAATCATTTCTAACAACTATCATAATAATGCAAGAAGGATTGTCATTGTTGTCAACACGGGCAGTCAGATCCAAGGATGCAGTGGATAACATACTTGAAATGGGTTTTTCTTAAAACCCAAGTTGGCTCTTCATTTTGTTGAAAAAGATGCCCCGGTGATGAAGATATTTAATTTTAAATATTTAGTTTAAATTTTTATTTTATTAAAAAATTTAAATTAGAATATTAAATTAAATTAAAAGGGCCGACATGTTACTATTTCACGGCAATAAGCTACAGGAAGGTAACGAAGGTGGAGAAGAGTTTGAGGCCGATAAAGTTAAATTTGGGCCGACGGATTTTAGGGTTTGGCACCGACAATTTCTAGGGTTTTGCAACCGCATTCTTAGGGTTACAGTCGACGGATTTTAGGGTTTGGCAGCTGAAAAATTCTAGGGTTTCTCAGTCGACGTTCTTCTAGGGTTTTCCTCTAAAATTTCTTCTATAAAAGCAAGGGTTCTTCAAGTTTAAAAGGTGTATCATGATGTGATATATGTGTATGAAGTTTGGGTGTAGCAGTGTGAGTGGTGCGAAGAGAAGATAAGAACGCGGTATGCAGAAGTCGTGTTTCGAGTGTGAAATGACAGTGTGCTGGCTGTAGAAGTGATATTTCTATGAAGTTGTAGCAGAGATAACGTAGAGAGATATAGAGGAGTGGTTGAAAAAGTGCGAATCATTTTTCATAGTAGCAGCCGAATGCCGACAAGTAGCAGAATGCAAGAAAAATAGTAGATCGTGCAAATTGAGGTGACAGTTTAATTCTGCAATTTTTATTACTATCTCCAAGTTGTAGCTTGGTAAAAGGGGTTGGTGCCTCTTTCCAGTTGGAGCTAGAAAAATTGGAGTTGGTGCTCCATTCTGTTGTAGCAGATAAAATTTAGAGGTTGGTGCCTCTTACCAGTTGGTGCTGGTGAATGATTATTTGTAAAGTTGTAGCTTTACATTTGACTGGATTTGGATGGTAGTCCAAGAAGTCTTTTTGAGGAGTAGCCACATAGGTGAACCTCGTTAAAATGTCGTGTTATGTGTGATGCTCTTAGTACTTTTATTATTTCTATTTTAATCTGCTGTAGTTTATTTAAAAGTCTAAATTGTTTTAAGTTTTTAAAGAACACACTGATTCACCCCCCCTCTCAGTGTCATTGTGATTACAACAATTGGTATCAGATCCAAGTACCTGAAGAGGCTTAAACAGCTAAGGTGATCTTGGAAATTACACAATGGCAAGTGGTGAAGGTTTCTCTTCGAACAAAGCGCCAATGTTTGATGGGACAAATTATGCATTCTGGAAGATTAGAATGCAGACTTATCTCAGTGCTTTGGGCTTTGACATCTCGGGTGCGGTAGTTAATGGTTACAAAGCTCCTGCCACTGCTCCAACAGACACTGCAAAATCCTCAGAGGATAGTTCTAGTGAAGACTCTGAAGAAGGAACAGGTGAGGCTCTCTTTATGGCGTTTGAAATAGACGAATCAGAAAACATAGAGGGGATGAACTCTGAAGTTGAAGATGTTGAGGCTGAAGTTGATTTAGAGGGTGAGCTAGTGTCTGCTCTTACGAAATGGGAATCAAAGAAAAAGAAGAATGAAAAACTGACAAGGAAACTTAAGAATGCAAACGACATTATTGCCAGTTTAAAAACACAGACCGAAGAATACAAGAAAATGTCTCGAAGATCCGGAAATACGAGTTTCTATGAAGATAGACCACTGCTGCAAATTGGAAGAAGAAAATGTGAGTCTCCGAATACAAATACAAGAGCTGGATCGAAAAATCAACTGTCATCTAAAACGTGAAGAAATCTCGATGAAACTGGACAAAATTTTGAGTGATCAAAGATCCACAGGCATCAAATTTGGTCTCGGCTTTACTAAAGGAGAATCATCAACTGAACCAAAAACAAGCAATGTTGAAAGTGAAAAGAACAAAGACAAGAAACAGGCTATGGAAAGTAAAACGAATCAGGCAAAAGAAAGATATAATGCCAGACCTGAAATGACAGCTGACAATGATGGCTTTACTAAGGTCACACATCAAAAGAATAGAAGATCCAAGGCTCCAGCAACAACCTGGCCAAGACCATCTTTCAGGTTTACTCATTATTTCTATGGTTTTTGTTTTAAATGTAATAATTATGGGCATAAAATTGTTGACTGCAAATACAATATAGGTCCAAGAAGTTTCACTAGTAGAAATGTGTTTGCTCCTTTAATGAATTATATAGTAGAGTGTTTTAAGTGTCACAACTTTGGGCATATTGCCAGAAATTGTTGTAGTATGTCTGTTTCATATCAACCTCAGGAAAGCAGATTTCAACCGTATAGAGCAAAACAAAATAGAATTTATACTGAAGGATATGTGCAAAATTCTAAAAAGGGGAAGTCACAGCTAGAACCCAACAACATAGTTAAGACAGAATGGAAACAAAAGGAACAACTCAGGAAAGAAAAAGAATCCTTAATAGTGCAGAATGCTTTTAGAGCTCAGAATAAATATGTACCGTGGATTCTTGATAGTGGCTGCTCAAGTCATATGACAGGTGATAGACAAAAATTTGAGAATCTTCAGAAATATGAGGGTGGTTCTGTGAAGTTCGGCAATAACGATGGAGCCAAAATAATAGGTAAAGGATCGGTCAAAATAAGTGAAGGGAAAATCAAGTCAGAAGAAGTTCTATATGTGGATGGTCTGAAACATAACCTGTTAAGTGTGAGTCAGATCTGTGACAAAGGACATGAAGTGGTGTTCAAGAAGCAGGGGTTGTGAAGTCGGAAAAACAAAGAACGAGAAATTAATAGCAACCGGCTCAAGGACATCTGGCAATCTGTACACACTCTCAGAATTTTCAGAAGGTATGTGCTTCATGGGACAAGAAGAAGAGAACTAGTTGTGGCATAAGAGGCTTGGACACATAAGTTTTGATAATCTGGTAAGAATTAGCTCTAAACAAGCAGTGAGAGATATTCCAATCATTAAGAAACCTGCAAATAGCATGTGTGCTTCATGTCAGAAGGGAAAACAGACCAGAGTTTCATTTAAAACAAAAGAACATCACACTAGCAGGCCTTTGGAACTTATTCACACAGACTTATGCGGACCCATGAGGACTCAAAGCATAAATGATGACAAGTACTTTATGCTGTGCATTGATGATTTTTCCAGAATGACTTGGATATTCTTCTTAAAAGATAAATCAGAAGCCTTTGAAATGTTCAAAACTTTCAGACAGCTGGTAGAGAATGAAACAGGGAAAAGGATTAAATGCTTGTGGTCAGACAGAGGAGGAGAATTTATTTCGAATGAATTTTTAGAATACTATGAAAAATATGGCATCAGGAGACAATATTCAGCAGCCAGAACTCCTCAGCAGAATGGTGTAGCAGAGAGGAAGAACAGAACAATTCAGGAAATGGCACGCACCATGCTGGCAGAAAGCAAAATAGCAGATAGATTCTGGAAAGAAGCAGTTCACACAGCAGTATACATTCAGAACAGGTATATGTTAAGAACTCATGAATGCAAAACTCCGTATGAGTTGTGGTTTGGTAGGAAAGCAACAACAAAACATCTCAAAGTATTTGGCTGCAAGTGCTACATCAGAAAAACTGATGACAATCTTGGAAAGTTTGAAGATAGAGTAGATGAAGGTGTGTTTGTTGGTTATTCTCCACATAGCAAAGCTTACAAATGCTACAACAAGAGACTCAAGAAAATTGTGGATAGTGCAGATGTTAAATTTGATGAAGGGAGGAAACAAATAGTTAATTTTCAAGAAAACTACCCAATCTACGAAGAAGTCATTGAAGGAGATGAAGTTCATGACTCAAAAAATACATTAATGGCTGATGCAGATAACTTATCAGATGACTCGAAGGTACAAGAAAACAGAAAATTCAGAATGGACAATTGGCAGAAAAATCATCCTAGAAACCAAATAATTGGAGATCCCACAGCTGGCATTCAGACAAGGAAGAAAGTAATAAGTAATTACTCTCTTTTATCCAGCATCGAGCCCAAAAACATAGATGAAGCAAGAAAATATGACAGCTAGATGAATGCAATAAATGAAGAGTTAGATCATATTGAAAAGAACAGAACTTGGGAGTTAGTACCTAGACCTGCAAACAAGAATGTAATCGGCACCAAATGGATATTTCGTAATAAATTAAATGAAGACGGTCAGGTCATTAGAAATAAAGCAAGACTGGTTTGCAAAGGCTATGCACAGGTCGAAGGGATTGACTTTGAAGAGACTTTTGCACCAGTAGCTATATTAGAAGCTATTAGGATGTTTTTGGCACTAGCAGTTTACAAGAACTTCAGAGTTTATCAGATGGATGTTAAATCTACATTTTTAAATGGGAAACTTGAAGAAGAAGTCTATATTGAACAACCAGATGGCTTTCAAATCAGTGAAGATCCTAACCTTGTCTGCAGATTAAAGAAGGCACTGTATGGATTAAAACAAGCACCATGGGCATGGTATGCTAGGCTAGATAATTATCTCTCTCAACAGGGATTCAAGAAAGGTTTAGTGGACAACAATCTGTATGTGAAAACAGAAGATGGGCATCTCATTGTTCTTGTTGTCTATGTGGATGACATCATATTTGGTAGCAACAAAGATGAATCTTGTAAAGACCTAGCAAACAAGATGCAGAATGAATTTGAAATGTCAATGATTGGTGAACTGTCTTATTTTTTGGGACTACAGGTTAATCAGAATGAGAAAGGTATATTCATTTCCCAAATCAAATATGTGAAAGAGATGTTAAAGAAGTTCACTATGGAGGATAGTAAGCCAGTCAGTACTCCCATGACAACAGGCTGTAAGTTAAGTAAAGAAGACAAATCTCCACCTGTAGATCAAACCATGTATAGATCAATGATAGGAAGCTTACTATATTTAACTGCAACCAGAACTGATATTTTGTAGGCAGTGTGCATCGTAGTCAGATTTCAAGCCAGTCCCAAAGAGACTCATGTAACAGCAGTTAAAAGGATTTTTCGGCATCTCAAAGGCACCATGGAGTATGGATTGTGGTATCCAAGAGGCAAAGATTTCACTCTTATATCATATTCAGATGCAGATTGGGCTGGATGTGTTGATGACAGGAAGAGTACCAGTGGAGGAGCATTCTATTTGGGGGACAGATTGGTTGCATGGCACAGTAAGAAGCAAGAGTCAGTGTCTTTATCTACAGCCGAGGCAGAGTATATTGCAGCAGCAACATGTTGCACACAAGTTTTGTGGATGAAACAGACCTTGAAAGATCTTGGTATTAATTTTAGTGAACCAATATCAGTAAAGTGTGACAACACCAGTGCAATCAACATTTCTAAGAATCTAGTAATGCACTCACGGACAAAGCATATTGCTATAAGGTATCATTTCTTGAAAGACAAAGTTGCAGAAGGAGAAGTCATATTGGACTATGTCCCAACTACAGAACAGGTAGCAGACATTTTTACAAAACCTTTGCCCAAGGAAGTATTTGAGTATCTTCGAAGCAAATTAGGAGTAGTCACACTTCCTAAGAAGTGACTAGCTACAGGGATCACCTTCTCGTAGGGGGAGCACTTGAGTGTTTGAGGATGGACTCAGGGGGAGTCAGATTGTGCCTGAGAAGTGTGAGGATGGCCTCAGGGGGAGTCAGATTGTGTCTGAGAAGTGTGAGGATGGACTCAGGGGGAGTCAATTTGTGTCTGAGAAGTGTAAGAATGGACTTTGGGAGAGTCTGCAGCAGCCCTTTGGTATTATTGACAAAGGGGGAGAAGAGTTACAAAAATGTATACAGGTGTTGCCAACAATTCCAAAGGGGGAGATTGTTGAGCAAGGTGTTGCAAGAAGGATTGTCATTGTTGTCAACACAGGCAGTCAGATCCAAGGATGCAGTGGATAACAGACTTGAAATGGGTTTTTCTTAAAACCCAAGTTGGCTCTTCGTTTTGTTGAAAAATATGCCCCGATGATGAAGATATTTAATTTTAAATATTTAGTTTAAATTTTTATTTTATTAAAAAATTTAAATTAGAATATTAAATTAAATTAAAAGGGCCGACATGTTACTATTTCGCGGCAATAAGCTACAAGAAGGTAACGAAGGTGGAGAAGAGTTTGAGGCCGACAAAGTTAAATCTGGGCCGACGGATTTTAGGGTTTGGCGACCGACAATTTCTAGGTTTCCCAAAATCTTAGGGACGGCCAATGGATTTTAGGGTTTGGTAGCTGACAAATTCTAGGGTTTCTCAGTCAACGTTCTTCTATGGTTTGCCTCTAAAATTTCTTCTATAAAAGCAAGGGTTCTTCGAGTTTAAAAGGTGTAGCGTGATGTGATATATGTGTATGAAGTTCGGGTGCAACAGGGTGAGTGGTGCGAAGAGAATATAAGAATGCGGTATGCAGAAGTCGTGTTTCGAGTGTGAAATGACAGTGTGCTGGCTGTAGAAGTGATATTTCTATGAAGTTGTAGCAGAGAACATGAAGAGATATAGAGGAGTGGTTGAAAAATTGCGAATCACTTTTCATAGTAGCAGCCGAATGCCGACAAGCAGCATAACGTAAGAAAAACATCAAATCGTGCAAATTGAGGTGACAGTTTAATTTTGCAATTTTTATTACTATCTCCAAGTTGTAGCTTGGTAAAAGGGGTTGGTGCCTCTTTCCAGTTGGAGCTGGAAAAATTGGAGTTGGTGCTCCATTCTGTTGTAGCAGATAAAATTTAGAGGTTGGTGCCTCTTACCAGCTTGGTGCTTGGTGAATGATTATGTAAAGTTGTAGCTTTACATTTGACTGGATTTGGATGGTAGTCCAAGCAGTCTTTTTGAGGAGTAGCCACATCGGTGAACCTCGTTAAAATGCCGTGTTATGTGTGATGCTCTTAGTACTTTTATTATTTCTGTTTTAATCTACTGTAGTTTATTTAAAAGTCTAAATTGTTTTAAGTTTTTAAAGAACACACTGATTCACCCCCCCTCTCAATGTCATTGTGATTACAACAATAATCAAATAATTCATAATCAAAATCAACAATTAAACACTTAATCATGCAAATTACATTCGTCCATGAATCATTTCTAACAACTATCATAAAATTCCCTATTTTTTTGAGCAAAAAGCAAAAATGATAAACTAAATATTTCTCAGTCTGAACTAATGATCCATGTATCTTGACAATGTTACCCAAATGCCTTTAGATTTGTGAACATTTTACACAAAATAAGTCCACCATTTTTTTAGAGATAATGATTCAGATATGCATGTTTTTTCCATGATTTGGGCATCTAAAGTTGACTAGATTAATGAACATCAATCAAACTTCAATGTCACCATGATGATCAAATGATGATCCCTAGATCTTGTTGCTACACCTTAGGATAGCCTTACCTATAACAAACCCGAGCTCTCTAACCTAAGCCAAATCAGTTATAGAGAAATTTGCACGTAATGATTAACCATGAGAAGTTTTTATATGTGATGATTAGGTTTCCTATATCCTAAAAAAATATTGATCTTGGCTTCCCTTGCAAACCAAGATGCCAATTGGGAAATATTATAAAAAGGAGCACAATTTTTCATTAAAATGATCATCAATTAACCATAATGAAGTAGTACTAGTTTGAGTAATAGAAATAACCCTCTCTCATATGCAATGGAGTGCTGCCTAAATCCAACCATGGAGATTGCATGTACATCAATGGATTTTTTAAGAGTTTGAAGGTGAATTTCCATCATTGTGCATCATAAATCTTCATGAATTCAACCAATTTACATGATTTAGTTGTGCTTTGAAGAACAAGATCCTTGAACACCAATTTTATAGATAAATTGGATGTCACCCCAAAGAAACATGCACATGATGCTATTGGGTACTATGACGACTAATATAGATAGCTGATGTATCCTATGATGGCCTCTTGATGATATTTTATTTTCTATATTTTCTTAGTTATATTAGCTTTAGGAGAATTCAATTTTATTTCTAACATAGTTTAGCATATTTTCATTCAGTTTTATATGCAGTTCTAAACTATTTTAAGCATTTTTATTTCAATGGCTTATAATGGAAATGGACCTCATCTTGAGAGGTTCCACATTTGCTACTAATTTCTTATAAGTGTTTTTGTGTACAGATCTTAGGTTTCCACAAGAGCTAATCATCATAAATAATTTTTAATCTTTACATCATCAAATGAAGGTAAAAAAAAAAAACCTCCATAATTAGTTTTGGGAGAGAAAAAACTCTACAGATTACACTACCCTTTTGAGTTTCATGTTGTAATTTGTATCAAATTGGTTAATCCCTAAGAGGGATATTTTGTAACATTGTGTAAAGACAATTTTCAAATATAAATGAGGACACCATATTTTGTATATTTCTTTATCATTATGGCTACATGAATTGCATTGTCAATTTGATTTCATATTACATGTTTAAGTGTATGGTTTATAAACCTCTATAGAATTCATATCCACTAATGTGGTATTAATGTGTACTAATATGTTAGTTTTTATATTGGAAAATTCTTCCATAAGCTCTTTTAGATCACTACCATTATGACTCTTCTTTCTTCTTTGTTGCCTTGTGCGTGAGTAATTTTTGCACAAATCTAGGATTTCATCAATGTCAAGGGTGATTACATCCCCCTTACCCATTAACCCTAGAACTTCTCTAGAATCATCTTGTAATCCTTATAAATATATGGCCTTACACATTTATGGTTTAATAGGACACCATATCTTTTGTACAAAGGCAAGCCTATCCAATTAATCCTCTAAAGTTTCATCTTGTTCTTATTTGATTCTAAAGAGTTCATCCTTCCTATTTTCACCTTACAATATTCCTAGTATCTATCCAAAAATACTTTTTTCATTTCTTCCTAGGTTCAGATTGATTCAAGCTCTAGACTCATGAACCAACACAAAGTTGAGTCCTTCAGTGTGGATGGAAAAAATTTCATCTTTTGGTTATCATTTATGTAATCGTATGTTTGACACACAACCTTAAATTCAAATAATAAGTGTTTAGGATATTTGGATGCAACCCCATGAAATATAGGTAGTATCGAAGGTGAAATTATTTTCCAGGAATAATTTTGCATAGGATTCATTCAAATAGGATATTCAAAATTTCTTTAGGTGTAGGATTTCTTGCTTGATTGTGGATATTGCTACCCATATCTAAGTTTCCTTGTCTCTATGTCATGGTAGATTCTAAAATATTGTTATAAATTTTTTTAAACTATCTTGATGACAAGAATTTATCAAGAGTAGATGTAGAGGTACTAACAAGTTGCTCCTCTACAATTTCTTTTTCATGAGACTCAACACTTCCTGATGGTGGAGATTGTGGTTTTATTTTAGTTACTTCAGGAATCTCAAATGAAAGCAACTCACTACCTTTGCATGAGTATCACCTACTTATAGTAGAGAAAGGGTTTTTAATACATATTTATTTTTCATCCCTTAACTTATTCATTCATTTTGCTTGTTTTATAATATTTTGAATTACAAATTATCAGTTTTATAATGTATTTCATGCAAGTTGGTAAATGTTTAGAATTTTGCACTATAAGTTGAAACTTGGCATAATAATAAATTATTTTAATGTTTTATATCCTAAAAACACCTATGTTTCCCAAAAATGACACCTAAAATTATGACTATCATTATTGTCATCATTTAATTTTAATAATTATCAAATCCAGAATGGTGTCCAAGGTTGTCTGCAAATGTGGCTTTGGCAAATTATAATTCAAGTAATTAGGTTACAATATTTATTTGATGAAACAAATATTTATTTGGTTCTTCAAGGTCACATTAATCCTAATTTACAAAAATGAAACTAATTTAACTTTTAGAATTAAAATTACAAAATTTAGCATTTAAACTATAGTTGTAGAAATTGATAATTATAGAATTGAAAGACCTATTTTACTCTTGCTAATGGAAATGTCTGAAATGAAAAATGCTAAATTTAAATCAATCTACAATTAATCATGGTGAAATTCACAATGCTAAAACTATCAAAAAATGCTGCAAAAGCTTGTTAGAAAAAGTTGTTGAAAAACTTGTCAAAAAGTTGTTGCAAAAATTGAAGTACATAAAAATAGGTGTATTAATCACATTTAAAAACATGTGTCAACCAGTTGTAAATATTTTACATAAATCACACTTTTAAAAATCAAAATCACTATGCAAAAACATGGGTTAGTTTGGTTACACAAATTAAGCAAGAATTTGACAAAATTGTTGTAAAATAGAATTTATCAAAAACTTGTACTTTTTGCTCCTTCCTTTGAGTCCTTAGAGGGGTCCCTTGCTCCTTGGTCTAGAATAAATAATATTAACTCCAAAACTAAAAACTATTCACTCATACATTCACAAATTCATACATGTGAATAAAACTGCACTTTATTTGAATTTAAAACACAACAATTACAATGAATTTTTCTGCTTCTGACTTATGGACTTCTACTCAAACTAACTCAACAAATGAGGGAGCATCATATTTATATTGTTTCCTACATGAGTACTTACAAATAATAAATTAATCTTGTGTTGTTTATTCTTGAATTGCCTAACTTATTTTAGGAGACTTGGTCTATATTAAGATACAATCTACTATTGTAGCTTATCTACATCCTCCAACTAGTGAAAATAAGTCATGAGTAGTGTAATATTTGTTGTTACATTTTTATTTACCCTATTCTCCTTCATTCCTCCTGAAATGGATGCAACTATGCTTTTTAGTCAAAATAGTTTGTTTCTGCCCTTTATTTCGGAGAGCTTCAGAATTAGGGCAGAACTATAGGAATGTATTGTTACTACCAATTTATATTGAATGTGAGAGCTTCCAAATATGAAATTGGTCCTTTATTTACCTTTTAGACATATTCTAACCATTCACACTCACCATCTTTGACCTGGTCTATGACTTCCTTTAAAGTTGCACAAAATTGGTTTTTGTATATTGTTTATAGTTTTTCTTGCATTTTTTTTTTCTTTGTGCCTTGTTTCTCTCATTTGGACCATGTGGGAATGCATCTAGGTGTATAAGAGTTATTTTTTGGTCTTCATGACTCTTTTTGACTGGTTCAATGCATCCCTTTAATATGCTATTTGGTTAGAATTTGTATGTTGAACATAGTCTGTCAATGCCCTATTTTGCAATAGAAACTATTTTTGATGCCAAATCAACTTGAAAGCTTGGTTTTGAAATGGGATGACATTTAAAATATGCCTAAGTTATCCATAAACCATAACATGCTTATTTTATTTATTTTTCTATGCTACTCTACCAACAAAAATCATGTAAAAACAATCATAAAATGCTAAAAATAGTCAAAAATAGGGGTACAATGCTCTACACATTAAATCATGCAAACAAATAATGCATTATAATCATACATTTGGCATAAAATAATATCATATTTTGTTTTTATGGCAGTATTTTAGTGTTCAAAACATAATAAAAATGAGACATTTATGGGCCTCATCAACTTACTCCTAAGGTTAGGATCCATAGGAGAAAGAGAAAGGATAGAGGATAAAAGCATGATCTATAACTAGAAAAATACACAAAATATTTTAAAGGTATTTTTAATATTTTCTAATTCTAAGAAAATAAATTTAGTGGTCTTGCTTAAATTTTTTAAAGGAAAACAAAAGAAAGAGGTTTTCTAATTTAGCCACTAAAGATGTGCTTTCATGTCGGGTTCACCAAATATGTAGAGGATAAAAACTACCCTATCATGTATGATTATCGGTTGGTTTTTTTGGGATCTTAGGTGACCACGAGGGTGTGTTATATTCTATACACTTGGGGTCTTGGGGATCAAAATATTCACCAATAATGGTTTAAGGACTCACTCCAAGTTCGAGATGGAGATATTTTATGTGTATATTAAGCAAACACCTATGTTTAGACTTTTTTAAAGGACAATGCAAGACAAAGATGCAAGAAGAAAAAAAATAACTCTAGTATGATTCTTGATTTTTAATGATAACTAAACCCTAAATTGCAATAAAAAATATTTTTTTTCCTTTTAAGAAAGGGCTTAGGATAATTCACAAACAAAGCTAACCCTAAGGTGCAAACTATTTTCTATTCTCTTTTGAATGCTTTGAAATAAATTTGAGATATTTTTGTTTTATTTTTTTTAAATCTGAAATAGAAAACAATAAAAAATAGCCTAAGATATTATGAAGGAAACTTATCTAATCTGATGGTTGTTCCTAGATTTGAATTGTGTCAAGAATATCTAAACAACTTCAAACCTGCAAAGTAGCTTTAAAAAACCCTAGAAAAATTGATCAATGTTTGGGGGCCTACTTAGGTCATTGTATGAATAAGCTTAGAGGTGTAGCAATAAATCCCCCTTGGTCCTTTTAGTTGACTATTCAAAATGAAAAGTGATTGTTGACCTTTTATAGAATGAACAAATAGAGATACAATGAAATGCAATAGTGCAAAATACAAAATGCAAACAATAGTATTATGACCTAGATGAAGTATACAAACACAGGTTGAGGGTTTGAGAGTGAAAATTTATCATTAAACTTGATAAATCCTAAATAACTTCCCTTAAGGGGTAACCATGACTTTGGATATATTAAAATTACTCCTTGTATGGATAGAGTATGATTTTACAACAAAAGTACAAGAACAATCTAATGATGTAAAATAATGCATAAAAATACACAATCTAATGATGTAAAATAATGCATAAAAATACACAATCAATGATCTAGAAATAAAAAAATACAAGAAGAAATCTAGTGGTAGTGAAAAAGTAGATAAAAGGATGAAGACTTACACAAAATTATAGAATCCTCCTCAAGGTTCCAACACTTATCCACCAGGAGTAGTAAATCAATAGTAGAACAATAGAAGAGACTTGATCATACTAGGAGAGAAATCCAAATATCACTTGAAAACTTAGAGCTTAAGGAGAACCTCTAGAGAGCACTTATAAAAACTTGTTTGTGGTAAAAATAATCTAAAACCTTTATTTATAAGGGATTTTAAGGGCAAAAGGGCTAGAAGACAAAAAGACAAACCTAAGGGAGGAATAGTATCGTGAGGATTGACTAAAAAGATGGATTTTCTAGAAGAAAACCTTAAATTTCTAAAATCACATCCCATAAGGAGTGACCACAATTTTGGAAAAATAGATAAAAGAGAGAGAGTTAAGGGAAGGGAGGCCTAAACTTATATTGTGACAAGTTTGAAGGTCTGCCTAAGGTTCTAGGTAAATGACTTACCCAGGTCAGTCAATTTTCCATGTCTATAGATGTATAGATATATTTTGAATGACTTGCAATAAGACTTAGACAATCTTAAATAATGATAAATAACTGATGATAAATAGTCACATTAAATATCACACATATGAGACAAGAAAAAATGCAATGGATAGTATGCATGCCAAGTGAATACAGGATCGACAATGGATTCAAGTCATGGATGAATATGCAATGAATTAGTATGCATATAAATTGTAACAAGTGAAGCTAAGAATTGAATTATTAGGATGTGAAATGATAATGAAGAGTGCACCTATATTTTGGAAAAATTAGTTGTGATGCTATCCATTTCATTGTTCCAGAGATGTTGGATGTTAGGAGCACTTTTAGAGAAGTTAAACATCATAGTTTGAGCAATCAAACCCATTTGGTAGTTGAGAAAGATCCTATATAAATCACAACTATATTGACTAATATTTAGTTGATCATGGACCAATGTGTGTAAAGTAATATTCATTTATCTATTTTGAGTGAGGTTGGACTAACCAATTTTAAACTTAGTCTATAGGCTAGCTCATCCACAAGCATGCAATGGTATATACAAAATAAATTTTCTAATGTAACAGACATACCACCATTTGGAAGGCATGATCCACTACTAGATAGATGTCTATAGCCCTTATGGAGCTTAACCCCATGATATATAGACTTGAAAACCTCAAGGATTCAATATTTTTTATTATTATCTTTTTTTTATTCTTTTTGTACTGCTCTTTTGGCATTTGCTTTTTTTTTTTTTAGCTTATTCTTTTATCGATCCTCAAGTTTAAATCACACAAATTATAGGATGAGCAAGGTGACTTTATCTAGGTGGTCAATATACATAAGGTGATGCCTTTACTATTCTTGAAATTTACTTAATATTTGATATGCATTGGTGGTCATGAAAGAACTCAAGTCAACCAAGGGAAGCAACGTAATGATTTAGAATTTGACAATGTTGAATGAGGGTTGATTGACTTAACTGGAAATGGTCAAATCACAAAATTATTTTCACTATTAAATATTCTAAAAAGAGGATTGGACATAACAACAATTTCACTAACTAGTGTGTGTGTGTGTGTGTGTGCTTAACTCTTTATTTTTGCTTTACAATGAAGATATATATATATATATATATAGATATGCATGTGGAGGGATGAATGTATGAACTCTATTTAACATGAAATAAAACATGGAAATGTACTTACAATGATTAGGATATATGTAGAACAAAGAAATGAAGTATGTAGAGAGCACCACAACTTAGGCTATCATGGAGTATCACAATACTGTAGAAGATTACCACTTGACAATATGTGCAAGGAAGGGGTGACTAGGGGTTCGAATAAGATCAACTGAATCAATCTCTTTTATTTCTTTCCACTAGATAGAAATGGGAGAATCCCACATGTTTTATAAGGTGATAATTGTGAAATAATATTGCAAATATTTGATGGTATCAACATGATTTATGGAAAGATATAGTGATGGAAAAACATTGAAAATATGCACAAAAAATAGAGGAAACATGGTAGGAAAGATGAAAAAGGAAAGGGATAATACAAGAATAATGGAAAGAAAAAAATAAATGTAACTCATCAAAGGTATGTAGCCACTCAAAGTGTGACCACACAACAATGATAAGGAACAAAGAGAGAGAGAAGAAAAAAAAATCAAGAAGAGAAGATGAAATCAAAGGTATGTAGCCACTCTAAGTGTGGCCATACAATGTTGATGAAGGGTGAAATAAAGGCAAATAATAAAAGAATAAGATATCTAGGACCATATAAAAGACATGTAGCTACTTGAAGCATGACCATACAATGATGACCAAGAACTAGTGGGAATGGAAAAAGAGAAATGGAAGAAAGAGACCTGGATAAATATGAAGTAGAAAATATGCTACTAATGGAAAGAGACCTGGATAAAGATGAAGTAGAAAATGGTGCCTCAATGGATGTTCTAATGCTATTTAAATAAGCCTAGAGTGCCAATGATATTTGCTAATACCAATAATGATGAGACTACAACAATTTTATGAAGAATGACATAAATGGTTTTGTTTGTAGATTTGACTTGACCATTACCTTGCCGGTAATATGGAGTTTAAAATTTATATTAAATATTATATTTTTCACACAATGCATGGACATTCTTATTCTTGAAAGGTATACCATTATACGAAATATTTTTTAAAGAAATTTCAAAATGATAGATGATGTGTTGCATGATGAAGTTGACAATTTTAGGCCCTATAATTTGGATGAGAGGAAATACTTTGAAGCATTTTGAAACATTTCATAAAATATTTTGTGGTTGTAATGATAAATTATGATTTTTGGATGAGTCTGGAATGATTTTTCCAATGAGAACCAAACTCAATTAATATAATGGTCACATAGATTGGATAGGTTGTAACACTTGAGAAGGTAAATGTGTGATATTAGCATACTATTGACATTTGATGCACATATTCATACAAGTATAGTAGTCACACTCTATGGTGGCCAAATAATAACCCATACATAGGATACAATTGGTAATGACCATGCCACTGATGTGGCCACCACAAGTACTATCATGGGTAGCCATAAAAACATGTTGGGCCTCTTGTAGTTCTAAACAATGCAAAATGATGCCATTATAACTAAATTTATAAAGGATGACCCCCAACGATGTATAAAAAATTACTCTCTATTTGAACACTCATTTATGATCATGAGGTAGATCTACAAGAAAAATTTCCAATTGATATAATCTTTGACTTAGGAAAACCTAGGATCACAAGGTTCAGCTTGAACAAAATTGATGTTTACATCATCAAAAGGTGCTTGCAAAGTTATGGATGATTTAAAGAGCATTTGTATAGGTACACAAGTGATTTCATCCTATAAATTATGTGGTATTAGAAACTTGAGAGAATCCATGGTATCAATAAAATGATTTGTTGAGTGTGGGGTAGTGTCAATGTCATACCACTAAAATTGGGCAAGCAACTTATTTATGACTTACTTCTATTACTCAATAATTGGTTATCAATATTGGATAATTTATTTTACTTTAATGATAATGATAAGGGAATCACCAAATATTTTTAGCTATTTGATGTGCATAAAAAGCACCAAAGAATGATCGCTTTGTATTTGGCATTATTATTGTGCAAGGAAAGCCTAATTTGAAAGAAAATGGGAGCAATTTCCTTTGTGGTGTGAAGAAGAATATTCCTACACCTCCCACTTATTTGTAATGAGAGCCATAAAATAAGAAGGTTAGATAAAATTGTGTTTTAGGTTCCATGTATTAGTCAACCTTGGTAGCATGGAGCATTGAGTTGTTTGGCGGCTCAATGAGGAGATGTTTATCATTAGTTAAAGGAGCTTCAATGAGCTAGTTAGAAATAACCTAGCCTTTAATGGATTTTTGATTGATAAATTTGAGATCAAATTTAGTTAGCAACATAATCCATTTAGTTGTGTGACTATTTTTATAACTTTAGCCCCTCATGTATTAGAGTGGATTGTCATGAGCTATAATATAAGTTGTATGATTTAACATTTAATGGTGCAACATATTTGTAGCAAAGATAATGACTAGGTAAAATATTTCCATGTAAGTATACTTGTATCATATCTTACCAATTTGTGACTGATGTAATATATGGCTTGTTCTTAACCTCATTTTTCCTAGATCAATAGTGTGCCTAAAGCAAAATTAATGGCAAATACATACAAATGGAAAGGAAAATTTGAATGAGGTAGAGATAGTATAGGTAGAGATGTAGGATAGGCCTTAATGGTAGAAAAAGAGGTCCCACATGAATATTCCCAATTGAATGCAACCCCCTTCTATAAAAGGCAATCAAATGGCTTACACTTTTCTAGGAATTGGGTGATGAAGCTATGAATCACCTAGAATTTGCCCTGCAAGCTATCTAGTTATTTAAGATTGGTAGGGATCAAATTTGATTCCTTATTGAGATATGATAAAAACTAAAATTTTGCTTTAGGTCATGCCAAAAACACACTTTTTTAATTCAACTATACATTATACAAATGTCATGACCTTGTAACATAAATCCCCCTAGGGAGTGATGAAAAATGTTTTGTGTTGATATTCAGGATTAACCTAGATTTGGTTGCATCTTGAAGACCCATCCATGAGGTATAGCATTTCATGTACTACTATGGAGTTCACTATTGTATCAATATTAGATAGTGGGAAATTATCCTTAGGACATGCTTGATTGATATCCCTATATTTTATGCATATCTAAATTCTTCCTTTTGTCTTCACAATGGGGACCATGTTAGAAACCCACTGAGAGTAATCAACTAGTTGAATGAATCCCAAATTGAGGATATTTTTAACTCCTTCACCATAAAAGTAATTGTAGGATGCATATTGTAAAGTTTTTTCTTGTTAGTTTTAGCACTAGCATCAAGGGTGAGGTTATGGATGACCAATGATGGTTCAAGATCAAGCATGTCCATATAAGACCATACAAAGATATTTTTATAATCATTGAGGAGTATAGTTGTATCGCTCCAAATTTTTTGCACCCTTACCTTCAGGCTATAGGATCCGTGCCCGGAAGGGGGATGTGAAAAGGATGGGACAATACCTCGGACTGAGAGGCCTTTTGAAGGTCCCGCCTCTCGGGGGAGGTGTATAAGGGTGAATTTTTGATGGATGGTGGGTTCACCAGGAAAATTTTGGATGGCAGTTTCCACGCCTAGGTTGATAGTGTGTTTGATGGGTTCATTTTTATGCTTGATCATTCAACTCCTAGGTTTGGCCAATATGAATCTAAACTATTCTATATGCCAATGCGGATTTAGATGAATACAAAAAATAGAAATGGATGCAAATAATAGAGAATATGCTAACTAGAGGATGTCATACCTGATTTCGGATGTCTGATGGAGATTCTAAGTCTTGTAGCAGTTCATATCGTCTTAGTTTGTACGTAATCATCTGATATTTCTTAGGATCGTCTCAAATCATAGTAGGTCATCTGAAATCAGACAGAATCGTCTGAAATCTGACGAATTCGTAAGACGAATTCGTCAAAAACCTGCAATCACAAAAACAGGCACAAAATACCAAATATACAAATGCAGAAGCAAGGGATAATGGTAGAAATGACAGCAAACATGCCTAAATAATAGTGTCTAATAACAAATGAGGAAATGCAATAAATTTAATGATTGATTTTACCTTTATCATGCAATTATGCTAAATGAGGTGAACTCCAAGATGCATAAAACATAATAACTTAAAACAGTGCAGAGATATATTATGAAAAATATAGAAAAGCTTAAGAGAATGCAAACTCTAAACTCGGACAACCCTCAATCTGGACTACAGTCAGGATCGCCTCCAATCGTACGAAATCATCCACAATCGTCCGAGATCGTCTGGGTCGATCTAAGCTAGCTTCAACTGAAAAATAGTAGAGTTCCTACAAATAAAAATGCAAAAATACCAAATGCAAGCAATAATACGAAGGAATAAAGAGCTAACTCTGCAATGAAATCCTATCAACAAAGGGGTTGGGAGTTCAGGGAGAATCAACAAGAATTAGGCAGGGAGGCAGGGAGATAAACTAGAAAAATCCTAGTTTATATAGGATTAGGAAGAGGTTTGGGAGGTTGGGGATCATCCCAATCTGGGAGATCTCCAACAGGGAAATCTCCAACTGCACAGACACGCTTCTGCCCGAGTTGGAGAGGCTTTTGAAACAAAAGCTAATTATGAAATTTTGGTTTTGGGACGAAATCGTCTGGACGTTCTATTCCAGACGAATTCGTCAGATCGGGGATGATTTCGTCTAATCTGAGACGATATCGTCCAATGGTCAAAACAAATCCTAAATATGGCACGAAAAATGGGGAAAGCGGGTAAAAGGCGGTTTAACGGGCAGTTTGGGGTTGAAATTCAAATTTTAATATTTTATCTTTTTACTAAGGTTTTAACCATGCCAATTTTAGGGTGCTACATTTTGCCCCCTCTTTAGCGAATTTTTTGAAGAAAATGCGTTAAAGACGAGTTCTTCCCATTTTACGAGAAAGCAAAAATATACTCAATTTTTTAGACGACGATTCTTTGTCGAATCGTACGAATGCTGACTATGGTGCCCCCTCCGTGTTTTTACCCAAATCGAACGTTTGAGGTAAAAACATGAAAAAGCAAAGATTTAAAATGCTGATTTTTAAATAAATTAAAGAAAATAGGGAAAACCCTAATTCATTTTTTTATTATTCATTTTTATTGTTCCAGAGCTCTATAGAGAAGAAAAATGGTGGAGACAGTGCATAGAGTGACAGAGGTCCAGTGCGGGCTACGGGTAAGGATCTAATCCTAGTAGATTAGGTTTAATTTAACTTTGTGCAATTTTTTGTGATTTAAATTTGATTGTTTGGGGCATCGTGGCCATTTTTAGGCCGTCGACACCGTCGGGACGAAATCGTCCTAATTTCATCGAAATCATCCCTATATCATAGACGATTTCATCCTCACAAAGGATGATTTTGCCCAATGTGGGACGATATCATCCAATGGTGGACGATATAATCTTAAATTTGATTTTAAGTTGTTTAATTTGAATGATTAAGTTATTAATGATTTTGTTGTTTTATTGTTTGTTTTGCAGAAGGGATTACTAAAGAGCCGAGAGTGGAAATACGGTGGGCTAAGAGATGACATAGCCGCACTTGACCAAGCAGAGCGTGACCGACTTGGACAGGTCGGTCTGCAGCATGTGGCAGAGATGCCACAAGTACCGACTGACATGGGGCTACTGATAGCCCTAGCAGAGAGGTGGTATTCGAGGTCATCCTATTTCCAGCTACCGATAGGGGAGATGGCTCCCACTCTAGAGGACATATGGAGGATCATGAGGATCCCCATACAAGGACGTTCGATGATGCCTACGGCCAATTAGACCAGGTGATGATGAGGCTCACGGGAGACCCGAGCTTCACCCTGGAGAAGGGCAGAGTGAACATCGAGTCACTATGGCAGATGCCTAGGGCATCTAGACTGACATGGGTTTTGGTAGGAGTTGTCGGTGGCTTACTGTTGTGCCACCAGAGTGGATGCAGACTACCGTGGGTGCTCTCAGACATAGTCTGTGACATGAGAGACCACGGGCATAGATTTGCATGGGGCAGCTTTGTTCTTTGCCGCTTGTATAGGATCCTGTATGGGGTCGTATACAAGGGAGGTCGATGTCTGGTTTTGACATCGCTACTACAGGTTTGGTGCTGGGAGCACATTGCGGTGCGGAGGGCCGGTAGGGCTTCCACTGACAGGGGTTGATCGGGAGAGGCCCCGGGTTTTCTATTGGTGGTTGCAACGGGGGTCACAGTGGCGGATAGATCTGTCGATGTCACGGAGGTTGCTAGATGACCTCATCCCAGACCAGATCACCTGGAGGCCATGGCGAGAGCACCCCGGGTGGGCAGAGGATGGGTAGGAGCTGGCTCGCATTAGGCGAGTCTGCTGGCTGAGGATGGAGCAGGGAGAGGTAGAGCTCCACCGCTATGATCGAGTACTATGATAGTTCGGTCTACAGTAGGGGATCCCTTCTCTCAGGGATTACGAGTACTCTTGAACTATTTGAGATAGTACTACACTGAGCGGGGCTCTAGATATGCAATGATTCTAGAGTCAAGATGCAGACGATGCCCCCATCCAGCCAGTGGATGGTGACGATGCTAGAGTTGTGGATGGCTACAATGCCTGGTATGCAGGCATCCGCCCTCCTCGGATGACGAGGGCATAGGGTCCAGTGCACGCTATGGTGCGCCAGATGGGGAGATGATGATAGGCTGCTATTGAGGCAGCGTGGGGTCATGGGGGAAGAGAGCAGTGATGGATCCCACAGGAGAGATGCCAGAGGATGGCATGGGCTCCATAGAGGCCATGGGAGATAGGGCGGAGGGAGGAGGGACTCCCTTCGTAGTAGGAGGAGAGACCACCATCGCTTGATAAGGGCAAGGGTGTCGACATAGGGGAGAGCAACGAGACGGCGGCTCTCTAGGCTGAGGTTGCCCGCCTTCAGACTCAGGTGCAGACATTGCAGGATGAGGCTACACGGCTCAGAGCTCGGGGCGGAGGAGCGAGCAGGGATGATCTAGCATGGTCTATTGCTCAGACCGCATTCTACCAGGGATTATACTATCACATGGTTCCAGAGAACCAAAGGGTACCACTGCCAGCCCCTATTGCAGAGCCGATCATGATGGGATCATCGAGGACATCCTCACGATCGATGACGAGGACCCGAGATACAGCCCGGACCTCTATGGGACCACCTCCTCCATGTTAGGGTGGGGGAGGAGATGAGGCTGAGAGCTCGAGGGCTTCTCGAGGCTAGGTGTCTATGGACTAAAAATTTTGGTAGAGATTGTTGAGAGGATTGAGTATGCCAGGGTATAGATTGTGGCATACCAATCCTATTTTGATATGATGTATATAATTTTATGAATATATATATATATATATATATATGATCTTATTTTTGATGATATGACTTGTTCATATGTTTTGATGATGCTTTAATGGTTGAATTGTTTGCTTATTTGATTCATGTAATTATGTCATGTTGAAATATTATAATTTGATGTCATGCTGTAAGATTTTTAAATGAAATAATCTGATGTAAACAATTGGTTGTGGTGGTGTGATTTGATGAAAAATAAAAAGAGACTTCTAACAATAATTTCAAAGGACATTGTCGCTATTATAGACCATTTCATGGAGTCGCCGCTCACTCGGTCGTCAAGCTAATCCCAGTATAGAAATATTGTTTAAAAGTAAAAGAGTGCTTAAGAAACTGTCTTAAGACTTTGTGTTGTGATGATAGAGATAATGATGGTTTGATGATTTGTTTTCAGATTTTCATAAAAATAGTATGCATGAGATACTAAAATATGATTTTTCTAGGCATAAATTCCTAAGTGTGATAATTTTTTTGAACAATTCCTTAGAATTTATACCATGGTTGCAAAACTGAATTTGAACATAATGACATGAAATAGAATAAGTGTTCGTTTGTTTGTAAAGCATAATTGTGTAACATAATGATGCAAGTCATATGTTTTGATGAACTTGTTTTTAAAATAAATAGAAAACAAAATTAGAACAATGGTTTGCGCTAGGCATAGAATTATAGGTATAAACTTATACCATCATCGCGAAATCCAAAGAAGAAAATAGATTGTTGGTTTTTGCAAGATGAATTTTTGACTTTTGATAAACAGAAAAATAATAATATGAAAATTTTGTTTGAAATTATTTTTGAGATTTTGTGAGAAGATGTATGTAATTGCATTTATACAAACAAAAAATTCTGAAATAAAAGGATAAAATTATTCTAAAAAGAGTTACAGAAATATTTTAAATTATCTCAAAGAGAAATGTAGATTTATAAGGAATCCTCATGTGCAAATGTGAATTCATTACCGATCTTGATTTATCATAATGATACAAAATCTCTCAAATACAAATGTGTGTGCGATTGTATTGTTCATTTACCAATTTTGAGCAAGATAATTTGATACAAGTAATTTGCCTTGACCAAATGAATGTTCGTTGACCATGATTTATATGCATGTAACCGTACCAGGCTACTATGTAAGTTAGGTTATCAAGAGCTAGCTAATCCATAAGATGACATAGGTCTGTACAAAAGAAGGTCGCTAATGTGACAGACATATCGCCATGCTAGGAATTACCCAAGGCCAAGCGGGTTGGGCACAAACCACCTGTTATGGGGCTTACCTCATAGTTTTTGAATAATTGAGAATTCCAAGGATTCAAGCTCATTCACCCTTCTTTTCTTTTCAAGGGGTAGGGAAAGGATTTTATTGCATTTTGCTTTTGCGTTTCTCTCTTTCTTTTTTTTTTGTACTTTTGTATTTTTGCTTGATATTTGAGAAAATATTGAAATATTGTTGTGATGATACAAAATAACCTTTTCTTTTTTTCTCTTTTTCTTGAACTTTTCTTTTTCTTCCTATGCTAGGGATACTTGCTCGGATTGGCTGTAGAGCAAGGGATTTTTATTCTGGGTAGGGGTGAGCTTGTCCTTTTGTCAATTCTCAAAGATTCTAGACCATGTGCATGATAGGATAGCAAGGGAAACTTTTCGCTCAGGAAACCATTTCTACTATGTAGCATCATATCGAATTTGCAATGAAATCATTTTAATGTGAAAAGATATACTTGGTTCAAGTAAATAACAAGATCAGTTCTCTATGCTCAAAACTTTATTTAATTCAACTGTGGACTTTGATATAAGAGAGATGAATAATCATACCAAATAAATCAAGATATTTATTCATGTGAATGTGAAAGTGCGGGATTCCAAATAAATGCTAATTTATCCAAAATAACTGAAAATATAACTGTAATACTTCACAGTTTGACAGGTACAAAATAAAAGATGTTTTTGAAGATATTGATGATTTGGATATTTTTGTATTTTGATTTTAAGTTATGAATTGAAAGAAATACAAGGTGATTGTTTTTGGAACGGTTTTAGATAAGTGACTAAAAGGAAATAATATGCAAAACAAATATATACAATGATGAATTGACCAATTTTATGCATAGTAACGTTTAAGATGCATAATGTTCATAGGTTCTTTAAGCTCTTTACCATCTAAGGTAGATAATTTGTATGCTCCTGATCCAAATTTAGCAGTGATGACATATGGTCCAAGCCAGTTGGGCTCAAATTTACCTTTAAGGTTTTTAGTTGCATTAGTATTTTTTTGATTTTCTTTTAAGACAAGGTCACCGATCTCGAAAGATCGAGGATGAATTTTCTTAAGATATGCTCTCTTAAGCTTGTTTTGGTAGGCGCGAAGATGCTCCAAAGCATTGATGCACTTTTCATCGAGAAGTTCTAGCTGACTAAATCTGCCAGCATGATATTCATCTCCTACTTCAGTATCTTGAAGTAGTAGAGCTAAAGAAGGAACTTCTAATTCAAAGGGAAAAATGGCTTCAACACCATAAACCAAGACAAAAGGTGAAGTTCCAGTGGGGGTTCGAACACTAGTTCGATAGGCCCACAAAGCGGGATATAACTGAATGTGCCAATCTCGACCAGATTTATTAACCAATTTTTTGAGAATTTTGATTAAGGTTTTATTAGATGCTTCCGCTTGACCATTACCCTGAGGATAATAGGGAGTGGACCAGCGATGTTGAATTTTATATTTTTGACATAGTTTCTTGACATCTTTATTTTTGAAACAAGTTCCATTATCGAAAATGAGATTGGCAAGAATTCCAAACCTACAAATAATTTGATTAAAAATGAACTTGGAAACTTGTGTTCCAGTGCAAGAAGCTAATGGCATAGCTTCAACCCACTTCGTGAAATACTCAGTGGCGGTTATGATGAATTTGTGTCCATCGGATGACACAGGGTTGATTTTTCCAATAATGTCTAGGCCCCATTTTGAAAAGGGCCAAGGAGATGAAATAGCCTATGCAGTTCTTGTGCAGGCGCATGGACAAGGTCGGCGTGCTTCGGCACTTGTCGCAATGTCACACATAATTATGTGCATCATTTTCCATGGTAGGCCAAAAATATCCTATCCGAAGGAGTTTCTTAGCAATGGCGCTACCACTAAAATGTCCCCCACAAGATCCATTGTGGGCTTCATTCAAAGCTGATCTAGATTCTTCTAGATTCAAACATCTCAGTAAGATGCCTTCAAAAGATCTTTTGTACAAGGTATTACCAATAATCACAAAGCGACTTGCTTGTCTACGTAATAACCTACGCTGGTTGCTAGTACAACCATCAGGGAAGGTTCCTTGCTGCAAAAAATTAAATATATCCGTATACCAAGGTTCAGGAGTTGTTTCATGGATGAGAAACACGTCCAAAGGTTCTAAGCATGATTTTCTTGAAGCGGGTTCCTGGAGTCAACGAATAATGATGGTAGCATATTCATCATCTAACTCCAAGGGTAAAAGAGATGCATCTGTAGCCATAGCATTAGCCGCACGATTGCTAGTTCGAGGAATAGCTTCCAAAGTAACTTGATCAAACAAGGATAATAACTACAAAACATATGCTTTATATGGGCGTAATTTATCATCTCTGGTCTGATAAACATCATTGATTTGATTTATGACAAGTTGGGAGTCACCAAAAACCAATAAAATTTTAATTTTCAATGCCAAGGCAGCTCGTAATCCAAGGATAAGAGCTTCATATTCAGCAATGTTATTGGTGCAAGCAAATGTTAATTTGAAGGACAGAGGAATAAGATGTTTTTGCAGAGATATTAAAATAATACCCGCACCAGCCCCACTCATGCATCGGGCTCCGTCAAAGTATAGGGACCATTGCTCTGAATGGTCTGCCTCTAGTTTAAGGCATTCATTAGGAAACTCAATGATGAGGGGATGAGTAGACTCTAAGGGTGCAGCAGCTAATTGATCTGCTATGATTTGACCCTTAACAGACTTTTGTCCTATAAATGTGAGTTCAAACTTGCTTAGCGCAAGAACCCATTTGGCTGTGCGACCAGATAAATACGGTTGACTCATGAGATATCGCAAAGGGTCGAATTTGGCAATAACATACGTTTTTTGACTGAGCATATAATGTCGTAGTTTCTGTGTAGAAAATACGACTGCTAGGCATAATTTCTCTAATGTGGTATATCGAGTTTCATAACTGATTAAGGTTCTGCTAATATAATAATTAGCGCATTCTTTCTTCTCATCGTCAAGCTGAGCTAACATAGCTCCTAAGGCAGAATCAGAAGCAAAAATATACAAGATAAAAGGACGATCAGATCTAGGTGGGGAAAGCACTGGTGGTTTGAGGAGATATTGCTTAAGGAGTTCAAATGCTTCTTGGCATTCGTCGTCCCAATGAAAAGAGACATCTTTCTTAAGAAGCTTAAGAAAGGGTCCGATTTTGTCTGCCAACTTGTCGATAAAGCGGCGAATAGCTTGAAGCTTACCTTGTAAACTTCGTAATTCTGATATATTGGTGGGTGCGGGCATATCTGTGATAGCCACGATCTTGAGGGGATCAATTTCAATGCCACGTAAAGAAACTATAACCCCTAATAATTTATCGGACTTAACTCCGAATATGCATTTAGCTAGATTTAGTCGGATAAGATATTCCCTTAACCGATCAAATACTTTCCTTAAGTCATTTAAATGATCATCTTCTTTGATGGAACGAGCTATGATATCATCTACATAATCATGTAGGATATCATGCATCATATCGTGAAAGATATAAGTCATAGCTCGTTGATAGGTTGCACCTGCATTCTTTAAGCCAAATGGCATCACTTTCCAACAAAAGGTTCCCCAAGGGGTAATAAAGGTTGTTTTGGCCTGATCTTCGGGAGCTATCCTGATCTGATTATAACCAAAAAATCCATCCATTAAGGATATCATTCCACTTCCAATAGTAAATTCAATGATCTGATCCATGTTGGGAAGAGGAAAATCATCTTTAGGGCATGCAACATTAATGTCTCTGAAATCGGTGCAAACCCTAACTTTAGTGGCTTCTTTCTTGGTTATTGGAACTACATTTGAGATCCATTCGGCATAATCAATGGCTTGTATAAAAATGACTTTCAATAGTTTTTCTAGTTCTCCTTTGACTAGTAAGGCCACTTTAGGATGCATTTTTCTGAGTTTTTGTTTAACAAGTTTAGCATCTGGATGGACTACTAGATGATGCATAACTATAGAAGGGTCCAAACCTGGCATGTCTTCATATGTCCAAGCAAAGACATCTTCATAGTCTTTAAGAAATGAAATGTATTTATCTTGTTTTTCTTGACTCAATTCTGATCCAATATTGATTATGTGAGGGTTATGGTCGGTTCCAATGTTAATCTTTATAACGTTTTCAACTTCCATATGTAAATCTCTCTCAAAATTAGGTGGGGTGGATGAAACACCTAATTCTTGTAATTGTTCCAAGGTTAGGTTGGATAATTCGTCTTGAGGAGTCGAGGCCTCAAGCTGGGCTATACTAGGTAGAGAGCCATCAAAATAAAATTTGTTGTGTAACAATTCATCAACGGAGACATCATGGAAGATATCCCCTTCCAACTCGTCATCGGATTCGGCAATCATTTCAGGGTAGGCTATGGATAGCATATTGCAAGTAAAAGAATTATTCTTTGGACACAAAGAATCTTGTTTATCTAGATAATCTTGATAACATACGAGATGGTCATCATCCTCAAATGGAAAGGGTTGACCTTTACTAGAAAATAGGCCCACACCACAGTGGGCAGGCCACGGTTCTACCTCAAAAGGTTCTTTCATACCATTTTGGAAAGGTCCCAAACCTTTCCCTTTATATCCCAATTTAAGCATTATGGGTTTAGCTTTAAGATAATCATTAGCAAAATAGCATCTAGCATATCCATCACAATGTGTCTTAATATTTTTGGGTATTCTTCCCCAATCATATCCTTTATAAATAAAAGTGCAACTCCCGACTTGGTAGATACTTCCCATAGGCTGTGGGAGACCCAAGGTACGAGGAGAGGGTGGGAGTTTATTTAAAAGGAGGGAAGTCTGCATGGCAGTGTTAGCTTCCTCAGATATAAGAATTGTAGATAAATCAGGTAAGAGTTCATCAGTAAGAGCATAAGAGGTAGAAGGAACATTTCCTACATCGTCGGGTGTAGAAAGGATGCCTGTAGTGGATGTAGATGTCATAGGAATATTGATGGATGAGTCTATAGGTATGGAAGACATAGGAGTAAGACAGGAAGCATTGGTTGTAGGTTTAGGATCTTTTCGAGGTCCTAATGTGGTTTGTTTAGAAGATGGTCGAGCTATATGTATAGGTGTAGTTGAAAGAGTAGATGATGTTATGGGTGTGTGTTTCACACGTTTGGATGGATGATAAGAATTAGGATGTGTGGATGATAGGGCAGGGCAAAATTGCACTCCAATAGGTTCTGCCAAAGCGCACATATCAAAGGGTCTAGGATCACCATGAATGGTAACTAACTGGTTTTTAAATTCGAATTTAACACATTGATGTAAAGTGGAGGGAACCGCTCGCATCGCATTGATCCAAGGGTGACCCAAAAGTATATTGTACGATGCAGGGCAATGTACAATGAACACGGTCGTATCTAGGGTTCTAGGACCAACTTGCAAGGGTATAGTAATGACTCCACACGTTTCTTGTGTCTCGTCATTGAAGGCTTTTATAATCATATCAGTTCTTTTCATTTCATCACTTCTAAACCCAAATCGTTGGTAGAAGTCAAAAGTACAGATGTTTAAAGATGAACCATTATCAATCAAGACTCGTTTAATGGCTACATCTCCAATTAAGGTAGTAATATATAAGGGGTTATCCTTATGTAAACTATGTTGCGGGATATCTTTATCTCGAAAGTCAATACAATCGACTTCTCGAGTGATGATAGTATTGGTCATGGCTTTAGGTTGAATATTTTGTGGTACCATCATTTGGCTTAATGTAAGCATTAATTCATCCCTATGGGTAGGAGAGGATCTTAACAGGTCCAAAAGGGAAATTCTAGCTGTAGTATTGGATAATTGTTCATTAATATTGTAAGGAGGTTTAGGTTGGACATTAGGCGCATAATTCCCTTTATTGGGATTTTTCAAAACAAATGGGGCTGATCCATCGTTTTGAGTTTGATCCTGTTGAGAGGTTTGAGCTTGTTGTCTGGTAACGGCTCCGATGGTTCCTACAATGTTATTTTGCAAGTGATGAATAGGTCTTGGTCTAGCATTTATGGCTTGTTCATTAGAAACTATTTGGTGAGAAGATGGTCTAGTAGTGACTCTTCGAGGAAATGGTTCTTCTGGAACCATAGAACTGGTGATAGGTTGAATAGGATCTGATTCATCTTCAGAACTATTCGATTGATTCGAGGTGATTTCCATGTCACTTTCAGTCTCATATTCAGTGTCACTAAGATCAAGTGTCTGAATATTATGTAGAGGTCTGGTCGTAACTATGGATAAAGTTGTGTCAAATATTTGAGGATCATGATCAGGTAATTGTCCGCTAATAGTCCCTACATATCGGGTAGGAGGAGGAACATTGTGATGCTCAATTTGATTAGCCACCTCTTTACCATGTTTTGGTAAAGGATGCTGAAATATGTCCAATGATTGATTGGCATTCTGATTCTGATTTTGGGGAATGCTCTTTTGAGTGTTATTAGAAGGATTTTGTTTAGGTTGGAAGGCTTGCACCTCCATCTCATTATTATCAATCAAATCTTGTATTTTATGTTTTAATATTTTACAAGAGTTGGTGGCATGTCCAGGTCCTCTATGAAAATCACAATGTAAGTCAGCTCTGTATCCGGGTATGGTTGGGTCAGGTTCCTGGATAGCTGGTAATTGGATCAAGCCTCGTGCTAGTAATTGCGGGAGAATGGTTGATAAAGGTTGATTTAACCTAGTAAATTCTTGGGGTGGTTTATCAGGAGGTTTCAATATAAACTTCTCCATTGTTTTCGTAGTATTAACATTAGCAATGTTTCTGCTATCAGTGACTCCGTCACCCACAACTTGTTTATTTTTGTATTGATTTTTGGATGTTTTCTCATCATCTTTCCTTTTGAGCTGACCTCTTCTAATGAGAGCATCTTCCACCCTTCGAGCTAAGTCTATAGCTTGATCGAAGGTGGTCAAGGTAGCAGTTGATAATTCATAGGATAGTTGTTCTTGTAAATTATTGATAAAAATATCCAACATCTCCCGATAAGGTAACACAAAGTGTAATTTTCCTATCAACTGTCTCCATCGAGCTAAGAAGTCAGCAAAACACTCATCTTTGTCTTGTTTTAGGTTGTATAAATCTTTAATGGTTACATGCCTTTCGATATAGGCACTAAATTGATGCACAAAAGATTCAGCGGTCTCTTCAAAATTTCTCAAAGAATGAGTAGGTAATTGATAATACCATTCCAATGCCATCCCTCCTAAGCTTTTCGGGAACATTTTTAGTAATAGCAAATCATCATGTGATATGTCATGACATGCTATCCTAAACATACGAAGATGCTCTATGGGATCTTCGGTTCCTTTATATATAGGTAGGACAGGCATAGGAAAGTGTTTGGGATATGGTTGTGCTACAACTATAGGATCTAGAGGTTGACTACACATCTCTCGATAATTGTACGAGGGACGGTAAGGATCTATCTGGTCCATGCGAGAGACTAACTGTTTCACCATTGCTTCCAAATTACCAGTTTGTCCACCATATTGGTTTGATGGTACATGCGTATGAGATTTGTGACCGTAGGAAGGCGGGACATAAGGATTGGATGCTATATTGCTGTTATGCAAATTGTTGGTAGGAAGAGTATTATGAAGAAGATTTGTTGTAGCATTATGTTGTATCCCAGATTGTTGGAAATTGGTATTTGGTTTTGTTTTAGGCTTTTGTTGATTTGAGGTATATTGATCAATAGCTTGGCAAAATAAAGTAGTGAATGAAGGTTTCTTTTGTGTGGGGATAACCTTTGGCTTGGTAACAGGCACTCTAGGTGGTTGGGTAGCCTGTTGTTGTTGCATGTTTTGGATTATAGCAGCCATGTCCAAATTGGACGGTCCAGCTTGATCACTCTCTTGATCAACGAAGGACAAAGGATTAGTGCGTGTGTGATATATGTCTTCTAGGGTTGCTTGAGTATCACTAATTTGATCTTTATCCATATGAACTGCTCTATTAAGGGTGCCAATATTATTATTGAGAAATTTCCAAAAATGGTCCATGTTCTCAAAAGTAACGACTCCATGCGGAGTTATTTTAGGAGATGAGGATCCTTCCTCTCTATCATTTTCTTTTTGTTCATTTGCGCCCACAAACTCTTCTTCTTGTTGGTTTAAGGTTCCTTCTTCCTGAATTGGGTCTTCAGGAAGAACATCTGGGTTATTTTCTGGTTTTCTTAACCAATCTTCTTCTACTTCAATTTGTTTTCCATTCCTGAGTCTAGTCATTGTGTCTAAATTTAGGTTTTAGCAAATATATATATTAATATATTTGCAACAAATCTTGGGAGGTATATATTTTAATTATATACCTACTATAATACTTAAAAGAAAATGTTTTGATTTTTATTATGATTTTGTTTTTGTTTTTGTTTTTATGCTTATAAAGACAATAAACAACACACTAAATACAAGAAATAACAATAATAAAATAATAACTTAGTTTTCTATAAATAGTTTATAGATGTCATTGATAGGATCAAGTTCATCAGGAGTCATAAAGTGCTCCTCTTCAAATTGGAAATTGTTTTTCAAGAAGTCAACAAAGTGTGCTATGGTGATATTATCTGTTTCAGATTCTGTTTTGTAAAAATAAATCTCATGGCAATATTCTCGATATAACACAGCTCTGGGAACTCTATTCCATATTTGTCTATCTGTAAGAACGACCTCTTGGTCCTCTATACGAGACAAAAATTTATGTACTACAACTGCATTCTCAAGGTATTCCTCAAAGGTATACAACTCAGAAGACACAAGGGCTCTTTTATCTGCTAACCACCTATGGCAAGCTCTCTGAAGTTCATGATACAAAATCACTTGATCGGGATCCAGGATTCTATCTAGGACAAACCTCTTGATTTGCCTAAGTTCGGTTGCTCTAGATGAAATGAGATCTAATCTCCTATTAAGTTCATCCCACAAAGGTTGAACCCTATTTGTTTGAGGTACTCTAAGCACAGAAGTAATCTCTATAGCTGCTAATTGATTTTCAACATTAATGGTGACAGCTCGTCTTTTATTATAGTCTACCATCTAAATGTGACATGCAAATTTTCTTAAATCTAAATGCATTTATGTTTTGGTTTTTATTATTTTTATTTTTAAAAAGGTTTTTGTTTTCAAAAGGTTTCTTGTTTCACGTCGGGTTCACCAAAATGTATCGCTCCAAATTTTTCGCACCCTTACCTTCAGGCTATAGGATCCGTGCCCGGAAGGGGGATGTGAAAAGGATGGGACAATACCTCGGACTGAGAGGCCTTTTGAAGGTCCCGCCTCTCGGGGGAGGTGTATAAGGGTGAATTTTCGATGGATGGTGGGTTCACCAGGAAACTTTTGGATGGCAGTTTCCACGCCTAGGTTGATAGTGTGTTTGATGGGTTCATTTTTATGCTTGATCATTCAACTCCTAGGTTTGGCCAATATGAATCTAAACTATTCTATATGCCAATGCGGATTTAGATGAATACAAAAAATAGAAATGGATGCAAATAACAGAGAATATGCTAACTAGAGGATGTCATACCTGATTTCGGATGTCTGATGGAGATTCTGAGTCTTGTAGCAGTTCAGATCATCTCAGTTTGTACGTAATCATCTGATATTTCTTGGGATCATCTCAAATCATAGTAGGTCATCTGAAATCAGACAGAATCATCTAAAATCTGATGAATTCATAAGACGAATTCGTCAGAAACCTGCAATCACAAAAATAGGCACAAAATACCAAATATACAAATGCAGAAGCAAGGGATAATGGTAGAAATGACAACAAACATGCCTAAATAATAGTGTCTAATAACAAATGAGGAAATGCAGTAAATTTAATGATTGATTTTACCTTTATCATGCAATTATGCTAAATGAGGTGAACTCCAAGATGCATAAAACATAATAACTTAAAACAGTGCAGAGATATATTATGAAAAATACAGAAAAGCTTAAGAGAATGCAAACTCTAAACTCGGACAACCCTCAATCTGGACTACAGTCAGGATCGCCTCCAATCGTACGAAATCATCCGCAATCATCCGAGATCGTCTGGGTCGATCTAAGCTAGCTTCGACTGAAAAATAGTAGAGTTCCTGCAAATAAAAATGCAAAAATACCAAATGCAAGCAATAATACGAAGGAATAAAGAGCTAACTCTGCAATGAAATCCTGTCAACAAAGGGGTTGGGAGTTCAGGGAGAATCAGCAAGAATTAGGCAGGGAGGCAGGGGGATAAACTAGAAAAATCCTAGTTTATATAGGATTAGGAAGAGGTTTGGGAGGTTGGGGATCATCCCAATCTGGGAGATCTCCAACAGGGAAATCTCCAACTGCACAGACACGCTTCTGCCCGAGTTGGAGAGGCTATTGAAATAGAAGCTAATTATGAAAATTTGGTTTTGGGATGAAATCGTCTGGACGTTCTATTCCAGATGAATTCGTCAGATCGGGGACGATTTCGTCTAATCTGAGACGATATCATCCAACGGTCAAAACAAATCCTAAATATGGCACGAAAAATGGGGAAAGCGGGTAAAATGCGGTTTAACGGGCAGTTTGGGGTTGAAATTCAAATTTTAATATTTTATCTTTTTACTAAGGTTTTAACCGTGCCAATTTTAGGGTGCTACAATAGTAAATCTATATCATTATTAAAGTGATAGATCCTTTTCTAGATTGATGATGTGAGGGTTAGTCAGGTCATTACCAATATCAGCATCAATGATATCTTCCACAAGCTTGTGGGAGCCATATTGAAGTTAAGTGGGAATGGGGATGATATGCAAATCATCAAAAACAATAGGAAGAGAATCCTCATCATTAGGAGTGATGTATGTGTGATGGAAACATGAAACATGAGGTGGGATTTAAGGTAGGGAGTATTTTTTTAGTGTATAATATGTTGGGATAGAATATAATCCCACGAAGAAGGTTCAAAAGAGATGTGATTAAAATCAATGTAATCTAGATTTATACATATGATTTGATGAGGGTGAGTTATAGAGTGAAGTGTGAATAGATCCATGAATATCATGTTGATGGAGACACATGAAGTAAGCAAGGAGTGAGGCCATGGAAGAAATATCTAATGATGAGGAATGTAATTGATGGTTTAGATGAGGATGCAAAACCACTGGTAGGGAGAAAGGGTAATTTGAAGAGTTCCAAACTCATTGATGATTATGCAAATGGAGGTATGGGTGGATAGGTAATGGAGAAGTGGTAGGAGGGATATTGTATGAGATAGACAAGGTGAGTGAATTTACATCAAAGTGTTGGATAAGGTCATCAACAACATAATTACAAGTGGTGTGATGGGAGAAGACTCTTGGAAGAAAGTGGAAGAGATGTTCACTATAGAATGAGGAGAGGGACAATCATCAAGAAAGTTGTACTTGGGTTCATTATCAAATTTAACCTCGAAAGGATCGAGGGTGAGGTTATGGAGTTTATCCTCCAAGATGTTGATGTGGTCATGCTAATATCCTAGACATGATTTGTCCATGAGATGTCAAATAAGGGAGTCAAAAAGGGTTCTAGATCCTTTTTCATAGTGCCCTAATCCAAATTTATACCAATTAAACCATTGAAAGTGGTGCCTCATAAAATTAATATTGGACATGTGGTCAAGATTACTACAAAAGTTGTTTTCTAGCTATTTATACTTAGGTGGATTAGAAGACATGTCTATACCCCCATAAAAAAAGTTTATATGATTTACAGGTGGACCGAGAGGAATTATGGAATTAATGGTCAAGGGCATGTTATTAGGGTGACCAAAGTCGCAAATGGATTGTATTGTGGGAGGGGTGACACGATCATTATGTATATCATACTATCTAAGCCTAGGATTCGTCATGAGTATAGAAACATGAGGTATGCCATAGTGTTATTAATGAGAGGATGAACCTTTGTGTGATGACGGTGAATATGGTTTTGAATAACGAGAAAGTAGGATATAAGATGAAGAAATACGAGTGGACTAGTAGATTTGGGCAACAAATTGAGCCACATGTTTTCCCAAGAGTAAAATTTGGAAGGTTTAGCTAGTATGGGGTGATTTGCATGTGAAAATGGGGAAGTTGGGTAATAAGGGGGCTTACCAAATGATGGGTTAGTATGAGATACATTCTAAATGGGATGTGGAAAAATAAGAGGTATATTTAGATTTGGTAATATGGGAGTGTTAGAATAAGGGGGACAAGACCATGGAAGAGTTTATTGAGAAGATTAAGGTAAAGGACATGTGAATGAAGAAGACATAGGAGGTGTTGATGGTGGATGTGAATTATTTTGCGAGCACGTAATAGAGTGAATACGAGAGTTAAATAGTGCATTATAAGAAGGTGATAAATTATTCATGGGATTCTAAAATTGATTTGGATATGGAGAAGATGACATTAATATGGTGGTAGGTTGTATTTTAGTGGGAGTATAGAGGTGGACCTAGGGGAAGAGTGATGATATTGCAAAACTAAAATGGATCATAGGTGGGAATGTGATGCACCTGGTCATCATGAATATATTTTAGGCAATGGTGTAATGTAGAAGGGATACATTGCATGTACTTGGTCCATGGGTGTACCAAAGAAAATTTAATACATTTCTCCCTTGATAACATGGTAGAGCGTTGAGATGGTCTTAACTCCTACTTGAATGGGAAACACAATAGAACCTATAGTAAGATACATAGAGCCATCAAAAGCTCATAGGTCGATGGTATAAGTTGCTATATGAGTGGGTATAATATGTAGATGATGAAGGATGATCATAAATATAATGCTAATGGAGAATCTAGTTTCAATTAGGATGCACTTTAGTTGACATCATTAATGTAGGCCATGGTTTTCATAGGAGGATCAACCCCCTCACCTTTAAGAGTAGTAATATCATAATTGTAGAAGATAATAGAAGGTTGCATACATGTTTGTATAATATAAATAAAGTTGAAAAAGCATTTTTATCACTTGTCTTGAGGTTGATAGAGTGAATAATGTCATTGAGAGCCTCACAATGATGCTATTATTGTTGCAAAATATCATATATTGAAAACCATGTAGGATAAGTGTGGAGTTGATGCGAAAGACTATTCTGGATGGTCATAACATTATATGGTATAGTAGGAGGGATGCTTGGTGTCAGTGGTAGGTGCAAAGAAACTAGTGTAGGAGGAGGATTCCTTTGTGGTTTTACATATGAAGGGTAGCATTGATTACATGTGGTAACATTGATCATACCGACAAAACCTTTTTGATATGGACTATAATTGACATGATTGATATATTTAGATCTAGCCTATGATGTGGATGTGCCAGTATGAGTATTGGATACCCCATATTTGGGTAAGGGGTTTGGTAAATGCCCAAGTTTTGATTTTTAGGGGTGAGAGGGTTTAAAATGTGCATAGCTCTATAATAAATTAGGTCTTGTACTATATTTTGAAAGATGCAACAAGAGTTAATGTCCTAATCCCTTTGTCAATGGTACTCATAGAGTGCATGCTCATTGTATACTTGTGGTTTAGATGATTGGGATCATTAGGTTTTATATTGGGCAGAGCAATGTGTTGGGGAAAAAAAATTGGTTAAGTTATATTCATGATGTCACAATCCTTTCACTAATTGTCAACCCAAGGATGCTCGTAAACTTACAAAGTACCAAGTATAGATTGATTACAATAACATTGAGATGAGTCCATAAAATTCCATAGTTTGGGGCTGTTGTTGTGTAGCATTATTTCAATACAAACAAATTAATCTATAGAAACTAAATTAAAAGAAATAAAATCACACCATCCTTTCTAAAATTAAATAAAGCAATAAAAAAATAAGATTATAGAATATGATAAAATGCAGGAAAACAATAATTAACATAACTAAAATTAATTACAGGAAAATAAAGGAGTAGGGGAGGAATACTAGAAAAGAGTAGTCCCAGGCTTCAGTAGATTCTGCCCAATTAACTATGTATGTTGAACTTCAAATAAGAGAACTTCGAAGGATTTTATTGCAAAAATGAATTTACAATACAATCTGATTCTTCTTCTATTTTTCTCCCTTTTCTAGATAAGCCCTATGCGTTTATATAAGGTAGAGGCTTCTCTATTATAATATACAATAATTGATTTTACTATATATGAATTATAATAACTACACACCAAATTAAGAAAATTTGGGTGTGTTCAGAATAGATTTTGTCCATTGTGTAATTTGTCTGCAGTCTAATTAAATCGAACGATTATCATTATTCCTTTACCTTTACTAGGAAATGGTAGATTTTTAGTTTTATCTCATCATTGTCAATCATGTTTTACCTTAAAGAATTTGTTACTCTATTTCACACAAAAATAGGGTAGCTGATGTGCTCGAAGATTAATAGGAGTTAGGCACCATCTGATCAGAAGGTGGAGTCAATCGTCTTTGACTTCATCAATGAAAATAAGGTGCCTTTCCATAAAAATATGGGAGCAAGGATACTTCCTATAAAAATACAAGATTTAGGTGTTTTATCATCGAAATATGGGATTTAGGTGCCTTCCCATTAGAAGACATTAGTAAGACATCTTATCATCATAATATGGGAGTAAGGTGCCTTCCCATTGGAAGATGAGGGTAAGGCATATTTTCATTGGAATATGAGAGTAAGGCACATTCCCATCAGAATATGGGAGTAAGGCATCTCTCTCTTTTAGGGTCATACTCCTTCCATAGTATTTATTAACTCCTTTTGAAAATTGATAATGCTAGGTATAAGTGGGACCTCGATGTAATCATGCAAAAAATAACGAGAATGATCAAATATACACACAAAGCACACTTTTCACATATGTTAGGAAATATACAAAATTTACCATTAGATACATATAACATTCATAAAAATTACAAATATGATATAATCATACCATACAAAACATTAGAAGCATATGTAAAAATATGAGCAATTTTAGTGCTCATCATTCCCCATGCCTAACAATGGTCATGTCCTCGTGGCACCTTGTATTGATAGTCCCAAATTGTTTCTACCACATCCCAATAGGTTTTGTTCCTCTGCTTCCTCTTCCTAGTAGTGTCCCTATATCTTTCCTTATACTTGGTATTTTGGCCATGCTGATTTTGAGGGGCTTCTTACTGCAGCATATGCTAGTGTGGATTACACCTAACTATTCTTCTAGGATTGACACTTGTGCTTGATGGATTTGTGACATACATTTTCTATCTTGCTTCTTACTTTATTTAATATCCCATAAAAGTAGTGGCCTCTTTTTGGAATACATATTCTACCTACTTCCACAACTGGAAGTGTTGAGGTAAGAGATCTACATCTAGGATATCTAGTTTATCCTAGAAAGGGTAACAAGACTCATCCACCACTTTGACCTTGTGCAACTAGGCTAATTCTAGGGGAAGCTTAGAATATTCTAAGTTAGATGTTTTTTTACTTCCCTTAGATAACAACTTCTTGCTAGCTACTTCAACCAGGGCTATAGTTGTAACTGGGCCTAATACCCCCATATCCTATAAGTATATTTTCATTTTGGAAGGCTGATATCCAACTAATCCATATATCTCCTAGAACTTATTCTTAGGGGTAGGATTAGTGTTAATCCCAAGCTCTTTGACCATTTTCTTGAAGGCCTTTCTTACCATATTTCCCTCCTTAAGCTCTTTTTAGATCTTGTTAAACTACTCCTATTACCTAGCAAAACCCTTTAGGAACCCAAGTTATTCTTCATTTGAATTATGGACTACCTAGGTCTTTGATTTTATAGTTTTGGTATTGGTTTTAGGCCTCTGCTATAGTGCCCTAGTCACTTACTTCTTAGACCTTAGTTGAATTGAGTGAACCAAGATTGTTGTGTGTATGGGTGTAGAATATTGAGAGGGAGTTTTACCCTTTGGTATAGGCAGTGTCATTTCTCTAATGTAAGAGGGTTCAGGTGTCTGATCCTTTGGTGTTGCCTCAACACGTATCTCTTCAAATTCCTACTCAACCACTAGTGTTTTGACAGGTAGCTGGCCTATTGATTCCTCTATAAAATGTGCCAATTGATGAGGTTGTGTTGTCTCTACCTCTACTCCCTACTCCATATCTTATTTAGGTTATTTTTTGTGATTTGATTGCTCAACCTTATCTTATGGTATCTCATTATATGAGTATTTGGTTGCAAAATGGGGCCCCTTTGTTCTTCATCAATTTTTCTAGAAGAGGTGGATGAAAAAGCCCCTGCCTTAGCTTCCTTATTTGTAGTATCTGACTGAAATGGACCAGAAGAAACAACTTTCTCCATAGAGTCTAAATAATTTGTGGGCACTTCCATTGTCTAATATATTTGAGTGGTAGTTTCTAACCTGGTCATCTAACCAATCTTCAGCTACTAATTTTCTAGCTTAAACTCCTACACAACTTTTCATAACTAGTGTATGGTGCTTCCTAATTCTAGATGCTTTTCTACAGCTACTTTCCTAGATTAAAAAGAGTTTCTTATGCCTTAAATTTCCCTTCCTAGATGAAATCATACTATTTTTCCTTTTTTAGTTGTTCTTGCAGGTTTTCCTAAGTCTCCTCGAAAGAGGGTTCACCACCGACTAGATATTGCAGCACCTATGCCACATCCTCTTCTTCCATGATAATTCCTTCACCATCATTAGATGGTATATGGACGACCGAGGATGTTGACTACTTCATTTTAATCCTAGTTTTTGGGTAGTTAGCTACCTAAAAAGGGTGAGGAATGTTCTACTTAACTTCTTCATTAATTTAGAGATAATCAAATGATGAAATTTGCCTTACCTATCCTTCGACTTGTTCTACTACTGGCTCCCCTATAGTTGATGGCTCCCAAGAGTTAAGTGCTTATTCTACTATTGAATCCTCTAAATTTTACTATTTTTGGAAGTTAGGTGCCTCGATCCTCTCTTCCTCTACCATTGGCACTTCTTTGTGTGCCTCTACATACCGAATTAGGGTCAAAATTAGCCTATGATATGCTAGGGTAGAGGTCGTTCCTGCCTGGTATCGCTTGGCTTCATCTTTCAGAGCACAAGCTAGGTAGTGCGAGATATTAATATTTCCTCTATGTGGTAGGTGGCTCAAGAACCTCATATGATTGGCTTTCAAGTGTGTATAATTGCTTGTGCAAGTAAATAATCTAGCCATCTGGTCAAAAATCTATTACCAAAGACTTGGAAGGTAACATTTTGGTAAAATTGAGCATGTTAAGTCCATTGGTAGGTGCACAAGGAGTTGTTCTAAACACTTAGCCAAAGTTTCTTCTTTATAAATATGATATCCTATTTGAGGAATACTGATAATATCTACAATATAATCCTCTATAACTAGAATTTCTAGTCTATGTAGTTGAGCAACGTATTCATCTATAGACTTAGCAAACTCCTTTGTTGCTTACACATGCTAGTTTTGGCTTACCAGACGGTATTAGTCCATACACCTTGCAACTTTGAATTGGGCTTGAATATCCTCACTGATTCCTACCATATTGTAGGGTTTTCTTTTCTTATAAATGTGATTCATATATTTCCCTTCCATTATGGAAATTTCAATTTTTGTCTACCTCTACAACTTTTCTTTGTTCTTTGGACTCGTATGAAACTAGTTTATCACTTCACAATTTTGGTTGTAATTGCATGTAGGTTCCTCTTAATTTGTGGAGGTAGGCGCATTGTGTTTTGCATAGAGTACTATGAGGGTAACCTTCCCAAATCAATGGTTGACATGTCACACCAAAAAAAATGGGTGAATGGTGGTTGGATATTTTTACCAATGATGTGATGACACTATTTTTAAAAATGTTCTAATTATGAAAATTATATATATCTAACAAAAAATTTGTACATACCTTATTTGTGATCCATACATATAAAGCATAAAGAAAATTGTAGAGCATGTTGATTCATTATTTCATTATAACCGAAACAAATGCTTATTTACCATGTGAGAAATTTCTTTGGACAGTTCTTCTTGGGTATTGCAAAAATATCCATTCAAAATATTGTTCTAAAAATTAGGAAATATCAATGGTTTATGTGGAATGAAACACATCCTTGTGCTGATTGCTTTGGAACATGTTGAAATCTTCCATAGGATTTTGCAATAATTTCCTATGATAGATTTGACCTTTTTATTATGTGGGGTGCTGATATATAGATGGCATAAACTCCTCACCATCCTTCTATCCTAGAACCACCCCTATAACATTTTTAGATGCATTAGAGTATATATGTAAGGTGATGGTCTAGTTTTGGCCTCGCAAAACTAGAGTAGTGATCAACTTCTCCTTCAAAACTTGAAAAAAATGTTGGTTCACACTCCTCTGTCCAAAAAAAATCTACATTTTTAGATAGAAAATTATGTAGAGGTTTGGCAAGTTTTCTGAAATATGCTATGAACCTCCTATAATACTAGAAGATCCAAGAAAGCTCCTGATATCTCTTTGTTTTGTAGGGTTGGGCATATTTTTAATAACTTCAAATTTTTCTTATCATATTTTATCCCATATGCAGATATATGGTGTCCCAAAACTATTCCTTCTTGCATCATCATGAAGCACTTCTCATTGCTCAGGGATAGGTTGGTCTCTTCACACCTATAGAGTGCACATTCTAGGTTTTTCATAGCTTCCTCAAAGGTTTCACCATAAAAATTGAATTCATCCATGTATATCTCCATTGCCTCTCCCATAATATCAAAAAAATACTCAGCACTACCCTCTAAAATGTGGTTGGTGCATTGCATATACCAAAGGATATGACTCTATAAGTAAATATAACTGATGGACAAGTGAATTTTATATTGTCTTGATCTTCTTCTCCAATATGGATCTAGTTATACCCATTGAATCCATCCAAAAAAGATAAATACTTCCTACTAGTGTATCAAGAACTTGGTCAACAAAAGGTAATGGGAAGTGGTCATTTTTAGTTACTTTGTGTAGTAACCTATAACCAACATAGATTTGCCACTTCATATTCTTTTTGGGCACCACCACCAGAGGTGACACCCACTCACTTTTAGATATGGGATAAATGAATCCGACCAACATAAGTTTTTACAACTCTGCCTTGACTATCTCCTTCACGATGAGGTTCATTCTTCATTGTAATTTATTGATCAAAATTACATATTATTATGATAAATGTGATGGGTACAAGTCTCCATAGTGATCCCTCTCATATATAAATAGTCCTAGGTGAAGGCCTATTGATGTCTGGTCAGTATATATTTTAATTTAGTCAACTCAGTGGGTATCAATTCACTACTGACATTTAACATTATTTTAGGATCGATTTGATTTTTTATGACATGGTGGTCTTGGATGCATACCAGAAGTGACTCTAGAGAGGTATAGTAGGATTCTCCATGGATTATGTAGACACCAAAATAGCACCAATCTGATTATGTGACTACAAGCACTGATCAAATTGGTATACATACTCCCTAGGGAAGCCTCCAAAGGTTAAACATTGGTCCTAACCACTCTTAAATCAGTTTTGTAAGGTCAAAGGTCAATTTGGAACCTTTTAAGCACTTTTCTCCCTATTCATCCCACCTTGGGATGATTAGAATCCTATTCATCCCACCCTGGGACGATTAGCAGCAATCATTCCAATGTGGGACAAGTAGCATGTTTGACTAGCAAAAGGTCAAGCCTTGACAAATGGCAGCCCAGATTCGCCACCCAACTTCACATTAAAAGCATACAATTGCAAGGAATGGTTTCAAATCAGATAGAGGGACTTCAGTCAAGCATGCCTTGATTATGGAGGCCCTAAATCAGGGAGGAATCTTCTCTCTTGCAAGAAAGGCATGGTGAGCCAAGTGGCACCCTTGCATGCACATTCAAAGGAGACCCTCAGGTATATAAAATGGTGAGCCTTCTCACCCCAAAAAATAATAGAGCTAGAGCATTTGGAGCAATGGAGTGCTGCCAAATTGTACCCCCATTCCTCTTTGTGCTTCCTACATCCCTAATTTCTCTTTTGGAAGAGAGGTTATCGGGTGAACACTAAGAACACAATATAGACCCAAAACCCAAGTAATCAGCCACAATTCCACACCAAACTCATTGAAACAACACCCTAGGAGGTTTTGGACCTATCCCACTTGGATTGGTGCCAAAACCAAGCCTTAAATGGTGGGTGTCCTGCCCCCAGGCGCCCCCCGCATTGCTACAATCCTAATCGTCCTACCCCAGAGCGATTAGAAATTTGTAAAGGATTTATTTACTATTATTTTTGTATTCTATCGTATTTCATGTACTTATGCTGTTGTTCAAGTTTCATGGTATTCTGACTTGATTTGAACTTGTTTTCATTATTTTATGTGTTTACTAACATACAGGGAGCACCTTCGGGTACAGGACAATCTAGGTAGAATCTACCAAATATTACCTTCTAGGTCATTTCAAAATTCCCCTTTTATTCTAACCCCAAGTTTACAAGAGTTTTGGAGGCCTCTGGGCAGGACATTTGCAAGGTCACTCTTGCACGTTTTGTGACAATCCTAATCATCCCACCCTGGAGCGATTAGAAATCCATACATGATTTTCTAACTATTATTTTTGCAACGGGTCCTTGATGATGTCTTAATTCTTATATAAAATTTTGGGTTCATTATGACATGTTTTGACCATTGTTTCATTCTTTTTTAAATTAACTAGCCGGAGGCATTGGGGATTGCATGTTTTCTTACATCCACATATGCTATTAACTATTTGCTATTTATCTATGTATAGGATCTCACCACAAGGAAAACCAGAGGGGCAGAAAGGAATGACGAACACATAGACACAAGCGGTGGCAATGTTTAGCCCACCCATTTTGAATGTGGGCATGCGAAAGACACTGGAAGCATACCATCCATTGATGTAATGAACTGTATCAAACATTCTGAGCCCTAGAGAGGGGGGGTGCATTATAATTGGATTAAAATATAAATTAATAAAAGAGGCCCTAATTTGTTTTGCTTATATCTTGTTTCTGCTTTATTTCCTACATGCATTTGTTCATCACATTTGTAGGACTTAGCATCGATGTCATATGTTTTATTTCTTTACATGATTAAAAGGAACCACACACACGCCACTAAATAAAATTAACATTAAGGAGCTGGTCTTAATACCCCAAAACTTGATCAAAACCAATGGTGGATTTCATCGCCACCTTGGCTTGAATTTTACATACATTTACCATGATTGCAACTGTTGCTAGACGTAAATCCTAACGAAAGCTGACCAAGTGTAATGGGGGTGATTCCCCATGCATGAGGATGTCTTCTATGGTAGGTGTCAAAAATAGATTGATCCCCCTTCTGTACCACCTATGTTCCACGTACTATTTTTCTCTCGCATACCAATAGTTTCCCTCATGTAAGGGCGGTGTTGTGACTGTTTCACAACTAGCCCCAAAGCTTGGGGACCCACATTTTTTTGATAAATTTTGGTGTGGTTTTTGTCTTTTTCTTTTTATAGGTTTATTAAAGTGTTTATAATTCAAACATTAACTTTTGGGTTAATTCATGTTTAAAAAAATAAATAAACTAAAAAAAAAAGAATTAAAAAAATAAATAAATAAATAAAACAAAAAAAAGAAAAAAGAAAGGATAAATAAAAATTATATATATATATATATATATATATATATATATATATATATATATAAACAAATGAACATAAAAATAATAAAAATAATAATAATAAAAAAAATAAAAAGGGATAAGATATTATATATATATATATATATATATATATATATATATATATATATATATATCTTATATTTTTCATGGTGGCCACGTATGGCTCTTAAAGCTTTTAAAAGCTCTTTTTATTAGCTTTAAGTAGTATGTAGTGGTAGGTTTGTTTTTTAGCTTTTTGTTTTTTTTTGTTTAAGTTTTAATTTTTAATTTTTTACATGTTAGTAAAGTTTAGTTTTGTCTTTTTTAACGTGTTCTTTTTCTTTTTGCAGGGTTGCGTATGGTAAAAGGCGAAACGCCATGGAAAAGGAAACGAAGCAATGGGAAGTCAAATCAGGAGAAACGAAAAGCATTTTGAAGACCAAAGGATGGAGACGAATGGCCGGAGAAGCTTTTAAATGCTTTTTTGATTTTGGAAAAAAAGGGAGGCAAACGAAAACGGAGACGGAAATGGTGGCATGGCCAAATGGGAACTTTGGGCATGGCCACATTTGTAAAACAGGGATTTTAATTTGAATGTGAAAACTTTTCTTCAGAAATTTCAGGCCTTGTTAGCAAGAAAGAATGAGAAATTTTCTGCATGCTTAATTTTAATTGTTTTATTTTTCTCCTTTCAGATTTCAGACTTGTATGTGAAATTGATGCCATTATTTTGGGTTATTTCATGTGAATGTCTGCAATCTGGAAATTATTTAAAACCCTAGGAACCAGCACCTAGTTTACTTTGATTGTGTTTATTTTGCAGGTCAAATAAGCTAGGTTGCATGTATGAAACTCTCACGTATTCGGTTTTGCAGGACGGGGTGCTATCAAACTGAAGGAGCTTTTGCATTGCTGCATTTTCAGCAATTATTTTGATGCAAACTTTTAATTTTCTGTTTCCAAAAATTTTTAATTTCAGAATTTTTTCCTATTTTCAGGCATTAAAATAAACATTAAAAAAATTTCAAAATCTAAAAATGATTTCACCATTGCGGAGATTATAATTCAGACTTCCAATACGCACTTTGAAATTTCATTTTCGGAGTTGTTTAGTATTTTTTAAAATTCATCGAAGTTGTTGTTTTGTCACAGATTTTAAAAATCCGAAAATAGAAATTTTCCATTTTAAGGTCAAATTTCATTTTTCCAGCTTTTGTTTTGCATTCATGAGCCTATGATGACATTCCCTTCATGGAAATTCCAATTTCATTGAAGGGGTTATGTTTTACGGCATTTTCACAAATTTCCATTTTGGGCCTAAAATTACCCTTTCTTCATAAAAATTCCAATTTTAGGAAAGAGGGATAATTTGAGTACTACATTGAAGGTCTTTTCCTTAAAGCACTTAATTGTTCATCTTGATGAAAATCTGATTTCATTCAAGAGGGATAAGTTAAAGTGACATTTTGAAGCTATATTTGAAGACCCTATTCATCATTGAGGATTTAATGCAAGATAAAATCTATCTTAAAACCATCAAGATAAAAGGAATTAAAGCATTACATCGTGGTCATATGAGGGCCAACTCACATTTACTTTATCAAGGTTCAATGAACAATCACTAAAGTTTCATGGTAAAATAAACCAACAGTGCCCCTTGTTTTCAGTTACTTGCAATCACTAAGGTGTTCCAAGCATTTAAATTGAATATCTTTATTTGATGCACATAGGCAAATGCTAATATAACAAGAACCTTGGAGAAGTTGTTTGTTTAACTTCTTTGCAAGAGGGGATTTGGAACCCAGATCCTACCGGAGAGTGTGCTTTCACAATTGGGTGAAAACACCACTCAACAGATTGGCGCTAGAAGGAGGGCATGAAACGGTTTATTTCATCATGATTTTAAATGCTTAAAATTGCTTAAGATTCCTTCCCTTTGCTTTACAACACATTTGGATTGTTCATACAGAAATAAAGTGATTTAATTTAATTTTGAAAATTTTGGTCTTGACTAACAAAGTGTTATTTCATGCAATTACTTTTCATTTGACATCTCTTAAGTTGATGCTAACGTGATTTTTGTTTATACATTGTAGGTTGAATATTCAATAGAGTTGGTTCTAAGATTATATTTTAAGTTCACTAATGGCAACACTTGAGGAACAAATGGTATCCCTAAGAGCTAAAATAACGTCTCTAAGAGAAAGAATGGTATCAATAATAGAGGATCATTATAAGGGTTTGTCTATACCTGTGGTACCATATCAAATTCCTACAATGTTATTGGATTTTTTACGGTGTTTTAATCAAGAGGTGCCACTAGGATACTTGCAAAAACTGCATGTCTACAAGAATGCATTATGTCAATTTCAGATTTTCTATGAGGAGGTAGCTTGTGGGTTATTTGCATACATTTTGGATGACAAACCATTCTTTTGGTATAGCCAACTACCTATGGAGGTTAGGACTTCTTGGATACAATTAGAAGCAGCCTATCTTTACCATTTTGGTAATCAGGTTGACTTAGAAATCCTAAAAAATCAGTTTGCCTCCATATGTAAGGAGCCTAATGAATCCTTGAGTCATTTCAATGGAAGATTTCGTGAGTTGCATTCCCAAATGTGGGAAAATTTTAACACATCAGAGGAGGAAGCCATGGAAGTATACCTAGGAGCCATACACCCCACACTTGCTTCGCTCATTGAGGAAAAACTGAGTGGTTTGTCCCTAGAGAAAATCCATGAGGTCTTAGAAGAGATAGAACGACAAGGTCTTGAAGAAGAAAAGGCACAACATGTTCATATGAGAGATAGTTCTTTTGATGCCAACCTACACCAACCATCAAACATAGTACCCTCCACTCCAATGATATCTAAGGTAAATGATCAAGGGGATGAATTTGAATATCCAAATCTTACAACCACCTTAGATGTAGTCCGAGGAGAGATGAAAAATGCTAAGCCAACATCCACTAGTGAGGATTATGCAGAAATGAACTCATTCATAGAGATACACGATTATCTAGATGAAGGGGTTCTAAATTCAACAATGTTTGATATATGTGATAAGACGGAACCCACTATAGAATTGAATGAAGTGGTTGAAAGTGAAATTGGGAGAAAACCAATAAATGAATTTGAAGACATGATAGAATTTCACCACTTGTCCTTGGAAGATACTATTGATGAGACGTGTACAATTAGCAATCAAGAAATTCTTCACCCTCCAAATTGTGATAAAATTGAATCATGGGTTACTAATTTGGACAATGATAGCCTTATAAATTTGAATTCAAGAAATGACCCACTTTTGGAAATAATTGAACCATCTAAGGAAGGTGAAGATGAATTTGATGAGAAATACATTGATGAATTGGAAGATGTTGAAGAAGTAGTTGAACGTCACCACTTGATTTTGAAAGATGATTACTATGATGTTTGGAAGAAGTGGGAAGACTACACTCTCTCCAAAACTACTAATGAAGCTTGTGTGCCAATTGATATACAGGACAACATAATTGCCTACTCAAAGGAAGATATTACAACTCCTGTACAATTTGAGGATGTTTTGGAAGAGGGTTTCAAATCTCATCAAATTTTGGAAGATTATGATGATCCTATTGCCAAGGACAAAGAAAGAAAAGAATTTATGAATGAATCAAAAGATCATGTCACAAATACCATGGAGTTTCATCCCTCAAATTTGGAAGATAATTTTTATAATGGTTGGGGGAGATATGATAATGCATTCTTTTCTCACACTTTTATAGATGAAACTCATATTTCACTTGATTTGCAGGATGTTGAAACTTCCACCTCACATGAAGAGATACCATGGATAGTGAACAAAGAATTAGAACCAAATGACAAAGAGATTGATCAATTGGAAGCAGCTCAAATGAAGGATCATCAAGATGAATCATGGGACATACACTTTGACCAAAAGCATTTGGGTGAAAATTTGCATGACCATGTTTTGAATTTGATTGATGTTTATGATGAAATGTCATTAAAGGTAAATGAAAAACAAGGTATAATTTTTAATCACACCTTTAATAGCATGGTTTTAATGAATGGAAAAGAAGTTGATGCGCTTGAATTGTTAAACCAAATTCATCAACAACTACTAATTGAATCTAGGATAAAAACTTTTAATGATCCTAATTTAGTAAATATCCTAGATGCTTGTAAATTGTTACACAAATTTGATTGGCCTACAAATTTGGAAAATGATTTGGCTTTGAAATTTGTAGAAATAGGCTACTACTTACAAAATTGCATATTTGAAAAGGATAGCCTAATTCTAAATCAAGGAAGGAATTATGAGGGTTACATTTTAAAGAATAGACATGATAAAATTGAAAATCATTTATTGTCTAATAATTCTAGTAATTTGATGCTCACCTATGGGAGTATTATTGGAACAAAATCAAATTGGTATGGTGAGCATGACAAGTGGAAATTTGTTGCATTGTTTGGTCTAGTCTTGTTTGTGTTGGATTCCCACAACATTTGGCATGCATATCATGTTATATTTTTGTTGAAATGTTCTAATCATGTTTGGGATCCAGGGAAGTGATAATCCAAGCTTTGCATCATCTTGTATTATATTGTACATTTGTATATAGATTTTGGTCTTTTGGGTTTTGGTTTGTGCTTTCAAGTTCATTTTTGAAGTTACTTTTGGGTTTGGTTTTAAGTTTTGTGTGTTAGTCCTTTGGACATGTTGGTTTGTCTATAAATAAATTAAAAAAAAAAAAAAGGAAAAAATGGAGATGTTAACTTATGCCTAAAATCAGGAGAATATGAAACATTGGAATCGTGTTGTAGAAAGCTCCACAAGTAACACAAACATATTAAGTAGTATCGTTTGAATCTTGTGATGCATGAAGCTGTCAGTTTTACACATTATGGTAAATTAGATGATATATTCCAAAAGAAGCAATGCATTCATATCTCATGTCATATTTCACATTGCATATGCATGTCATCTGAGTTACATTTTCATTCCATGGGCAATTATTGAGAAGGTGTTGAATCCTCTTAGGATTATTACATAACATATATTAAAAGGATCCTAAGGTTGGGAACTGTTGCCCAAGCTATCTTGAACCAAGCACATTCCATGCACATTAAAAGAATCTTGAGCAAAATGGTCAAAACCATACTTGGATGAAAAGGTGGGGTGAAAAGAATATTTCATGTTTGTCCTATTATGCAACATAATCCTTAAAACAATGGTTTTTACCACTTCCATAAAGCTTAAAGCCTAAAACCAGAGTAGTAAGGATAGGGTTAAATCCTCATCAAACTTAGGTTGAGGATCCAACTCCCCAAAGCTATGGTTTGACCTACATGGAGTAGTAAGGATAGGGACTAAATTCTCATCTCGCTTAGGTTGAGAATCCGATTCCCCAAAGCTCATATGTCTCATTTCATCATCTGGATTAAGGACGTAATTCCCCAAAGATGGAGTATCCCCAAGGTTAAAAAAATTAATATTTTCCATTTCATCCTAAAGCTTGGATTGGAAGGATCGTACTACATGTCCTCTAGCAAAGGATGGGTAGTCATCCCAAAGGTCCAAGTAATAAAATTGATCAATATTTCCCATTTTGTCATAATATTGGATTGGAAGGATCGTACTACTTGTCCTCTACAAAGGATGGGTAGTCATCCCCAAGGTCCAAAGAAATGAAGTTAAGTCATGGATTATGGGGTTAAGTATGCTCATGCGTGGCAACATGTCTTGCCTAAAAGCAAGACCACTGATTGCTCATATGGATAGACTAGCCTGACCATTTCATCCATAATAGGTTAAATTATTTTGTTCAAGATGAGGTAATGAACTCCAAATCGAGTAGTAAGGATAGGGGTAAATTCTCATCTCGCTTAGGTTGGGAATCCTATTCCCCAAAGTTCTGATTTCACTTACACTTGCACATGGGTTCAAGATGGTAGTGACACAACCAACTTTGGGATCTAAGGAATTAATTCAGTACACATATATTTGGTCCTAAGAGGGTTTGACATCTTTAATATGTTTGTCCATGATATTAGAAGGTTTGAGCATTTATAAAGCAGGTTGTTACATCTCTAGCATCTTCATCATGTATCAAATCCTACACAAATCATTCATAGCCTTGCATACAAATCATAAGTAAAACTGACAATGGAATGTTGATCAAGTTCAAACGGTAGGGAATGAAAACACATTGCACACACCGAGCTGATGCTTAGCGATTCTGATGTTTCATGTATTTCTGATCTATTGGCATTCTTTGGATATTTGTTGACGCTTGTGTTAAAGTTTTGAAGTGTGTTTTCAGGTTTTCTTTTTGGGTTCTCATCGAAATGCTCAGGAGCATTTCCCAGCAGAGTCGCCATTTGTTGTGACTGTTTCACAACTAGCCCCAAAGCTTGGGGACCCACATTTTTTTTGATAAATTTTGGTGTGGTTTTTGTCTTTTTCTTTTTTTATAGGTTTATTAAAGTGTTTATAATTCAAACATTAACTTTTGGGTTAATTCATGTTTAAAAAAAAAAATAAACTAAAAAAAAAGAATTAAAAAAAAAATAAATAAATAAAAAAAAAAAAAAAAAAGAAAGGATAAATAAAAATATATATATATATATATATATATATATATATATATATATATATATATATAAACAAATGAACATAAAATAAAAACAAAAAAAAATAATAATAAAAATAAAAAGGGATAAGATATTATATATATATATATATATATATATATATATAATATCTTATATTTTTCATGGTGGCCACGTATAACTCTTAAAGCTTTTAAAGCACTTTTATTTAGCTTTAAGTAGTATGTAGTGGTAGGTTTGTTTTTTTTTAGCTTTTTTGTTTTTTTTTAGTTTTAATTTTTAATTTTTACATGTTAGTTTAAGTAAAGTTTAGTTTTGTCTTTTTTAACGTGTTCTTTTTCTTTTTGCAGGGTTGCGTATGGTAAAAGGCGAAACGCCATGGAAAAGGAAACGAAGCAATGGGAAGTCAAATCAGGAGAAACGAAAAGCATTTTGAAGACCAAAGGATGGAGACGAATGGCCGGAGAAGCTTTTAAATGCTTTTTTGATTTTGGAAAAAAGAGAGAAAAACGAAGACGAAAATGGTGGCATGGCCAAATGGGAACTTTGGGCATGGCCACATTTGTAAAACAGGGATTTTAATTTGAATGTGAAAACTTTTCTTCAGAAATTTCAGGCCTTGTTAGCAAGAAAGAATGAGAAATTTTCTGCATGCTTAATTTTAATTGTTTTATTTTTCTCCTTTCAGATTTCAGACTTGTATGTGAAATTGATGCCATTATTTTGGGTTATTTCATGTGAATGTCTGCAATCTGGAAATTATTTAAAACCCTAGGAACCAACACCTAGTTTACTTTGATTGTGTTTATTTTGCAGGTCAAATAAGCTAGGTTGCATGTATGAAACTCTCACGTATTCGGTTTTGCAGGACGGGGTGCTATCAAACTGAAGGAGCTTTTGCATTGCTGTTTTTTCAGCAATTATTTTGATGCAAATTTTAATTTTCTGTTTCCAAAAATTTTAATTTCAGAATTTTTTCCTATTTTCAGGCATTAAAATAAACATTAAAAAAATTTCAAAATCTAAAAATGATTTCACCATTGCGTAGATTATAATTCAGACTTCCAATACGCACTTTGAAATTTCATTTTCGGAGTTGTTTAGTATTTTTTAAAATTCATCGAAGTTGTCTGTTTTGTCACAGATTTTAAAAATCCGAAAATAGAAATTTTCCATTTTAAGGTCAAATTTCATTTTTCCAGTTTTGTTTTGCATTCATGAGCCTATGATGACATTCCCTTCATGGAAATTCCAATTTCATTGAAGGGGTTATGTTTTATGGCATTTTCACAAATTTCCATTTAGGGCATAAAATTACCCTTTCTTCATGAAAATTCCAATTTTACGAAAAAGGGGTAATTTGAGTATTACATTGAAGGTTTTTTCCTTAAAACACGTAATTGTTCATCTTGATGAAAATCTGATTTCATTCAAGAGGGATAAGTTAAAGTGACATTTTGAAGCTATATTTGGAGACCCTATTCATCATTGAGGATTTAATGCAAGATAAAATCTATCTTAAAACCATCAAGATAAAAGGAATTAAAGCATTACATCATGGTCATATGAGGGCCAACTCACATTTTATTTATCTTGGTTCAATGAACAATCACTAAAGTTTCATGGTAAAATAAACAAACATTGCCCCTTGTTTACAGTTACTTGCAATCACTAAGGTGTTCCAAGCATTTAAATTGAATATCTTTATTTGATGCACATAGGCAAATGCTAATATAACAAGAACCTTGGAGAAGTTGTTTGTTTAACTTCTTTGCAAGAGGGGATTTGGAACCCGAATCCTATCGGAGAGTGTGCTTTCACAATTGGGTGAAAACACCACTCAACAAAGCGGGTATATTGAGAGGTTTGGTATAACAGCCTGGCAATGGTATATTGAAGGGGCAACCATTTTGGAGATGTAAGAGCCCTCATTTTGCATGTATAACAAATTCTCCTTTATGAGATTCACACAAAAAAAATCAAACACACTAGATCTAGGGCATAAATCTAATTTGTAAACAAGATAATCATTTCTTTGCTTGTGTGGTTCCCTTTTGTTTAGTGTAGGATAAAAATTTTGTAAAGGATATAAAAATATAAATATATTTCTAGAAATACCACCACCATGGTGTATACCCATATCCAAGCCCAATCATGGGAAGAAGCTGGGGAAAGTATACAAGGAGGCACAAGTCACCTCTATTATAGCCCCAAGGACTTGGTTATACCGCCTTGGCAACCTGACCCACAACGTAGTCCACACTATACCACTACAAAAAAGGACTATAGAGGCACCCCTTTGAGGGGGACTCCCATTCAACATAGACCCTCTCAAGAGGAGTACACACATGGGAAGGCTCCCTTAGATACTCAGTATGAGTGGTCACTACACGATGAAGCACTAGAGAACCATAGGGTTCATAAGGAGGGACCACATAATTATATCATTCCTCCTCCACCCCTCATTACTATTAGAATTAATAGGCCAAATCTAGAGTGCAAGGCTCTTTAGATAGGGTGAGCCAAATCCACCCGTCCCTTTCACATGTATGAAAGGGAGCATGAGGAAAACTAGTACATTCCTCAAGAGCAATACACTACATGGGAGCAATGTACCTCTGCACCTACTAATTATCAAGATCACCTATTGAGGCCAGAGCCTCAGGTGAATGCCGCTAACCTCGATAGAGGAAAGTGACCCATAGAGATCTCGGATCACCATGAACAAGATAGATATGTAGGGGAGGCATCTAGGCCTCCTATACATAAGACGATGAAAAAAATTGACTTGAAATTTTCCAAACATATCGCCCGCCAAGCACAAATCATGCAGCTTAGGCAAGATCAATAGCAGTTAGAGCAACTGTATCATCTTAACAAAGAGTGCATTCAGTGCCAGATAGATGAGTTGCTCCAAAACACTATGCATGAGAGGATTCCAACCCTTCACATGTATAGGACACAAATTTATGAAAGGCACAACCCCTTAGTGCGAGACAAGTCTCCATAACCTTATCAAGGGTTGCCTCCAAGACCTTTGAGACCTGAGTGGGAGGCCACCCCTAGAACCAATGATGGGTGCATTCCTCGGGCACCCATCCATGTTTATAGGTCACACCCAGAAACTCCCTAAGAAGCCTATAAGGAATTTGAGCAAGAATAAGAGCGAGTTGAAATGCCCTAACAAGGCAGGGGGGCGCTACCTGGCCACCCCTCCATAGGCCTCAAGTTCCTCACAATTCACAAATGGGAACAAACCAAAGAAGATGAAATCAAATCCTCTAATGCATACAAAGCACTATTAGAAGGCTTAGAGTCTATGGAGACCAAGACTTTAGGGCCCCAAAAGCCCACCTTACGCCAGCTCCGTAGTCACCCTGTGCATCCTTCAGTTTTGGCACCCCCATACCCCGACCACTTCAAAATGCCTCAATTGGCAATTTTTAGAGGGGATGAGGATGCCCAAGAGCACATAACAAGGTTCCTTAGTCAGTGCTTTGGCATTCAGGACAATGATGCATTGCTTCTGAGAATGTTTATAACCATGTTCACAGATCCTGCCTTAGACTGGTTTACCCAATTGCCGAAGCATAGCATCAACAATCTAGACCAGCTAGTGGATGCATTCCTTGAACATTTTGCCTTCAAAACCAAGAAGAAGGCATCCTTAAGTGACCTAGTTGGCCTTAAGTAGTATGATGATGAGACCATAGCCACTTATGGGAATCGATGGAGGACATTGCTTTCAAAGCTACCTTACCTCCCTCCCATGGCTGACATGACTCAAATGTTTTCAAAGAGTTGCATAAGGTCGATCTCCATGCTATTGCAGCTGCAACAATATTCCACCCTGGAAGAATCCCTGGTGCAAGCAAGGATAATTGAGGAGATCAAAATTCAAGACGACGAGATTGCCAAGCCATGCAAGAAAGAGTGGACCAAAAATGCTAAAACTAGGCCCATGCAACCGAAACCCACCACGATCAATCAGGTTGCCATAACTATACCACTGTCTACACAAATGACACAACCCCCAAAGTCTAATTATCAAGTAATTCCTCTTGCTAACTATGAAAAGGAAAACCACAAACAAGAGCAAAATCAATAGCGTCGCCTTAAGCGATAATTCACACAATTCATGGAGTCTAGAGACTCCTTGTTTGACCGCTTGTTCATAGAAAACCTGATAAACTTACCGAAAAGTCGACCCATAGACCCCAACGCACCAAAACCCAAGGGCTATAGGGTAGACTTATATTGTATATTTCACCGGCAAAAAGGACATGAAATATTCACTTGTTGGAAATTCAAAAACTTAGTGCAGGACTTGATAGACAACAAAACACTCGTTATAGATAATCTCGTAGCACTAAGCAACCAAAATATGGAAATCTTTAAAGACCCCCTGCCTACCCATGATGTGCAGGCAAAGACTTTACAAGTGAATGAGATAACACAAAACTTCCCCATGCAAGGATAAGTGGGGATGATAAGCATCGTGACACAGAACAAAAGATACCCAAATACGGTTGCACCCGTTGTAGCTACAGGAGATGTTCCATCAACATCACAATCTCCACAACACCCTACGCAACCTCCTCCACCTAGACCAGTGGCCACAATTTAGACTAAGCTTACTCAAAGTTTAAGGACCATGTCGGATAGGCTCTCCATTTATGAGCTTATCCAATAATCTATGCCCCATCAAGAGGCTCTGATTGAGATACTCAAAGTCATTGAGCTACAACCCAACGAACCTAATTATTTCAACAAATTTATGGGACATGTGAGACAATGCACAAAATTGATCATAACCTTTAGGGAAGATGAACTAAAATTGGTGACTAGTAATATGGTGTGCACGTCATCGTGTGGGTCAATGGGATTCCATTCAAGAGGGTGTTTGTGGACATTGGTTCGTTCAACAAAATAATCACGACAACAAAATTAAAACACCTTAAGCTTCTGGCATCCCAAATTGTGGTGTCCACTTACACTCTTTGAGCATTCAATGATGCGTTATGCTCAAAGGTTGTCACAATTGTCCTGCCCATCCAAGTAGGACAAAAGACCATTCCTACATTGTGTCACATCCTTGAGGGTGATATGGCCTACAATATCTTACTAGGCCGGCCTTGGATCAGGGACATGAAGTGTGTCCCTTTGATAGCCCATCAATGCCTCAAGTACACATACAAAGGGCAAGTACATGTAGTCCCAGTAGACTTAGAGCCCTTTAAGTTTTGCAATGCAGTGCAGTTGATGCCACAATTGACCTTCCCATCGACACATTTGAAATTTCAATTGAATCAGTCCACTTAAGGTCTAATTTTTCCTACATCCCTACTATTGAGTCCCTCAAGTAATCGACCTAGCCCATATTCATCGTCTATCCCTTCACCAACAATGCCACCTATGGTGGACACACCAAAGGACAATAGGAAGAAGCCCCTATAGGAGGCACCACCATTAGTCTCAACCATATCTATTGAGGAGGTGCCCAACTGAATGGAAGTTGAGACACCTGGTTCACCCAGCATGGAGTGGACTCAGGGAGAACTCCCATTCCCTCCCCCTCAACCGTCGAGGATTACCATTGAAATGGCCAATACGGTCCTGGGAGAGTACATAGTATAGAACATTGTGGCAACACCTACACTTGAATCCATGCAATACTTGGGGAGACCTCACCTCCCCATTGGAACTATCATCCCTTTAGGTTACTCGTAAAATCAAACCAAATTTATATATGGGGGCCTCGAGAATAGCTTGGAACCCTACCTATAAGAGGAAGAGGATGAAGAGCCATTTGTTGAGAATGTTGATTATCTATCCAACCTAGAGTTCACCTTGAAATACCTAGACCAATGTAATTGACATGGATATGGATTGGGCAGATACAAACAAGGAATGCGCATTCTTTGTCAACCAAGATACTAGATGCCATATGATAAATGAGGAGTAGGGTTCAACCACCCTTTGCCCCTTGACATCTTGGTAGAAACCATGCAAGGCTTAGGTCTAGGAAACAGGGATGGGTTGGCACAAGATCCATATGCCAATCCCAACACTACATACACATTGGGTAATTATTTCCCATTGTTAGCAACAAACCTTGTTGACCTCAACAACCCCTCCCCTTTGATCAAGAAAGGGGAAAGTTTGAGAAGCAACATCCAAGAGGGATATGAAAAAAATCAAGGGAGCACTTCAGAAGATGATTCGGATTATGAGGTAGCACCTTGGGACCCATTTGAGTCCGATAGCAATCATTCGTAGGTGACACCCCTTGATGATTATCAAGAGGACTTTGTGGCAATGTTCCCTTTTAATGTTTCAATCAGGCAATTGCTACCTCCAAAGAATCTAGCCCTCCCACAGAGAGTGGAACAACCCAGAAGGGACTAGATCAACATGCTCGAACAAAATGAGCCTCCCATTCTGGCCATAAGACCAAGTGATAAAGAAACACCTAGTGGGAGGCTATGCCAGCCACAGGGGCACACAGTTGTCAGAGCCAATGAAGGCCTATGGATCTTTGATAGCAACTATGAGGATGAGACTGAGATGGCATATCTCAACCATATGAGGCAACATGAATACCCCATAGAAATCAATGGTATGTTTGAACATTTAAATATAGGACCAAGGCATAGGTGGCACTTAAACCAAGCATAGTTAAACCAAGTGCTTCATCCACCACTTTGGGTATACAGAGAGCACCCCCCACCTAGAGACCCTATAGGGCCACTAGTGCCAAGGGTAGACACTATCCTTCTATCCAAACATAGGGTCGATCCTTTTGTGTCAGTACCCATAGAGCCATATTCGAGGCACAAGGATCACCAAGAATTTCTAAATCAACACCCACACGGTAACGGAGACCAAATTCATTCTATCAACATGATCTCCATTGATTTAACCGCCCTCATCCACAACCTAGCTGATTGAACACAACCATTGTATCTAGACCTAGATGTCATAGACTGGGATCACATTGACTCACCACCATCCCCATAAGAGTATTGGCCTTGTGGTGAGATGTTTCATTTCACCCCAAGACAGATTTAGGATATCTTCCATGCTAAAGAGGAAACCGACAATCCCAATGCAAATCTAAATTTAGTGAATGATATCCACCTGATCTTGACTCCACACCAGTTGGAGGATGGATCCCACATGTCAGTCGAAGAGACAATTGAGGTAGACAATGGTTCTGATCTTGTGAATCTACAAGTCATCAAGTTGGGGGTAATTCTATCCCTCAAAAAGTAAGCTGATTACATTGCCCTTCTCAAAGAGAAGAAGGATGTTTTTGCATGGTCCTACAAAGACATGTCGAGGCTAGAACCATAGCTAGTCATGCATAATCTAACACTTGATCTGAAATTCAAGCCAGTCAAGCCAAAGCTATGTAAGATGCACCCAACAATGGCATTAATGGTAAAAAAAGAGCTACAAAAGTTGTTGGATGCACAGTTTGTCATTTATATGGATTACCCACCATGGTTGTCCAACATGATACCTATCAAAAAACTTGATGGGAGGATTCGCATATGCACCAATTTTTGAGACTTAAACAAAGCGAGTCCCAAGGATGATTTCCCCTTACCTAGCATTGACACATTGGTAGACGCTATAGTAGGCCATAAAATGCTTTCCCTCATGGATGGTTTCTTGAGATACAACCAGATTCATATCAATCCTAATGATCAACTAAAAATGGTGTTCACGATGCCTTGGGGGAAATTTTTTTATAAGGTCATGCCATTTGGACTTTAAAATGCTAGAACCACTTACCAACATGCTATGACATACATATTTCATGATCACATATATAAAACTTTGGAAGATCATATGGATGATTTTTTGGCCAAATCTCTATTGTGCCAAAATCATCTTGATGACTTACGCAAGATCCTTAATCACATCATCAAACACAAAGTTAGGATAAACCCCAAGAAGTGTGTATTTGGTGTTACATATAGAAAATTCTTGGGTTTCATAGTCTCAAAATGAGGCATCGAGGTAGATCTAAATAAAGTCAAGGCAATCCTTGAAATGCTTCCCCCAACCACCATCAGGTAGCTCAGAAGCTTACATAGTAAGGTCACGTCAATCAAATGATTCATAGCACATTTATCTGAAAAGTGCCACCCCATGAATAAATTATTACACAAGGGGGTAGCATTTCATTGGGATGATGAGTGCCAGTCCACCTTCGACAACATCAAACAATACTTGGCTTCACCACTAGTATTGGCACCACCTAGTCCAAAAGTGTCATTCTCCTTATACATCTCATCTACTGAGGTGGCATTGGGTGCCATGCTAGCTCAGAAAAATGAATTACATAAAGAACAAGCTAATTATCATCTTAGCCACACCCTGGTTAGTTATGAACTTAACTATGCATACATTGAGAAGCTATGCTTGGTAGTGGTATTTGCCACCAAAAAGCTATGCCATTACATGCTGAGAAATATGATGTATGTTGTGTCTAAGGATAATCCATTACGATACATGATGAGTCGTACTTATCATAGTAGTTGCATAGATAAATGGATCATGTTGTTGATAGAGTTTGACATCGAATTCATTGGACAAAATTCCATCAAAGGTCAAGTCATTTCTAATCAACTAGCAGAGGCTCCTCTCGAAGACGATTAGCCTTTGACCGTAGAGCTACCCGATGATGGAGTCTTCCATGTCTCAGAATTTCTAGATTCTGATGAGCCTAAGTCATAGGCTAACATAACCTTATTTTTTGATGGTTCTAAATGTGATCAAGGGTGGCACAGGAATCATGTTTTTCACACCACAAGGGGCTATGATGGCTTTATCAATTAAACTTGATTTCCCATGCACCAATAACAATGTTGAATACGAAGCCTTGCTCATAGGTCTTTAGACAACCATCACCATGAAAATCAAACACTTGAATATCTTTAGTGATTTGTTGTTAATTGTCAACCAAGTGAAGGGGTATTCCAATGTAAATGCCTAGTTCTGTAGGCCTACAAAGCCCTTGTGGATAAATTCTTGGCAAAGCTTGAATGGTACGACATCAAGGCACTCCCTCGATCATAGAATCGGTTTGCAAACACTATGGCCTCCTTGGGGTCACTAATCCCACAAGACCCTTATGGTGAAATGGCAACCATTCAAGTCAAAACGTTATCGCAATCTACGATGGAGCGTGCAAGCTCTAACATAACACCAAGAATCCACCTGATCCAAATTGAACCATCTCAGGATAGGTTCTATCGAATCCATGATAGTTTGAATCATGCCAATTGGGGGTATTTTTTCTCTCCAACCCCTCTTAATAGCAACACAATGCTATTTCTACAAGTTCTTTCCCATTCAGATTTTACTAGGGACAAACTTCAAGAGGGATTGGCCATTCATACCATCGATGTTTTTGATTATCAGGATTGGTACACACCCATAAGAGACTATCTCAAGTTAGGTAGCCTCCCACTTGGATTGTCACACACCACAAAAATATCATTCAAGCAGAAAGCAACAAAACATGTCTTGCTAGGAGACATTTTGTATCGTCGGAGTTACAAAGGGATCCTCCTCTATTGCTTAGAACAGTAGGAGTCCACTTGGGTGATCACCCAAGAGCATAATGGTACGTGCGGTGGCCACTTCAGTGGTATGGCCATCACCAAGTGCATTCTTTGCATGGGCTATTATTGGCCATATTTAGAGTGATATTGTTGCGCATATGTGTGGAAGTGCATGAAGTGTCAACACCATGCTAACTTGACACACGTACCTTCTCAGGCCTTGCAGCCAATCCAATCGACTTGGACATTTCTGTAGTGGGGTTTAAATCTCATCAAAAATATCTCCCCTATGTCATTAGGTCATCACACGTTTATCATAATGGCCATAGAGTACTTCACTAAGTGGGTGGAAGAAATTTCACTTACCTCTACGGCTGGGCCCCGCATTGTGGAGTTCATTTTACATAACATCATATGTCATTTTGGTATTCCATCCAATATCATATTGGATAATGAGATGTCATTTAAGAACAAATATGTGTGTTCTTTGATAACAAAGTACAAAATTCAGCACAATTTTTTGACACCCTATCATCCATAAGAAAATGGGCAAGTAGAGGCGTCAAACAAAATGCTAGTTGCCATCCTTAAAAATATGGTCGTAGATAATCATAAATATTGGCACATCCAAATACCACTTGCCCTATAGGCTTATCACACTAGCATTTAGACACCCACTAGGGCAGCTCCATTTTTGCTAGTGTATGGCTCCGAGGCAGTCATGCCTCTCAAGTTGGAAATAACCTCCCTATGCATATCAATGCAAGATTTCATTGATGATGACACTACATGGTGGGCCTAGTTAGACCAACTTACGTTACTCGACGAACAATGCATCAATGCTCTCGAGCATTTATGTATCTATCAAGAGCGACTTAAGAAATCTTACAACATGAAAGTTCACCTAAGGGACTTTCAGGTTGGTGACCTGGTCTTAAAATAGAACCAACAAAATTCTAACTTGCCACCCCATTTAAGGGATAAGTTCATGGAAAATTGGTTAGGTCCTTATGTCATCGATATTAAAATAGGACCTAGAACATACTGGCTTGCCTCTCTTGAAGGAATCAAGGAACTAGAACCCTTGAACATCAGTCATTTAAGGCCATTCAAAATTTAGAGAGCCATAGCACACCCCAAAAGCTCCAAGGGTTCCCAAAATCGCTTGGTCACATAAAACACCCCAAAGGTATCCATAATCTCCTTGGTCAACCTAAAAGCTCCAAGGGTTCCCACAACCGCTTGGTCACCTAAAATGCCCCAAAGGTATCCATAATCCCTTTGGTCAAACCAAAAGCTCCAAGGGTTCCCACAATCGCTTGGTCAACCAAAAATGCCCCAAAGGTATCCATAATCTCTTTGGTCAAACCAAAAGTGCCAAGGGTTCCCACAATCGCTTGGTCAACCAAAAACACCTCAAAGGTATCCATAATCCCTTTGGTCAAACCAAAATCCCTAAGGATTCCAGTAATCACTTGGTCACCCAAAATGCACCAAAGGCATCCTAATCCCTTTGGTCAAACCAAAAGCCCCAAGGATTCCCACAATATCTTGGTCACCCAAAATGCCCCAAAGGTATCCATAATCCCTTTGGTCAAACCAAAATCTCCAAGGGTTCCCACAATTGTTTGGTCAACCCCAAAAATTCCCCAAAGGTATCCATAATCCCTTTGGTCAAACCAAAAGTTCCAAGGATTCCAGCAATCGCTTGGTCATCCAAAAATCTCCAAAGGTATCCATAATCCATTTGGTCAAACCAAATGCTCCAAGGGTTCCCACAATTGCTTGGTCACTCAAAATGCCCCAAAGGTATCCATAATCCCTTTGGTCAAAACCTCCAAGGATCCATAAGAATCACTTGGTCCACACCCATTCGGGTTAAACCATCCATAAAAAATATTCAAAAACAACAGATAATAAAAAATAACAAAAAAATTGCATCTCATTTTCATGCATATTCTTAAAAATCAAAACACAAAAAAAAAAGTTGCTTTAGGCATCCCATACATACATTGCATATTTGCTGGTCACACATGTCAAAAGCACCATAGACTGTAATTACTTGGCAATTCCATCATTTTCTAAATTTAGTCCATTTTGTAAAAATATCCATCAAGAATAACGCCCTTCACATTTTTGCCATATCATAGTCAATTGTCTTCTAATGTCTTTAGGTTTTTTTGTCATTCAACTGTCTTTAGATTTCTAATCAAACACTATACAAAGTCATATCAATTTTTACAAGGTAGATTTTTACTTGTGTCATGCCTTGTTACATAGCATCCCAACACAAGCTTAAAACACACAAAAATTTCCAATTTGTATGAACGCAAGAAAAAAACTACAAAACAGTCTAGGGTATCATAGGTGGAACGTTATCCTGCTCATCCCTCTGTGTGAATGATTCAAGAATACTGAGAATTGACAAAAGGACAAGCTCTTCCCCATCCAATTCCCCACAATAAATAGTGGTTTTCACCACTATCAAAAATTCCAAACACCTTTGGTCCCCAAAGTCGTAAGGATTCATACTACACGCCCCTAAGAAGGATGGGTAGTCATCCCCAAGGCCTAAAAGGATCAATGTCATTCACAAAGAAAAATCCATAAAGTTCACCATCAAAATTCCTGAACACCTTTGGTCCCCAAAGTCGTAAGGATTCATACTACACACCCCTGATAAGGATGGGTAGTCATCCCCAAGGTCTAAAAGATCAATGCCATTCCAAAGAAAAAATTCCCAACCACCTTTGATTCCCAAAGTCATAAGGATTCATACTACACGTCCTTGAAAAGGATGGGTAGTCATCCCCAAGGCCAAAAGGATCGACGCCATTTATTAGACACGAACTCATATTCAAAATCAAAATTAAAAAATAACAGTGGTTATCACCACTACTCAAACCCCTTGCTCAAGAAAAAAAAGAGAAAAATAAACAGTGATTTTCATCACTATGTATGAGATCAAGTATCCCAAAAAGTTGAACAACTGAAAGATGCCTGAGCTTGAATCCCTAGAATTCTCAACATTCAAAAAACCATTTAGGTGATCCTCATTATAGGTTTGGTGGACAGCCTACCTGGAAATGGCGGTATCCTAAACACATGATGATATGTTTATCACATTAGCTTTGCGTGTGTGTAGACCAATGTTTGCATGTAGATGAGCTAGCTTATGGTATATTAGATTGCCCTATGGATTAATCTTACTAAATTAAAACAAAGGAATTAGTGGAGCTAATTAGGTGATCTTTAGTACAGGTTTGGTGAATAGCCTACCTGTCACTGGCGATATCCTTACGAATACCACATAAACGAACTCAATCGCACACACAGGGATGTGAAATAACTTGGTCAAACTCAAGTCTAATCTGTACCTTTTTTGAAAGTCTTGTAAGATAATGTACAGTCTTGATTAGTTAGTTAGAGCATCTGAGTCTTAGAAAAACCTTAACTACATTTTAAAACAATTGTTTTATATTTCATTACTTACATCACCATCAAAAAATACAAAACAAAAATTACAAATGCAAAGTTATTCCATAAAACAATCACATAGTACAGAAAGCCAGTAAATCTTGTACAGTCTATGGTGCCATCGCCTGTAAACCAACAAATCATTCCATCCATTCCATATGCATACATTTATATCATATAGCTAACATCATTCGTAGTCATAATAGCATATGCATACATAAACATAAATAAAAGTGCATAAAAAAAATAGTAAACCATGACAAGCATATCATCAAGCCAAAAATGAGTCATGTATATATATCGAGTCAAAATACCCTCAGAATACAATAAGAAGGTCCTCTGACCTCACAAAAAACCAAAAACTAAAAATCCCCAAAGCCTAGGGAGTTGGCCACCATGATCACGTAGGATCGGTGTGACTGGAACTACCCCCAGTAGTATGGGGCCTATGGGACCTCTCAGGGTGGTTGCTGCTAGCCCTCGCACCCTGCCCACCAATGCTACCCTCATATAGCCACCTACGATGAGAGGATGTAGACTACTCAGTCTCACTACCTCTCGTACAACGTGATGAACCACCTCCATTGAGATCATGTAACTATCCATCGAGGCAAAAAACTTGTCTCTAACTCTACCTGATACCGCCCCCAATCCACATCTCGTCAACGATACACAACCAATACATTGTCTTGCTATGCCAACCGAACCCACAAGAGATCCCTCTCCTAAAAAATATCTCTATGCTCCTTATCTCATCTTTGTAAGATATCCTCCAATCATGCTATCTTAGCATGAAACCCAGCCTCCACATCCCTCAAGATAGCTTGAGGTATGGGCACCTCTAAGATGACCTACTACTTTGACACCCACTACTCCGAGACATCCTGTACATCTGGCTACTTTGAAACCCCTGCATCCTCTCCATCACCAGTGAAGTCATTGACCTCCACCATGTTAGCATCATCAAGCGGAGCCCCCCAACCCTCCATCGATGCCTCTACACCCCCACATCTTGCTACTACTATATCCATGCCTCCTAAAGGCCCCTCACCCCACCATCGTCGCATAGTCCACCACTGGTCATACTCTATAGTTACCCTGACATCGTTCATGTTAGATACATCAATAACTGCATTAGACCCCTCACCTAGCAGCTCAATGATTAGCCAGACTAGCCTCCTCTCATCCCCATATTTTTGATAGATCAAGGGATCACCATGCAATCCCTGGTGCACCCCAAACTACCATATCACCCAGACATATGAGAAATACTCCTGCTTTATCCCATGTTTCCCAATCAACCACTTGTCCTTGTGCACCCACTAGAGCCACTCTTTAGCCTCAAACCAGGTAGGATAATCTCGATATGGTCGCTAAAACACCTGCCCTAACATTAGATGAGAGAAGGCATCAGTATAGTGACTTACATCATCTGCCCACTACGGACTTTGTCCATGCTCCACTAACCGCCACCCTAGATTGACATACCCAATCTCCCGATCCACCATCTCACCTTAGGTGGTCCAAGGCAAACCCTGTAGCCACTCCACAGCTATGTGTTGCCACCCCCAGCACTGCAATAGATAGCTGCACCTGATCCTCTTTCACCTTCGATAGTGAACCTCATATAGCTTGTCATATATCTATGCCAACAACATCTAACCCCATATCATAATAAGTGGACCTAATTTTGAACACTCCACCAAAGTGAAAATCAACTCCAGTAGGTTCTAAGGGAACCTCACACCTGAGGAGTCAGGAAGAAGCATATTGGAAATGAGGGCCATGAGTAAAGCATGCTTCACTCCCAATACGCCCTTCTCCAGCCACCACAACACCAAAATACCGCCTATCTAGAAGTCAGCCTTTGCCCTCTCCATAGCCCTCTCCACCCCTATATCCCCCTCTCGACCAAAACACCATGTTAGTACTATTGTGTGCTGGTCTCGGTGGGTTGTTCGAATAGGAAGCCCATATATCGAAATCCATAGAATCCGATACACATCCTCTAGAGTCACCGTCATCTCCCCTATTGGAAGATGAAAATTTTTGGTGCGGGGATCCCATAGATTGATTAGGGTAGTCAAATATGCTTGATCCCCCACCATAGGCTCCAAACGTGTCACCTGCTTGAGCCCAAGGGCATCAATCCACTCCTAATCCCCAACTGTCAAGGCATCCCGAGCATCAACAAAAATAGTCGACTGGCGGTACCGACTCTTCACAACCTGAAAAACAATAAAAAGCAAATGATATTAAGTACATACTTAATATAAACAAAAACAATACAAGAAACTATACAGAAGAAAAACAAAGTACAAAAAAACAACGTACGAAAAAAGTATAAAAACATTCAAAACAAACTGTACAACAATGATCGCAAAATAAAAATAACTGTACAAAAATAAAAAACAAAACAAAATGAAATAAAACAAACAAAATCATCCTAGGTTTTCAACCTTAGTGTGAACAAAAAAAAAAACAAAACAACAAAACAAAAGAAATCATCCTAGGGTTTCAACCTTAGTGTGAACAAACAAAACAAAACGAAATAAAACAAACAAAATTATCCTAGGGTTTTAACCTTAGTGTGAAAAAAAAAACAAAAAAAAAAAAAAAGAAATCATCCTAGGGTTTCAACCTTAGTGTGAAAAAACAAAACTAAATGAAATAAAACAAACAAAATCATCTTAGGGTTTCAACCTTAGTATGAACAAAAAAAAAAAAAAACGACACATTTATATGTAATTTTTAACTTCATATAAAAAAATGAATAACAGGAAGGGAGAAGGAACATCATACCGGTCTCACCTCGGCTCCTCCGCTCAAATATCCGGTTCTCGCACTCATGATGTCCATAAAATTTTGGTAGCACTCTGCTATGCACACTCGCACTCCTCCTCCTCACTGCTCTAAATCACCAGAAAAAAAATGTTGCAAATGAGCCCAAAACCTAGTTTTGGTCCTTTTATAGGCTATTAGGCCTGTAATCATTCCACCCTGGGACAAGCACTCATACCACCCTGGGACGATTACAGAGCAAGAAATAAAGCAACAAAAACTACATCCAAAAAATGCACCAAAAATAGTAATAAATCTTCTGAACAAAGGTGCCTCTACACCTGACATTCATGGCATGAAAAACCATCGTCGGGGTCACAAATGATCACTATCCTACTCCATAAGAAGGCTAGCATAGCTGGAATACTCCAGGGGAAGGAGGATTTCAGATAATTTCTACCCCAATAGGCATCAACAAAAGGGTCAAAACCCACCAAAAACAAGACCGATTGCTAGAAAACTGCATAAGCATTCAAAGAAAAAAAATTGTAGGCACCCTTACAAACATCATCTTGGGTCAAACGACTCATTGCTTTTCTCATTTTTTCCATTCCCTCATTGATTCATCATTTTAGGGGGTAGTCACACTTAGTCACCAAATCAATAAATACACACCCAATCAAGGAAACGACATGCATTCAAAGAATCATTGACAAAGACAATCACGCTCCTACTTGGGGCAGCAAATAAGCAATAATCACAAGCTAAAAAAATACTTGGAATTTTGGAAGCATGAAGACAATGTTCATCATACAAAAGGTTGTGCCCTTTACCTATTCATGACTGAACAATGTCCAAGATCAAGTACACCTCACTAAAAAAGGTTACACTTGACTTAAGCTCCTTAGCTCCTCAGAAGCAAAGATTAAAGAATTAATGCCCTTTCCATACTTAGGGCATCAAAATTTGGTTAGGTTACTAAGAAACCCTAATCATTAAGTGCTTTGGTCATCTATTTTTTCTCAACACTATGCCACACACAATGCATCCCAAAAAGGGGCATCTATAGACACCAAAACTGTACCAATATGATTATGCAACTACAAGCACTTACTATATTGGCATACATACCCCCTAGGGAAGCCTCCAGAGGTTAAAAAGTGGTCCTAACCACTCCCAAATCAGTTTTGGAAGGTCAGAGTTCAAGTTGGCACCTTTTAAGCACTTTTCTCGCTATTCGTCCCACCCTGGGATGATTAGAATCATATTCGTCCCACCCTAGGATGATTATCAACAATCATTCCAGGGTGGGATGAGTAGCAGGTTTGACTAGCAAAAGGTCAAGCCTTGACAAATGGCAGCCCAGATCCGCCACCCAACTTTACCTTCAAAGCATGCAATTACGAGGAACGATTTCAAATTAGATAGAGGGACTTTAGTCAAGCATGCCTTGATTATGGAGGCCCTAAATCAGGGAGGAATATTCTCTCCCCCAAGAAAGGCATGGTGAGCCAAGTGGTGCCCATGCATGCACATTCAAAGGAGACCCTCAGGTCTATAAAATGGTGAGCCTTCTCACCCCAAAAAATAATAGAGCTGGAGCATTTGGAGCAACAGAGTGTTGCCAAATTATACCCCCATTCCTCTTTGTGCTTCCTACATCCCTAATTTCTCTTTTGGAAGATAGGTTATCGGGTGAACACTAAGAATGCAATCTAGACCCAAAACCCAAGCAATCGGCCACAATCCCACACCAAGCTTGTTGACACAACCCCCTAGGAGGTTTTGGACCCATCCCACTTGGATTGGTGCCAAAGCCACACCTCAAACGGTGGGTGTCCTGCCCTCGAGTGCCCCTCACATTGCTACAGTCCTAATCGTCCCACCCCGAAGCAATTATAAATCTATAAAATATTTCTTTACTTTTCTTTTTGCATTCTATCATATTTCATGTAATTATGCTATTGTTCAAGTTTCATGGTATTTTGACTTGATTTGACCTTGTTTTCATCATTTTATGCATTTACTAACATACAAGGAGTGCCTTCGGGTATAGGACAATCTGGGAAAAATATACAAAATATGACCTTCTGGGTCATTTCAAAATACCCCTTTTAGCCTAACCCCAAGTTTGCAGGCATTTTGGAGGCCTCTTGGCAGGACATTTGCAAGGTCGCTCTTGCACATTTTATGACAGGCCTAATCGTCCCACCCCAGAGCGATTAGAAATCCATGCATGATTTCCTAACTGTTATTTTTGCAATGGGTCCCTGATGATGTCTTGATGCTTCTATCAAATTTTGGGTTCATTATGACATGTTTTGACCATCATTTCATTCTTTTTTACATTAATGTTTTCTTACATCCTCATAGGCTATTAACTATTTTTTGTTTCTCTGTACATAGGATTTCAATATCAGGAACACTAGAGGGGCAGCAAGGAATGATGAAAACATGGACGCAAGCGGCAACAACGTTTGGCCCACCCATTTTGAATGTGGGCATGTGGAAGACACTGGAAGCATACCATCCGTTGATGTAACAAACTGTATCAAACGTTTTGAGCCCTAGAGAGGGAGGGTTCATTGTAACCTGATTAAAAGCAACATTAATAAAAGAGACCCCACTTTGTTTTTCTTATATCTCATTTCTACTTTATTTCCTACATGCATTTGTTCATCACATTCGTAGGACTTAGCATCGATACCATATCTATTTCATTTGCATCATAATCTGGTATGTCGTCACTCCACATTCAGCTTTTAGAGGAAATATATGATAATTCTATCCTCATTAACCTCATTTTCTAATTCAATCAATACCATTATTGGTTGCACCATTGATAATGCTCCATCATCCTAATTTTCCTAAATAGGCTCTTCTAGTGTATCGATGAACTATGCAGGTGGAGAAATAATTAAATTTTTAATGTTTCAACCATATAAAATAGTCATCTATCTATTGTGGTAGCTTATATAGGTATTTATTTTTTCTAGCCAAGGCCTTCCCAAGATGAGCAGATAACCTTATAGTCTAGACTTGGATTGCAATACCATAAAGTCTACTAGGTATTCCCATGCATCCACTATCATGATGATATCTTCCAACATCCCTTCCAATGATACCATCGATCTATCAACCAGTTTCAAGATAGTCTTGGTAGGCTTCAAGCCTATGAGCCTAAGCTTATGCATGGTATCCTTTGGTATAACATTAATAGCTACTCCTAGATACACTAAATTGTTGGACAATGAGTGGCTACCAATCTTCATGATTAGGACCAAGCTACTTGGATCTGCATATTTGGAGTGGCAGGTATTTCTTAGCATTAAATCAACCAATTTACCCATCACATTTATTTTCTAGGTTGGTTTATGACTTGGCCTTCATAGACATAGTTCCCTAATGGCCTTAGTGTAGATCAAGATGACTCTTATAGCTTGGAACAAAGGGATTTTCACTATAAAATTATTCAAGCTTGAGAGGATATCAAATTCTGGTTTTATTAGTTTTCTTTTCTCCTATAACCTTTTAGGAAAATGAGCTTCTTCTTTGATCTTCTTAGCAGCTAGTTTTTCATCGACATATTTAGCCAGAGGTGATTATCCTATTGTAATATGTACATCCTCCTCCTCTTCTATATATTTTTTTTATTATTTGTGGAAAACATCCCAAAAGGGATGCCACTTTCGTGTAAGACCCAAGGAGGCAGGGGAATCCATTCCACCAAAAATGCCCAGGACTCAGACTTAGCCTACCACATTTGACATACTTAAGGAGCAAACAAACACACAAAACCAATTTAAAAATAAGAAAATAACAACAAAAATAATAAAATAAAATAAAAAACATGCTCCTTGAGTGTGTCAAAAACAAAAGCACAACCAAAAACGCACAATAAGATAAAATAAACCACAACACAAACCACATAGAAAAACACAAGAACCACATAATAAAACACAAACAAGACAAAAACAAAAGAACACTACAAATACATGACCCAAAAAAAACATGAAAATAAACACAACAAAAACCTAAAAAATTAAAAAAATAAAATGAAAATAGTAAACCAACAACAGAAAATAAACAAAAACAAAAAACATAGAAAACACTCACACATAAAAACATGAAATAACACAAACAAAGAGAAACCCAAGAACAAGAACAAAAAAAACACGAACAATAACAAAAAACATAAAAAAAAAAAAAAAAAACAACAAAAACACAAGAACAACAAAAACAACACAAAGAACACAAAAACAAAACAAAACAAAAGAACCCACCCACCTTAAAAAACTAAACAAAAAAAAACAAAAAAGAAAAAATTAAAAAAAAAATGAACAAAACAATGACCTATCTATACCAGAAGACTATTAAGGCAAGAATCAACAAAGGAAATAAAATAAAGAATAGAATGATCTAGGGAACTAAAAAAAAACAAGAAGAAACTAGGTACCTTCAGAACTGGAGCCATCCAAAGAAATGATAGAAAGAAGAGCTTTCCTAATTTGAGAAGCCCACCATATAGGAGGGTGGCCATAACAAGTAAGATCACCTTTGTCCAAAGCCCAATTAGCTAAAGAATCAACACTCTTGTTTTGATCTCTGACCACATGATTGTAATCAACTTTCAAAAATCCCATCTGGATTAACTGAATCTTATCAATAATTCTTTTTATTCTCCAATCCACCTTATGATTCATAGAAGGAGTCTTCAAGAGATTAATCATAAGTTGAGAGTTAGACTCAACTAACACCTTTTGCCATCCAACCTTAGTATCCTCATGAAGGCCTCTAAAGATACCATACCCCTCAGCAAGGTTATTGGAAAGAATACCCAAATTCTCAGCAAAAGCAAAAACCATGGAGCCATCTAAAATCCTCCTCCTCTTCTATCAAAGGAGGATCCTCTACTTCTATTTGTCTACCTGATATCAACTATACAAGACTGTAATTCCTAATATTATACATGGCAAACACCTCACTTTCCATTTTATATGCTTGTTGGTTTGTATTATTATTGGGATTGACTATGGGCTATGTTGTAAGTTGTGCAGGTCTCACTACAGGGGGAGTTGGTAAGCTTTCTACAGTGGAGCATGTATTGCATTTTATGGAGTTGTATTCCATGTATTGTAGTTTATCCATTATTTTCCTGGTTGTTGATATGGCATACATGTGTACTAATTAGAGAATGTGGCTCCTTAGGGGGCATTCATCAAGGGTGATTGTCCCCACCATCCCATATTGGGTGGTTAAATCTACCCCTATGGCATGTAATTTTCTCCTCTGTATGGTAGCATTCCTACTGGCATATTCCCTATAAGGGGTTACTACTAGTTTCTCCAGTTTCCCATGAAATATGCTTCTAAAAATTTAGTATTTTCTTTGGTAGTTATTATTTATGGACATAGTCTGGTTTTGTGATTTTTTTGACCAACAATGCTTACCCTGATATTGTATTTAGGATACACATTCCTTGCATGTTTTCCTCTATATTTTTAATAGTAGTAGGCCAGTGCTACCTCATTATATTATTTTTTATTCGCTAGTAGAAGAGTGTCCATTTGCAGTGCTAGGGAAGAAAGCATTTCACTCTTCTAGTTCTCTAGCATGTTGCCTATATCTATCTTTGTAACTAAAGTTGTTGACTTAGTGATCTTAGAGGTTTTTATCTTTTCTTCGAGAATAATTTTTACATATCTATTGGATATCTAACATATAGTGTTGGTAAATATCTCCTCTAGAAATCATATTTAGAGCTTCAAGAGATTCACTGTTGACTCCCCTTAAGAAGATGCTTATGAGGGTCTTGTCGCTTAGCTTAACTTGGGAAGATCTCTGCAAATTGAAACTAAATCTATCTCAATACTACTCCAATGATTCATATTACTTATTTATCATGTTCAATACTTCCTCTCTGGAATACCATGCTCTACCAAAATCTTGGTTTTTTGCTCTAGGAAGAGCCTTTTCATCTCCTCCCAGGTAGTGATCTACTTATTTCCCAAGCTGATGAACTAGTGTAGGGCTTAATAATCCAATGTTGAAGGAAACAACTTCAAATTTTTGGCATCCATATTATAATCCATAGACCTACACAAGAAATCAAACTTGACCAAAAATAGGTAAAGATCTTTTGTTGGAAATCCTTTGAAAGTAGGAAGTGTTTTTCATTTTTGTATCTCCCCTGGCCTCTTATATTGGGAAGTTAAATTTGGTTGATATCTCTTCTATCTCAGCCATGTTTTCAAGAAATGTGGTCTCTATACGTATTGTCCTTGAAGAATTTTTTAAGGCCTTATGGTAATTCTAAGTTTTCTACACAATAATCTTTAGATCAACTGGTGAAATGGTTCTATCCTCAACAACCTTCCACTGCTAGTCATACACCATATCCTCTTCATATTGGGTTATTATAAATAAAGGATTCTTTACTATCCACTTTTCTCTTAGATCTAGATGATTTGGTATAGAAGGACTTTGTGCAAACATTGGGTGTTCAATCTAGTGCACTATTGGGAGTGACTATGGGGACACTATTTCAGGTTTAGAATCTGCAGTTGGTTCAAAATTTACCTATGGGTATTTTCCCTTAAAAAAAAAACCGTTTAGTCCTAACTTTCCTGGTGGACTCATGCAAAATTAGATGGAAAATGTTCTACAAACTAGATCAATTTTTTTGTCAAACTAGGTATTATAATTATATCTACTATTGGCACTTCCCTAACAATGGTACAAAAATATTGGGGCAAAAATATTGGTATAATTCTACTCATGATGTCATAGCCCTTTCATGAATTATCAACCTAGGGATGCTCGTAAACTTGCAAAAAACTAGGTGTCAAAATTTTACAATACCATTGAGATGAGTCCACAAAATTCCATAGTTTGGGGGGTGTTGTTGTATAGCATTATTTCAATCCAAACCAGTTAATATATAGAGGCTAATTTTTAGGAAATAAAATCACACCACACTTGCAAAAATTAAAGAAAGCAATAAACAAATAATATTGCAGAATGTGATAAAATGCAAGAAAACAAGAATTAATAGTACTAAAATTAATTACAAGAAAATAAAGGAGAAGGGAACAAATACTAGCAAGAAGTGGACCAAGGCTCCAGCAAATTCGGCTTGATTAACTATGTATGTTGAACTTCAAATAAGATAACTTTGAATGATTTTATTATAGAAATAAATTTATAGTACAGTTTGGTTCTTCTTCTACTTTTCTCCTTTTTTCTAGAGAAGCCTTGTCCATTTATATAATGCATAGGATCCCTGTTACAATATACAATAATTGATTTTACTACATATGCAATTAGAATAACTGCACACTAAATTAAGGAAATTAGGGCATGTTCATAATAGATTTTTTCCACTACATTATTTTTTTAAAATCTAATTAAATTGAATGATTCTTATTCTTCCTTTACCTTTGCTGGGAAATGGTCGATTTTTAGTTTTATCTCATTGTCATCACTCTCATTCTGTATTTTGGAAGTCGTTACTCTATTTCATATGAAATTAGGGTAGCTTACATGTTTGATAGTTAATAGGACTTAGGCGTCATATGATCAGGAGTTAGCTACTTCATTCTGATTATGTGGAGTCAATCATATTTGAATTTATCAACAGAAATAAGGTGTCTTTATATCGAAAGAAGAGAGCAAGGCCCCTTACCATAGGAACATGGGATTAAAGCACCTTACCATCAAAATATGGGAGTAAGGCACATTCTCGTTGGAATACAGGAGTAAGATGCCTTGTCATTGGAATACGGAAGTAAAGCACCTTCCTATTGGAATATGGGGGTAAGGCACCTTTTTGTTGGAATATGGGAGTAAGGTGCCTTCTTGTCAGAATATGGGAGTAAGGTGCCTTCCTATCAGAATATAGGAGTAAGGTGCCTCTCTCTTTTAGGATCATACTCTTTCCTCAATATTCATTAGCTCCTTTTGAAAACCAATAATGCTAGATCCAAGTGGGACCTCGACATAATCATGTTTAAAATAATAAGAATAATCAAATCTACACACAAAGCATACTTTTCACACAAGTTAGGCAATATACACAATTTACCATTAAATACATATAAAATCCATAAAAAGTACAAATATGATATAATAATGCCACACAAAACATTAGAAACTTATGCAAAAATATGAGTAATTATGGTGCTCATCATAATGTGTCTAGCATCATATAATATTTAAGACAAGTTGGGTAATGGTTCAAGAAAATATTTCTAGTTGTGTAGTTGATGAGGAGGGTGAGGAGCATGGGGCAATGGTTGGAAAGAGATCTTATTATGGTGGTTGATATTGTTGAGACAATGATACAAGTTGTGCACTCAACACCACTTGATTGGTTTGTGGTGGTTTGGGTATGCTAGGATTGGTAGGGTTCCAACTAAACCTAATATTGGTAGGGTAATCTAACTTCCTGCAATGTTTAATATTCCTTGCTTGGACCTTGATGTCCTCATTTACCTTCACTTGAGCAATAGCTTCTTCAAAATTTTAATGTTGTTAAATCTGCAAAGTTGATGAGATGTGCTTAGTGCAACTCTTTACGAATAGCTTAACTAGTTTTGTAGGTGGTATGGTAAATTTTAGATCATGAATGATGACTTGCCACCTAGAAACATAATCTATGATAGGTTTATCATCAAACTATTTTAAGTTGTATAAGTTTTAATAGTTATATTTTCTTCTTGATGTTAATCAAGAAGTGCTCTAAGAACAAGTTAGCTAATTGCTTGAATGTAAATAGACTATGTTGGTAAGGTTTCTATACCACTCTAATTATTGATCCTTGAGTGATAGTGGAAATGTATAAAGCATGAGAAGGTTGCTACCATTGATTTGATAAAATGCAAAATGATAGTTACTAATAAGCTCCCTTAGATCCTCCTTATATTTGAAATTTTCAACTCTTGTCATTTCAAATTAATAAGGATATGGATGAATGACAATAGATGGATTGATAGGATCATTGCAAAGATGACTATAAGTAGTTTTTTGAGACCCATAACCATTCATGGATAGGTCCAAGTTTTTTTTTTTCTTAGAATTTGAAACTTATTAGAAGGGGCATGTGGCATTTGTGTAGGATAGATATACGTGTGGAGAATGGGTACCTAAAATTATTAGAATGAATTGTAGGATTGTGATGCAAAATGTGGATAATTAAAGTGATATGGATGTTGCTACTATTAATAATCCCATTGATTATTGAAAAAAACTAAAATTTGATTTGGTGCTAAAAAATATTGCTATTGAATTAAGGGAATATAAGACTAACCAACAAGAAGAGATTGATGTTGAAGGGGAGATTGTTGTGTATGATGAACTTATTATTGTGGTACTAGAATTTTTTGTTGCTAAGTCAATCCCTAGTACTACAATATTAGTATTTATTGTTGTTGGACTAGTACCTATTGTTGGAAAGAAGTAGAATGTTGAAGTGGTGGTTGAGAAGTTTGAGTTTGCAATGGAACTTGTTGTTGAGAAATTAATATAGAATACTAAGAATAATAAGTGAAGAAGGAGGCTTTATTTTGTTTTCATGGTGGAGGAGGTCGTTTATGATAAGCCTACCCATGAGCCAAGGATGTGAAGGAAATCAATTGGGAAGAAGGATATGATCAAAAAAATCGAAGCATATGACTGAGCTGAATAGAGTGGTAGATTTTGAAGATAGGGTGGATAGTTGAGATTATAAAAAGAGAAGATAATGGAAAGAGGTGGTTAAAAGGGATGAGGTTGAGGAAGTTGGAAAGTGGAATAAAACGAGGGAGGTGGTTGATAGGTAACTTATGTCAATATGGGGATCATAATCTATTAGGAACCTAGTTCCTAATAATTGTTTCAGATGGAGAAAACAATGAAATGATGCAAATAAAAATGAAAAATGTTAGATCACTTTGGAGAATCGCTGTTTCAAAGGAGGTTTTCCTGCCAATGCTCTCTAAGATATATATAAAATAATGTTTCTTGGATGCCTAATGAAACCCTCTATGAATGCATATATACTTATCTGATGGTTATGATGTGAAATAAAATGATGGTCCATAATCAAATGAAAGTAATTAATTATATAATATAATTTAGGATTAGGATCCTAACAAGCCACCCCCCTTAAAAAGAGCTTTGTCCTAAAAGCTTAAAGTGAGAGGCTTCATTTTGTACTTTCAAAGTAGTATTTTCTCATGTTCTTGTACTATCTTAATGTCATCTTCTTGTAAGCAAGGATATTTTGAAGGTGGAAGTGTTGGTAGGGGATAGGTAGGAATAATAGTAGGAGTCGAATGATGATAGGGGATAACCCTTTTTGTGCCTTTTTAGTGGCTTGGATATAAAATAAGTGGGCAACCATTTTGTTGCCACTGTTAAGAATAGTTTTCTCCATGCGATGAGAGCTTGATATTGGAGAAAGGTTTGATTTAAATCCTTTAAGAGTATTCATTTGATTCTTTATTGTTAATTTCATCCATAATTCTGCAAAATTCCATTGGATTGTCCTAAGTGTTTGTAACCATTGTACTCCTAATATAATATCACATCATCCTAAGGGAATTAAATACATGTCATGTTTCATAGTGTAATCACCCAAGGTGATATTAATATTATGACATTTTACCTTACAAGTGATCCTTCCCCCATTGCCAATCATGACTTCAAAATTATTGCAAGAATGGATAAAGAAGTTAGCTTGTTTTACCACATGTGGGTTGATAATATTATGAGTACTATCAGAGTCAGTAAGCACAATAAGATTTTGTTATTTGAATTATCCAGACACTTTTATAGTTTGGGGAGAAGAATTATTGGCGAGGGCATTGAAGGAAATTTCTAGTGGACCTTGAGTGCTATCATTGGGTGTATCCATCATGACTTCTACCTCGATCACCTCTTCATCATTGGTTGATTAACAAGGAAGATTTGCATCAAAAATATATAATTTTGGTGTAATGTATTTATGATTGGGTACAAATTTCTTATCATAATGAAAACAAAGGTATTTTTCTCTTTTTTATTTCATTTCCTCGGGGCTAGTGCATTTAATTGGTAGGATTCAATTTAGTTTTGGGGGGGTAAGTATTTTGTGATTCTATTTTAGATGGGTTTCCTAGTTAACATTGGTTATTGAATTTCTATTCTACAATTTGGGCTAGCGCAATAGTATGCATCATGTCAGTGGGGTTGAGAATTTGTACTTCTAATCAAATTTATTCCTTTAAGCCACTGATGAAACATCTTTGGAAGAATGAAGTATTTATACCTGATGTAATATTTGCCAAATTTTCAAATTGAGCTTGGTATTCTCGCATTGTAGTGGTTTAGCATAGTTTGGTAAGGGCTCCCATGAAATATTTGAATTTAGTAGGGCCAAATCGTACCATTAGGTTTTTTGTAAATTCTAGCCATGTAGGGGGTCATTTTTCTTTTCGTACCATTGATACCATTGGGTGGTAATATTTTCCAGGTGAAAGGATGTGATGCAAATATTCTATGCCTCAATGACCTAGTAGAGGGAGAAGTATTGGTCAGCTTGATAGATCCAATTTGTGGGGTTGCCTCCTTCAAACATTGGAAAATATAATTTAGTGGTTTGAGGTAGAATCAATGTTTGTGGACCCTCTAGTAATGCTTAGAGTGTTGGTACTCTAGTAGGTTGGAAAATTTGGATTAATGCCAAGTTTTGTTGTACCATATCAACAGAGTGGGTGGCATCAATTTTCAACTCCAGGTTTGCTATCTTGTTTTCATTGTCTTCCTTCCATAGGCAAAAATCCTCCTTTCTCATGATTTTATTTTCAAGCTCATATTTCCAGCGATTCATTTCTTGTAGGTAGTATTTGATAGAATATTGTGATCTCCTACCGTTGGTCATTGTATTGTGATTTGTAATTTACAAATATTTTTTATATTAAGTCCTTTTTGGCACAGTAATTGGTTTAAGCAAAATTTTTTCAATTGGTTGAAAAAATTTAGAAATTTGCAATGGTTTTTGTTAACAAATGATAAAAATTTATCAAATGTTTGACAAAAATTATAAAGTTAAAAATATAAAAAAAAAGTATTTTTGGGTTTTGAACCCCAATTTTACTTCTTTGTCTTAAAATTTGTAAGACAACGGTCAATTATGATTTGAATTTTTGAAATTTTTTTTGGTGGTAAATTTTGAATTTTGAAAGAAAAAAATTGTGTTTCAATGGCTAGTGTGAGGGTAGCAAGGTGAACAAGCGGTGGGTGAAGCAGAGAAGCACCAGTGCCTAACAAGGATGAAGTAGAGCAGAGAGCAACAGTTTGCGAGAACAGAGTGGAGCAGAGGGGCGATGGTGGCTAGCGAGTGGCGAATGAATGAGCGTTCAAGTCAAAGTCAACAAACACTACTCGAGACATGTGTTAGGCAGATATTTGGTATGTTTGGTGGCTTCTTTCATGTGAAGGGAATAGCAAGCATGACCGAAGTAATGATTTACTACTTACATCTTGGATATTTTAAACTCCAAGCACTTTAATCCCCTTTTGAATGTGGGATTTTAGTATATGAAAAAATTTTAAACCTTTATACAATGCTTTCCTCCCCAATGCCAAAAAAAGTTTTCCGATCGCTAGTAATTATTAAAAAATTAGGTTAAACAATTTATATTTTTTTGTTTTTGCTAGAAATTATAGAACGCCACTGGAAAATATTATAGTGCATGTAGAATAAAATTATTTCATCGATTTCTTTGATCTAGGATGATTTTTGATGTCCACTTTATTTGGGTAATCATTTTTGACGTCCCACCATTGAAATTTTGGCATTGAATTGAATGTATTGTTTTACTAGATGATTGAAAATAATGATTTGGTTTCTTTTTCACTTATTTCTCCATTGTTGTGTTACTGGGTGAATGATATAGGTTAAATTATTCCTTGTGTAGTCCCCAGTTAACCACAACTATAAAGATAAACTGTCTTCTTGTTGTATATTGCTTTCACATAGGTTTGGACAACTTGAAATATGAGAATGATGATGTATATGTGAATGGTAAAAAAAATATTTTGAAGATAACGGATAACACTAAGTAGGATGGAAATGGAGTGCAGGAATAGGAGGCTATGATACCAGTTTTATTTCATATGGATAAAACAATGAAATGATGAAAATAAAATGAAAATTTTTAGATTGCTTTGGATAATCATTGTTTCAAAGGAGGTTTCCCTGGAAATGCTATCTAATAGATATATAAAATAATGTTTCTTTTATGCCTAATTACACCCTTTATGAATGCATATATATACCTATCTAATTGTTATGATGTGAAAGGACATGATGGTCCATAATCAAATGAAAATAATTAATTATATAATATGAGTTAGGATTAGGATCCTAACATAATCTTATGAGGTGCCATGCACAGTATATTTATATAGTGTGGGAATGATTCCTTTCTATATATAATGCATACTAGAGGGTGATGATATTTGCATGAAAGTATTTTAACCAGACTAAACTAAAATAATGTATTGATAAAATCAAAGCAATCAATAATTCAAGGCTAGAAAGTAAATGCGTACTCGCACACAAAATTAAATCACATACTAAAATAATAACTAAATTAAAGCAAACAATAGTAAATGCACAATTGCACACCAAAGAAATAATGCACACACCTTGCTAAAAATAAAAGAATGGAAAGGGAAGGATTCTATAGACATCTAAAACAAGTCATACCGAGGGTGACTACTCATATGGACATGCTACAAAACCATATGAAGGATCTTGGATAGACTCCAAGATAGAGCAATGGTTCTAACCATTCAATTTAGGCATTCTAGCCTAAGCAGTCTGAACTGCAGCCCAGACCTGTATCAGTCTGAACCACAGTTGAAACTTGCGGTCTCCATTCTAGATCGTAGCTGTGACCTATAGTTTGAATAGGATTTCATTTAGGCCTTCCATCCGAGCCAAATCGGTTGGAACAACCAAGATATCTAGAAGGAGGTAGTTGGATGATGAAAGATTCCAGAGGCTTCCATCCCAACTGTCCTAACCAACCTTCTTGATCTTGGCTTCTCCATGAAGCCACCCCTAGCCCTAGGGGCATGCTATAAGTACCCCCTTTTTTCAATGGGAAAAATAACACTGAAGAGAGATAATTTGGATAGCTAAGCACTATCGAATTATCGAGCAAACTAATTTATCATGAGAGCAGCGAAGCCCTATCAAATTGCATAATGACCTTGTGCATTTGAGAGCCCCTTTGCTATCCATTCAATGATCAATTAGCCATGGATGCCCTAGGTTCCTAGGAGGATCAAGAAACACAAATATAGGCAAACAAAGGCCCTTCATAGCGATTTGACCACAAAATCTATCATAGGATGACAAAGGCAATCCTTGAGCATCAATTCAGACAAGGAGGTCAATCCCATTGTCCCTAATTCTAAGGACAAATACATCAGAGGTCAAACCATGACTATCAACGATGGTTTACAGTGTAGACCACCCCTCACAACTATGGTTTTTAATAGGTTAGAGATCACATTACTCAATTTGCTTTTTACTGCATAAGTTAGTCATATTAGTTCTTTCATAGGTTAAATTTCTTTTTTAGAGAAAATTTAACTATAGGAATTAGGCATTTTATACATTGTAGTGGGTAGAAGTATATTGGATCTTTTTGATGCTTTATTGCTTTCAATTCAACATTTTTTCAATGCATCATGTTTTTATTCATGTTTTGTATATTGTAGTGTAATTCTTGATACAATTATAATAGTGTAGAACCTTTCTTTATTCTTTCTTGTTTCATTATTTTGATGTCATTTACATGTATAATCCTTTAAAGGGCCTCATCATGAGAGGCTATCAATCTATATAATCATGCATTATTTTTTCTTTTTTGTAGGGAGACAGGTGCAGAAAGGAGTCTATATCATAATCCTTCCACATCACGGAGAAGAGGATTAGCTCTACCCCAAGGCAGATTTTGAGCAGTCACTGAAGCAAAAGCTACAAGCATGCCTACCCTATTGAGGGCATTGACTATTGTAAAAATTTGTATCATCTATGGAGTGACCCCGAGGGGGGCATTTTTGTAACCCGAGATCCTTTGAAATATCAATACAAGAATACTTTGCACTATTTGGTGTTATTCATTTGATTTGTGCATTTTTGTGCAGATCTTTGTGTTTTCGATGGTATAGATTAGTACACCAACTAGGCATGCACTTCATGGTTGTGTCAGATGACGAACATGGTGGGACCCCATAATTTTAGCCTTGAACTCTAACTATTCTTGGCTTTTTTTGTCCACAGGTGCCAACCATAGCTTTCAACTACAGTTATTTTTTGTCCCACGGTTGTAACCTGTGGTCTCCACTCCAGATTGTAGGTTAGACCTGTGGTTCACAGAGGAAGAAGCGACAACAAATAACTCAATGGGTAATAGAGAAAGAGCTAAGGTAGGTCCTAATTTCACCTTATGTATTCAACTTTCTACTCTGTATCTTTCCAAAGATCATCGAATCACTGCAAATTAGGAACAAAAATATAAGGGGTCAATGAATAAGTCCTAATTTGCATTTGATTTCCATTTAGTGGAAAGGTGTTGTTGGGAATAGTAGACCTCTGAGTGCAGTCTGCCCCTAAATACATCGAACTTTATAAATATTGTGTCGTTTGCATGCTTGAGGTCCAATCAGTGACATGTCATTATAATTGCATCGTCAAAATATCATGTAGGACATTAGCATGCATTATTTTTTAATGTGAAACATTCCTTTTTCTTTCCATATACATCATGTAGGAATGATCATTATGCTTTGTGATGCATTTGTAATTTTCATAAAATAAAAGGAACCACAAACACCACGTATCATTTAAACATCAGTGACAATGGGCTTTCACCATCCAACTCGCTTAATTGAGACCAAAATTGGATGTTATTGCCACTTGGTTGGCTCATTTGAAATTGTACTATCGGGACCCACTCGTTGCCAAGGCTGACCCAAGAACTGTCCTATCTATGAAAAATAGCACACACTCTTCCTTGGAAGGGTGTATTGCTACATACGGTGTGCTGGGTGAGGGTTGGTAGTACCTATGCTACTTCATTGAGTATGGATTTCATTACCATATTTGGCTTGTGTGAGTATATAGGCGAAAGGCAATTTAACTGTAAAATCCAACAGTATTTCAAGACCTACAAGAGTTTCTAACACTGATACAACACATCTAAAAACATCAAACAATTTAGGGCTCACAATCAAACATTTAAAAGAGATAATCACTATTTGTTTACATTGTCTACATAATAAAATATATCTAGAAATCAAGAACACAAATGGTGAACACACGGGGTGATAGAAAAAGGTCTAGGATCGATGCCCATGATCAACCCCCAACTGGTTCACATCAGCATGTGTCGAGTCCTCATACACATGAGCGAACCAAACGACGTTTGTCTAGCATTAGAGGTGACAACTCGATATGGGGAGATCCCATTGAATGGACCCCTGATAGAGGAGCTTCATTATACTCCTCTAGGCATAGGAGTGAGCATAGATCTTCTCAGCATGAGGATTCTCTGCCCCTAAGCCATTACCAAGACTACACTGCACATGCATCCACAGGATCAGTAGAGGAATATGTGGTGTAGGGTACCAAGTTGGTTCCCATATGTACTAGGTTCATAGGAGGTTCTAACACTACACCATCAAAGTATAGATGAGTCAGAGATCTACCCATTCAGGGGTAAGAGGACAGGCTCATTTTTTAGCATAATTCCACCCATACTCCCATGCGTGTCTCACCATGCAATATCACCATTGATATATCAAATGTGGGAGCTAATGGAACACCATCGCATAAGCAATGGAGGTCTAGACAGATAGATGGTCTAGGTAGTGTTCTTGAGTAGCTAGGTTGTAAGCCTATAGCTCCGTCCACTTGTGCTCCAAGTGAGTGTAGCGATAGTTGTATCAAGATCACAAGAGAGCATGGAGAGGATTCTAAGCTCCCTCATGTCATACGTCCATCGTCCACACATCTATCTGATGCGTATAGAACCCATAAGGTAGCTCACACAGAGCATGCACATTAGAGGCCTCCTACGATCGACCAGATCAATAGATCATACAAACTAGTGTCTGAGCAAAGACGTCAGCTACTCCAAGATCAATTGGATGATGCTCACCTAGAGAGGCAGCATATTGAAGATGAAAATATTCAAGCACAAAGGCTCTTACGATATAAATTATATGAGTAGTGCATGCGCAAACAGTGTATTCTAGCTCAGAAGGAGCATATAGAGTAGGAGGATTGGATAGCCAGGGCTGGCCTATACCCTCTCGAGGACCATAGAGAGTGTGTGCATAGAAGGGTTATGTCCCTAGCCAATATGCATGAGGAGTGAAGAGATGCTCATACTCATGCCAGTGCCCAATAAAGGGAGTGACTACCATCACTCAATGATCTTAGATAGAGGTAGCATGAGCACATAGATGTAGACAGATACGATTAGGGCTACCCTTAGAGTTCTTGGGTTGAGGAGGAAGAAGATTCATGTACTCCACATCCCTCGAAGAAGGCATTACCTCATAGAACCCCTCCATGATAGCTGAGGGAGGAGGACTTTCTGTCTTCTAAGGCATACAATATTTTGGTCGATAAGGTCAAAGCAATAGAGAGGCAGGGCATGGCTATGCAAAATATGACACTAAGGAAGATACACAATGAACCTCTAGACCCCTCGGTGCCTACACCTCCATATCCTAAGCATTTTGATATGCCCTAGTTGGAAAAATTCAAGGGTGATGAGGATGCACAAGAGCATGTTACAATTTTTTTGGATGTGTGTTTCTAGATATAGAGTCAGGATACCTTGTTGGTGTGCACTTTCATTACAACACTTTTTGACCTGACCCAAGAGTGGTTCAACCAACTAAAGAAACATAGTATTACTAGTTTTGAATAGTTGGCCGATGCATTTCTTGAACGCTATTCATTTGGCATCAAGAAACAAGCCAACCTTTCTGATTTGGTTGTGCTAGCTTAGCACGATTATGAGCCCATAAAGAAATACGAAAAGAGGTGGCATAGAATAATGGAAAAGCTACCATTCCCTATTCCTACAGTCGAACTGACCTGAATGTTTACGAAGAGTTGTGCCAAGCACATCTCGCTATTGTTGTAGCTACAATAGTACCCTACATTCAAGGAAGCCATGGTGCAAGCCAGGGTGATCAAGGACATCAAGTTAAAAGAAGGCAACTTGAAGCTCAAAACTAGGAAATAGGAGTTTAAAAAGAGTACTATGAAACAACAGGGCAAGCAAGCCCACATGAATCAAGTAGTGCTAAATCTCAGAGGAGAAGACAAGGGACAAAAAAAGCCTAATTATCAAGCTCAACCTCCTCCTACATGTTACGAGACATGTAAAAACAACTATAAGGGCAAAAAAAAAGATCACCCACCTCACCAGTTCACACCCTTGAAGGAATCGATGACTTCAATTTTTCATCAACTATGTGAGGCCAAAGCCATACGATTTCCTGAGGTCAAATTAGTAGATCCGAATGTGCCAAAATCAAAGTGGCATCAAGATGATCTATTCTGCATATTCCATAGAGTGAAAGGCCATGACATCAAGATATGTTGGTCCTTGAAACACATCGTGCAAAAAATTATAGAAAAATGAGAGCTAGTAGTACCAGGCAACCCATAGGTGCCCAACAATAGAAACATGGGAATTTTCAAGAATCCACTACCTAATCACGAGGCCCCTCATAACAATGTCGACCACATCAATTAAGTGTGAATTAAACCACCTACCCAGGGGTTCATAGGCATGGTCAATATTGTTACTAGACATAAGAGGTACGACCAACCAAATCGACATTGTGCTCCCATTAGAATATAGGCTACGTCAGATCAACGACCAGCTTAGAACATGCCAGGCCCACCAAATATATCGATGGTGACTATAAGGAGCAAGTTGGTTTGAAACCTGTAGATAGCTCCTATGAAGTTATCAATATACGAGCTTATTCAGCAGTCCCTTAGACACAGGGAGACTCTTATAGATATTCTGAGTCCATTGAGGTATAGTCCCAAGATGCCCATGCATTTACAAATTTTTTAGGACATGTAAAACAGTGTCAAGAACCCACAATACAATTTTATGATCATGAAGTGAAGATGGCTCCTACTATTATGGCTGACCTGCCACTGCATATTATCATGTGTGTTAACCACATTCCTTTCAAAAGGGTCTTGATCGACACTGGGTCCTCAATCAATATAATCACAACCAAGGCACTAAGCCACCTCAAGCTACCCAAGTCACACATTGTGCCTACCACCTTTACATTGAGAGTATTTAACGATGCACTATGCTCAATGGTTGGTACAATTATTCTACTTTTTTAGGTGGGACTCAAGACCATCTCTATGATGTGTCACATGATAGAGGGTGCCATGTAGTACAACATTCTACTTGGGAGGCCTTGGATTCATGAAATGTGTTGCAATTCTTCTATCTTGCATTAGTGTGTGAAATAATTTCATGATGGACAAGTGCATGTAGTGTCCTTGAATGAAGAACCATTCAAATTCATGAACCTAGTAGATTTGCTTAGGGGTTTTGTACTCTCGTCGATGCACTTGGATATCTGAATTGTCTCATCGATTAAGATTCCAATAGGTAAAGTAGTAGTGCATGCTCAACCATCGACATCTGTATCACACAGATTTGAGCACATAACTAAAACTTCTATAAATTTTATTGCATCGATGATGCATTGGAAATTCAAGAAGCTAAAGGTGAAATTGGATGAGAAAGTGTAAAATCATGTGCCCAGATCAGTTGCCAATGAGACTCCCACTCCCATGGATGTGGAAGAACCTCAAGACAAAGTCAAGAAGGCACCTTAGCCTGATTCACATGCATCTTCAGTAGGGTCATTTGCACTAGAGGTGATCGTTCATCTAGGAAACATAGGATTGGGTGAGTATCTTGTGAAAAATGTTACTTTCGGACCTATCCTAAAAACTGCACAAGAGATGGGCCGACCACACACCCATCAATTTTTGATTGGATCCATAGTGTCTTTGGGTGAGCCACCCAACCAAGAAAACTTCATCTACGTAGTTTTGGATCAAGCACCCACTAGAATATTCATAGATGAGGATGATGATAAACCATTTGCTATGAATTTGTGCTATCTGTCCAACCTAAAATACATCATGTGCATTTTTGAGTCGTATCATTAGCATGGGCACGATGACCTTGGTATTTTTTGAATAAGGATGGAGAACTCTGCCTGAACCTCATTATCAATTGGCTACTGATAGGTTTAGGTTAGGGTTACAAGTACAAGATCATGAAAATTTTCTTATTGCATCCTTAGATTGCATGTACTTGAGTCTAGGGGATGATGTGGATTTTAATCCATATCACCCCGATTCTTCTAGCTATTGGAGGAATCACTAGACGATATCATTTGTTACCATAAGGCCACCTAATTCATACCATGATGGGCCCTTAGAGGACAACCCCATAGACAACTTGGGTAACCAAATCCATGGTGCTACCAACAATACTGGTATGCATGGGCATAACCCCCATGTTGTAGGTGATCTCAAATTAGGAGATCTCTATAATGGTGATGGACAGGATTCCACCTCTGAAATGAGTGGACCTAGTTATGATGTAGATGATGAGTCCTCAAACGATGATCAATCTGAGGAGGAAATTAGGCCAAACTTTCTAGGTCTGGTGTTTATATGCCATATGCTACCTATGGAACAAGTGGAAGAGACAAACGAGCACTTCATAATTGATAGTGATTATAAAGATGAAATAAAGGAGGCTTACTTAAAGCCTCATCTAGTGGATCTCCCACTGTGCATAGACATAATAGAGTGGCCCATCCATGGTAGTGACCATAGCGATGTAGATGAGAGGATCGATTCCATGCTCATGTATTCGCAATATCTATGACCTAGGGAATCAAAGCATGTTATGGAGGAAGTCCTTCAAAAAAATAAGCACTCTAAGGAAGGAGTAGCACCATTTTACATGGCAATATCATATATACGATCATTCTATCAAATTTTTTTGGATAGTGATGATAGCGACCGCAGGATCAGATACATGGGACCACATCTGCCTAATACCTCCTTAGAAGAGGAGGGAAGTGACAGATTGTATTTGAATAGCGATGATGATGACTCAGTGGAGATGGCCTATCTAGGACTTAACCACTTATACAATAAACCTCCACATAGAGGTCCCCCACCTAGTACAACTATAGGTTTGCATTGAGAGATCAATCTCCATCGTAGCCTAAGGGAAAGAAGAGAGCTTGAAGAGAGGTATCAAGAACTCTTTCTCAATCCACCTACGTATATAGAGCTCCTTGAGTCGAGAGATCCCATTCTATAGCCAGTGCATCAGGATAATCTAGTTATACGAGCATCCCATAGAGAGAATCCATTTGTGCCTATACCATCTAAACCAGATCTTGGGTATGAAAGATATGCTCCAGAGATAGACTTCTATCCATGTGGTTCCATAGATCAATTCCATTCCGTCAACATGGTCTCCATATATTTTACCACTCCACTCCATAATACAACAAATCCATCCAAACCACTGCATCTGAACATGGATGCTATCGATTGGGATCACACTGACTCACTAGTCTAGCCTGAAGATTTCTTCCCAAATGAAGAAATGTTGCAACCATTTCATTTCACACCAGGCTATGCTCATGATGTTTTTCATATCGATAATTCTTCCCAAGAGGAACATGTGAACCCGGTTGATGACATCCATCTAATTCCTATGCCTCACCAGCTTGAGGAGGGATCACATATGTCAGTAGAGAAAACCTTCAATGTGGATATCAGTAAAGATCCCACCAATCCAAAGAAGGTTTGATTTGGAGAGAGACTCACTTTGGATGAGCATGATAGCATCATCCCTCTACTGATATAGAGACCTGATCTCTTTGCTTGGACTTACAAATACATGTCAGGTCTAGATCCAAAATTTGTTACTCATAACCTTTCACTAGATCTATCAAAAAAGCCAATCAAGTAAAAACTCAAGAAGATGCATCCAACAGTAGCCTTAATTGTAAAAGATGAGTTGTAAAAGCTGTTGGATGTAGAGTTCATCTCCATAGACTATCCATAGTGGGTCTCCAATATGGTACCCATAGGAAATCCAGATGGAAGGGTCCGTATTTGTACATATTTTAGAGATCTCAACAAGGCAACACCCAAAGATTCATTTATGTTGCCAAATATCGATGCTCTAGTAGACACCACTGTAGGTCACGAAATGCTCTCCCTTATGGATAGTTTTTCTGGATATAACCAGATTCATATTAAACCTAAAGATCAACATAAAACTGCATTCATAACGCCATGGGGGACATTTTATTACAAATTTATGCCATTTGGTATTAAAAATACTGGTGCCACATATCAATGGGCTATGACATATATTTTTCATGACTACATGCATAAAATATTAGAATATTATATCGATGACTTACTAGCTAAGTCGTTTCTATGAGTAGAGCATGCAGAGGTCTTAAGGAAGGTCTTCAATCACCTGATAGAGCACAATGTCAGGCTAAATCCTAAGAAGTACGTATTTGGCATAACTTCAAGTAAACTCTTGGGATTCATCATTTTTAAGTGAGGCATCGAAGTAGACCCATAAAAGGTCATGACTATTCTAGAGATGCATCCTACCACTAACATCAGAGAACTAAGAAGCCTTCAGGGCAAAGTAGCATCCATAAAGCGATTCATCGCTCAATTATTGGATAAGTATCGACCTATGAATCAACTGCTACATAAAGGGGTACCATTTTATTGGGACAAGGATTACCAAGCAGCATTTGCTGAGATTAAGCAATACCTGGAAATGCCACCAGTACTAGCTCAACCAAGGTCGGATGAACCTTTTTTGCTATATATATCGGCAACCAACTTTTCATTAGGGACCATGTTAGGCCAAAATAACATGTAAGGCAAAGAGCAAGTCGTATGTTACATCAGTCGCACCTTGGTGAGTTATGATTCAAGATATGCATATGTTGAAAAACTTTGTTTAGCAGTAGGTTTCGCTACTAGGAAATTGCAGCATTACATGCTAAGTCATACAACATATGTTTTATCGAAATATAATACTTTGTAGTACATGATGAACAATACATATCATAACACACGTAATGCAAAGTGGATCATGTTATTGATAGAATTCAATTTGCAATTCATCAGCCAAAATTCCATCAAGGGACAATTCATAGTTGATCAACTAGCTAAGGCACCATTGTCCAACAGTAGGCCTCTAACCATTGAGCTTCCAGATGATGCGGTATTTATAATATCTGCAGCTCCCAAACCCGAGGAACCAGAGAATAATGTTGATATGACATTGTTATTCAATGGTTCAAAGTGTGAGCAAGGGGGTGGTGTAGGAATAGTGTTTTTCACGCCACAAGGAGCTCCAATGCCCTTGTTGTTCAAGTTAGACTTTTCATGCACCAAAAATAATGTTGAATACGAAGCCCTACTTCTGGGCCTCCACACAGCTATTGCCATGGGTATTAAAAGACTGAAAATTTTTAGCAATTATTTTCTCATAGTTAACTAGGTTAAGGGGCTCTTTCAATATCGATGTCTCATGCTGAAAGCATACAAATATTTTGTTGCCACTTATCTGGCTAAACTTGAATGGTATGACATCGAGGCAATCCCTCATTCATCAAATAGGTTCACAAACACCATGGCATATTTGGGGTCCTTGATCCCTCAAAATTTGTCTACTGAGTTTAGTACCATCCATGTTAGAATGCTCTCGCACCCAAAAGTAGAGTGTGCAACCTTTAATAACAAAGATTCATTCAACATGATTGTTGTGGAACCAGAAATTGATTGGCTATGTAGAGTATAAGACTTTCTTAAGCAGACACCCTAGGAGTCATTGACTTCTTAGAGTCCTACGGGGAGTGGTACTACCATTCACCACAAGTTTGTTTCCCAATATGCATTTGCAAAGATAAATAGGTAGGGGGAACAGGTCATCTTAGCAGTCGAATATGAGCCTTGTCAAGTTGGATGTTGTAAATCCAAGACTTCCTAAAACTTGGTATGATTATAGAAGGATTATCGCATGTTGCAAGACACACATTTAAATATAAAGAGACTACGTATGCCTTGGTAGGAGACATTTTGTACTAGTGTAGTTATGAAGGAGTTCTACTTTGATGTCTTGAGCCCCAAGAGTCATCTTGGGAAATTTTAGAAGCTCACGACGGTACGTGTGATGGCCATTTCAATGGTATGGCTATCGTCAAATGCATCCTTCGCATGGGTTATTATTGGCCCACTATGGAGAAGGATTGCAATGTGTATGTCAAGAAATACCTTAAATTTTAGCATCATGCTAATCTTACACACTTGCCATCATAGGCCTTATAGCCCATTTAGGCAGCTAGGTCATTTGCTCAATGGGGACTAGATCTGATTGGCAAGATTTCCCCTCCATATTCAGGCTAACATACATTCATTATCATAGCTACTAAGTATTTTACAAAGTGGGTGGAAGCCATTCCCCTTACAACAACCACTGGAGCTTGCATCACAAAATTTATTCTCGAGAATATCATATGTCATTTTGGGATACCATCCAAGATAATTTCGGATAATGGAACTTCTTTTAAGAAAAAATCTATGCGGGCTTTAACATCTAAATACCACATTCAACATAGTTTTGCAACTCCATATTATCCACAAGCAAACGGGAAAGTTGAGGCCTAAAACAAGACTGTGGTAGCCATATTGAAAAATATAGTGCAATAACACCACAAGGATTGGCATATATAGCTACCCCTTACACTATGGGCTTACAGGACTAGCATTCGAATTCCCATTGGGGCAACACCATTTTCACTTATATATGGAACTGAGGCCATTATGCCCTTAGAGTTGGAAATTCCAATGCTATGCATCGCATTGAAAAGTTCATCGATGATGACACCGCGTGACAAGCTCACCTCGATCAATTGATGTTGCTTGATGAACATCGCATGAATGCCCTCGAGCATCTCCATGTTTATTAGGAGTGATTAAAACGAGATTACAATATCAAAGTCCACCAGAGAGACTTTGAAGTTGGAGATATTGTGTTAAAAGAGAACCAATAGAACTCGAATTTTTTGCCTCACATGTGAGACAAATTTGTGGCTAACTGGCTAGGGTCTTACATCATATCTAAAAATATTGGTCTAGGTACCTATTACCTAACATCGCTAGAGGGTGTGGATGAGCTTGAGCCTCTCAATATCATCCATATTAAGGTGTTCTATGCTTGAGAGTGTAGTAAAGGCACCAAACGCATCTGTAAGCCCTTTGGTCAAACCAAAATCCCTGAGGGTTTTGTCTAAAATGATCGATCACCCCAAAAGGCCCCAAGCTATCTGATTAAGAAGCTTGGTCAAGTAAAGGCACCAAAGGCATCTACAAGCCCTTTGGTCAACCCAAATCCCATAGAGGTTTTGTCTAAACTGCTCGATCATCTCAAAATGCCCCAAGCTATCTGATTAAGAAGCTTGGTCAAGAAAAGGCACCAAGGATTACCAAAAATCACTTGGTCAACACAAAGGCTCTGAGAGTTCCTATAACTTCTCGATCATCCCAAAAGTATCCATGCCATCTTGTTGAGAGTTTGGTCAACTAAAAGGTTCCAAAGGCAGTTGTAAAACCTTTGGTCAAGTCAAAAGGCTCCAAGGATTTTTAAAAATCACTTGGGCAACCCTAAAATTCTCCAAGGACATGTACTCATCGTTTGGTCAAATATGAAATCTCAAAAACCTATAAAAATCAAGAAAAATATATAAAAGTCCAAAAAAATTGATAAATCCTGAAATCAAAAAATATTTGCATTTGCATTTTCGTCTACATATTCACATGCATTCACATCATCATTTTGCATTTAGGCATTTGTCATCCATTGCATTCCACAATAGAGTGTAGTGCATTTATCAAATTTTTACAAATAGTCACACATTTGTATGACAATCATACACCCTTGCGTTTATCATAATTCATTTCATTCGTACACGATACCTGTTGTGGAGACCTATGTGTATTAATTTTTCCTATCACTCAGCCATACCTAGTAGGTTATTCAGATATTGTAGAAAGCTTGCTTTGCTATTATAGTCAAGGTCATTAGTTGGGATAGTGCCTTGACATATCAGAATCCCATCACGAAGCAAAAAAACATAAAATCCTGCTAATATGAGAGAGGATGAAAGCCATGAAAGTAGTCTTATGTCTCTAGAGAGATGGGTCTCACGACCTGCTTATCTTGCAAATAGTCGGTTTACAAAGGTGTACTTTGGCAAAATGACAAGAATTTCCCCTATAAATCCCAAAGTCACAAAATTTAAATCCCAAGTTACAAAGTGCAAAAAAATATATATATACAAATTTCAAGTTCAAAATGTAAAGTGACATAGTGAATCAAAAGCACTATAAAAATACCTTGTTCAAAGAAAGTCGTAACATGTGGACTAATAATGATTTTTATCACTACATCTGAGTAAGTAAGAAGGGTGATAGCTTGAATCCCTAGACTGTACACCTTTTGAAAGCCATAGAGTGATCCCTGATCGTAGCAGTGGGTTGGAAGAGTCCCACCTACAATCAGAGGGGTAGCTCCATTGGGTGATCCCCAAACATAGTAATGGGTTGAAAGAGTCTCGCATACATTTGGAGGGGTAGCCCTGATCAATTTGCAAGATGAGCTAGCTATAGGTACTTAGGATTCTCTAGCTATATAAGTCTAATCAAATCTAAAACAAGGATGATACAATCATATGATGAACCCTATCTCACATATGGGTCTAAAGAGTCCTGACTGACATACGGGGTATGCTTACAATCTATCTAAAAATACTCACATGCACACATAGGGATTATGAAGAGTTGGGTCTATCACGGCAAAAGCCTTATCGAATATAAGCCTGGTATAGTTAGTATGTGATTTTTGTAGAGGTCTACTAGGGTGTTTGAGTCTCCAAGAAAAACCCCAAAAGTGCTCCAATAGCAACAAAATACCAAATCTCATCAGAATGAAGAAATACGAGTCATTCATTAATCAAAATGCACTTTACAATGTACAATCAAATATATAAGATAGAAACTGCATGAAGATCAAAAATGATGTTTAGACGACCACTGATTATATAGTATGAAATGATATAATCATTCATTAAGCATTTTACCAATCCATTTCAATGCATTTCATATATGGGTGATTAATTGATTAAGTTCTTGTAATGAGAATTATCAATTATTTTACATGATTGTTATACATTCTATGGTGTCATATTTTAAAAATTGATATACACAGTTTACATTCATTCCTTATGTTCTAAGTGATTAAAGCGTACAGGTTCATTTCCATTAGATTATGATTCTATATATAATGCATTACCATACATTGCATAGCATATCATAAACTGCATAAAATATACGCATGCCCACAAAGCAAAAATAAATATGCATTAAAAAATAAACATCTCATCCATCTACATACATCATATGTCATACGTCTAATCATCTAGATCACTGCATATCATCATCACAAAAAAGAATAGTTATCTATTGCATGACATCCATACATTGCATCATATAAACATAGCATTTAAATACACATTGCATCCATGTGCATCAAATAAACATAGAATAAAAAATTAATAAACACACACTTACACATAATGAGCCATGAAATATTATATCATATATATATGTGTCCAAATGAGTACATAGGGATTAAAAAATGCCTACAGGATACAACTATGTAGGTCCTCGACCTTACACACAAAATGTAGTAGGTAGATGCTAATAAATAGATCTAGGTTGCTCTCCCTGTATTGGAGCTCTCACTGCCTCCCTCTGCACTATGCTCTAGAGCCTGCTCTCCTGGATGACCTGGCACCTATGGTGGATCCTATTGTGGATCCTGCCTACCTCCAAACCCTAACACACCCAGCACATGGAAAACTGGTAGTTGCAGTAGGCTAGTCCTTTTGTTGGAGGTCATTGATGTCTACCTTGGATCTCTATCCCTACCCTACAACCTTGTTGTGTGCATGCTAGAGGACCTATTCATCCTCTCAGTACTATGAGTCCTATGACTCGAGCTAGCTATGGACTACCCTAAATTCCTGGATCTAGTATGCTGTGACTCTATGACAAAAGGATCCTCAGGAACTGTTAGCCCTTGCATCTCTATATATTTGACTAGTTGATCAATGTGGGAAAGTTGAGCTACGTGCATCTCATTGGTCCTCATGACCATACTACATAGTCACATCACCTCAGTAGTCAGATCCTATGGTGCTAGTGTACTTGCCATTGGTATTGCAAGCGGCCCCATAATAGCCTAAGGAGGCCCCATAGTAGCTCCCCTTACTACTCGAGCGAGATCCTGCTCTACCTCTGCTACAGTTTGTTTTGCCTGTGCCAACTCTAGGATAGTCTGTAGTCTCTACACATGGGCCTCTTCATCAACAACTTGAGTTATGAGATCCTGTATCTGGCCCTATACCTTAGTTAGGCATCACTCCCTATCATCCATCTTCACCTCTAGAGTGGCGATGGTAGTATCTCACTCTCATTGCTGCATATGAAATCACCCAATATGTCTACAAGTCAGTAACCTATTCTAGAAGTTGTCCCTCTATGCTATCAGGAGGGACCTCACCCTCCTCTAGAGCATCTTCCTTAGGTTCAATCACTGGTAGGTCCTTAGTAGTGGCCTCTGTGCCCCAACCACCCTTAGTGTAGACACAAAAACAACACCAATCTGATTATGTGACTACAAGCAGTAACCAAATTGGCATACATACCCCCTAGGGTAGCCTCCAAAGGTTAAACAGTGGTCCTAACCACTCCCAAATTATTTTTTGAAGGTCAAAGGTCAATTTTGCACCTTTTAAGCACATTTATCCCTATTCGTCCCACCCTTGGATGATTAGAATCCTATTCACCCCACCCTAGGATGATTAGCAACAATCGCTCTAGGGTGGGATGATTAGCAGGTTTGACTGGCAAAAATTCAAACCTTGACAAATGGTAGCCCAAATCTACCACCTAACTTCACCTTCAAGGCATGCAATTGCGAGGGAATGTTTCAAATCAGAGAGAGAGCCTACCCTGATCATGGAGGCCTCAATCAATGAGCCCCTAATCAGGGAAGAATCTTCTCTCCCCCAAAAAGGGCATAATGAGCCAAGTGGTGCCCTCACATGCACATTCAAAGGAGACACCTAGGTCTATAAAAATGTGAGCCTCCTCACCCAAAAAGGAGAATATAATTGGAGCATTTGGAGCAACGAAGTGCTACCAAACTATACCCTCATTCCTCTTTGTGCTTCCTACATCCCTAATTTCTCTTTTGGAAGAGAGGTTATTGGGTGAACACTAGGAATGCAATCCAGACCCAAAAACCAAGAAATTAGCCATAATCCCACCCCAAACTCATCTACACAACCCCCTAGGAGGTTCTAGGCCCATCCCACTTGGATTGGTGTCAAAAATAGGCCCTAAATAGTGGGTGTACCACCCCCAAGTGCCCCCTCCGAACTGTTGTAGTCCTGATTGCCCCACCCCAGAGTGATTAGAAATTTGTGCATGATTTCTTTACTATTATTTTTGCATTATATTTTATTTAATGCACTTATGCTGTTGTCCATGTTTCATTGCTTTCTGACATGATTTGACCTAGTTTCTGTCATTTTTATGTGTCTACTAACCTGTAGGGAGCACCTTCGGATATAGGATGACTTGGGTATAATATGACAAATATGACCTTCTGGGTCATCTCAAAATGTTGTTTTTAGTCTAACCCCAAGTTTGCATGAGTTTTGGAGGCCTCTAAGCAAGACATTTGCAAGGTCACTTTTTGTAAGTTTTGTGACAGTCCCCAGCGTCCCACCCTAGAGCGATTAGAAATATGTGCATGATTTCCTTACTATTATTTTTAAATATTTCCCAGATGATATCCTAATGCCTCTATTAAAATTTCATTACATTCTAACATGATTTGACTGTAGTTTTATTATTTTGTGTTAACTAGCCTACAAGGCGCCCCTATCACATATAGGAAAATTTGGGTGGGATAGGCAGATTCTGAGCATCTGGGTAGTCTTAAAATCACATATAATTCCTAAAACATGATTTTTAGGTGATTTGGATGAGTTTAGGTGGTACATTGGAGCGCTCACCTTGGAGAGGCCCTCGACGGGCAAACATGCATAACGAGGTTGTTTGATGCTGCTTCGATGCAAAATTGGGTGATACCAATTCTATAAGTTGTCCTTTACATTCATATGTCATTATGTAATCAATTTATCAAACTTATCACTGATATCCCACAAGCGCCCATTGGAGGCCTTGGGGGATTGCATGTCTTTCGGGATACGCATATGCTATTAACGATTTGTTGTCTTTCTATGTGCAAGATCTCACCACCAAGGAATACTAGAGGGGCAACAAGGAATGATGAACACACAGACATAATTGGTGGTAAATTTTGGCCCGCCCACTTTGAATGTGGGTATACGAAAGACCCTGGAAGCATACCGTCCAATCTGGTTCTTTCGGGCATCCATTGATGTAACAAATTATATCAAACATTCTGAGCCCTAGAGGGGGGATGTATTGTAATTAGATTAAAAGCAATATCAATAAAAGAGGCCCCACTTTTGTTTTGCTCACATCTTGTTTATGTGTCATTCCCTTCATGCATTGCTTGTCGCATTCGTAGGACTTAGCATTTGCATCTACTTTTGTTTGCATCATATTGGTATGCCATCCTTCTACATTGATTTTAGTGGTGATCATAGTGGGACCCTATCCCCTACTATTAAGATCAAGTTTCTGATCCAAATTTTATGGTTTTTCTTTGCAGGTGTTATGCATTCGGGCACTAGACTACTACTCATGCCACCCTGGGATGAATACGTATTCATCCCACCCTATGATGAATGCAGACCTGCTATTCATCCCACCCCAAGATGATTAGAGCTCTATGCATTTCCTGAAAAGAAACTCAGAGGTAGCTGGTTTAGACAGAAAGGAGGTAGGTCTTCTAAACATCCTCTATGTTTTTCTACTTTTTGTTCCTGCATTTTTTTGTTTTTTTTGCTTATTTTTAGACACTTGCATAGAAAGGTTAAGTATTTTGTTTTCCTTTCTTGCAATAAAAAAAATAAAAAAATAAAATAAAAACATAGAGTAAATTAAATGGAAAGAACTTGATTGGGAATGCATTTTTCTCTGGTTTGCATGCATGATACTTGCACAAATGGCAAGTCCCCATTATAGGTTTCAGTTCTAGTTAGTTTTTGTGATTTCCTTTTTGCTACTAATTGTCCCTAAAAGATAAAACATACTTTAAAGCATTGCATTAGTGAAAATCATATTTTGTTGTGTATCGCTCCAAATTTTTTGCATCCTTACCTTCAGGCTATAGGATCCGTGCCCGGAAGGAGGATGGGAAAAGGATGTCGCGGTACCTCGGACTGAGAGGACTTTGTGAAGGTCCCGCCTCTCAAGGGAGGTGTATTTTGATGATTTTTCGATGGATGGTGGGTTCACCAGGAAACATTTAATGGCAGTTTCCACGCCTAGGTTTGGAATGTGTTTTTATGTGTTCGTTTTTAGCCTTAAACATTCAAAAATCTAGGTTTGGCCAAATGAGTCTAAATTAATCTATATGAAAATGCAGATTTAATGAATACAGAGAACAAATTTAAGACAAAAAAATAGAGAAATTAAGGAAGAATAAGAAGAATACCTGATCCGGATGTCTGATGGAGATTCTGATGTTTGAAGTAGTCAGGATCGTCTGGAATTCGACAGAATCGTCTGAGATCAGACAAGATCGTCTGAGATCTGACGAATTCATCTGACGAATTCGTTAGAGACCTGCAAACAGAAGAACAGATGCAAAATACAGAGAATACTACTGTGCTAGTAGAGGGAAACAATACAAAATGATAGTGTGAACACTAGAAAATAATTATGAACAGAAATTCAAACAAATTACGATGTTCTAATGATAAATTATGATCTTATCATGCAAGTTAAGCTATATGGGTGAACTCCAAATGCAAAATAGTAAGCAATAAGGATAAACTAACTAAAATGCAAAATAAAACAGCGAAAGGAATAAGAGAAAGCGCAAACTCTGGGCACTGATTGCCCCTAATGCAGATTGCAGTCGAAATCGTCTGGAAGTGATGAAATCATCTCGAATTATGACAGGATCATCCAAGATTTGAACGAGATCATCTGCGATGATCTGAGCTTGCTCCGGCTGAAGATCAATGAGATCCCTGCAAGAAAACTTCAAAATAACAAAGGCAAAATAATGTTCTAAGTATTCTAATGCACGCAAAATCAAGTTACAGGGAAATTCAGCCAGGGGTTGGGAAGGGAAGGTCCTAAGGATTAAATAGGCTTAGGGGAGTAGTTAGGAGGTTGGAGATCATCCCTATTTGGGAGATCTCCAATGGGGGAGGGTCCCTAATGATGCAGACATGCTTCTGCCCGGATTAGAGGCCCGTTGGAACATAAGCTAATTGTGCAAAATCAGTTTTGCGACAAGATCGTCTAGACATCCTAGCCCAGATGAAATCGTCAGATCTAGGGCGATATCGTCTGATCGGCGACGATATCATCAAACGGTCAAAACAACCTCTAAAAATGGCACGAAAAAGGGGGAAACGGATTACCCGATGGTTAACGGGCGGTTTGGGAGGTTAAATTTGAATTTAAATTATTTACTAAGGTGAATGTAATTATTACAATTTTACTACGCCAATTTTAGGGTGCTACATTTTGCCCCCTCTTTAGCGAATTTTTCGAAGAAAATGCGTTAAAGATGAGTTCTTCTTGATCTACGAGAAAGCAAAAATTATTCCCATTTTTAGGCGACGATTCTTGGTCGAATCGTACGATAGCTTACTATGGTGCCCCCTCCGTGTTTTTACCCAAATCGAACGTTTGAGGTAAAAACACGGAAAAGCAAAAAATTATTTTTGAATAAAATTAAGAAAAATAGGGTAAAACCCTAATTCATTTTTATTGTTCATTTTCTGGTTTTTAGAGCTCTGAAGCAAAAATGGTGGAGACGACGCACAGATCGACAGAGGTCCAGACGCGGTCTACGGGTAAGAGTCTAGACTTAACTAGAATGCTTTAATTTGATTTTACATGCTTTTTAGGTAGATTTTAGATGAATTTTGAGCATCACGGCCGTTTTTGGGCCGTCGACGTCGTCGGGACGAAATGTCCCGATTTCGATGAAATCGTCTCAATTTCGTCAATTTCGCCCAAGGGTAAAATCGACAAAAGGGGGACGATTTCATCAAATTAGGGACGATTTCGAACTGCGAAATCGGAGACGATTACTGCTCAAATTTGGGACGATATCGTCCAATAGTGGGCGATATCATCAATTGCATAAAATTGAACTTTAACTTGCATTATTAATTACTTGAATTGTTTATTAATGATTGTTTGTTGTTTTGTTGTTTATGTTTGTAGAGAGGTTTGCTAAAGAGCAGGGAATGGAAGTATGGAGGTTTGAGAGATGACTTGGCCGCTCTCACATAGGCAGAGCGAGATCATCTAGCACAGGCTGGCTTACAGCATGTGGCAGAGATGCCACAAGTGTCTACCGATATGGGGCTACTGACGGCCCTAGTAGAGAGATGGTATTCGGGTTCCTCATGTTTTTGGCTACCGATAGGGGAGATGACTCCCACTCTAGAGGATGTATGGAGGATTCTAAGAATCCCCATACAAGGACGATTGATCACTCCTACGGCCAATCAGGGCCACGCTATGGGACGACTGTGTGGTGACCCAAGCTTCACCCTGGAGAAGGGCAAAGTTAATATCGAGGCACTGCACCAGATGCCTGGGGCATCTAGACTCACACGGGTGCTAGCTGGAGTGGTTGGTGGACTTTTGTTGTGCCACCAAAGCGGGTGCAGGGTGCCGTGGATGCTGGCAGATGTGATCTACGACATGCGAGACCATGGCTACAGGTTCTCTTGGGGCAGTTTTGTACTATGCTGGTTGTACAGGATCTTGTATGGGGTCGTGTACAAGGGCGGCCGATGTCTGGTGATGACATCGCTCCTACAAGTTTGGTGCTGGGAGCACATTGCGGTGCAGAGGCCGGTAGGGCTTCCTCTGATAGGGGTTGACGGGGAGAGGCCCCGAGTCTTCTACTGGTGGCTTCGGAGAGGGTCATAGCGACGGATCGACCTTCCTATGTCCCGGAGGCTATTGGATGACTTAGTCCCGGATCAGATCACCTGGAGGCCATGGAGGGAGCATCCAGGGTGGGCCGAGGATGGATAGGAGCTGGCTCATGTCAGGCGAGTTTGTTGGCTACGGATGGAGAGGGGAGAGGTGGAGCTCCACCGCTATGACCAAGTTTTGTGGCAGTTCGGTCTGCAGTAGGGGATCCCATCTCTGAGGGATTATGAGTTTTCCCGGACTGTCTAGGATAACACCATAGTTAGCGGGGCTCCAGACATGCAACGGTTCTAGAGCCAGGACATGGATGATGCCCCCATCCAGCCAGTGGATGGGGATGACGTTGATGTTGTCGATGGCTACGATGCCTAGTACGTAGGCATCCGCCCTCCTCAAATGACGAGGGCATAGGGTCCGATACATGTGGTTGTGCATCGGATAGGGAGGCGGCACCAGGCAATGATGGAGGCGGCCCAGGGTCATGATGGGAGAGAGGCGAGGAGGCCACAGGCACAGGAGAGGCCATGACAGAGGGAGAGGAGGGAGGCGAGACCCCCATCTCCATAGAGGGAGAGGCCACCATCGCCCGATAAGGGCAAGGGTGTTGACATAGGAGAGAGTAGCGAGATGGCTACTCTTCGGGCAGAGAGAGATCATCTCCAGGCATAGGTGCAGACTCTACAGGATGAGGCTGCACGCCACCGAGCTGAGGTGGCACAGCTGTGAGACGAGATTGCACGCCTCAGGGCATGGGGCAGAGGGGCAAGCTCTGGGGAGCTGACATGGGCTATTGCCCAACTTACATTCTACCAGACTTTGTACTATCAGCTGGTGCCAGAGGCGGATAGACTACCCCTGCCAGCCAACATCGCAGATCCGATCAGGATCGGGTCATCGAGGACCTCGTCCCGATCGAGGACTAGGACTACTCAGACTACGATGGGGCCACCTCGTCCACCTCAAGGTGGGGGAGGAGATGAGGAGGAGAGCTCGAGGGGCTCTCGAGGCTAGAGGGCTGCACAACTTTGTACAGATTGACATTGTATTATTATTATTTTGTTGATAGAGGATTGAGTATGCCGAGGTACAGATTGTGGCATACCAATCTAGTTTTGATGATGTATATATACTGTTGATATATATATGATATGTTTTTGATCATATGACTTGTGTTATGTGTATGTGTATGATGCTTTTATGTTTGATTGATTGATTTGATAATTGGATTCATGAAATTATGTCGTTTTGAAAATTTATACTTTTGATGTCATGCGGTAATATTTTAAATGAAATAATCTGATGTAACAAATTGATTGTTTGTAATGTGATGTAATAAAAATAAAAAGAGACTTCTAACAATAATTTCAAAGGACATTGTCACTATTATAGACCATTTCATGGAGTCGCTGCTCACTCGGTCGTCAAGCTAATCCCAGTTATAGAAATATTGTTAAAAGTAAAAGAGTGCTTAAGAGACTGTCTTAAGACTTTAGTGCAATGGTGAAAATGATGATGATGATGGTTTGTTTTTCAGATTTTCATGAAAATAGTATGCATGAAATAATGTTAAAATGATTTTTGCTAGGCATAAATTCCTAAGTGTGATAAATTTTTGGATAATTCCTTAGGAATTATACCATCATTGCAAAATTGAAGGTTGACATAATGACATGAAATAATGAAAATGTGTTTGCTTTTTAAAAGCATAATTTGTGTAACATAATGAATTAAGTCATATGGTTTTCATGATTTTTAATAAATGGGGAATAAAAATTGTTACAATGATTTGCGCTAGGCATAGAATATGTAGGTATAGACTTATACCATCATCGCGAAAATAAAAAAGAGATAGTTTTATTGCATGGTTGATTTTTTAATAAACAAAAAATATGAAGATGAGGACTTGCGCTAGGCATAAAATTCCAATTTTGGTTTTGGAACTATACCATCGTCGTGAAAGTCAACCAGATATATATGTTTTGATTGTATATTTTGAAAGGAATTTTTGATTTTTCTATTATATAGTTGTCTTTGTGGTAAGCAACTGTACTTGATTTATTCCAAACAAGTTGCAAAAATAATATTTCAAAGTATTTTGAAGACAAAAGTTAGATTTATAAGGAATCCCATGTGCATATGTGAATTCATTTCCAATCTTGATTTATCATAATGATACACAAAATCTCTCAAATACAAATGTGTGTGCAATTGCTTTGTGCATTTACCAGTTTTGAGCAAGATAATATGATACAAGTGATTTGAAGAAACCAAATAAGTGTTCATTAACCATGATGTAGATGCATATAACCATACTAGACTACTATGTAGGTCGGATTATCAAGAGCTAGCTAATCCATAAGCTAGACATAGGTCTATACAAAAGAAGGTCGCTAATGTGACAGACATATCACCACGCTAGGAGTTACCCAAGGCCAAGCGGGTTGGGCACAAACCACTTGTTATGGGGCTTACCTCACAGTTTTCGAATAATTGAGAATTCCAGGGATTCAAGCTCATCAACCCTTCTTTTCTTTTCAAAGGGTAGGGAAAGGGATTTTATTGCTTTCTTGCTTTTGCTTTCTTTTTTCTTTTGAACTTTGCTTCTTTTTCTTTTTGTATTTTTTTTGCTTGATTTTTGAGATAGTGCTTGAAATATTGCTGTAATGATATAAAAGAACATTTTTCTTTTCTCTTTTTCTTGAACTTTTCTTTTCTTTTTCTTTGCTAGGGATACTTGCTCGGATTAGCTGTAGAGCAAGGGATTTTTATTCTGGGTAGGGGTGAGCTTGTCCTTTTGCCAATTCTCAAAGATTCTAGACCATGTGCATGATAGGATAGCAGGGGAAACTTTTTGCTCAAGAAATCACTTCTACTATGTAGCAAAACATGGAAATTACAAATATAATCATTTTATTGTGAAAAGATGTGCTTGGTTTAAGTAAATAACAAGATCAATTCTCTATGCTCAAACTTTATTTAATTGAATTTTGTGAACTTTGATATAAGAGAGATTAGTAATCATGCCAGATAAAATCAAGATATTTATTTTTGTGAGTGTGCAAGTGAGGGATTCCAAATAAATGCTAATTTATCCAAAATAATTTGAAACATATAACTGCAATAATTGTAAGAAAATATATATAAACACTTTTGAGAAGTTTTGAGAATGTTGACTCTCTCTTTCTTCTTTATTTTGTTTTGGTTTCGAAAGAGTCAAGCATATTGCTGTTTTTATATTTTTATCATTTTTTTGTTTTGTTTTGATTTTTGTTTTTGAACAAAAAAATTTAACAAGTGCCATAAATAAATGCAACAAATAGTTTTGAAGATTTTGATGATTATGAATGTTTTTGATGTTTTTGAATTTATAAATTTGAAAGAAATACAAGATAATGATTTTGAAATATTTTAAACAAATATATACAAGGATGAAATGACCAAATTTATGCATAGTAACGTTTAAGATGCAAAATATTCATGGGTTCTTTAAGTTCTTTACCATCTAAGGTAGATAATTTGTATGCTCCTGATTCAAATTTAGCAGTAATAATGTATGGTCCAAGCCAGTTGGGCTCAAATTTACCTTTAAGGTCCTTAGTTGCATTTGTATTTTTTTTATTTTCTTTTAAAACAAGGTCATCGATCTCAAAGGATCGATGACGAAATTTCTTAGCATATGATCTTTTAAGCTTGTTTTGGTAAGCACGGAGATGCTCCAAAGCATTGATGCATTTTTCATCTAGGAGTTCCAGCTGACTGAGTCTGCCAGCTCGATATTCATCTCCTACTTCGGTATCTTGAAGTAGCAGAGCCAAAGAAGGAACTTCCAATTCAAATGGAAAAACTGCTTTAGCACCGTAAACCAAAACAAATGGTGAAGTTCCCGTGGGGGTTCGAACACTAGTTCGATAGGCCCACAAGGCTGGATATAATTGAATGTGCCAGTCACGGCCAGTTTTATTGACCAATATTTTGAGAATTTTGATTAAGGTTTTGTTAGATGCTTTTGCTTGACCATTACCCTGAGGATAATAGGGAGTGGACCAGCGATGTTGAATCTTATATTTTTGGCATAATTTTTTAACATCTTTATTTTTGAAACAAGTTCCATTGTCTGAGATGAGATTTGTAGGAATTTCGAACCTACAAATGATTTGATTAAAAATAAATTTAGAGACTTGTGTGCCAGTGCAGGAAGCTAAAGGCATAGCTTCGACCCACTTCGTGAAATACTCAGTGGCGGTTATGATGAACTTGTGTCCATCAGATGACACAGGATTGATTTTGCCAATAATGTCCAAGCCCCATTTAGAAAAGGGCCAAGGAGATGAAATAGCCTGCAGCTCTTGTGCAGGCGCATGGACAAGGTCAGCATGTTTTTGGCACTTGTCGCAATGGCGCACATACTCATGTGCATCCGTTTCCATGGTAGGCCAAAAGTATCCTATCCGAAGGAGATTTTTAGCAATGATGCTACCACTAAAGTGTCCTCCACAAGATCCATCGTGGGCTTCACTCAAGGCTGATTTAGACTCTTCTAAGTTTAAACATCTTAATAGGATACCTTCAAAATATCTCCTATATAAAGTATTGCCAATTATTACAAATCGACTTGCTCGTCGACGTAATAACCGACGCTGGTTTCTATTAGAATTGGCAGGGAAAGTCCCATTTTGGAGAAAATCAAATATGTCCGTATACCAAGGTTCAGGAGTAGTTTCATTGATTAGAAACACATCCAAAGGCTCTAAGCATGACTTATTTGAAGCGGGTTCCTGGAGTCGATGAATAATGATAGTGGCATATTCGTCATCTAACTCCAAGGAGAGGAGAGATGCAGCTGCGGCCATAGCATCAGCTGCACGGTTGCTAGTTCGAGGAATAGCTTCCAAGGTAACTTGATCAAATAAAGACATTAATTGTAAAACATAGGCCTTATATGGGCACAGTTTATCATCTCTGGTTTGATAAACTTCATTAATTTGGTTTATAACTAGTTGAGAATCACCAAAAACTAAAAGATGTTTAATTTTTAGGGCCAAGGCAGCTCGTAATCCAAGGATTAGAGCTTCATACTCAGCAGTATTGTTGGTGCAAGCAAATGTCAATTTGAAGGACAGAGGAATAAGATGTTTTTGCGGGGATATTAAAATAATACCCGCACTAGCCCCACTCATGCATCGGGCTCCGTCAAAGTATAAGGACCATTGTTCAATATGGTATGCCTCTAATTGAAGGCATTCATCAAGAAACTCGATGATGAGGGGATGGGTAGACTCTAAGGGTGCAACAACTAATTGATCTGCTATGATTTGACCCTTAATAGACTTCTGTCCTATGAATGTGAGATCAAACTCGCTTAGAGCAAGAACCCACTTGGCTATGCGACCCGATAAATAAGGTCGACTCATGAGATACCTTAAGGGATCGTATTTGGCAATGACATAAGTTTTTTGACTAAGCATATAATGTCGTAATTTTTGCGTAGCAAACACGACTGCTAGACATAGTTTTTCTAATGTTGTATAGTGGGTTTCATAACTGATGAAGGTTTGGCTAATATAATAATTAGCACGTTCTCTCTTTTCATCATCAAGTTGAGCTAACATAGCTCCTAAGGCAGAATCTGAAGCAGAAATATATAGGAGGAATGGGCGATCAGGTTTAGGTGGTGAAAGCACAGGTGGATTAAGGAGGTATTGTTTGAGAAGTTCAAAAGCTTCTCTACATTCTGTGTCCCAATTAAAAGGGACATCCTTCTTAAGGAGTTTAAGAAAGGGACTAGTTTTGTCCGCCAGCTTATCGATGAAGCGACGGATAGCTTGAAGTTTACCTTGTAAACTTCGTAACTCAGATATATTAGTAGGTGCGGGCATATCAGTGATAGCCACAATCTTGAGAGGGTCGATTTCAATACCACGTAAAGAAACTAAAACCCCTAATAGTTTGCCGGACTTAACTCCGAATATACATTTTCCTGGATTTAATCGAATGAGATATTCTCGTAATCGATTAAAAACTTTTCTCAAATCATCTAAATGATTATCTTCAATAATAGAGCAAGCTATAATATCATCTACATAATCATGTAGGATATCATGCATCATATCATGAAAAATATAGGTCATAGCTCGTTGATAAGTTGCACTTGCGTTCTTTAAGCCAAATGGCATCACTTTCCAGCAAAAGGTACCCCAAGGGGTAATAAAGGCTGTTTTAGCCTGATCTTCAGGAGCTATCATGATCTGATTATAACCAGAGAATCCATCCATTAAGGACATCATCCCACTTTCGATAGTAAAGTCAATGATTTGATCCATGTTTGGAAGAGGAAAGTCATCTTTAGGGCATGCGGCGTTAATATCTCTAAAATCTGTGCAAACCCTAACTTTGGTAGCTTCTTTCTTGGTGACTGGAACTACATTTGAGATCCATTCAGCATAATCAATAGCTTGTATAAAGATAACATTCGGGAGTTTTTCTAACTCCCCTTTGACTAGCAGAGCCACTTTGGGATGCATTTTTCTAAGTTTTTGTTTAACGAGGTTTAGCATCCGGATGGACCACTAGATGATGCATGACTACGGAAGGGTCTAGACCTGGCATATCTTCATATGTCCAAGCGAAGACATCTTCATACTCTTTAAGGAATGCAATGTATTGTTCTTGTTTTTCTTGACTTAATTCTGATCCAATATTGATTATGTGAGGATTGTCCTCAGTTCCAATATTAATTTTAATGACGTTTTCTACCTCCATGTGTAGATCTCTTTCAAAATTAGGTGGGGTGGGTGAAACGCCCAATTCTTGTAATTCTTGTAAGGTTAATTTAGATAATTCATCTTGAGGATTAGTGGCCTCAAGTTGGGCTATAGTTGGTATAGAACCATCAAAATAAAATCCATTGTGTAACATCTCTTCAATAGAGACATCATGGAAGATATCTCCTTCCAACTCTTCATCGGGGTCAACAATCATTTCAGGGTAAGCTATGGATAGCATGTTGCATGAAAATGACTAATTTTTAAGAGGCAAATCAACATGCCTATCCAAATAATCTTGATAACATATGAGATGATCATCATCCTCAAAAGGAAAGGGTTGACCCTTACTAGGAAATAGGCCCACACCACAGCGAGTAGGCCACGATTCTACCTCGAAAGGTTCTTTCATGCCATTTTGGAAAGGTCCCAAGCCTTTCCCTTTATATCCCATTTTAAGCATCATGGGTTTAGCTTTAATATAATCATTGGTAAAATAACACCGAGCGTATCCCTCATGATGAGTTTTGATATTCCGAGGGATTCTTCCCCAGTCATATCCTTTATAAATGAAGGCACAACTCCCGACTTGGTAAGTACTTCCCATAGGTTGTGGGAGGCCCAAAGTACGAGGAGATGGCGGTAAGTTATTTAAAAGAATTGAATCTTGCATGAAAGCATTTGTTTTTTTTGATATTAAGGTTGTGGATAAATCTGGTAAAAGTTCATCAGAAAGGGCATAAGATGTAGAAGGCTTATTACCTATATCTTGAGATGTGGAAGGTATGATAGATGTTTCTATAGGTTTTGAATTTATAGGGATAGAACTTGAAGGATTGGTTGTAGATTTAAGATCTTTTTGAGGTTCTAGAGTGATTTGTTTAGAGGATTGTTGATCTATATAGGAGGATGAAATTAATGGAGGGGAAATAGGTGAAGTTATGGGTGTGTGTTTCATAGTTTTAGATGAAAAATAAGAACTAGGATGTGTGGATGACAGAGCAGGGCAAAATTGCACTCCAACGGGTTCTGCCAAAGCACACATATCAAAAGGTCTAGGGTCACCATGGATAGTGACCAACTAATTTTTAAACTCAAATTTAACACATTGGTGTAAAGTTGATGGGACCGCTCGCATGGCATTGATCCAAGGGTGACCCAAAAGTATATTGTACGATGTTGGGCAATGTACAATAAACATGATTGTTTCTAGGGTTCTAGGACCAACTTGCAATGGGAGGGTAATAACTCCACATGTTTCTTGTGTTTCGTCATTAAAAGCTTTGATAATCATATCAGTTTTCTTCATTTCATCACTTCTAAAGCCAAATCTTTGGTAGAAGTCAAAAGTGCAAATGTTTAGAGATGAGCCATTATCAATCAAGACTCTTTTGACGACTACATCTCCAATTAGAGCAGTAATGTATAAGGGATTATCCTTATGTAAACTATGTTGTGGGATATCTTTATCCCAAAAGTCAATACAATCAATCTCTCGAGTGATGATAGTATTGGCCATAGCTTCAGGTTGAATGTTTTGAGGTACCATCATTTGGCTTAATGTAAGCATCAACTCATCCCTATGGGTGGGAGAGGATCTTAATAAATCCAAAAGGGAAATTTTGGCCGTAGTATTGGACAATTGCTCATTAATATTGTAAGGGGGTTTAGGTTGAACAGTAGGAGCATGATTCCCTTTATTGGGGTTTTTCAAAATGAATGGAGCCGATCCATCATTCTGGTTTGGTTCTTGTTGGGAATTTTGAGCTTGTTGTCGAGTAACGACTCCGATGGTACCTACAATGTTATAATGAAGACGTTGAACTGGTCTCGGTTGAGCATTGATGGCTTGTTCATTAGAAAGGAATATATTAGAAGAAGGTCGAGTAGTGACTCTTCTAGGAAATGGTTCTTCTGGAACCATAGCATCTATGACGGGTTGAATAGGATCTGATTCATTTTCAGAACTATTCGATTGGTTTGAAGTAATGTCTACTTCACTTTCAGTATCCGATTCTATATCACTAGAATCAGAAGTTTGAAAATTATGTAAGGGCCTGGTCGTAACCAAGGATAAGGTTGTGTCAAATATTTGAGGATCCTGAACAGGTAATTGTCCGCTAATGGTTCCTACATATCGGGTAGGAAGGGGGAACATTATGATGTTCGATTTGATTGGCTACCTCTTTACCATGTCTTGGTAAAGGGTGTTGAAATATGTCTAAAGTTTGATTGGCATTTTGATTTTGATTTTGGGGAATGGTCTTCTGAGTATTATTAGGAGGGTTTTGTTTAGGTTGGAAGGCTTGCACTTCCATTTCATTATTATCAATCAAATCTTGTATTTTATGTTTCAACCTTTTACAAGCATTGGTAGAATGTCCAGGTCCTCTATGGAAATCACAATGTAAGTCAACTCTGTATCCGGGTATAGTTGGATCAGGTTCCCGGATAGCTGGTAATTGGATCAAACCTCTTTCGAGTAATTGAGGTAAAATAGTTGATAAGGGTTGGTTTAATCTAGTGAATTCTCGAGGAGGCTTATCAGGAGGTTTCAATATAAATTTTTTTGTTGTCTTTGTTGCATTGATATTAGCAACATTTCTGTTGTCAGTGACTCCATCACCGACAACTTGTTTGTTTTTATATTGATTTCTGGATGTTTTCTCATCATCCTTCTTCCTAAGTTGGCCTCTCCTAATGAGGGCATCTTCTACTCTTCGAGCTAAATCTATAGCTTGATCGAAGGTAGTTAAGGTAGTAGTTGATAGCTCATAAGATATTTGTTCTTGTAAATTATTGATGAAAATGTCCAACATTTCCCTATAAGGTAGCACAAAGTGCAGTTTTCCTATCAATTGCCTCCATCTAGCTAAGAAATCGGCAAAACATTCATCCTTGTCTTGTTTTAAATTGTATAAATCTTTAATAGTTACATGCCTCTCGATGTAGGCACTAAATTGATGGACAAATGATTCAGTTGTTTCTTCAAAGTTTCTCAAAGAATGAGTGGGCAATTGATAGTACCACTCTAATGCCATTCCACCTAAACTTTTTGGGAACATTTTTAGTAATAGCAAGTCATCATGTGATATATCATGACATGCTATCCTAAACATGCGAAGATGCTCTATGGGATCTTCGGTTCCTTTATATATAGGCAGGATGGGCATGGGAAAATGCTTAGGGTATGGTTGAGCTACAACTATGGGATCCAAAGGTTGACTACATATCTCTCGATAATTATACGAGGGACGGTAGGGATCTATCTGGTCCATACGTGAAGCTAATTGTTTCACCATGGCTTCCAGATTACTAGTTTGCCCCCCATATTGGTTTGGTAGGGCATTGACATGGGTTTTATGGGCATATGATGGAGGAACATGAAGATTAGATGCCATGTTACTATTGTGTAAATTATTGGTAGGAAAAGTATTATGAAGGAATTTTGAAGTTGTATTATGATGTATTTCAGATTGTTGAAAATTTGTATTTGGCTTTGTTTTAGGTTTTTGTTTACTTGAAGCATATTGCTCAATAGTTTGGCAGAATAAAGTAGTGAAGGAAGGTTTCTTTTGTGTGGGAATGATTTTAGGTTGAATAACAGGTTCCTTAGGAGGTTGGATAGCCTGTTGTTTTGACATGTTTTGAACCATAGTGACCATATCCGTATTGGATGGCCCAGCCTTATCACTTTCTTGATCAATGAACGATAAGGGATTAGTGCGCACATCATACATATATTCCATGGCTGCTTGAGTGTTACTAATTTGCCCTTTATCAATACGAATTGCCACATTAAGGTCATCAATGTTATCACTGAGAAATTTCTTGAAATGATCTATGTTGTCAAAAGCAATAGTTCCATCTGGAGCTACTCTAGGGGATGAGGATCCATCCTCTTTAACACTTCCTTCTTGTTCCTTATCTTCACCTAGGTCATCTTCTGGTTGAGCTAGAGTTTTTCCTTCCGAAGTTGGATCTTCAGGAAGGACATTTGGGTCTCCAGTTGTATCTTGTAACCAATATTCTTCTTCTCCTAAAGTTTCTTTACCATTCCTAAGTTTAGGCATGGTGCTAAATTTTGATTTCAGCAAATATATATATATATATATATATATATATATATATATATATATATGCAACAAATTTAAGAGGTATATATTTACTATATACCTACTACAATATTTGAAATGAAATGTTTAAGTTTTTGCTATGTTTTTTAGTTTTTTTTTAGTTTTTTTAATTTTTTTTTTCTTTGTTTTTTTGAAATAATATAATAAAGACAACAAATAACACAATAAATGCAAGAAATAATACTGAAGTAATAATCTAGTTTTCTATAAATAATTTATAAATATCATTAATAGGCTCGAGTTGTTCGGGAGTCATGAAGTGTTCTTCTTCAAATTGAAAGTTTTCTTTTAAAAATTTGATGAAAAGAGCTATAGTGATATTATATGTCTCAGATCTTTGGTTGATAAAAGTAAAGCTCATGGCAATACTCTCGATATAGCATAGCTCGCGGAACTCTATTCCATATTTCCCTATCTGTAAGAACAACCTCTTGGTCTTCTACACAACCTAGGAACTAGTGCACAATGGCTGCGTTCTCGAGGTATTCCTCGAAGGTGAACAATTCTAAAGATACTAGAGCTCTCCTATAAGCTAACCATCTATGGCAGGCTCTCTGAAGTTCATGATAAAAAACAAGTTGATGAGGATCCAGGATTCTATCTAGGACTAGCCTCTTGATTTGCTTAAGTTCTGTTGACCTAGATGAGATGAGACTAAGTCTTCTATCAAGTTCGTTCCACAAGAATTGATTTCTACTTGTTTCAGGCACATTAAGCATAGAATTGATTTCTATGGCTGCCAATTGGTTTTCTACATTTATAGTAACTGCTAATATTTTCTTAGGAGCTACCATCTAAACATGATTTTAAACTTTAAATGATTTAAAATGCATCTATGTTTTAGTTGTTCTATTTTTTTTGTTTTTGTTTTGTTTTTGTTTTCAAAAGGTTATGATGCATTCACGTCGGGTTCACCAAAATGTATCGCTCCAAATTTTTTGCATCCTTACCTTCAGGCTATAGGATCCATGCCCGAAAGGAGGATGGGAAAAGGATGTCGTGGTACCTCGGACTGAGAGGACTTTGCGAAGGTCCCGCCTCTCAAGGGAGGTGTATTTTGATGATTTTTTGATGGATGGTGGGTTCACCAGGAAACATTTAATGGCAGTTTCCATGCCTAGGTTTGGAATGTGTTTTTATGTGTTCATTTTTAACCTTAAGCATTCAAAAATCTAGGTTTGGCCAAATGAGTCTAAATTAATCTATATGAAAATGCAGATTTAATGAATACAGAGAACAAATTTAAGACAGAAAAATAGAGAAATTAAGGAAGAATAAGAAGAATACCTGATCCGGATGTCTGATGGAGATTCCGATGTTTGAAGCAGTCAAGATTGTCTGTAATTCGATAATATCATCTGAGATCAGACAATATCGTCTGAGATCTGACGAATTCGTCAGACGAATTCGTTAGAGACCTGCAAACAGAAGAATAGATGCAAAATACAAAGAATACTACTGTGCTAGTAGAGGGAAACAACACAAAATGACAGTATGAACACTAGAAAATAATTATGAACAAAAATTCAAACAAATTACGATGTTCTAATGATAAATTATGATCTTATCATGCAAGTTAAGCTATATGGGTGAACTCCAAATGCAAAATAGTAAGCAATAAGGATAAACTAACTAAAATGCAGAATAAAATAGTGAAAGGAATAAGAGAAAGTGCAAAATTTGGGCACTGATTGCCCCCAATGCAGATTGCAGTCGAAATCATCTGGAAGTGATGAAATCGTCTCGAATTATGACAAGATCGTCCGAGATTTGAACGAGATCATCTGCGATGATTTGAGCTTGCTCCGACTGAAGATCAATGAGGTCCCTACAAGAAAACTTCAAAATAACAAAGGCAAAATAATGTTCTAAGTATTCTAATGCATGCAAAATCAAGTTACAAGGAAATTCAGCCAAGGGTTGGTAAGGGAAGGTCCTAAGGATTAAATAGGCTTAGGGGAGTAGTTAGGAGGTTGGAGATCATCCCTATTTGGGAGATCTCCAATGGGGGAGGGTCCCTAATGGCACAGACATGCTTCTACCCGGATTAGAGGCCCGTTGGAACAGAAGCTAATTGTGCAAAATCAATTTTGCGACAAGATCGTCTAGACGTCCTAGCCCAAACGAAATCATCAGATCTGGGGCGATATCGTCTGATCGATGACGATATCGTCAAACGGTCAAAACAACCTCTAAAAATGGCAAGGAAAAGGGGGAAATGGATTACCCGACGGTTAACGGGCGGTTTGGGAGGTTAAATTTGAATTTTAAATTATTTACTAGGGTGAATGTAATTATTACAATTTTACTGCGCCAATTTTAGGGTGCTAAAAAAAAAGGAATAAAAGGGAGGGGTGGGGAAAAAAAATGTTGTATGTTTTCTTTCTTTACATGATTAAAAGGAACCACACACACCACCTAATAAAGCTAACATCAAGGAGTTGGTATTAATACCCCAAAACTTGATCAAGACCAACGGTAGATTTCATCACCACCTTGGCTTGGATTTTGCATACATATACCCTGATCATGACTGTTTCTAGATGTAAATCCTGATGAAATCTGACCAAGTGTAGTGGGGGTGATTCCTCATGCATGAGGATAAGTATTCTATGGTAGGTGTCAAAAATAGAGTGATCCCCCTTTCGTACCACCTATGTTCCACTTACTGTTCTGCTCTTGCGTACCAATAGTTTCCCTCACGTAAGGGTGGGTATATTGAGAGGTTCGGTATAACGGCCTGGCAATGGTATATTGAAGGGGTGACCATTTTGGAGATACAAGAGCCCTCATTATGCATGTATAACAAAGTTTTCTTTACAAGATTTGCGCAACAAAAATCAAACACACTGAACCAGATCTAGGACACACATTTAATCTATAAACAAGATAATCATTTCTTTGTTTGTGTGGTCCCCTTTTGTTTGATATAACATAAAAATTGTAAAGGAGATAAAAATATACGTATCTTTTTAGAAGAACCACCACCATGGTGTATACATGTAGCCAAGACCAATCATGGGTAGAAGCTATGAAAAGTATACAAGGAGGCACAAGTCACCTTCGTTATAGCCCCAAGGACTTGGTTATACCACCTTGGTAGCCTGACCCACAACATAGTCCACACTATGCCACTACAAAAAAGGACTATAGAGGCACCCCTTTGAGGGGCACTCCCATTCAACACAGACCCTCTTAGGAGGAGTACACACATGGGAAGGCCCCCTTAGACACTCATTATGAGTGGCTACTAAGTGATGAAGCATTAGAGCAACATAGGGTTCATAAGGAGGGGCCACATGATTATATCATTCCCCCTCCACCCCTCATTATTGTTAGAACTAATAGGCCAAATCTAGAGCACAAGGCTCTTCAGATAGGGCGAGCCAACTCTACCTGTACCTTTCACATGTACAAAAGGGAGCACGAGGAAAACCAGTATATTCCTCAAGAGCAATACATCGCATGGGAGAAATGCACCTCCACACCTGCTAATTATCAAGATCACCTATTGAGGCCAGAGCCTCGGGTGAATGCTTCTAACCTCGATAGAGGAAAGTGACCCATAGAGATCTTGGATCACCACGATCGAGATAGATATGTAGGGGAGGCATCTAGGCCTCCTAGACCTAGGACAACAAAACAAATCGACTTGGCATTTGCCAAACATACCACCCACCAAGCGCAAATCACGTAGCTTAGGCAAGATCAACAGTACTTAGAACAAATGTATCATCTTAACAAAGAGTGCATTCAGTGCCACAAATATGATTTGCTCCAGAATACCACACATGAGAGGGTTCCAACCCCTCGCACACATAAGACAAAAATTTATGAGAGGCACAACCCCTTAGTATGAGACAGGTCTCCATGACCTTATCAAGCGTTTCCTCCAAGACCTCCTAGACCTTATCGGGAGGCCACTTCTAGAACTAATTATGGGCACCTTCCCCAAGCACTCATCCATGTTTCTAGGTCACACCCAGAAACTCATCAAGAAGCCTATGAGGAATTTGAGCGAGAAGAAGAGCGGGCTAAAATGCCCTACCAAGGCAGGGGGACGCTATCCGGCTACCCCTCCATAGGCCTCAAGTTCCTCATAACTCATAATGGGAACAAACCAAAGAAGAGGAAATCAAATCCTCTGATGCATACAAAGCATTGCTAGAGTTCTTAGAGTCTATGGAGACCAAGACTTCAGGGACCCAAAAGCCTACCTTACGCCAAATCTGTAATCACCCTGTGCATCCTTTAGTTCTGCCACCCCCATACCGCAATCACTTCAAAATGCCTAAATTGGCAATTTTTAGAGGGGATGAGGATGCCCAAGAGCACGTAACAAGGTTCCTAATTCAATGCTTTAGTATTCAGGACAATGATGCATTGCTTCTGAAAATGTTTATAACCACGTTCGTAGGCCCTACCTTAAATTGGTTTACCCAGTTACTGAAGCATAGCATCAATAATCTAGACCAACTAGTAGACGTGTTACTTGAATTTTTTGCCTTCAAAACCAAGAAGAAGGCATCCTTAAGTGACCTAGCTGGACTTAATCAATATGATGATGAGACCATAGCCACTTATGGGAATCGATGGAGGACATTGCTTTCAAAGCTACCTTACCTCCCTCCCATGGCCGACATGACTCAAATATTTTCAAAGAGTTGCTTAAGGTTGATCTCTATGCTATTGTAGCTACAACAATATGCCACCCTCAAAGAAGCCTTGGTGCAAGCTAGGATAATCGAGGATATCAAAATGCAAGACAGCAAGATTGCCAAGCTGCACAAGAAAGAGTGGACCAAAAATGCTAAAATTGGGCCCACGCAACTAAAACCCATTGCGGTCAATCAGGTTGCCATAACTATACCAAAGCCTGCACAAATGACACAACCCCAAAAGGTTAATTATCAGGTAGTTCCTCTTGATAACTATGAAAAGGAAAATCATAAACAAGAGAAAAATCAACAGCGTCACCCTAGGCAACAGTTCACATAATTCACGGAGTCTAGAGACTCCTTGTTTGACTGCTTGTTCATGGTAAACCTGATAAACTTATCAAAAAGTCGACCCATAGACCCCAACATGCCAAAACCCAAGGGCTATAGGGAAGACTTATATTGTAGATTTCACCGGCAAAAAGGACACGAAATCTCCACTTGTTGGAAATTCAAACACTTAGTGCAGGACTTGATAGACAACAAAATGCTTGTGGTAGATAATCTCGTAGCATTGAGCAACCAATAGATGGAGGTATTCAAAGACCCCCTACCTGCCCATGATAGGTAGGTAAAGACTTTACAAGTGAATGAGGTAACACAAAACTACCCCATGCAAGGATATGTAGGGATGATAAGCATCGTGACATGGAACAAAAGATTGCATCGTGACATGGAACAAAAGATACCCAAACACGGCTACACCCACTGTAGCTATAGGAGATGTTCCATCAACGTCACAATCCCTGCAACACCCCATGCAAACTCCCCCACCTAGACCAGTGGCCATGATTTGGACTAAACTTACTCAAATTTTAAGGACCACGTCATCTAGGCTCTCCATTTATGATCTCATCCAACAGTCACCACCCCATCGGGAGGCTCTGATGGAGATACTCAAAGCCATTGAGCTACAACCCCACGAACCCAATTATTTCAACAACTTTGTGGGACATGTGAGATGATGCACATAACCAGTCATAACCTTTAGGGAAGACAAACTAAAATTGGTGACTCGTGAGATGGTGGATCCACCCCTGCACGTCATTGCATGGGTCAACGAGATTCCATTCAAGAGGGTGTTGTTGGAAATTTGCTCATCCAGAAATATAATCATGACAATGACATTAAAACACCTTAAGCTACCAGCATCCCACATTGTGGCGTCCACTTACACTCTTCAAGCATTCAACGATGTGTTATGCTCGACGGTTGGCACAATTTTCCTACCCATCCAAGTAGGACAAAAGACCATTCCTACGTTGTGTCACATCCTTGAGGGTGATATGGCCTATAATATTTTGCTATGCCAGCCTTGGATTAGGGACATGAAATGTGTCCCTTCGATATCCTATCAATGCCTCAAATACACATACAAATGCCAAGTACATGTAGTCCCAGCAGACTTAGAGCCTTTTAAGTTTTGTAATGTGGTGCAGTTGATGCCGCAATCGACCCTTCCATCGACACATTTGGACTTTCAATTGAATCCATCCACTTAGGGTTTGATTTTGCCTACATCCCTATTGTTGAGTCCCTCAACTCACCAACCTGGCCCATATTCATCATATGTTCCTTCACCAACGATGCCACCTATGGTGGCCACACCGAAGGACAATGGGAAGAAGCCCCTAGAGGAGGTACCACCATTAGTCTCAACCATATCTATCGAAGAGGTGCCTAGTCGAATGGAAGTTGAGACACCTAGTTCACCCAACATGGAGTGGACTCAGGGAGAACTCCCATTCCCTCCCCCTTAACCATCGATGATTACCATTGAGATGGCCAATACGGGCCTGGGGGAGTACCTAGTGTAAAATTTTGTGGCAACACCCATGCTCGAATCCATGCAAGACATGGGGAGACCTCACCTCCCCATCGATACTATCATCCCTTTAGGCTACCCACCAAATCAGACCAATTTTGTATATGGGGGCCTTGAGAATGGCATTGAACCCTACCTACAAGAAGAAGAAGATGAAGAGCCATTTGCTGAGAATTTTGACTATCTATCCAACTTGAAATTTGCCTTGAAATACCTAGACCAATGTAATTGGCATGGATATGGATTGGGCATATACGAACAAGGAATTTGCACTCTTTGTCAATCGAGATACCAGATGCAATATGATAAATCAGGAGTAGGGTTCAACCACCCTTTGCCCCTTGACATCTTGGTAGAGACCATGCAAGGCCTAGGTCTAGGAAATAGGGAGGGGTTGGCATAAGATCCATATGCCAATCCCAACACAACATACACATTGGGGGATTATCTCCCATTATTAACAACAAACCTTGTTGACCTCAACAACCCCTCCCCTTTGATCGAGGAAGGAGAAAGTTCAAGAAGTAACCTCCAAAGGGGATATGAACAAGATCAAGGGGGGTCTTCTAAAGATGAGTCAGATTATGAGGTAGCACCTTGGGACCCTTTTGAGTCCGATAGCAATCACTCACAGGTGACACCCATTGATGACTATCAGGATAACTTCATGGTAATGTTCCCCTTTAATGTTCCAATCGGGCAATTGCTACCTCTAGAGAATCCAGCCCTCCCGAAGAGAGCGAAATAACCTAGAAGGGACCAAATAAACATGCTCAAATAAAATGAGCCTCCCATGTCGGCCATAAGGCCAAGTGATCCACTAGAGGAAGAAGATCCGAATATATTCTTCAACATCGACTACCTACGTGCCAAATTTTTTGCTTTCGTAGAGAGTGAGGATAGTGATCAAGAAATGCCTAGTGGGAGGCTATACTAGCCAGAGGGGCACATAGTTGTCAAATCCAATGAAGGCCTATGGATCTTCGATAGTGACTATGAATATGAGACTGAGATGGCATATCTCAACCATATGAGGCAACATGAATACCCCATAGACATCGATGATATGTTTGAACATCTAAATATGGGACCAAGGCATAGGTGGCATTTAAATCAAGTACAACTAAACCAAGTGCTTCATCCACCATTTTAGGAATACAGGGAGCACCTCCCACCTGGAGACCCTATAGGGCCATCAGTGCCAAGGGCAAACCTTGTCCTTCTATCCACACATAGGGCCGATCCTTTTGTGCCAGTACCCACAAATCCATATTCGAGATACAAGGATCACCAAGAATGTTTGAGTCAGCACCCACACGGCAATAGAGACCAAATTCATTCCATCAATATGATCTCCATTGATTTAACCACCCCCATCCGTAATCAAGCCAATCCAACATGACCATTGTATCTAGACCTAGATACCATAGACTAGGATTGTGCTAACTCACCACCATCCCCATCAGAGTACTGGCCTTGCGGTGAGATGTTTTATTTCACCCCAAGACAAACTTAGGATATCTTTTGTTCTGAAGAGGAACCTGACATTCCCAATACAGATCTAAATTTGGAAAATGATATCCACCTGATCCCAACTCCACACCAATTGGAGGACGGATCCCACATGTCAGTTAAAGAGACGATTGACGTAGACATTGGTTCTAATCCAATGAATCCAAAAATTATCAATTTGGGGCTAAGTTTAACCCCCTAAGAGTAAGCCAATTATATTGCCCTTCTCAAAGGGAAGAAGGAGGTTTTTGCATGGTCCTACAAAGACATGTCGAGGCTAGACCCATAGCTAGTCATGCATAATCTAATGCTTGATTTGATAGTCAAGCCAGTCAAGAAAAAGCTATGTAAGATGCACCCAATAGTGGCCTTAATGGTCAAAGATGAGCTACAAAAGATGTTGGATGCATAGTTTGTCATCTACGTAGATTACCCACCATGGCTATCCAACATGGTACCCGTCAAAAATCCTGATAGGAGGATTCACATATGCACCAATTTTCGATATTTAAACAAAGTGAGTCCCAAGGATGATTTCCCCTTGCCTAGCATCGACACATTGGTAGACACTATAGTAGGCCATGAAATGCTCTCTTATGGATGGTTTCTCGGGATACAACCAGATTTGTATCAATCCCGATGATCAACTTAAAATGGCATTCACAATACCTTGGGGGACATTTTGTTATAATGTCATGCCCTTTGGCCTTAAAAACACTGGCACAAATTACCAACATGCTATGACATACATCTTCCATGATTACATGCATAAAAATTTGGAAGATTATATGGATGATTTGTTGGCAAAATATCTTTTGCACCAAAATCATCTCGATGACTTATGCAAGATCCTTGATCGCCTCATCGAACACAAGGTTAGGCTAAAACCCAAGAAGTGCGTATTTGGTATCACATATGGAAAACTCTTTGGTTTCATAGTCTCAAAATGAGGCATCGAGGTAGATCCAAATAAATTCAAGGTAATCCTTGAAATACTTCCCCCAACCACCATCAGGTAGCTCAGAAGCTTGCAGGGTAAGGTCGCATCAATCAAGCGCTTCATAGCATAGTTATCTGACAAGTGCTAACCCATGAATAAATTATTACACAAGGGGGTAGCATTTCATTGGGATGACGAGTGCCAGTCATCCTTCGATGACATCAAAAAATACTTGGCTTCACCACTAGTATTGGCACCACCTAGACCAAGAGTGTCATTCTATTTATACATCTCAGCTACTGAGGTGGAACTGGGATCCATGCTAGCATAGAAAAATGAACTACATAAAGAACTGGCTAATTATTATCTTAGCCGCACTCTGTTCAGTTATGAACTTAACTATGCATACATTGAGAAGTTATGCTTGGTGGTGGTATTTTCCACCAAAAAGCTATGCCATTACATGCTGAGAAATACGATGTATGTGGTGTCTAAGGAGAATCCATTGTGGTACATGATGAGTCATACTTATCACAGTAGTCGCATGACAAAATGGATCATGTTGTTGACGGAGTTTGACATCGAATTCATTGGACAAAAGTCCATCAAAGTTCAAGTCATCGCTGATCAACTAGCAGAGGCTCCTCTCAAAGATGATCAGCCTTTGACCATAGAGCTGCCCGATGATGGGGTCTTCCATGTCTCAAAATCGCTAGATTCTGATGAGCCTGAGTCATAGGCTGACATAACCTTATTTTTTGATGGTTCTAAATGTGAGCAAGGGGGTGGCACAAGAATCATGTTTTTCACATCATGAGGGGATCCAATGCCTTTATCATTTAAAATTGATTTCCCATGCACCAATAATAATGCTAAATATGAAGCCTTGCTCATAGATCTTTAGATAGCCATCACCATGAACATAAAAAACTTGAATATATTTGGTGATTTTCTATTAATTTTCAACCAAGTGAAAGGGGTATTCCAATGCAAATGCCCAGTTCTACAGGCCTACAAAGCCCTTATGGATAAATTCTTGGCAAATATTGAATGGTACGACATCGAGGTACTCCCTCGATCATTGAATCATTTTGCAAACACTATGGCCTCCTTGGGGTCACTAATCCCATAAGACATTTTTGGTGAGATGACAACCATTCAAGTTAAAACATTATCGCAATCCATGATGGAGCGTGCAAGATCTGACATAATGCCAAGAATCCACCTGATCCAGATTGAACCATCTCAGGATAGGTTCTATCGAATCCATGATAGTCTGAATCATGCCAATTGGGGGTCTTTGTTCTCTCCAACCCCTCTTAATAGCAACACAATGCTATTTTTACAAGTTCTTTCCCACTTAGATTTTACTCAAGACAAACTTCAAGAGGGATCGGTCGTTCATACCATCAAGGTTTTTGATCAGCAGGATTGGTACACACCCCTAAAAGAGTATCTCAAGTTAGGTAGCCTCCCACTTGGATTGTCGCATGTCGTGAAAAAATCATTCAAACAGAAAGTGACAAAACATATCTTGCTAGGAGATATTTTATACCGTCGAAGCTATGAAGGAATCTTCCTCCATTGCTTAGACCAGTTGGAGTCCACTTGGGCGATCATCCAAGTGCACAATGGTACATGCGATGGCCACTTTAGTGATATGACCATCGTAAAGTGCATTCTTCGCATTGGCTATTATTGGCCATATTTAGAGTGAGATTGTTGTGCATATGTGTGGAAGTGCATGAAGTGTCAACACCATGCTAACTTGACACACATACCTTCTTAGGCCTTGTAGTCGATCCAATCAGCTTGGCCATTTTTGTAGTGGGGCTTAGATCTCATGAGAAAGATCTCCCCTACGTCGTTAGGTCATCACACATTTATCATAACGGCCACAGAGTACTTCACTAAGTGGGTGGAAGCAATTTCACTTACCTCTATGACTGGGCCCCACATTATGGATTTTATTTTACATAACATCATATTTCATTTTGGTATTCCATCCAAGATCATCTCAGATAATGGGACATCATTTAAGAACAAATATGTGCATGCTTTGACAACAAAGTACAAAATTAAGCACAATTTTTTGACAACCTATTATCCATAGGAAAATGGGCAAGCAGAGGCGTTAAACAAAATGTTAGTTTCCATACTTAAAAATATGGTCACAGATATTAATAAATATTGGCACATCCAAATACCACTTTCCCTATTGGCTTATCGCACTAGCATTCTGACGCCCACTGGGGTAACTCAATTTTTGCTAGTGTATGTCTTCGAGGTAGTCATGCCTCTCGAGTTGGAAATACCCTCCCTGCGCATATCAATGCAAGAGTTCATCGATGATGAAATTGCATGGTAGGCCCGGTTAGACTAGCTTATGTTACTCGATGAACGATGCGTCAATGCTCTTGAGCATTTACGTATCTATCAAGAGTGACTTAAGAAAGCATACAACATGAAAGTTCACTTGAGGGACTTTCAGGTCGGTGACCTGGTCTTAAAAGAGAACCAACAAAATTATAACTTGTCACCCAATTTAAGGGACAAGTTCATCGCCAATTTGTTAGGTCTGTATGTAATTGATAGTAAAATAGGACTTGGAACTTATCGGCTCACCTCTCTTGAAGGAATAAAGGAATTAGAACCCCTAAACATCAATCATTTGAGGCCATTCAACATTTAAAGAGCCATGGACCACCCTAAAAGCTCCAAGGGTTACCGCAATCGTTTGGTCAACCTAAAATTCCCCAAAGGTATCCATAAACCCTTTGATCAAACCAAAAGCTTCGAGGGTTCCTGTAATCACTTGGTCAACCAAATTCCCCAAAGGTATCTATAATCCCTTTGGTCAAACCAAAAGCTCCAAGGGTTCCTACAATCACTTGGGCAACCTAAAACGCCCCAAAGGTATTTGTAATCCCTTTGGTCAAACCAAAAGCTCCAAAGGTTCCTACCACTTGGTCAACTAAAATGCCCCAAAGGTATCCATAAACCCTTTGGTCAAACCAAAAGCTCCGAGGGTTCCCGTAATCGCTTGGTCAACCAAACACCCCAAAGGTATCCGTAAACCCTTTGGTAAAACCAAAAGCTCCAAGGGTTCCCATAATCGCTTGGTCAACCAAATGCCCCAAAGGTATCTATAATCCCTTTGGTCAAACCAAAAGCCCCAAGGGTTCCCACAATCGCTTGGTCAACCAAAAATACCCCAAAGGTATCTATAATCTCTTTGGTCAAACCAAAAGCTCCAAGGATTCCCATAGTCACTTGGTCAGCCAAATTCCCTAAAGGTATCCATAATCCCTTTGGTCAAACCAAAATCTCCAAGGGTTATCATCACCGCTTGGTCACCCAAAATGCCCCAAAGGTATCTATAATATCTTTGGTCAAAACCTCCAAGGATCCATAAGAATCACTTGGTCCACACCCATTCGGGTTAAAACCACCATAAAAAATATTCAAAAACAATAGATAATCAAAAATAACAAAAAAATTGTATCTCACTTTCATGCATAATCTTAAAAATTAAAATACAAAAAAAAAAAGTTGCATTAGGCATCACATACATACATTGCATATTTGTTGGTCATACATGTCAAACACACCATAGACTGTAATTACTCGGAAATTCCATCATTTTCCACATTTGTCCATTTTGTAAATGATCCAACAAGAATAACGCCATTCACATTTTTCACCATATCATAGTCAGTTGTCCTCTAATGTCTTTAGGGTTTTCGTCACTAAACTATCTTTAGATTTCTAGCCAAATGCTGTATAAATTCAGACCAATTTTTACAAGGTAGAGTTTTACTTGGGTCATGCCTTGTTACATAGCATCCCAACACAAGCTTAAAAAACATAAAAATTCCCAAGTTGTGTGAACGAAAGATGAAACCTGCATAGCAAACTAGGTTACCATAAGCGAAACGGTTATCTTGCTCATCCCCCTATGTGAATGACCCCAAGAATGCTGAGATTTTGCAAAAGGACAAGCATCTTCCCTACCCAATTCCCCCAAAATAAACAGTGGTTTTTACCACTGTCAAAAATCCCAAATTCTCAAAAAGTTGCAAACATCAAAAAACTGTAAAAGTCAAAATACAAAATCCAAAGTTTGACATCAAAAACCTCAAAGTGCACACATCAAAAAGCATAAGAAATAGTGATCCCCATCACTCAAAATTAAAATCCCTTGCTCAAAACAAAAAAAAAGAAAGAAAAATAAATAGTGATTTTTATCACTATATATGAGAGCAAGTATCCCAATAAAATTGAAGAAAATAAGGGAGTCGAACTTGAATCCTTGGAACTCTCAGCATTCGAAAGGTCATGAGGTGATCCTCAATCTCAGTTTGGTGGATAGCCCATTGGTCACTGGTGGAAAACCTCCCACATGACGATATATCTATCGCATTAGCTTTTGGGCATATGTACAGATCAATGTTTGTATATGGATGAGATAGCTTATGGTATCCTAGATTGCACTATAGATTAATCTTACTAAATGCAACAAAGGAGTTAGTGGAGCTAATTAGGTGATCCTTAGTACAGGTTTAGTGGATATCCTACCTAGAACTGACGGTATCCTTACGAATACCACACCAACGAACTCAATCGCACACATAGGGATGTGAAATAACTTGGTCAAACTCAAGTCTAATTTGTACCTTGTTCGAAAGTCTTGTAAGAAAATATATAGTCTTAACTAGTTAGTTAAAGAATCTGAGTCGTAGGAAAACCTTAACTACATTCTAAAACAATTTTTGTATATTTCATTACTTACATCACCATCAAAAAATACAAAAATATATATTACAAATGCAAAAGTTATTTCACAAAGCAATCACATAGTACAGAAATCTAGTAAATCTTATACAGTCTATGGTTCCACCGCCTATATACCAACAAATCATTCCATCCATTCCATATGCATACATCTATATCATATAGTTAAAATCATCCATAATCATAATCGCATATGCATACATCAACATAAATAAATGTGCATAGAGAACAATAAACCACGACAAGTATATAATCAAACAAAAAAAATAGTCATGTATATATATCAAGTCAAAATGCCCTCAGGCTACAATAAGAAGGTCCTCTGACCTCACAAAAAAAAATCAAAAATTCAAAATCCCCAAAGCCTAGGGAGTCAGTCACCATGATCATGCAGGATCGATGTGACTAGAACAACCCCCAGCAGTATGGGTCCTATGGGACCTCTCAAGGTGGTTGTTGCCAGCCCTCGTACCCTGCCCACCAACACTACCCTCACCTAGCCACCTACAATGAGATGATGTTGACTGCTCAGTCTCACTGCCTCTCATACGGTGCGATGACCCACCTCCATCAAGCACAGGAAACTATCCATCGAGACGGACAACCTCCATCTCTAACTCTACCCAGTATTGACCCCACTCTATATCTTGTCGGTGATACATAGCCAATGCACTATCCCATTGTGCCAACTGAGTCCACAGGAGATCCCTCTCCTGCATTACCTCCACCAAAGCATCTCTATGCTCCTCCTCCCATATTCCTAGGAGACCCTCCAATTGCAATATCTCAACATGAAGCCCATCCTCCACATTCCCTAAGATAGCCTAAGGCATGGGCTCCTTTGGGATGGCCTGCTGCTTTGGTACCCACTTCTTTGGGACATCCTGTACATTTGGCTGCTTCAAAACCCCAAAATCATCTCCATCATCGCTAAAATCATCGACCTCCACCATGTCAGCATCATCAAGAAGAGCCCCCCAACCCTCCATCGGTGCCTCTGCACCCCCACCTCCTACTGCTGTAGTATCCGTACCTCCTAGAGGCCCCTCACTTTGCCATCGCCACATAATCCACCATCGGTCATAGTCTACAGTCACCCTAACATCATCCATGTTGGGTACATCAATAACTGCATCAGAACCCTCACCTAGTGGCTCAATGGTAGGCCAGACTAGAGTTCTCTCATCATCATGATGTCGATAGATCAAGGGATCACCAGACAAGCCCTAGCGCACCCCAAACTATCATGTCACATGAACATACAGGAAGTACTCCTGCTTTATCCTGTGTCACCCAATCAACCATCTACCCCTACACACATGTCAGAGCCACTCTCTAGCCTCAATCTAGGCTGGACAATCTTGATACGGCCTCCAGAACACCTACCCTAGCAATAGACGAGAGAAGGCATCAGTATAGTGACCTACGTCACCTGCCCACCATCAACTCTTCCCATTCTCCTCTGACCTCTGCCATAAATTGGTATAGCCAATTTCCTAATCCACCATCTCACCTCGAGTAGTCCAAGGAAAACCCTACGGCCACTCCACAGCTATGTGCTACCACCCCCAACACTAAAAAATATAGCTGCACCAGATCCCCTTTCACTTTTGATAGTGGACCTCGTATAACTCGTCATACAACTGCATCAATAAAATCTTCCCCCATCTCATAATAAGTGGAGCTAATGTAGGACACTCCACCAATGTGAAAACCAACTCCAGTAAGTTCCAAGGGAACCTCGCACCCGAGGAGTCAGGAAGTAGCATATTTGAGATGAGGGTTATGATCAAAGCATGCCTCACCCCTAATATGCCCTTATCTAGGCACCATCACACCAGAATACTGCCTATCTGGAAGTCAGCCTCTACCCTCTCCATAGCCCTCTCCACCCCCCTCTCCACTACCAGACAAAAACACCGTGTCAATATCACTATCCGCTGGTCATAGTGGGTCATCTTGATAGGCAGTCCATATATCAAAATCCGTAGAATTCGATACACATCCTCAAAAGTCACAGTCATATCCCCTATTGGGAGATGAAAAGTGTTGGTTCGGGGATCCCACAGATTGATCAGGGTAGTCAAATATTCTCGATCCCCCACCATAGGCTCCAAACACGTCACATGATTGATCCCAAGGGCATCAAGCCACTCCCAATCCACAACTGTCAGGGCATCTCGGGCATCAAAGAAAATAGTCGGATGATGATAACGACTCTTCACAACCTGAAACAAAAAAATAAAACAAAAAAACAAAGGATATTAAGTACATACTTAATATAAACAAAAACATTAAAAACTATACAACAGAAGTACAGACTACAATTTATAATTGTACAATAAAAGTACAACATAAGAAGTATATAAAAACAAATGTATAGTGAAAGTACAGATCATTAAAATAAAACTATACAATGAAAGTACAGATCAAAAAACTATACAATCAACAAAAAACAAAAATGAAACAAAATATATTAGGGTTTCAACCTTAATATGCACAAAAACAACAAAATAAAATGCAAACATTTTGGGTTTTAAACCTAAATACAAACAAAAACAAAGTATCGATAACATTGTGTACTAGGGTTTTGACCTTAATATATGGAAATTAACAACAACAACAACAAAAAAAAAAAAACAAAGCAAATAAAGTTCCTATATTAGGTTTTCAACTTGATATACGAACAAAATCAACCCAACGCACATAGAAAAAAAAATAAGGTTTTAAAACCTTAAAAACAAAATAATGCAAACAAGAATTTTATATGTGAGTTTTAAACTTCATAAAAACAAAAATGAATAATAGGCAGGGAGAAGGAACATCATACTAGTCTCGCCTCGACTCCTCCACTCGAAGATCCAGTTCTCGCACTCATGATGTCCACAAAATTTCAGCAGTGCTCCACTACGCACACTCGCACTCCTCCTCATTGTTCGAAATTGCTAAGAAAAAAATATTGCAAATGAGCCCAAAACCTAGTTTTGGTACTTATATAGGCTGTTAGGCCTGTAATCGTTTCACCCTGGGACGAGCGCTCTAGTTAGCACTCATCCCATCCTAGGATGATTACAAATTTGGTATTCATCCCACCCTAGGATGATTACAGAGAAAGAAATAAAATAGTCAAACCTTGATAAATGGTAGCCCAAATCTGCCACCTAACTTCACCTTCAAGGCATGCAATTGCAAGGGAATGTTTCAAATCAGAGAGATCCTGCCCTGATCATGGAGGCCTCAATCAATGAGCCCCTAATCAGGGAAGAATCTTCTCTCCCCCAAAAAGGGCATAATGAGCCAAGTGGCACCCTCACATGCGCATTCAAAGGAGACCCCTAGGTCTATAAAAAGGTGAGCCTCCTCAACTCAAAGGGAGAATAGAACTGGAGCATTTGGAGCAACGAAGTGCAACCGAACTATACCCTCATTCCTCTTTGTGCTTCCTACATTCCTAGTTTCTCTTTTGGAAGAGAGGTTATCGGGTGAACACTAGGAACGCAATCTAGACCCAAAACCCAAGCAATCAGCCATAATCCCACCCCAAATTCATTGACACAACCCCATAGGAGTTTTTGCGCTCATCCCACTTGGATTGGTGTCAAAACTAAGCCCTAAACGATGGGCGTCTTACCCTCGGGAGCCCCCTCGAATTACTGCAGTCCTAATCGCCCCACCCAAGAGCAATTAGAAATTTGTGCATGATTTCTTTACTATTATTTTTGTATTCTATTTTTTTTAATGTACTTATGCTATTGTCCAAGTTTCATTGCTTTCTGACATGATTTGACTTGGTTTCTGTCATTTTTATGCGTCTACTAACCTGCAGGGAGTACCTTCGGATACAAGACGACCTGGGCATAATATGCCAAATCTGACCTTCTGGGTCATCTCAAAATGTTGTTTTTAGTCTAACCCCAAGTTTGTAGGAGTTTTGGAGGCCTTTGGGTAGGACATTTGCAAGATCACTTTTTGTAATTTTTGTGACAGTCCCCAGCGTCCCACCCCAGAGTGATTAGAAATTTGTGCATGATTTCCTTTTTGTTATTTTTGCAATATATCCCAGATGATATCCTAAGGCCTATGTTAAAATTTCATTGCATTCTGACATGATTTGACTATAGTTTTATTATTTTATGTGTTAACTAGCCCATAGGGCGCCCCTGTCACATATAGAAAAATTTGGGTGGGATAGGCAGATTATAAGCATTTGGGTAGTCTTAAAATCACATATAATGCCTAAATTAGGAGTTTTAAGTGATTTGAATAAGTGTAGGTGGGACTTTGGAGCACTCACCTTGGAGAGGCCCCGGATGAGAAAATGCGCATAACGGGGCCTTCCGATGCCACTTCGATGCAAAATTAGGTGATACCAATTCTATAAGTTGTCCTTTACATTCATATGTCATTCTGTAATTGATTTATCAATATTATCACTGATATCCCACAAGCGCCCACTGGAGGCCTTGGGGGATTGCATGTCTTTCGGGATACGCATATGCTATTAACGATTTGTTGTCTTTCTATGTGTAGGATCTCACTACCAGGAATACTAGAGGGGCAAAAAGGAATGATGAACACACAGACATAAGCAATGGCAACTTTTGGCCCGTCCACTTCGAATGTGGGTATGCGAAAGACCCTAGAAGTGTACCGTCTGATCTGGTTCTTTTGGGCATCCATTAATGTAACAGATTGTAGCAAACATTCTAAGCCCTATAGGGGGGATGTATTGTAATCATATTAAAAGCAATATCAATAAAATAGGCCTCACTTTTGTTTTGCTCACATCTCATTTATGCTTCATTCCCTTCATGCATTGCTTGTCACATTCATAGGACTTAGCATTTGCATCTACTTTTGTTTGCATTATATCGGTATGTCATCCTTCTGCATTGATTTCACTTAGTATGCTGGCACACCCTACACCCCTCAAGATCTACCTCTACCTCTGTCTCTACTGGCTCTCAGCCCAGAGGCCTGATACCGTACCATCTAAATAAAGACCACCATCCATCATAGTCAAGCGTTGTCCCAACAGTCTCAACTCTTGACTCTTGGAAGTCATTAGGTGCATCCCCTAGTGGTGAAGGAGCTATCAGTTGGATATCCCTCTCTAAATCTAGTTGTCTATACCTAAGGGGCATATCTGGTAGGTCCTGCACCATGCCAAACTATCGTAGGATGCGATAGAAAAACTAGTACTCTCTCACATCTGGTTTACGCTAGATGATCCATCTATCTTAGTGGGACCCTTGTAGCCACTCGTTCACCTTTGACCATATAGGACAATCCATGTAGGGGTGCCAGATAATGTCCCTCGGTCCAAGTGCCACAAAATTGATGATATAATGTTGTGTATCCCCAACATAAGCCCTGCTGTAGACACCCTCCTTAGCACAAGGTCAACAGGTGGCATAGCATTGATGAGCGGTATATAGGGTAGTGATGCGTAGAGGTAGGTTAGCAGGACACTCAATTCGGATATGCTACCACCTCTAGATCTATAGCAAAAGGCTACAACTGATGCCCATATGACTCTGCTCTATGATCTGGTACAACTCTAGGTAGAGCTAGCATAGTAAAGTGTTCCCATAGGCTAGTAGTAGTGGCTCCTTCGTCAAGCTCTTAAGCACCCTCCAAGTAGGGGCTAGCATGTTCTAGGGAATCATCATGCCCAAGGAGTCTAGAAGGACAATCTAAATGATGAGGTGCATGAACAAGGCCTCTCGAACAAAGAAGATATCATCTCGGTACTAGTCCTCGATGTGCATCCCTCCATGGTCTGCATCATCCTGTGTGTCGGTGCTCTGATCACTGAATATGGTAGTAAAAATGGCATCCTTTGCCATGTAGGCAAAGGAAATGACAACCTGGCCATCGATAGGGATCCTAAAGATCCTGTAGACATCCTCCAGTGTGATGGTCATCTCACCATGAGGCAAGTGAAATGTGTTGGTCCACACATTCCAGTGCAGGTCCAACATAGTAATATAGGCCTGATCTACCCTAATGGTGGGTAGATCCATGATATAACCAAACTCGATGGCTTGGAACCATGCCTAGTCATCATTTGATAAGTCCTCACGTAGAGTCTTCATCAAGTCAAGCTCCCACGCTCTAGACGTTAAATTTTAAAAAGCAACAAAAAAACATAGTATAAGCTAAATCTAGCTAAGCAGTGCTAAAAAAAAAACAACAAAAAACACAAGCAATTGCAGCCTACAACTACAAATTGCAGTCCCCAATTTGGAAATTGAGAACCACAGCTACAAATTATGGTCCCCAATTTGCAAATTGGGAACCACAGTTGCAACTTGCAATCCCCAATTTACAAATTGGGGGCCACAGTTGAAACCTACGGTTTCCATTTTGCCAACTGGGAACTATAGCTACTAGCTGTAGTTTAGGAGTGGCACCCATTTAGGGTATCCTCCTAGACCACTCATGCATAAAATTAAATTCTAATCTAGCCTAAACTAGTGGGGTTCATTATTGGCAGTTTAATGAGGTTCAATTTTTGCATTTATTAAGTGTGGTTTATTTTATTGATATGGAGTGTGAGGTTTCAGTTTTGAGTTACTTTGCCCGCACCCTACCCCCAGCTAGTCGACGACTGATCAGGATCTGCCATTAGGGAAGAATGAGTGTACAAGTTATTGAGTTTGACAGTGTTCCGTATTAGGGAATGTCTTCTCTCTCTCAGAACTCTCAAATTGCTAAATATTATAGGAAAATAATGAAAAATTGCAAATCAAATTTCAATTTATAGGTTCTCCTAGTCTCTATGGATTGCAGCTAACACTCATGGTCCAAAAACTAGGGCTTTCTACCCACAGGTATAACCTGCGATACCCAAAATTTGGTAGTGGAAATCGTTGATCGTACCCACAGTCCACAATTAGTAATAATGCATTAAAAACCCACTGTGCGAAGGTCTAAAAAGGTAAATTAATGACTCCCAATGGATAAAAATCAAAATACATGATCAAAATTGTAAATTTGGTGACATTAAAAGCACAAGGATCAATCCAATAAATACAAAATTCAACAAAAAAAAAAATAAAACAAATGGAAAACCAAATGCGCCTCGTATTCAATGATTTATCCTATAATATTAGTAGTTGCAGCGACTTGCAATCCATGCAATCCAGATAGATGAGTAGATCACAATATGGACATTTGGGACAAAATTATAATTTATTTTATGACATTTTTCAAAAAATCATCGATAATATGATTCAACACAAGTCTTCTTGAATTTGTATTATCTTGACTCTCTAAGACGGTTATCATATCCTGATTGCTCCATGGGAGAGAGATATGTAAATACTACTAAGCATTGCAATCATAAGATGAACTAGGCGTAGCCAAGGCATTAAACGTCTCAAATCTAAAGTTATTCAGGATCATTTATTATGGTCAAGCGATTTTGTTGCTTCAAACATTGTTATTATCCTCATTGACTCGTCACTTGAGGGGGTAGTCATAATTTCATGTCATAATCAAAATCAATAGAATATCCAAGAGATCGTAGATCCCTTGATCTTGTCAAAATTATGGTCGTCCTTGCGAATCATTGCTAATAGTTATCATAAGCTTCCCCCTCTGCTTGGGGTAAATAACAAATATTGAAATTTTGTTTGTAGCTCTCATCCATCGGTTATATAGGCCTAACTCCTATTGTAGCACCAAAGCTACCTGAATGTTTGATGACGAGTGCAAAATTTTCAAATGTAAGCCTTTCCACATTGGAAGCAATGATTCCAGGATGCACGTCCTTTTGCTGGACTTGGGGCATCTAATGTTGATCAGACTAATGATCATAATAGAACCTTCGACATCATTTCAGGAGGTCTATTTTTCTCAGTGTTGTTCAATCTCACAATGCATCTCAAAAGGGGTATTTGTAGACACCTAAAACACATCATGTCGAGGCCGAATACTCATATGGATATGCTACAAAACCATATGAAGGACCTTGGATAGACTCCAAGATAGAGTAGTGGTTCTAACCACTCAATTTAGGCATTCTAGCCTACGTAGTATGAACCACAACCTAGACCTATGGTCTCTAGTCTGAATCATAGTTGACACCTAAGGTCTCCAATCTGGACCATAGCTATGACTTACAGTTTTAACTAGAGTTCATTAGGCCTTCCATCCAAGCCAAATTGATTGGAACGGCCAAGAGATCTAGAAGAAGGCAGTTAGAGGATAGAAGATTCCAAAGGCTTCCATTCCAACTATCCTAACCAAACTTCTTGATATTGGCTTCTCCATGAAGCCACCCCTATCCCTAGGGGCATGCTATAAGTACCCTTTTTTTTCAATGGGGAAAAAGAGCACTAAAGAGAGATAATTTGCATAGCGAAGCACTGTCGAATTATCGAGCAAACTAATTGATCAAGAAAGTAGCGAAGCCTTGCCAAATTGCATAATGACCTTGTGAATTTGAGAGCCCCTTTGCTATCCATTCAATGATCAATTAGCCATGGATGCCCTAGGTGCCTAGGAGGATCAAGAAACACAAATCCGGGTGAACGAAGGTCCTTCATAGTTATTTGACCACCAAATCTATCATAGGATGACAAAGGTGACCCTTGAACATTAATTTGGACAAGGAGGTCAAGCCCAATGCCCCTAATTCTAAGGGTAAACACATCAGAGGTCAAACCATGGCTGTCAGGCACAGTTTATAGTGCAGACCTCCCCTCATAGCTATGGTTTGCAATAGGTTAGAGATCACCTTACTCAGTTTGCTTTTTACTACATAAGTTAGTCAAATTAGTTCTTTCATAGGTTAAATTGCATTTTTAGAGAAACTATGACCATAGGAATTAGGCATTTTATGCGTTGTAGTGGATAGAAGTATAATGGATATTTCTGATGCTTTATTGCTTTTAATTCAACATAATGCATCATGTTTTTATTCATGTTTTGTATATTGTAGTGTAATTATTGATACAATTAGAATAGCGTAGAACCTCTCTTTATGGTTTCTTTTTTTATTAGTTTGATGCCATTTACATGTATAATACTTTAAATAGCCTCATCACGAGAGGCTATCAATCTATATAATCATGCATTGTTGTTTCTTGTTCATAGGGAGACAGGTGCAGAAAGGATCCTATATCATAATCCTTCCACATCACGGAGAAGGGGGTTAGATCTACCCCAAGGTAGTTTTTGAGCAGTCATCGAAGCAAAAGCTACAAGCACACCTACCCTATTGAGGATGTTGGCTATTGTAAATATTTGTATCGTCTTTGGATTGACCCCGAGGGGGGCATTTTTGTAACCCGAGATCCTTTGAAATATCAATACAAGAATACTTTGCATTAGTTGGTGTTATTCGTTCAATTTGTGCATTTTTGTGTGGATATTTGTGTTTTCGATGGTATAGATTAGTACACCAGCTGGGCGTGCACTCCACGGTTGTGTCAGATTCCTTCCTAGAGTGGATCTAATATCCATATATGATCCACCTAGTTAGATGCTAATGAGTCATCCTTTAATCAACATCAAATAGAAACACCTAAACTCTTGAGCTTTATTGATAAATACTAATATAATATAAAATTCTCTTATTTTTATTTGTCTCCCTCTTAGATTCAGTCTTCATTTTTTATCAATACACAGGTGACTCTTGTTAACAACCTTGTACAATTAGTAAATCTAAATTAAGTGAATGTTATTTGTATTTTAGTAGAATCAAGACATGGACTATTGGACAATTACAATGGTCGTGAATGCAACTACAATATTTATCATTCGTAGAGTTTGTTGTTCTTGAATTCAAATATTAGTGTATATATCTATCTAAAAATAGTGCTATTTTAGAGTTATAACCACTTTTATCATTTTATAAGATGTATGGTCATTAGTTAACCTTCAGTAATCAGAGTGTAGACGCCACTCCAATGGATGTAGACACTATATTTTTGTTTAGGGTAGGTGTCACACCCTTGGTGGGGTGTAGGAACCATAACTTTAGGGGGGTGGAACCTCCTACACCTAGCAGGATGTAGGTACCATAACCTTTATGGAGTGTACATGCCTCCTATAGTTAGTAGAATGTAGGTGCCACACCCTTGGTGGGATGTAGACTCTTTCTACACTTGGTAGGATGTAGATGTGATACCCTTGGTGGGATTTAAACACCTCTTATGCCTAGAAAGATGTAGGTGCCACACCCTTGGTGGGGTGTAGGTACCTCCTACACCCATCGAGATCACCTTTCAAATGTATCCATTCGAAGAAGTAGTAAATATTTCACAAAATGCTAGGTCCATATAGGACCTTGATCAAAAAATAGAAAGGAACTATTAAAATATATAACTACACTTATTTACAAATTGAAACACCAATTAGACATATGTACCATATATTTTTCATTAGTTATAAGCAAAATTTATGCAAAATATATTTCTCATGCTAATGAAACTAGTAAAAATACCCCCACAAATATAGATAAGATGAGCATTTCCTATGCTCATCATTCCCCCATGCCTACTTATTGACACGTCCTCATGTCGTATTTTTCCAATGTGCTCTATTTTGATTGCACCATTCTATAGCATGAGCATTATATCTTTTTTTGTTCCTTGTTCTCCAATTTTATTTTGTTGTCTGGGAACTTTTCAGGGTCGGTGCTGAGCAAAGGTGAACCTTCCTTGTTGGAGCTCTATTTCTACCTATTTCTATAGGAAATGATCATTGACCAAGGGTACTACTTATTCAATAGTATAATTTTTTGAAGGTGCTATTTGTGGTGTATCTATGAGTTGAGCTTTAGGCAGAACTACTAACTATAGATCTTCTACTGGTTCTTCCTCTTCTTCTAGTTCCTTAGGGTTTGTAGATAGATTTTGGCCTGTATTTTATATATTTTTCCAGATGGGCAATGTTCTAAATAGTCAAAATTGAAATAGGCTCTCTGGTAGTGGTGGTGCTACTTAAAATGGATATAAGGACATCCATTGATGGAGATGAACATTTCCTTTAGCTAAGCCTTTATTACTTGGTATACACAAATAGCTTGATCTCCTATGACTCACTTCCTAGTCTATATTGTTGCTTTAGGCTACTCCTCATTTTCCTTGTATTGGATCAATCATAGTCGATTGGCCTAATATATTTGCATGAACATGGCCAATTCCTATAAGATTCAGGATTATGTTGTTCTTTTTCACTTGTGAATGTGATGGCATGTTAGGGTTAGACTTCGTTTCCTCTTCCCTTTCCTCTTGAATTCATGTATTGAATTTGTAGGGGCTCCAAGAGTATATATAGAGCACCATACTATGATAGTAATTTCATGTCATTTCCTAATGTCTATTCAAAATATTCTCTTGCAGGTTGATCTTGCATAGAGTTTTCTAGAAACTGGTACGATATAGAGTGTTCCCCTTTAGTATGAGCACTCTAACTATCAAAAATATCCACTATCATGGGATATGTTTTATCTAAAGATATTTTTTGTTCTTCCATTGTATCCACTATGGATACCTTTTGTTGCTTAGCTATAATGTCCTACCTTATTCCTGCTTTAGATTGTTGGCCATTTGATGTAGACCTCCTAGCATGAAACTAAAATGCTCCTATAGAGGTAACTATTTCTTCTTCATCCATGGAAGAAAATTTTGGGTTCATAGCCCAATTTGTATGAGTAGAAACATCTACTCTATTTTTTATCAAGCAATCACCTCAATAGTTGAATGGTCTCTTCTAATTATTATTCTTTCATAGCAGTTGCTTGTTGATATTCTTCATACTCTACTTGTACAACTATATGTTTGTCCTCATAGTACAAGGCTTTTGGTTGTACCTCCAATAGTTGGTTATGGAAGTCTTATTTGGGTGACCTATTATAGGTTTTTTCAATATAGGAAAATTCCTATAAAACTTGGGTAGCGTATGCATCGACCAGGGTACAATATTCTTCCAATAGGACATGGTCTACAATTGTTCCTACACTTGCTTCTAATTTGGATGTAGTAGATAATGTTATCTCATTTGGGATTAATATCGGCTACCCTACCTTATAGCTAGCTTGGCTAATCTATTAGGGAGTAGGCAACCTCATGTTGCACCTGTTCTTCTAGTATTTATCCTACAATTTGACCTTCTATGGCATCCAATGATAGAGGTGGTGGTAGTGCTACCTTTTGTCTTTGTGCATGTTGTATGATGGTCGAGAAAAGCCCATGGTGGGCCAGGAAATTTTGCATACCTACCCAATATTTTTTAGATTCATCTTGTATAGAATTTATGAGGTAGAAAAAAATGTTCATAATTTCTCCATGTCATATATGATTCAATAATCAGAAGTTGTTTGCATGGACATAAGAATACCACCCTCTACAAGTTCAAAATTAAGATAATTGCTTAAATATAGGCTTCCATTCATATGGAAGGTATTGTTTAGGAAACCCTAGATGCACCAAATATGTTTTTGGTTGATCAAAGAATATTTTTGCACAAAATAAATCTTGTCACTCTTATATATTAAAGAGTTATATCCAGACTTATTCTAGAATAATAATGCAGAATTAAATAATTCAGAAGAATATAACAACTCATAAAATACATGCACATAGAAAACAAGAGATTTATCCTAGTTCACCCAATATGGGTTACTTCCAGCAAATAGGAGCCACACCTCCTTTTCTATTATTGTTCATTCACTATTCAAAATGGGACATTACAATCAATATAAAGTAAAATCTTACAACCCTAAACCACAACATGGTATTAGAATCTAGTGGGCACAATATCATGGGTAAACTACCCATAGTCACAAATAACGAGAATACCACCAATGCCTCTAAAAATATCTCTGAGAATATATCTAAAAACATCTCCAAAAGTAGGGGCCCTATGTATAGTACTAACTATGCAAATGATGAGATGCATCCAACATTTTCCCACTTATTGAATACTTTGTAGAAAAGCTGTAATCAATGTTAGTTCCAACACTTGGTCTTGCTAGACCCATTTCAACTATAAAAAATATGAACATTTCTATGCTAACTACCTTGGTTAAAGCATATGCAACATTTTCCTTGGTATCCACTTTTTCTAGCAACACTTATGTTCAATCATGTCCCTACTGAAGTGGTACTTTGTATCAATGTGCTTTGTTCTTGAATGGCGAGCAGGGTTATTTGCCATAAATATAGCACTTTTACTAACATAATTTATCTTCATGTACTCAACTTCAGTGGTTGAAAGAGCAACAACAATTTACCTTATGATCATCCAACTAATAGCCCCTCCAAACAAGTTAAATACATATGCACTAGTAGATCTTCTATTGTTAAAATATTTATCCCAATTTGCATCAACAAAACCTTCTATATCCAAAGATTTTTTTTCTTTACCTGTACCTTCATAATAGATTAAAAAATTAGATGTACCACACAAATATTTGAAAACTCTTATTATAATAGTCCAATGTTCTTTACTAGGTTTAGATATATATCTGCTCAAAAATCCCACAGCATGGGCAATATCTGGTCTAGTGCACACCATGGCATCCATTAAAATCCCTACAACATTTACATAAGTAACATGGGATATTTCTTCTACCTATTCTTCTATTTTTGGACATTGTCCAATAGACAACTTTACACCCAAAGGAATAGGTACCTTCACTAGTTTGTAATACTGCATACTGAATCTCTTCAATACTATTTCAACATACTTTTTCTAATTCAACCACAACTTTTTGTTTGAATGATCTCTATTTATTTGCATACCCAAAATAAAATTTGCAGGGCCAATATCTTTCATGTCAAACTATTATGCTAATTGAGACTTCACTTCCCTGATCATTTCCTTACTATTTCCAATTAGTAACATATCATCAACATACAAAATTATAATTACAAGTTCATTACCATTTTTCTTTGAGTATACACAATGATCAACATTGCTACAAACAAATTTAAGTCCTAAAACATAAGTATCAATTTTTTGATACCACATTCTCGATGACTGTTTCAATCTGTACAAATATTTTTTTAACTTACATAAAAAATACTCCTTTCCTTCAACAATGAATCCTTCAGACTATCTCATATATATTTCTTCCTCCAAATATCCATGAAGGAATGTAGTTTTTACATCCATTTGCTCTATTCAATATCAAATGCAACAACTACAGATAAAATAAATCTTACTGAGGTTAGCTTTGTAACAAGAGCAAATACTTCACCATAATCAATTACCTCTACTTGAGAATAACCTTTAGCAACCAGGTGAGCTTTATATTTCTCCATTTTACCTTCAATATTTTGCTTCTTCTTGAAGATCCATTTTCAACCTATTGCTTTTCTTCCACCAGGTAATTTTACTAGATTCCATGTCTTGTTCTTTTTCAGGGCCATCATTTCCTCATTCATGGCTTCTTCCCAATGGTTTACCTCTTTAGAATTAACAACTTTTATAACTATTACAGGATCTTCATCAGTAAAAAGTAAAACAAAGGAAGAAGGAAGAGCAAATGGACTATACCTTTTAGGTTGCCTTCTATATCATTTTGATATCCTTACCACAGGTGTATGAACCTCTGGTTCATATTATTCCATTGAGTAGGATTCTTCTTCCATGAGATCAAATTGCACCTTTTCAGGTTTTTCTTTTGTTACTTCCTTCATGTGATCACTTTTTATTTCTCTAAACACCACATATCTACTATAAATTATCATTTAAGTTTTTGGATTCCAAATTTTATACCCTTTAACACCATATTTATAACCAAAAAATATAAATTTAATAACCTTATTATCAATCTTGCTTCTTTTCTCCTTTAGAATATGCATGTATGCATCACAGCAAAAAAATCTAAGATGTGAAAGAGAGGGTTTCTTACCAAACCATGTTTCAAATGGAGTTTGATTCGATAATTTTTATGTAGGATATAAATTTTGCAAGTAACATGCCACATTCACTGCCTCTACCTAGAATTCCTATGCCAGACCAGCACCACTAAGCATACTTCTAGCATTTTCCATCAGTGATATGTTCAATATCTCAACAACTCCATTTTGTTGAGGTATATATGGAGTAGTATTCTGTCTTGCAATACCACATTGCTTACAAAAATTATCAAATTTATTTGAAAAATACTCTCCTCCATTATCAGACCTCAACACCTTAATATTTTTCTCAATTTTTTTTCAACAAGTGATTTAATTCTCTAAACTTATCAAACACTTCAGCTTTATTTTTAAGAAAATAAATTTATTCATATCTTGAAAAATCATCATTGAAAGAAACATAGTACCGTGATTGTCCAAGGGATGGAATAGGAATAGGACCAAAGATATCACTATGAATTAGATATAATATCCCTTTTGATCTTGTAGCACTAGATGGGAAACTCACACAATTTTGTTTGCCATAAATACAATGTTCACAGAAATAAAAAAAACATTGAGAAATTAGAGATACATTGAACCATACCTTTTGTGTACAATGTATGCAATCCCTTTTATCCAATATGTCCTATTATTTTATGCTAGAGCATTGAACTTTTATTTGATTCAACCTCAAGAATAGTTGAGCTATTGCACTCATTTGTCATAGTGCTTCCAAATAAATTATAAAAAGTTCTAATCTAAACTCCTCTTGCTAACACCATAGATCCATGAACCATTTTGCATTAATCCTTAATAAAATTGATTTTCACTGCTGCATCAACCATTTTACTTACAAAAATTAAATTTCTAGCAAGACCAAGAATATGCATCCCACCTAGGAGGATTTTAACCCTACCATACTGCAATAATATTTCCACTCTTCTATGACCAATGATTCTAAGTGGTGAATAATCTCACAAAAATACCTCACCTCCATCATATATTTTATATTCATTGAACCACACCCTATGAGGAGCCATATGAAAAGAGGTACCAATATCGATTAACCAATCATTACTATCTGAACGTGTGGAGCAAGATGCAAAATATACATCCTCTCCTTCATTAGTGGATTTATTTATCTCTGTGGAAATGGATTCATCATATCTCTTTCTATAGTCAATATTCTTTGGTCTACAATCCTTCTTCATGTGTTTAAGCTTACCACATTTCCAACATTTTCTCTCAAACCTTCCTCAATACTTAGATATACCTCTAGACTTAGATCTATCACCAGATGTCATTTTATATTTCTCCTTAGCATGCCCTCTCACTATTAGGGCATCCTTTAATGTGCCCCCCATGGATATTATCCTCATATCCTCTGATAATAGAGATGCCACAACATCTTCAAACTTCAAAGTGGATGAATTTGTACTACCAATTGCTACAACTAGGTTATACCAAGAATCTAGTAGAGATCATAGCAAATTAATACATTTATCCTCCTCACTCAACTTAATCTTAACATATGTAAGTTGAATTACCATCATATTGAATGCATTAATATGATCTGTTACTGAATCCCCTTAATTCATCCTAAGATTATACAATTTCTTTTGGAGGAATAATTTATTCATTAGGGACTTAGATTGATACAAAACCCCCAACTTATCCCAAAGAGTCTTTGCATTAGCTTCTCCAAAAACATTGATTAAGACTTGTTGAGTGGTATTTTCACTCAGTTGTGAAAGCACACTCTCCTTTAGGATTTGGGTTCCAAATCCCCTCTTGCAAAGAAGTTAAACAAACAACTTCTCCAAGTTCTCTGTTGTATTAGCATTTGCATATGTGTATTAGTAATCTCAAATAAAGATATTCAATTTAAATGCTTGGAACACCTTAGTGATTGCAAGTAACTGTAAACAAGGGGCAATGTTGGTTTATTTCACAATGAAACTTTAGTGATTGTTCATTGTTTTTTTTTGGATTTTGAAAATTTTAAAATGTTTATTTTAATGCTTGAAAATTTAAATAAGTGAAAATTTATAGAAAAAATAAAATGTAGAAAATGAAAATGAAATGCAGAAATTAAAAATAAAACGCATTCAGTTTGATTCTATCCTATTTCGACAAAACCGAAGATGTGAGGTTTTCATGCATGCAACCTAACCTATTGGACCTACAAACAAGCACAATCCAGATAAGCTAAGTGCTAGCTCCTAGGGTTTTAAATGAGGTTTTTCATATTTAAACATTCGCATGAAGCAACCAAGAAAACTTGCATAAACTCCATTTACAAGTCTAAAATTTGAAAAGGGGAAAAATAAAAATTTAATCTAGCATGCAGAAAATGACTCCTCCTTTCTTGTCCATAAGATGCAACTTTCTAAAATTTTTTGTATTAAAAATTTGTCATTTACAATAACAAAATTTTTTGGTTTTCCCAAACCAGTCCATGGAAGAAAAATAACTCAAATAGGTCCAGAATGACCCTCTTGCCTTCAACTCTGCAACTCTGCTCGCAGCAATTTCCAACCCCTTCTGGCCTCTTTGAATGGCGTATTTAAACTTCTAAAAAAATTGTTTCTCCTTCCATGATGGTTCATTTCATTTTCCAATGGTTGTTTGTTTCACCTTCCCTAACTATTCGTTTCACCTTCCCTTGTATGCATGTGCTTTGGTTTCCATTTTGTGGCCCTTCGCTGCATTTTATCCACATGGGCTTGTGTCCATTTCCCTTCATGTGTAACAACCATCTTAAATGATTTCAAATCATTAAATATTCCTTATGTAATGCTTTGTCTTATTCATTAGATTTTGTCCTTATGTCCACGTCACTATGCAGGTCCGTTACCTTGGCAAAAATAGAACATGTCGCGATATCGCGACACTTTTGCCTCCTTGCTCTCTTTTGTTGCTTTTAGCCATGAAAATGTAACATGTTGCGATATGGCGACACTTTTCTTTCTAGTTCTTTCTTTTCCTCCTTTGGTCGCGACAATGCAACATGTCACGATATCGTGACACTTTTTCCTATTTGGCCATGAAAATGCAACATGTCACGATATAGCGACACTTTTCTCTTTTGGCAGCGAAAATGCAACATGTCGTGATATCACGACACTTTTTCCTATTTGGCCACAAAAACACATGTCACGATATCATGACAATTTTTCCTATTTGGTCGCGAAAATGCAACATGTCGCGATATCGCGACACTTTTTTCCTGTTTGGACGCAAAAATGTCGCAATATCGAGACACTTTTTCCTGTTTGGCCACAAAAACGCAACATGTCGCAATATCGCGATGCTTTTTCTTGTTTGGCCACAAAAATACAACATGTCACGATATCGTGACACCTTTTCTTGTTTGGCCGTGAAAATGCAACACGTCGTGATATCGCGACATTTTTTCTCCTAGCTCTTTCTCTTTGTTTTTTTCCATGAATTTAAATTCCCATCTCGCTTATGTGTCACTACCATCTTGAATCCATATGCAACTAAGATGGAATGTATATGCAATGCAAAATGTAATATGAGATATGAATGCATTGCTCCTTTTGAAATGCAAATGGAGTATATATCACCTACTTTACCATAATGTGTAAAACTGACAACTTCATGCATCACAAGTTCCAAATGATACTCTTTAATGTGTTTGTGATACTCGTGGAGCTTTCTGTAATACAATTCCGATGTTTCATATTCTCCTAGTCTTAGTCAAAATTCATAAGGACTTAAGTTGACAAACCGAAAGTGTCCAAAGGACCAACACACAAAACTTAAAACCAAAATGAAATCCAATCCAAAACCAAAACACGAAAACCAAAAGTATATACAAATGTACAATATAATGCAAGATGGTGCAAAAGTTTGGATTATCATTTTCTCGGATCTCAAACCTGATTGGAATTCTTTAACAGATGTATGATGTGATATGCATACCAAGTTTTGTAGGAATCCAAAAAAAACAAGATCAAACCAAATAAAGAAACAAACTTCCACTTGCCCCTCTCACCATACCAATTTGATTTAGTTTCATTAATAATCCTATGGTGGAGTTTCCAGTTTTCAAATTGATTAGACAATGATTGATATTCAATTCCTTTATGTCTATTCTTTAAGATGTCCTTTTCGCACTTTGATTCATGGTGTAGAAATAAGCTTTCATTTTCATTCAATAAAGCCATAACATTAATAATATTTGAATCAAACCATTCATTAGGCAAACCTTCATTCGAATTTTGCATGGTGAAACCAAAAAGGTGAGATTTTACCTTTGGCATGTTTTCATTTGACCTTACTTGAAGCAGATTTGAAAATTCATCATTTCTCTCATGACATTCATCATCATGTAGCACTTGTTCTTTCTCCATGACTTGTTTATCAAAAGCACCAAACTTAGATACCCAATTGAAAATATATCCATCCCTTTCAAACCATAAGTCTTGTCTATCTAGGGGTGGGTTAACTAACACATTTCTATGATCAATCACTTGGGTTGTTTTGGGTAATGTGAGATTTTCAATTGGATCATCAATGACATCAAACCCAAACTATTTAGATTTTGTAATTTTCTCATTTTGAAATGGCATAATCATTGTAGCATAAGTAAGTGGATCAAGATTTTCAATTTCTTTTCCTTCAAAGGAATCTAAAGAAAATGACTCTCTTTCTTGATTCATGGTTGTAGAATCCTTATCATGTTCCAAAATTTGATGAGATTCTAATTCCTCTTCCAAAAATTTCTCAAATTGTATAGGATTTATAGTATCCTCATGTGAGGAAGCAATTGAGTTATCCTGCATATTAATTGAAACAACATGTTTATTAGAAGATTTAGATTGATAATGTTCTTCCAATTTCTTCCACGAATCATAGTAATCATCCTCCAAGTTCAAATTGTGATGCTCAAGTACTTTTTCTTCATCTTTCGATTCATCAACATGTTTCTCATCCCATTCATCTTCACCTTCCTCATTCTCACTCTCTTGATGATATAGATTTTCCACCACAAAAATGTTGTCCTCTCCTTGTTGATGTTGGGGTGGACCATTATTTGGCACAAGTTCCAAATCATCCACTTGAGCTTGGAGACAATGGGTATACCTAGCCATTTTGGGACAATTCCTTTCATTATGCTCCTTTGTATTATGCAATCTACACCCATTTTCCCATGCAAAATCAAAAATATTAAGAATGGAACTAGAGTAACTTGGTCCTGCAGAAGTATCTATCTGATTAGCAATAGGGGAAGGCACACCCCCATTGTTTGGATTCGTATTCCACTATCTCCCTCTATTGTTGAAATTTTTATTTGGGTGAGGGACATGGGATTCATACTTCTATTTTTGAACCAAATCATTACTCAATTTGTGAACTATATTTTTGAGTTCTTCAACCTCTGAATAAATCTCTTTTGGTTGAGCTATGTTATTGCTAGTTCCAGTAGGGTTTGCGTAATTGGTGAGATATTGACTTAACATTTGAGTTGGATTTTGAGCCACTTGATTTGCGTAAGGATTCACACTTTGAATCAAAATTAGATTGGGGAAAGGAACTATAGCCTGAGAATTAATCGAAATAGCTCCTTGCATAGTCTGTTGACTATTTTGCAAAAATGAAGGAATGGGGGGAATGGATGTGATTGGTTGAATTGGAATGGGTGCGTAAGCAGGTGTTGATGAATATGGTTGTTGATAAGGCAAAGTATTTATGCCTGATATTTGCAATGCCATGATCTGATTCATCATAGGAGCTTGACCATATGGACCATATTGTCCTACCATAGGTGTCTGGGAAAACCCATAACCCTGTGGTGTCATTTGTTGTTCAATGGTCATAGCTTCATTATAGGCTAGATAAAGCATGGTAACTTGAGGATTTTGCCTTGAAAACATTTCCATCATAGGATCCAATGCCCCAAAATATATTTGCAAAGCTACTGCGGGATCAATGGAAAAATGCCAAATTGCTCTATTATAGCATTTCTAAAATCTCTGATTAAAATTTTGGATTGGCTCACCTTGGCTTCTTTTGTATGTAATGAACTAATTATAAATGATTGTGGGATCTAATGGTGACCTAAATTGATTGACAAAAGCATCCTCCATTTGCGTCCATGACGTAATGGAACCAGTAGGTAAGCAAATATACCATTCATAAGCCACTTGGTCTAGGCTCATGGGGAAGAGCCTACAAGCCACATCTTAATGTTGAACACACAATCTTATCAAAACATCCCTATAGACCTGAATATGTTCTTCTATGGTCCTTGGGCCATTCAGTTTGTATTCGGGAAAAAATCTCTCTATATTACTAGGGATCTCGTGAATATCCCCTGTAATATTCAAAGGAATGTTATGGGCTCTGTACCAAGGATCTGGTGGAGGTTGGGCCATTTGATTCAAAATCGATGATGATAACCCTACAAGAACCTGACAAAACTCTTAGTACCTCAAAGAAAACCTGCGACACATAGAAAATCCTGCAATTAATGAAATTCAAAGAATAACTTCAAAATCAATTTGTTAGTCATGAAAGAAGGAACCTTGACAAAGCAGTATTCTAAAAATGTAAGTTTTTGATTCACCAGATCACATATGAGCAAGTGAAGAGCATACTCCTAGTGTTGTAGGCTTTTTGATTCACAAGATCGCATTACACGTAGGTGAAGAGCATAATACCAACAACAAATACATTTTTAGACAAAATAATTCCTTACAAATAAGCATGAAATGACTAGAAAATATCAAACATGTAATGTATGAATAATCATGTTAGCATCAACCAAGAGGTGTATCCATTAAAATCGAATGAAAGTAATTGCATGGAGACAACATCGATTTTCAAGACCAATTTTTTTTTTTTTTTAAATCAAATCAAAACACCTTATTCCTGTATGAACAATCAAAAGCGTTAGAACAATGCATAACAATTCATGTCCTCCTTTTAACACTACAAGGTTGTGTTGTTAAAAGAGGGCTAACGATAATAATCAATAGGGCATGAAATATTCAAAATAAAAAATCCCTATAGCATTTAAATCACATTGAAATAAACCAGTTCAAGCCATCCTTCTAGCTCCAATCTGTTGAGTGGTATTTTCATTCAGTTGTGAAAGTACACTCTCCTTTAGGATTTGGGTTCCAAATCCCCTCTTGCAAATAAGTTAAACAAACAAATTCTCCAAGGTCTCCGTTGTATTAGCATTTGCATATGTGTATTAGTAATCTCAAATAAAGATATTCAATTTAAATGCTTGGAACACCTTAGTGATTGCAAGTAACTATAAACAAGGGGCAATGTTGGTTTATTTCACCATGAAACTTTAGTGATTGTTCATTTTTTTTTTGGATTTTGAAAATTTTTAAATGTTTATTTTAATGCCTGAAAATTTAAATAAGTGAAAATTTTTGGAAAAAATAAAATGCAAAAAATGAAAATGAAATGCAGAAACTAAAAATAAAACGCATTCAGTATGATGCTATCCTATTTCGACAAAACCGAAGATGTGAGGTTTTCATGCATGCAACCTAACCTATTGGACCTGCAAACAAGCACAATCCGGATAAGCTAAGTGCTGGCTCCTAGGGTTTTAAATGAGGTTTTTCATATTTAAACATTCGCATGAAGCAACCAAGAAAACTTGCATAAACTCCATTTACAAGCCTAAAATATGAAAAGGGGAAAAATAGACATTTAATCTAGCATGCATAAAATGACTCCTCCTTTCTTGTCCATAAGATGCAACTTTATGAAATTTTTTGTATTAAAAATTTGTCATTTTACAATAACAAAATTTTTTGGTTTTCCCAAACCAGTCCATGGAAGAAAAATAACTCAAACAGGTCCAAAATGGCCCTCTTGCCTTCAAATCTGTAACTCTACTCGCAACAATTTCCAACCCCTTCTGGCCTCTTTGAATGGTGTATTTAAACTTTTGAAAAAATTGTTTCTCCTTCCATGACGGTTCATTTTGTTTTTCGGTGGTATGTTCGTTTCACCTTCCCTTGTATGCATGTGCTTTGGTTTCCATTTTGTGGCCCTTCGTTGCATTTTCTCCACATGGGCTTGTGTCTATTTCCCTCTATGTGTAACAACCATCTTAAATGATTTCAAATCATTAAATATTCCTTATGTAATGCTTTGTCTTATTCATTGGATTTTGTCCTTATGTCCACGTCACTATGCAGGTCCGTTACCTTGGAAAAAATGGAACATGTCGCGATATCGTGACACTTTTGCCTCCTTGCTCTCTTTTATTGCTTTTAGCCATGAAAATGTAACATGTCGTGATATCACGATACTTTTCTTTCTATTTCTTTCTTTTCATCCTTTAGCCGCGACAATGCAACATGTCGCAATATCATGACACTTTTTCCTATTTGGCTACAAAAATGCAACATGTCACGATATCGCGACACTTTTCTCTTTTGGTCGTGAAAACGCAACATGTCACGATATCGCGACACTTTTTCTTGTTTGGCCGTGAAAATGCAACATGTCACGATATCGCGACACTTTTTCCTGTTTGGCCGTGAAAATGCAACATGTCACGATATCGCGACACTTTTTCTTGTTTGGCCGCAAAAATGCAACATGTCGCGATATTGCGACACTTTTTCCTGTTTGGCCGTGAAAATGTAACATGTCATGATATCGCGACAATTTTTCTTGTTTGGCCATGAAAACACAACATGTCGTGATATCACGACACTTTTTCTCCTCGCTCTTTCTCTTTGCTTTGTGTCACGAAAATGCAACATGTTGCGATATCGTGACACTTTTTCTTCCTCGTTCTTTCTCTTCTCTTTTGGTCGTGAAAATGCAACATGTCGTGATATCATGAAACTGTTTCTCTTTTGACCACGACGATGCAACATGTCATGATATCGTGACACTTTTTCCAACTTTGGCCATGACGATGCAACATGTCGTGATATCATGACACTTTCTTTTTTGGCTACGACGGTGCAACATGTCGCGATATTGTGACACTTTTTGTCTTTTGGCCGTGAAACTACAACATGTCGCGATATCGTGACACTTTTTCCTCCTTTGGCCACAACGATGCAACATGTCGCGATATCATGACACTTTTTCTCCTTGTGGTGTTTTACTTTTTTTTCTTGATCTTTAGCCTTCGGGCCATTTCGGTCTACTTGGAAAACATGCAATAAAAGGTGGGTCCCCAATTTTGGGGTACATTGTGGAGCAGCCACAACAAGACTTAATTTGTAAGGCACAATTGAATTAGACTCCTTGCTCTGATTCAACTTTTCCCAATATTCATCAGATGTACTGGCAGGTTTTTCTTTAGAGATAACAGACCACTGATTTCTGTCCATGACTAGATCCTCCATATTTTACTTCCATAGCTCAAATTTTTTTCCATAAAATTTCTCAATCTTTGTCATTGATTTATTTAACATCATTTTACTTCAATATCCTTATGTGTAAAACTCCCACTCTGAAATAGTTTTTCTATAACTCCTATAAACCCTAGATTCTCTTCAAAATGAATTAAAACCCTAGCAATAAATGCATCCCTGTATGGCTAAAAACAATTCTCTAATACCATATTAAACAATTATACCCAAAATTATTCCAGAATAATAATACAAAATTAAATAATTTAGAAGAAAATAACAACTCACAAAATACATGCACATAGAACACAAGAGATTTATCTTGGTTCACCCAATATGGGTTACTTCCAGCAAACAAGAGCCACACCTCCTTTTCTATTATTGTTCACTCACTATCCAAAATGGGATATTACAATCAATATAAAGGAAACTATTACAACCCTAAAACACAATGTGGTATTAGAATCTTATGGGAAAAATACCATGGGCTAAACCACGCATACTCACAAATCATGAGAATCCCACCAATGCCTCAGAATATATCTCCAAGAATATCTCTAAAAATATCATTGAATTTTTTTTTGGGGGTGCTACCCCCGAACCCCCATAGTTATGGGTGCTCCCACCCCCTTGAACCCTCCCATAGAGTGATACCAACCCCAAAATCTTGTAGAGCAGGACCACTGAAGTAGGGGCCCCATGTACAGTACTTCCTCTACAAAGGATGAGACACATCGAACACTATATTCATTCACTTGTGCATGGTAGCCTAGTAACTGCCAAAACATATTTCTCCATTATAGGGATAATAATATCCCTCACATGCATGGTTATTTTCTCCATGGATGCTGCAAACTCATGAGCCATGTAAAAGTGTTGGTTAGGCTAACCAGACTACAATAGTCTATCCATCCTATAGATTCTAACTGTTCTCACACTACACCTATTACTACAATGAGATCATTGAGTTAAATTATTTTTTGGGTGTGGTTCTTGGATTGTCCTCCCATGGTTTTTGTATTCATCCTTCTATATTGTTGTCATACTTGGTACTGAATACACCCCTGACTAGTAGTATGTCATAGTATGCACCTACCATCCATTATTTAAATATTATGACTATAGCCTAATAGTTGTTGCTTTCTATTTTGAGATGTGCGTGGATGTAGTGATATCTAGTTGCAAATCCATTTATTCTCATTATTGATTAGTGCCATGTGATTGGATACATATGTAGAATTTAAAATATTGGATAATCAAAATATGAGGGCATATATTAGCATTAACATAGAAATAATTTTGGATAACTATGCATATAATTAAAAATATTAGTACTCACCTAGGTGTGCTTCATGAAACATGGTGTGTGTTACACCAAGTTATATAAAATTATTGGACCCTGCTTAATCATGGTGTATAAAAAATATTGGAAGCTGTGAAACTCTTTGTACTCAGAGTTCTTGTATGTTCCCATTGGAGGTTATTTTATTGAGCAACGTAACAATACAAATCTCAAGTTTCTATCTTTGAAAAATTACAAATTATTATTACCTTGATGTTGACATGCCAAGTGGGAGTATGCATACTTCATCATTGGAAACTTGAAAGTAGGTATACTTCATCATTGAAAACTTAGAAGTAGGCATAAGCCTCCCAAAAGTAGGCACAAAAATCCATGTGGGAAGTAGACACCTCTTGTGCTTACTTGGGTGTAGGCATTTCCCTCCTTGTGGGAAGTAGGTGCCTCCTTGTGCTCTTGTCGTTGTAGGTGTCACACTCCTTGTGGGAAGAAGGCACCTCTTGTGCTTTCCTAGGTGTAGGCATCAGCCTGCTTATGGAAATTAGACATCCCCTATGCTCATCTAGGTGTAAGTGTCACTCTAATTATGGGAAGTAGGCACCTCCTATGATTTCTTGGGTGTAGGCATCACTTCCTTGTGGGAAGTAGGTGCCTCCTATGATTTATTGGGTGTAGCTACCTCCTACTTATGGAAATTTGGCACCTCCTATGCTCACATGGGTGTAGGCATCACTCTCCTTATGGGAAGTAGGAATATTATTCCTAGAAAATAGAGAAAATAGGGTGGAGTAGCTCTTGCTTAATAGGAATGATCACTTATATTCTACAATGGGTTCCATGTCACCCTATAAAATGCAACAAAAACAGAAGAGAAATCTATACTAAAAAATACAAACCACCCCCATTTTTTGATGAAAAATAAAAATATCATTCATCATGTTGTTGAAGGTGATACATTTGATAGGTTTCCCCCCATACTGACAACTGAACCAACTTCATGAATTTGTATCCTATGATAGAGCCTTAATATATGTTCATTGACTATAAAAGTGACCTCACTATCATCAATGCTCTTCATATGGACTACTCTGTTGTTGAATAATTTGACCACCTTATAATGATAGAGCCATATTTTCATGAGTTTCTCTTTTATTTCCTAGAACTAAGATTCATATAACAATACCCATTCCCCCTCTCTAAACTACTTTAGTTTGATATGGCAACCATGTCATGTAGCCCTGTACTTCTACATCATTTCTATACACTATAGTGCTTCTTGTCTATATTTGTCCAAATGATTCAATTGGAGAATACGCTCTTGCTATACCACATTTAAATTTATATTAAGTTCCATGGCAATTTGTACAATTTTTATTTCAAATTCAATGGGCATCATTGCACTTTTCCCATACACTAGCTAAGACAGTGTAAATATTATAGTGGTTTTCCAAGTAGTTTGTTATATCCACGCTACTTTGGGAAGGTGTTTCTCCCAGTATTTATTATGTTGTTATACTATCTTGGTTAGAATACTATACAACTCATGATTGGTGATCTCCACTTGGCCATTGGCCTATGGATGATATAGGGTGTATTTATTATGCTAGATTTGGTATTGTTGCATGAGTTCTTATATCATCTTAGAGATAAATTAATATCCTTGGTTAGTAGTAATCTCCCTAGAAACATCAAACCTGGTGGAGATAAATTCATATATAAACTATGCTATGTTTTACTCCTTTGCATTCTAAAAGGCCTATACTTCAACCCACTTAGTAACATAGTTAGTAAATTCTAAAATATATCATTTACCATTTGATTATGGGTCTATAGGGATGAAAAAAACTAATCGTCATTTATAAAATGGTTTTAAATGCAACTATGGTTGAAGTGGCATTTCATATCTCATCATTGGTCACCCCATCCTCTAATATTACTCACATTGGTTGGCATTTTTGATTTTGTCTTTAAATAATGAGGGCTAATAATACCTTGTTTGTAGAATTTTAAATGCAATTCTTCTTCTCACAAAAATGCCCACCACATGGCTCATCATGACAAGCCTTTAGGATAGTTGGGACTTCTTCTACTACACATTTTATCATAATTTTATTAGGACTAGTCTTGAATAAACATCCATTAATCCATGATATTGCTATGTTTTTTTCAATTAGTTTCAACACTTCTAAAGAAGTGTAGGGGATACCTTATCGAATGCCAAGTAATTATCCATGTTCGCATACCATGACATCCAGTAATCAAGGGCAAAGAGATGCTCCTATAGAAATATGTCCGTAGTTGTTATGTTATATTGTGATGTTATTCTAGATAAGAAATTGGCCACTACATTATTTCTCCCAGGTTTATCAATAATGGTGACATCAAAATCCTATAGAAGTAAAAGCCATCAAATAATTTTATCACTTATTATTGGCTTATTCATAAGATATTTGATTGTTGCATGATCTATAGGCACAATAATTTTATAACCTATAATATAGATGTAGAACTTATTAATTATGTGTACCATTGCAAGAAATTATTTTTCTATGATGATATAATTTATTTCTACCCCTACAATATTTTCAATAACATAGTAGATAGCATATGTCTCATTCCCTTCCTTTTTTCCCAATGTCACTCCTATAGAATTATTAGATGCATCACCATAAATATGGAATGGGAGGTCCCAATTTGAACCCTTAAGCATTGGAGTAGTTAATTTATCTTTCAAGGTCTAAAATGACTGTTCACATTCTTTTGTCCATACAAACTCTACTTCCTTGGTCAATAATATATGCAATGGTTTGGTGATTTTACTAAAGTCTTTGATAAAATGTTGGTAATACCCTACATGGCCCAAAAAACTTCATACATATTTTTGTTCTAAGGAGTAGGTAGTTCTTTAATAAATTCTATTTTTATTTCATCAAAATTTAATCCCCTCAACTAAAATATAATGTCCCAAAAATATTCCTTTTGTGATCAATATAGAGTATTTTTCATTGCTTAAGGGTAAATTAATTTTCTAACAATGTTGAAGTACCTTTTCCAAATTCATTGCAGACTCATCAAATTTTTTACTGTAGATGGTGAAATCATCCATATAAACCTCTATAGTTTCTCCTATCATATCTTAGAAGATATTAAATATTGTATATTGGAAAGTTGCATGTGCATTGCATTTTTTGAAAGGTAAAGCATAGTAAGTGAAGGTTCCCTAGAAATAGGTAAACATGGTTTTTTCTTGTTCCTATTCCTCTATCTATATTTGATTATATCCACTATATCCATCAAGGAATGAAAAATACTTACGTCTAGATAAAGTATCTAGAACTTCATCTATGAAAGGTAAAGGGAAATGATCTTTCTTGGTCGCCTTGTTTAACATTCAATAATCGATGTAGATTCTTCATTACCATTTTTCTTGGAAACCACTACTAGTGGTAATACCCACTGACTATCAGATATGGGGTAGATGAATCCAATAGATAATAATTTTTGTAACTCGATTTTTACTATTTCACTAATAGATATATTCATCCTCCTCTTTGGTTTTCTTATCAATTTTGCATCATTTTCTAGGTAGATATGATGAGTGTAAACTTTGGGTGCATTCATCTCATATATCGATAATTCCATAAAAAATTGGTTTATGTTTACTAAATATTTCCTTTATATTTCCTCTTGAATGATCATTAGAGCACCATTGATATTCAATATTTTGCTAGGTTTTACTATAATTTGTTTAATATGATGATCTTTCCTTTTGACAAGAGGTGAATATGTAAGCAGCCATTTAGATTCTCTTAAAAGAATTGATATAACTAATTCTTCATATTATACATCTCATACTTCATCAAGATCCATGACATGTTACATCATGGGAAGAACATCACCACCTGTGGCTTCTAAACCAAGATCACCCACCTCATTGGTAGATTGTATTGGAAGGTAAATGACTAAATTTTTCACATTCTTTTCATCATATATTTTCATGTTTTCCATCCTATATCTAATATAAGCATCAACTATTATGATCTAGGGATGTCCCAATATGGGTGGTGTTGGGTATTTTTCCTACATACGTATAATAAGTTGTCACACTACAAGAAAACCTATCAATAATCGATGTAGATTCTTCATTACCATTTTTCTTGGAAACCACTACTAGTGGTAATACCCACTGACTATCAGATATGGGGTAGATGAATCCAATAGATAATAATTTTTGTAACTCGATTTTTACTATTTCACTAATAGATATATTCATCCTCCTCTTTGGTTTTCTTATCAATTTTGCATCATTTTCTAGGTAGATATGATGAGTGTAAACTTTGGGTGCATTCATCTCATATATCGATAATTCCATAAAAAATTGGTTTATGTTTACTAAATATTTCCTTTATATTTCCTCTTGAATGATCATTAGAGCACCATTGATATTCAATATTTTGCTAGGTTTTACTATAATTTGTTTAATATGATGATCTTTCCTTTTGACAAGAGGTGAATATGTAAGCAGCCATTTAGATTCTCTTAAAAGAATTGATATAACTAATTCTTCATATTATACATCTCATACTTCATCAAGATCCATGACATGTTACATCATGGGAAGAACATCACCACCTGTGGCTTCTAAACCAAGATCACCCACCTCATTGGTAGATTGTATTGGAAGGTAAATGACTAAATTTTTCACATTCTTTTCATCATATATTTTCATGTTTTCCATCCTATATCTAATATAAGCATCAACAATTATGATCTAGGGATGTCCCAATATGGGTGGTGTTGGGTATTTTTCCTACATACGTATAATAAGTTGTCACACTACAAGAAAACCTACTACCAATGAGCTATTACAGGCTCTGGTAGACTTGCCTCTTTAACTTGGAAAAAGAGTTCTTTTAATATTTTCTAGATAGACCAAGTATGGTAAGGATACCCTTGAGGTGACCTTAAATTCTTTAAATTCATGCTCTTCCAAATTTATAATGATGAAACCCAGGTGTTGTAGGTGATTTGGAGAGGAGAGGGCAATCCTCCAAGGTAGGTCTAGGTTCGAATATCCATCCTACCAAAAAGATGAATTGGGTACCCAAAATCCAATTGATAATGTTGGTGCGAGCAGGGATGAGTATGAATTTCGAGTGACTTTGATGGTATAGAACCCCCTATTCGTGGTCTCTCAGACCAAGGCAGTCCCGCAAGGGATTTTTTGCTTTAAAAAAATATATATATAATGATGGATTAACAATTATTAAATTTGACTGAGTTAAAATGATAATAGTTCTATTATACCTTATGTATAACTTGTGCTATAATCCTTTGGGCTATTGTAGCAATATTCAAAAATATTTCAATGAAAATAGAAAGAAGGATGAAAGAAAGAATTGGTGCAATTACGTTCATTCGAATATCATAATAAACATAATAGTTGACTAATGAAAAGAAGCATTTATTATGCGTTCAAATAATGTAACCCATAACAAAGACACACACAGAGCTAAAAAAAGAAATATAATAGGAAATAAACCTATAATGGTATTAATATTTGAATGATATTACATGAAGAGTTGTCATGGAATCACCATTTAACTCTTATAAATATTAATACGATAAATATCTTCATTTGAATATTGCAACAAGGACCTTTCACTCTTCTATTCAAATATCGTAATAGTCAAGTATCTAGACCTATGGATCAATGATTTGGTAAATATTCTCAGCTTCTTGGGCACTTTCCTATCAAAATTTGCATAGAAATCAGAGGAATATGGAGATGAAATGGAGAAAGAAAACAAAGGATATACAACAACAAAGAATAGGAACTCAATTATACCTCTTAACAAAAATATGCTATGTCAAAGATTGATCCTTATTCTAGATGTAGATGTTATTCTTATAGTCTTAACATCTCTAAATTTTTTGATCTGATTTCATGTGGATCATCCACCTAGTTCCATCTCCTACCTTATCATCAACAAGGTGCTATACAATCTGTATATTTAACTGCCTCAAAAATGTATTGGCAAAATTTGGTTGAAACTAGGCCTAATTTATGCCACCTCATATTTATCATTTGTGGCTTTTGTCTAGAAGTGATCTCCTGAATACCTTCTCATATTTTATTACTATATATTTATTCTTATTGACTGAGAAGGTGTTGGATATTAAGGGTATCGTCCTAAAGTAGGGGATTTATTCAACCATATTATGCTTGCCTTTGTTGAGCAAGGTGCAGCGACAGTATTATCATTGTTGTCAACACACTCAGATAGACAAGTTGATTCAATGGAAAATTATTCAGAGGTTGTTCAAAGTATGTACAGTGATTTTCAATGCTTATGAGGATGTTTTTGATGTTCGGTTGAAGTTGTTATAGGTTGTTTGTGCAAATTTGCAAAAGTTAAAAAAATCATCAAAAAGTTGTAAAAAATTTGTAAAAGTCATCACGGGCATAGTTGGATAGGATGGATCAGTTTGGAACATGCCAACATGTCAGGAAATAATCTAGAACAACATTGGAGGTTTCAGCACAGTTTTTGGATTGATCGGTGATGTTTTCGGTATCTTGGCGGATGATTTACCATGTGGTTGTATAGGTAAAAAAAAAAAGGCAATTTTATTAGAAGCACTGTGAGAAAACCGAGAAGAATTTGATAGCAAAATTTGAACTTGATGTGGTTGTTATCTTCAAGAATAAGTGTGCCAAATTTCCATCAAAATAAATAAACGATATGAATGTTACAAGCATTGCAATACTATCACAAAAATGCTCTTTTTGGAAAAAGTGTGTCAGTATCAGATTTTGTGGAGGTGGTATAGGTGAACCATAAGGATTTATGGAACAATATTATGACTGGATGTAGTCAGCATTGCAGAGATTCTACATTTCAAATTTCATAGAAAATAGATTTATGAGGTGAGAGTTATGATTGTTGCAAAAACGGTATAGGTCACTTTTATGTTAATTTGTTCCACTTGTGCAAAATTCTTCAGTTGGCCATTTCGACCTTGTAGAGTCACTAGAGTTTCAGTTTCAACAATGTTACACCTTTAAGGCATCAAATAGAGCATATTTTGTTTTTGGTTTGAGGTGTCACGTAGCTCTAAAGTAATAGTAGAAGTAAGGTGTCAATTCTTTGCATGTGACGTGTTTGAAGAAATGCCTTCTCAAAAAAAAAAAGGAAGTTGTATTGTTTTAAGAAGCTTCATTAAAGAAAATATTTTTAAAAATTGAAAAGGGAAAAAAAATGCAAATGTGTGCTTTTTAAGTGACAAGGGATTTTATTGAAAAGTGGGGACTTTATTTTGTGAATAGAGAAGTGTGTGTGGAGAAAAATAAAGAGTGAAAATCCGTGATTTTTGGAGAGTGGTGAAAAATATCAGTTCAATATTTTAGATATAACTATCTCATATGATATCCATTTTGGCTGAAATTTTGAGATGAATTCACAAAAAAGTGTTGCACAATATCCAAAAAGCATTTAGTAATTGGCAGAACGAGCTAATAGAAAAATTAGTTTTTTTTGTGAGAAGAGAAGATTCAAATTCTGAGTAATGTAGAGAGAGGGATGTTATACTGGGTGAAATAGAAAGTTTTAGATTTTGAGCTTACAGACCATAGAGGGTTCTAGTTTTAGTGAATATATTCATATATGTCATTTTATTATCAATATCAAAATCAAGTGGGTGCTTGGTAGAGGGGTTGGTGCTCCTTTCTATTGGTGCAGATAAATCAGGGGTTGGTGCTCCTTTCTATTGGTGCAGATAAATCAAGGGTTGGTGCTGGTAAATTGATTGTAAAGTTGGTGCTTTGCAAAGGCTAGATTTTTATGGGAGTCCAAATAGTCATTTTTGGGGATGTAGCCAAATCGATGAACCTCGATACATCTTGTGTTGTGTGATGTTCTCTTATTATACTTGATTTATTTGGTTTTATGTTTTCATTATTTTTTATTTGAGTTTTGAATATTTGAGTTTTAAAGAGCTACACTGATTCACCCCCCCTCTTAGTGTCATTGTGAAACTAATAATTGATATTAGAGCAAGGTTCTTGAACAAGCTTAACCGGCTAGGGTGATCTTGGAAGTGACACAATGGCAGGTGGTGAAGGCTTCTCATCAAACAAAGCATCATTGTTTGACGAAACTAATTACATATTTTGGAGACTTAGGATGCAGACATATATTTGTGCTTTGGGATACGATATTTGGGATTCAGTAGATAGTGGATACACAATACCCACCACTTCTCCAACCGATTTTGTCAATAATAAAATGTTTGAGAATGACTCAAAAGCAAATAATGCTATCATGTGTGGATTAGTGGACAACGAACTAGTAAAGATTATGGGTTGTAAAATGATAAAGGAAATATGGGACAAACTGAAGAGCATTCATGAAGGAGATGTTAAGATCAAGGAGGCTAAGTTACAAACACATCGAGCTTAGTTCGAAGTACTAAATATAAATGACGATGATAATATATAGGCATATATGTTGAGAGCTAATGAAGTCATTAATGCGATTAGAGGACTTGGTGAGGAAATTAAATATTCTGTCATCATGAAAAAGGTATTAAGATCCCTTCCCCAAATATTTGATTCTAAAGTTTCAGCTATAGAAGAAGCTAAAGATATAAATTCTTTTAGTATTGATGAGATACATGGTTCTTTGATTGCATATGATATGAAAATAGGAAAATATAAACCCACATACAGAGAAACTACTTTTAAAGCCCATAAAAATATGAAAGAAAAACAAGAATCCGAGGAAGAAGAGACATCTGATGAAATGGAAGCAAATTTTATTCAAAAACTAAAAAGGGGAAAAGGAAAATACAGAGGAAAGTTATCGTTTAAATGTTTCAACTGTGGAGGCATTGGGAATTTTACAGCTAAATGTCCACTTAATGAGAAGAAAAAAAGTGATGAAGGATCACACAAATAAAGAAGTGACTGGAAGAAAAAAACAAATTTTAGAAAAGGCAACTTCAAGAAGAAAAGTTTCATCTCCAAGAATGTCAGTTCATTAGAAGATAGCTCCAGTGAGGATTCTGAAAAGGAAATAGGTGAAGCTCTTTTCATGGCACTCAAAGAAGAAAACCAAAAAAAGAATAGGAATGTGATGAAGAACAAATTGATGAAAAAATGAATTTGGAAGAGGAACTAATTACAGCTCTAGATGAATTGAAGATAGAAAGAAAAAAGAATAAGAAAATTTCAAAAAATCTTGAGGATTTAAATGAAATCATAACAAATTTGAAAGTATAGATAGAAGAATACAATATAATATCTGAAGATCTCGAAGTGCAAATAACCATAAAAATAGATTATTGCAGCAATCTAGAAGAAGAGATTGTTGGTTTAAGAATGCAACTAGAAGAGATGAATCAAAAAATTAGTTGTTATCACAAATGTGAAGAAAGTTCTATGAAGCTGGATAAGATCATAAATAACCAAAAGACTACAGGCATCAAATTTTTTTTGGGTTTTGATGAAGGAGAATTGTCAAATGGATCAAATGCCATAAATGAAGAATCCACAAAGAATGAAGAGAAGAAATATGTTGATCAAGCAAAAACAAATCATGCAAAGGAAAGCAATAATGCAAGGCACAAAAGGAGAATTAACAATGATGGCTTCACCAATGTCACACATAAAAGAATAAGAATATTTATGGATCCTACAACAACATGGCAAAGACCACTACCTAGGTTCAATCATCTCTTTTCTGGTTACTGTTTTAAATGCAATGGTTATGAACATAAGATCTCAGATTGCAAGTATAATGTAGGACCAAGGAATTTTACCAATAGAAATGCTTTTTCACCTTTGATGGATTATGCAGTAGAATGTTATAACTGTCATAATTTTGGGTATATTGCAAGAAAATGTTGAATTACATTTACATCAAATCAATTTCAGGAAAGAAAATTTTAGCCAAATGGAATAAGACAAAATATAAATTTTTTTCGAAAAAAATTCACAACCTACTGAAAAAGAAAATCCAAAACAAGAGCTCAAAATTGTAATCAAACCTGAGTGGAAATAAAAAGAGTGACCTAAGGAAGAAAAATAATCCTTGATCGTACAGATGGTATTTAAAGCGCAACATAAATCCGCACCATGGATACTTGATAGTGGATGCTCCAGTCATATGATAGGTGATAAACAAAAATTTGAGAAGTTGTAGCAATATGAAGGTGGTTTAGTAAATTTTGGAAACAATGATGGAGCTAAGATAGTTGGTAGAGGTTTAGTTAAGATTAGTGATGGAAAAATTAGGTCAAAATAAGTCTTGTTTGTGGTTGGTCTGAAGCATAACTTGTTGAGTGTAAGTCAGATTTGTGATAGAGGTTATGAAGTGATCTTTAAGAAGCAAGTTTGTGAAGTCAGAAAGGCAAAAAATGGGAATTTTATAGCAACTAGATAAAGGATATTTGTCAACTTGTACACTCTCTCAGAGACTTCAAAAGTAGCTTGCTTGATTGAACAGGAAGAATACAATTGGTTGTGGCACAAGAGGCTCAGTCATATCAGTTTTGATAATATAGTAAAAATTAGCTCAAAGAAAGCAGTAAGAGATATTCCCACCATTGGAAAACCATCAAATAGTATTTGTGCTTCATGTCAAAAGGGGAAGCAAACTAAAGTCTCATTTAAAACAAAATAGTACTACACAAGCAAATATTTGGAGCTAGTACATACTGATTTATGTGGACCCATGAGAAAGCAAAGCATAAATGGTGACAAATATTTCATGTTGCATATAGATGACTATTCTAGGATGACAAGGGTACTATTTTTGAAGCATAAATCAAAATATTTTGAGATGTTCAAGGTTTTCAAAAACCAAGTTGAGAATAAAATAGGAAAAAGGATTAAATGTTTAAGGTCAGATAGAGGAGGAGAGTTCATTTTAGAGGATTTCATAGAGTATTGTGAAAAATATGGTATTAGGAGACAGTTTTCAGCAGCCAGGACACCTCAATAGAATGGTGTGGTAGAAATAAAGAACAGGATAGTGCAGGAAATGGCATGGACTATGTTGACTAAGAGCAAAGTAGTAGACATATTTTGGAAAGAGGTAGTTCATACTGCGGTATACATCCAAAATAGGTGTATGTTGAGGATGCATGAAATCAAAACTCCTTATGAGTTGTGGTTTGGTAAAAATGCAACAACAAGATACTTTAAAGTTTTTGGCAGCAAGTGTTACATCAAAAGAACTGAAGAAAACCTTGGTAAGTTTGAAGATAGAGCGAATGAAGGTATTTTTCTTCACTATTCATCAAAAAGAAAAGCTTACAAATGCTACAACAAGAGGCTAAGAAAAAATGTGGATAGTGTCAATGTTAAAGTTGATAAAGGAAGGGAACGAGTAATTAGCTATGAAGAGAACTACCAAATTTATGAAGAGGTCATTGAAGGATATGAGAAAAAAGAAATGGAAAAGAAACCAAAAATTGACTCAGAGGATTCAAACACTGATTTAGAAGTGGAAGAAAACAAGAAGTTCAAAATAGGCAGCTGGTAGAAAGATCATCCTAGAGAGCAAATAATTGGAGACCCCATAGTTGGTGTTCAGATAAGAAGAAGATTAATAAGTAACTACTCTTTATTATCCAACATTGAGCCCAAAAATGTTTTTGATGCAAGAAAATATGAAAGTTGGGTAAAGGCAATAAATGAAGAATTAGATCAGATCGAGAAAAAAAGACTTGGGAGTTAGTACCAAGACCCATAAATAAAAATGTAATCGGTACTAAATGGGTCTTTCAAAAAAAATTGAATGAAGATGTACAAGTAGTCAGGAACAAAGCAATATTGGTATGGAAAGGCTATGCACAAGTTGAAGGTATTGAATTTGAGGAAACCTTTGCACCTGTGGCCAAACTAGAGGTAATTAGAATGGCTTTAGCAGTTTACAAGAATTTCAAAGTTTATCAAATGGATGTGAAATCAACATTTTTGAATGGGAAACTTGAAGAAAATGTTTATATTGAGTAGCCAGATGGTTTATATCTTGGTGATGATCCCAACTTGGTTTGCAACTTGAATAAAGCATTATATGGCTTAAAAAAAACACCCTGAGCATGGTATGCAAGTCTAGATAATTATCTTACTTAGCAAGGGTTCAAGAAAGGTATGGTGGATAGTAATTTGTATGTCAAAATAGGAAATGGTCATCATATTGTTCTTGTTGTATACATAGATGATATCATATTTGGTAGCAACATAGATGAGTTGTGTAAAGATTTAGCAAATAAGATGCAGAAGAATTTGAAATATCAATGATTGGTGAAATTTCGTATTTCCTCGGATTGCAAGTTAATAAAATGGAGAAGGGCAAATTTATTTCTCAAAGTAAATATGTGAAAGAGATGCTGAAAAATTTCACAATGGAGGATTGTAAGCCAGTTAGCACTCCTATGATGACAAGTTGCAAGTTGAGCAAGGATTACAAATCTCCACATGTTGATAAAACTATGTATAGATCTATGATTGGGAGCTTACTATACTTGAAAGCTATCTAACCAGATATTTTACAATAAGTATGCATGATAGCACGATTTTAGGCTAGTCCCAAGGAGATTCATGTGACAACAGTGAAGAGGATTTTTTGGTACCTCAAGGGTACTATGGAGTATGGGTTATGGTATCCAAAAGGTAAGGACTTCACCCTTATTGTGTATTTAGATGAATGTTGGGTAGGATGTGTATATGACAGGAAGAGTACCAGTGGAGGTGCATTCTATCTTGGAGATAGGTTGATCATGTGGCACAGTAAGAAATAGGAGTCAGTCTCCTTATCCACAGCAGAGGCATAATACATTGTAGCGACAATGTATTATACGTAGGTGTTATTGATGAAAAAAACTCTAAAGAATCTTGGCATTAATTTTAGTGAGTTTATTTTAGTTAAGTGTGATAACACCAGTGCCATTAACATATCAAAGAATTCGGTTATGCATTCTCACACAAAACATATTGCTATCCGGTATCATTTTTTGAAGGAGAAAGTTGCGGAAGGTGAGGTTAAGTTGGATTTTATTCCAAAAATAGAGCAAGTAGCAGATATATTCACCAAACCATTTCCCAAGGAATTCTTTGAGTACCTTCACAAGAAATTGGGAGTGGTCACACTTCCCAAGAATTGACTAGCTATTGGGGCCACATTCTTAGGGGGAGCATTTGTGTATTTGTTTATCTTTTTTCTCATTTTTGTGATTTTTACGAAGTGTAATAATTTTTTCCTAAGAATGTTGTGCATGGACTCAAGGGGAGTTTTTATCAACCCTTTGTTCTTGTTTTCAAATGGGGATAAGAGTTACAGGAAATTGTGAGTGTGTTGCCAACAATTCCAAATGAGGAGATTGTTGAGAAAGGTGCAATGACAATATTGTTATTGTTGTCAACACACTCATATGGATAGGTTGATGCAATGGATAGTTTTTTAGAGGTTTTTTAGAGTATTTACTATGATTTTAAATGCTTATGAGTATGTTTTTGATGTTCGGGTGAAGTTGTTACAGGTTGTTCGTGCAAATTTGCAAAAGTTGAAAAAATCATCAAGAAGTTGTCAAAAAATTACAAGTCATCACAAGTGCAGTTGAATAGGATGGATCAGTTTAGAACATGCCATCATGTCAGTAAATATTCCATAATATCATTGGAGGTTTCAGCATGGTTTTTGGATTGATCAGTGACATTTTCGGTATCTTGGTGGATGATTTGGCAAGTGGTTGTATAGGCCAAAAAAAGGGCAGTTTTTTCAGAAGCACTGCAAGTAAACCAAGAAGAATTTGATAGTAAAATTATAACTATATATGTTAATTATCTTCAAGAACATGTGTTCCAAATTTCCACAAAAATGGAGAAACGATATGAATGTTACAAGCATTGCAATACTGTCACAAAAATGCTCTTTTTGGAAAAAATGTGTCAGCAACAGTTTTCGTAGAGGTGGTATAGGCAAACCGTAATGAGTTATGTAGCAATATTTGTACTAGATGTATTCAGAATTTCATATATTCTACGTTTAAAATTTTAGAGAAAATAAAGTTACGAGGTGAGAGTTATGATTGTTGAAAAAACGGTACATGTCACTTTTATGTCAATTTGTTCCACTTGTGCAAAATCCTTTAGTTGGTCATTTTGGCCTTGTAGAGTCACCAGAGTTTTGGTTTCAGTGTTGTTACACCTTCAAGGCATAAAATAGAGCATATTTAATTTTTTTTTTGATGTGTCACGTGGCTCCGAAGTAAGAGAACGAGTAAGGTGTCAATTCTTTGCATGTGACGTGCTTGACGAAATGCCTTCTCAAAAAAAAAAAAAGTGTTATATTGTTTTAAGAAGCTTCATTAAAGAAAATATTTTTTAAAATTGAAAAGAGAAAAATAATGCAAGTGTGTGTTTTTTAAGTGACAAGGGATTTTATTGAAAAGTGGGGACTTTATTTTGTGAAGAGAGAAGTGTGTGTGGAGAAAAATAAAGAGTGAAAATCCGTGATTTTTGGAGAGTGGTGAAAAATGTCACTTCATTATTTTGGGTATAACTTTCTCATATGATATTCATTTTTGATGAAATTTTGAGAGGAGTTCATAGAAAAAGTGCTACATAATACTCAAAAAGTGTTTAACAATTAGCAAAACGAGCTAAGATAACAATCATTTTTTTGTGAGAAGAGAAGATTCAAATTCTGAGTAATGTAGAGAGAGGGATGTTATACTGGGTGAAATAGAAAGTTTTATATTTTGATCTTACATACCATAGAGGGTTCTGGTTTCAGTGAATACATTGATATACATCATTTTATTATCAATATCAAAATCAAGTAGGTGCTTGGTAGAGGGGTTAGTGCTCCTTTATGTTGGTGAAGATAAATCAAGGGTTGGTGCTCCTTTCTATTGGTGCAGATAAATCAGGGGTTGGTGCTCCTTCCAGTGGGTGCTGATAAATTATTGTAAAGTTAGTGCTTTGTAAAGGCTGAATTTGGATGGGATTCCAAACAGTAATTTTTAAGGATATAGCCAAATCGGTGAACCTTGGTACATCTTGTGTTGTGTGATGTTCTCTTGTTATACTTTATTTGGTGTTATATTTTCATTGTTTTGGATTTGAGTTTTGAATATTTAAGTTTTAAAGAGCTACACTGATTCACCCCCTCCTTTCAATGTCATTGTGAGGCTAACAACCTTGGGATGCAAAGGAAGTAAGAGTTCATTATAGAAATCTGATACATCAGGATATCCATAATAATGGTGAAATATAAGGAATTGGAAATACAAAAGTTAAAGAAACTACCTATAATATGGTACTTCCATAACAATACTCCATCGGGGTGATAATACACTAACTATATTCCATCAAGGCACGAGATTCTTTAATGAACATTTTTTATTTTGCGCTTCTTATTTCTTCTACAACTGATGACAAGAGCCCTCTGGTTATGCAAAATTCTCTTTCTGTAACCTGCTAATAACACACTTTGACCCATATCCAAATTACATCTTGGATTTTATAATGAGTGTTGTTATCATATAGAGGATGATTTGAGGTGGATCATGTTGTCATCTAACGAGGGGTAGTCAGGTCCTATTGATTCAAAAGGCAATTTGATTCATTTTAACCTGATAATATCTATATTAATATGATATTTTGCTATTACAATGTGGCTTACAAGCCATGCTCTCTTTGCTTGGTACATGAGAATTCACATTCTTTTGTTGTAGTATGAATGAATCAGTATTTCTATCTAGGCTGAGACAATCCATTAATTGCCTTACTTATTTTATCTTGCCATCCCATTATTTGTTGGTGAATCATCCTATCATATTTTATTTCCCTATTTGGTGGCTTTGTGTAATCTGGATATCAAAACTAGTAGGGGATTCTATATTCATGTGATGTTTTAAATGGCCTTGAGTAATTTTGATCGTAGTCGATTCTAATGTAATATTGATCTTATTGAATTCAGTGATCTTTATATGCACGTGCCATCAGTCGGTTGACATGTGTTATTTGGTACTTATGTTGTGCAGACACTCGTGATCATTGATTATGGTATAATGAATAGGTTTGAAGTGTTCTTCCTTCATACGATCAGTTCATAATGATTGTGTGTTCTTGGCCACTTAGTTTTATTTTGCGGTTGTATGATTTAAGCTATTTTTTTCTCTATGTGATGATTAGTTCAATAATATTTGACTAACTATAATGCATACAAATTAGAGGGTGGTAGTACTTTTGATCACATTGTTTTTAATTTTTATTGGCTAGGTTGATCTCATCCACTAATATCATTCAGTCGATGGTCTTTGGATGGTTAGGATGCATTTAGCCATGGGTATTTGAGCATTTCCCTTTTTAAATCAAAATATTTTAATGATAGCACTTTTCTCTAAATTTTCAACCAATATTTACTTTTGTTTAACTAATTAAAGCTTTGCTTCGACCAAAAAATAATCTTGGCTTCACCAAGTGACTGACCTTTGTTTATCGCTAGTTGAAAGGAGAAATATTAACTTTTGATATTTTTGGCTGATGACATGTTCATGTTAAGCGATGTGATGCATTTTTGGTAAGTAGAGATTTTGGCTAGCTAGTCACCATTATAGATTGAAAAAATTTTGTTTCTTCTTGTGAATGATCAATCGATATTTTTCTTTTGTCAACCAATGAAGTTTGGAAGCAATTTTCTTCATATCGGCCAAAATATTTTTTTCTTTGGCTATTGTTTTCTTCTCGTAGGCCGAAAAAGGGTTTCTTTAATGGACCAAATTTTGTCTGATAAGAAAATTCTTGGTAGTGTCCCCCTTTTCATCGATCAAATTAACCTCGCACACTTTGATTGCTTCATTTTTTTGGCCTGAGTGGTCAGCAAAAAATGTTTATTGATCCACTGAAAAACACTTTCTTATAAAACAAAATCGACTCTTCTTTTGATGGGATCGGTCAAAAAATTCTCCAACATTACTTGGATTCAGTCGATTGCTATTTTTTGTTGGCCAATTGATTTTTTCCTGTCGGTCGATCACTTTCCAAATTTTGGTCTAAAATATTTTAGTTCTAACAACTTTTACTTATCGATCAAAACTTTCTTCCTATCAACCGAAGGATGTAATATTTGCACGAAAAACCAAAGAAACCCCTAAGATTTTAATGAAAGGAAAATATTTAGCTGGCTAGGGGTTTGGAGATGTTTATGAAGGCAAAAAAATTTACTTAGACCTAAGCTCTTTACAAAAGGTGTACCTTTTTAAGACCAAAAATTTTAAATTATGGGTACATTCATGTTGTATCAATTTTGGCTACAACATAGGCTCTGACTGGGACAAATGACAAAAATATGAGGTATTTGAGAACTCTAGAATATCTGGTTAATGAGAAGACAATGATGACAAGGACATGAAATTATTTTTGGTAGATTATTATAAGAATAGTAAATAAAATAAAATCAATCTGATAAGAAAGCAATATTTAATAAAAAAATCAAAGATTATGTTTCTTCGAAACAAATGAACCTTTTACTCTTGAATTTTCAAATGTTATATCAATATCTTTAAGGGAGAATCAAACAAAAAAATTAGAAATAATTATCAAATAAAGCCTATGTCCAGTTTGTGTGCAGATGCATTCTTTAATTACTTTCTCAGATTAAGCAGATTTTTTATCAATTTGGAAGGAGTTGGGTGTATTAATGATTTCACTCTTTTAAATACTTTTACCATGTCATTGTTCCATTTCTATTCAAGCATTTATAGCTTCAACAGAGATAATTTTTATCCCTTGGACCTTATCTAATGCTATACATGCATCTATAGTCTCGGTAGATGTTATCCAGATAGCCCCAAGCACTTGCTCATTTTGCATTATAGAGATTTTTCTTCTTTTATGAAGAATTTTGATAAATTGTAAATTTGTTTGAGAGTGCTTTCTAGGTTAAATATTTGCAAGGCTATAATATTGAGTGTATTTGTATTTAGCCCAACTACCTTACCAAGGTTGATTGAATTCCTTGATTTCTAAAATTTCTTTTGAGATCATGATATTATATGGCTTTGGCCTGATGTGTCAACATTCCTAGATTTATTGTTGTATTCTAATCCTTACAAGATGATTACTAAAAATTGGTTTCCTAAGTTTTATTAGTTCAACTTATTCAATCTCAAATTATCTTAATTCATCAAACTGAAGATAACTCCCTTATAAACAAACAAAAACATAATCAGAAAACTTAACAACTTACTAACATATTTGAAAACAATAAAAAAATAAGTAAACTTACTTAGAAGGTTTTTTTATTTTTATTTTATTCTTTTTGGGTCACCTAATAAGGGTGGTATAACTTTAGGTGTAGGCCATTGATTGAGATTTCCATGAGATCTCCCTGCAAGGTTTACAACCTATAAGTATTAGGGCTAAAAATATGAATTAGTTGGTAAGGACCTACCCACCTAGGCTCAAGCTTACCCTTTTATCCATGTTTATAATTTTTAGGATCCCAATATAAGACTATGTATCCTTCAAATAATGGGGTTACCTTAGATTTCTTGTTAAAGAGCTACATGGTTTTATGAGTTTTTTTAAACATTTTATCCAATGCATTCCTTATTTATTCTTGCATCTATGTAATATGATCAAATCTTCTCTGTAAGGCATAAATATTTTCATGATATTGTAACAAAAAATATAGTGCTATTATTTCTATACGAGGAGGTAACAAAGCCTTTTCTACAAATACCATTTCATAAGGAGTCTTTCTTGTGTTCCTCTTGACAGATAATATTTCTGGCCATAAGGCAAACTTACACTCATTAGCCCATCCCTTTTTATTTTTTCCTAGTGATATTTTGATTCTAGTAATTAGATTCTTGTTTGATGATTCAGCAAGACCATTTCCCTAAGGATAGTAGTTTGTTGAATGATAAAGTTCAATTACATACCTTGCATAGAATTCTATAATTTCAAATGAGATGAAGTATTTTCCATTATCTATTACCAACTTCTTTGGGACTCCAAATCTAGTCAAGATGTTTTCCTCCAAGAAATTTATGACTACTTCAATAGCTGAGTTCCTTAGAGGAGCTACTTACACCCACTTGGTGAAATAATATGCTACTGTGGTGATCCACTTGTGTCAGCCTAAGGAGTTTGAATTGATTTCCCTGATGAGGTAAATTCCACATTGTATGGAGGGTGCTTCTATGATCATTTATTAGAGAGGCATTATTGCTAACTTTTCTTCCCAAAAAACACTTGACAATTATGGTAACCCCTTACATATTTATGCACATATTTGAATAAGGAAGGCTAGTAATAACCTACTCTCATAATTTTATTTGTAGTTGCTTTTGGGGCAAAATTCCCTCCACAAAATCCATCATGAAATTATTTAATGACATCTAAAGTATATTTTTCAAATAAGCACAATAATAAAACACTATTAGGATGTTTCCAATTGAGTTTTCCTTCCTGAACATAGTATTTATGAGACTATTGTTTTACTGACCTTAATTTATATGCATACATGCATGTAGGAAATGATAAAGTTTTAAGGTATAATAGAATATCATCGTACCATTTGCATTCAACATTGTCTATTCTCCTAATATCATGTATGTCATAAACTATGGCAATGTTTTACATGTTTTCCCTTTATTTATTGGATAGTTATTTAGCCATACCTTATCCTCTAATTATTTTTACTAATTTAAATTCAACATCATATTGTAGTAACTTGACCATCCATCGGGCAGGACTACCTATTGTCTTGGGTTGGGTGAAAACTTCCTTTATAGCAGTGAAAAAGATACATAATATAACTTTATTTGATCCAAAGATACATTTAAAATGTTCCAATGCCTGAATCACAACATAAGACTATTTTTAAATCATTTTGAATCTCAAATGAGCTCCTTTGAATCCTGCACTCATAAAATTTATAGGTCTTTCATTCTCTTCATTATCCTTTTGATAAAGGACTATAGCAATGGTATGTTTGGAAGTGAATGAATATATATTGAAGTCCTTTGAGTAGTTAGGGCAATTCAGGACTAGGGCAGTGGTGATAGCATCTTTGAATTTCTAAAAATATTCCAGATTTTCCTATGTCCATTTGATGTCAACATCCTTTTTAATCATGTTATTTATAGGTTGGTCTATTTCAAAAAAATTTGGCACAAAACTTCTTACAAATTTAATCTTACCAAAGAATGATCTGACTCCTTTCAAATTCTTAGGAGGAGGTATCTTGGCAATAGCTTTGATTCTTGATGGGTAAATACTAATACTTTTTTTAGAAACTAGGTTTCCAAGGACCTTTCCTTGTGTTGCTCCAAATATACACTTATTTAGATTCAAGGATATCCCAAATTCCTTACATCTAGAAAAAAATATAGCTAAATGTTCAAAATGATCTATAGATTTTTTTGAGAACACTATTATGTCATCCAAATAGACAACCATTATTTTAAACATCAAACCCCTAAAAACAAAGTCCATAGCTCTTTGGAAGGTGGATCCTACATTCATTAATCCAAATGGTATTCTCAAATATTCAAAAGTACCCCAGGGGGTAGTGAAAGCAGTTTTATATATATCTTCATGATTTACCTAAATTTGTTATATCCTAATAATCCATCCAGTAATGACATTCTAGATGAGCCTACTAAAGCTTGCAATAGTTACTCCATTTTGGTAAGGGATAATTATCCTTGAGGAAAATTTTATTTAAATTCTAAAAATCAACACAAATTCTGATCTCACCATTTTTCTTCCTCACTGGTACCAAGTTTGCTATCCAGGAAGAAAATCTCACTTTTTTGACTATCTTGGCATCGAGTAGCTTCTAAACTTCTTTTTGCATGACTGGATGCAATGTAGGATTGAAATTTCTTTACTTATACCTAAAAGGCTTAGAATATTATTTTAGAGGAATGATGTGATTCATGATCTCTATTTTAAATATCTTTAGGTCTTCATAACTCCAAGCAAAATATTCTTTATTTTTCTTCAAAAGCTCATATATTCCTCTTTTTCCTAATTTGGAAAAGCCTTATTAATTTTGACAAACTTTGGCTCCTCCCTTGTTTCAATATTTATTTCATAAGTTTATGTTTCTTTGAGGAGTGGTTTGTAAGATTTATCAAAATCATCGAATAATATTTCTAAAGAAACTAATCCCTTTGTGATCCTATTGGTTTTGAGTTGAATTACTTCAAATGGCTCTCTAATAATGTTCTAGTTTTAATTTTTCTTCATCCTCCTCTTCATATATGATATCATAATACATATTATGTAGTGTCATGAAGTATTTTATATCCACATCATCTTGGAAAACTTTTAAATACACAATATTTTTAGGCACAACAGGTTTTTATATAGAGATGGTTGGGAACCTATCCATGTACTCAGTGTTTATTTATGGGCAATCTACACCTGAAGCATTAATATCTAATAAATTTGCAATGTGATTATGTTCTCTGCGAATGTATGAGATGTTAAAGTCCAAGAACTTATCAATTTATGTTAGAATTACCAATTTATATTGTTTAAATCTAGGATGTTTTGTTTGATACTTATATTTGATTTGTTGTATAATCAATTTAGCTTCTCCATTAATAGTCAAAAAATAAATTCCTAGTTCTTTAGATTTTCTCAAACCTAGCAGTAAGGCTTCATACTCAGCTATGTTATTAGTGCATGGGAATTCTAGTCTATAAGGGATTTCGAGATAGTTTCCCTTAACATCTGTTAAATTGACACCAACACCTGCCCCTATTTGAGACTTAGCCCCATAAAATAACATGATACACATCTCTTGGGTGAGAACCTTGTGAGATTCAACATCTACTAGTCTAATTTTAGGATCTATATCTTTGGCTTTAGGGACTTTGATAATGTTGAATTTATGTTTACTCGGCTCTGATCCAACATCAAATTCCATTTTATTTATACCTATTTTTTTGTAGAATTCTACATGATAGGGTGGTTCATTTGTTCTTATGATTTCAAGAACCTTCTTGCTCTTATATTTCTCAACGAATTTTTCTCTAATATATTTGTTTGAGTTCTTACCTATTTTGTTAGGAATAATCCTATTCCTTAAATTCAGGGTATTTGCTTCTAGTTCCTCCACATCTTGAGCTATTATAATTAGTTTACCCTATTTCATTTTGTCATACATAGTCTCTTGTCCTCTTTGTAGGATCTTTGTATTTTCTACAACTAGGATTTTTAGGTGGTGATTCGAAGCATATAAATCCATGTCCTCTTCGAATAATATTTCTATATATTCATCCTCAAGGGCCCAAAAAGTATTAAATTTGACATCCTCTTTAGATTTTGCCTCTAAGTCTATAGGATGGTGGACACCTAAATAGATGCCACAACAATCTAGATTATGGGGAGCATCACAAACTAAACAGTAATAAGATAAATTCTCTGCTAAGTTTACAGTAGGAATAGGATTTGGAACCATGTTGGACATTTTGATTGGATGAGTTCAAGTTTTCATTGGTGTCAAGAATGAATGGTCATTGATGTCGAAATTCAGTTTCAGTAAGCAATACAAAAAGAAGCAGTTCCACAATCTGTGCAAAAAGAAGAGTCCACCTTCGGTTGGTCAAGACCTAGTTTCAAGAAGTCATATATGGTCCAAAGTGCAAATAAGAGGCCCAAGAAAATAATATTAAAATATTTTAAAATAATATTAAAGAGGAAAATTTAAATTAAATAATATAATTTTATTATAAATTAATTGATTAATTAATTTGATTAACTTCAAAGTTATTTAAGTTAATTATAAGTTAATTTTAATTTTATTATAAATAAATTTTTATTTAATTTAATAAACCCTAAAGAGGGTTATAAGGCTTAGTAAAAAATTGAATTGGAAATTTGATTTGATGCACCAACGTCATATGACATGGAAAATTGTGTATAAATGGTGGTAAATTTCTTTACCTTATATCTCCTAAGCTATCGATAAAATCTCCCATGCTCCACTGTTTCATGTGTAAAAAGAAAAGGTTCCCATGCTTTTCAAAAAGATATCTGGTTGCAAAGGAATAAATTTAAGAGGGCACAAATACTTAGCACTAAAGGCACTGGTAGCACAGTTGGAAAACAATGGAGGCGTTAGGGTGTGTGGCAAGCAATGCATGCAGGTTCAAATCCCTTTGGATATGTTTTTGGATAAGAAGAGAGGAAATTCATTTTTTTGTGCAGTGCCTAACATAGGGATAAAGGAAGGCTTGCACATTCCCTTTCTCATGGGAGTGCCTAGCCCACGTGGTGGGTTAGCACCTTGGTAAGGTGCTCGATGGAAATATCTCTTGTTCGAAATCCATCAAGGCCTTTTATGGTTGTGACAAAGGTATGCACTGATGTAATTTGCGATGGTTGCTTAATTTCGAATGTGCTAAGGTTGAAGGAAAATAAAAATATTTTTATGTGCCTAATGTTGAAAAATAAAATGTTTTGATGGTTTATGAGATTAATTTTTGCCTGAATTAATTTGGTTATTAAGTGTTTTGAGAGAGATAAAAGGATAGGCAAATATTATTTCTAAAGGGTTAATTTTTGAAGATTGATTTATTAAAATTGGAGATCATAAGGAGAAATTTGAGTGATTATTTTTATGTGTGATTTGATGATTTCTAATTTCAAGAACGATTAATAAGGTGTATTTGAGATTGATTATTTATGTAATTGAGAAATATTTTGAAAGAGTGTTAGTGTGAAATTTTTTCATCTAACCATTGAAAATGGCAAATAATAAAATTGTGATTAAGACAGGTTTTTAAGGGCACTTCTACATTAAAAAAAGGTATGGGCACATCTTCCTAGTGAGTGATTGATTGAATGTTGTGAATTCTAAGTTGAAGTGAAAAGGGTTTTTCTAGAATAAAGAGTTGTTGATAAAATCTTGTTTGGTGAGCATTGTTGAGTTGATTGTTAAAGGGTTTTTCTGGAATAAGAGTTGTTGATAAAACCTTGTTTGATAAGCATTGTTTTTGAAGTGATTAGTTGAGTGAGGAACTTGAACTAGAGTTTGTGCAAATATCATGAGTATCATTGTTATGTGAAGTTGTCAAAGATCATGAGTATCATTGTTATGTGAGATTAGCATTGTTGTTGAAGCAATTGGTTGAGTGAGGAACTTGAACTAGGGTTTGCAAAGATCATAAGTATCATTGTTATGTGAGAATTAATTGATAAGAATTGTTGTTGAAGTGGTTGGTTGAGTAGAATTAATTAAGGTTAGTTGAGTGGATGTGTTAAAGTGATAGTTCAAGTTTTGTGAAACAAATTGTTCTATATTCTAAATTGATTTGAGAAAGAGATTGAGAGTGATTGAGTGTGAAACATATTGAGTCTCTAAAAATTCTCTATATTTTTATGTGGTAAAAAGGAGAGATTGAAAGTGATTGAGTATTTTGTGAGTGTGAAACATATTGAGTCTCTAACAATTCTCTATATGTTTTTATGATTTTGAACAAGGACTAGTGAGGACTTGTTGAGCAAATTTAAGCTAAGTCTTTGAGAAGACTTGTGGATAGAATGGTGTGAGATTTTATGGAAGATTACAATATAGAATTAAGGATAGATATTATTGAGCAGATAGGAAAAGTTTGAGTGAGGGCTTTTTAAGCAAATTGGACAAGATCTAGAGAGGACTTATGGATAGACTAGTGTGATCTTTTGTGGAAGCTTACAAGGTATATTTTAGATAAGTCTTTGAGAAGACTTATAAGCAGAGTTGATTGATTGATTTTTTCAAACCTTGGGTTAAGTTTTGGAGTAGATCCATTGGAGTTGATTTGTGATTGAGTCAAGCTTTGTGTTAATGCTTGAGGATAGATATTGAGGATAGATGGTAGGGTACCTAGGAATAGATATTTGGGGATATATTATTATATTGTATAAGGGTTGGCATGGGCCACACATAACCCAAGGTTGATTGTATTATAATATTATATTATATTTTAATATAATATAATATTAGTAGTAGGCTCTCCAAAGTAGAATAAGAATATGGATATATAAAGAAGAGATATTTGTCATTGTAGAGATTCATATCATTGAAGAAGAATCTTATGTAATCGTCGTGCCCACGAAGTGGCCTCTCATCTTGGGAGATCTTGTGGAGTTATTCCTTCCTTAAGGATTATTATTGGTGTTGCCCTACCTTAAGGGTATTATCTATCTCTCTCTCATTTGTGGATTGTTATTGTGGATAATATATTGTGGATGAATGATTTGATATTTCTGCATATTGGTGAATGGTTCATGTTTAATAATAAAAGTTATGCAACAAGTGGTATCGGAGCAACGATTTTGGCAAAGTGGGGATTTTTGTGTGAAACCCTAGAATTAGGGCAATTTTTTTTGGAAAAACATCTCATCTTTCAGGAGCCATATCTCTGTACAAGTTTATCCGATTCAGAGCGATTCTTGGATCAGATTGTGCAGAATTTGAAGAGCTTTAAAATGAGTGGTCATATGAAGGAATCCGAGTAGTATTGAGGGAGATACGACCTTTTGAAGTTAGTCATCCGAAACAAGGATAGTGACGAATTTCGTAGATTTTTTTTTGGAAAAACGCCTCATCTTTTAGAAGCCATATCTTTGTGACAGCTAATCCGATTGAGGTGATTCTTGGATCAGATTGTGCAGAATTTGAAGAGCTTTAAAATGAGTGGTCATATGAAGGAATCCGAGTAGTATTGAGGGAGATACGACCTTTTGAAGTCAGCCATCTGGAACAAGGAAAGTGACGAATTTTCAAGTCACGAATTTTTCAAAAGACAATTTGTTTAGTTCGGGTAAGCAAATCAGTTGCACTTTATTTTGTTTGGAAGAAAAAATTGCAGATCTAGTTGTCTATGTGGAATTTTAGCTTCAAATCAGTGGAAAGATATTTATTTTCATAAAACCCTAGTTTGCATTAGGGCATGATATATATTTTCATGAAACCCTAGATTTGCATTATCTGGAGGTGAACTTATGGAGCTAGAAATATTTTTTGGAGAAGATGATATTGATGTTAGGGAATGGTGGAATACGTTTAGGTCTCCATATCATGATATTTCTTTTGAGAAATCCTTCCTGGATATATGTTTTAAAGGGAAAGCTTTGTCTTGGTGGATAAAATTTTGTAAAGAAAGGAATAATGAATATACTTGGGATGAAATAGAGCATGAATTCTTGAGTATATGGGATCCATATTATATAGATTACCTAATGGATATCATCGAAGACGATGAAAAGAAACTACAGGAAACTCAAAATGAGCGGAATGCAATAAAAGGAGAATGTGAAGTTTTAAAGAAACATAATGAAGACTATGAAAAAGAAATAAAATTACTCAAGAAGAAAGAGGAAAAGGTCAGGGAAGATAAAAAAGATGTCAGTATGCAGACAGAGGAAACCATACCTTTGGTAGAAGATAAATTAGAAAATGGACAAAGGAATTTGTTTGAATCTAAAAAGTCTATTATGCGGGTTCATGGAAGCATTCAAAAGGAACAAGGTTATTATTTCCATTGACCCTGGTAGTAGATATAATTTTATTAATATTGCTTTGGCTAAGAAGTTGCAAGTTCAAGCAACAAAAATCAAGGACATACAGCTAGAGGGTGAGAATGTTCAGATTTTTGAAGATTTAAAGATCACCATGGATAAATATGTTTTACATTCAGATTTCTATGCTATTGAGATGGATGATAAGGATATTGTTCTTGGTTATCCTTGGTTAGATTCTTTGGGTACTGTTAACATTAATGTGCAAAAGAAGTTTATGAAGTTATGGTACAGAAAAAGAAGATAACATTACAGGATATTTCTCAGCTTAAGGAGCAGGGATCCAAGGAAAATCAAGAAGCGGTTGTAGAGAAACAAATTGAAGAACCTGAAACAAAATCCAAGAAGGCCATAGCAGCAAAAGAGTCCATGGAAGAAGTAGCAAAAACTGATTCAGTGGAAATAACAGTAACAGAGTCCAAGGAAGCTTTGATAGAAGAGCACAAGGACACACCAAACAAAGAGAACATGAAAGAACAATGTGTAGAGGAATTTAAAATAATGGAGCCAAATGTTGAGAAGTCAAAGAAGGTAGAACATCAAGTAAAGGTTGCACCATATCGCCATCCACACCACCATGAGCGAAAAAAATATTGGAGACATGGTTCAAGGCAACAATATTATGGTTCTACATGTAATCAGCAGGGCACCAACTATGGCAGTGTTTGGCAAAGAAAGCATAGTGATCATGGTTTTCAACATGGTTCATCAGCATCAAGGAACAAGTGGACCCATCATTCAAGTTATCAAAATACAACAACAGAAGCGTGGAGCCAACGAAGCAGATTTGGATACTCAAGTAACAAAATGGCATACCAAAGCATCATCGGGTTTCACTTGGATGGATGGATGATCGAGATTGGTACCAATTGCTAACATTGCTTAGCAAATCATACTATCAGAGTTTCTTCATATGTTTCGAGGACGAAACATTTGTAAGGAGGGTGGCATGGTAGGGTACCTAGGAATAGATATTTGGGGATATATTATTATATTGTATAAGGGTTGGCATGGGCCACACATAACCCAAGGTTGATTGTATTATAATATTATATTATATTTTAATATAATATAATATTAGTAGTAGGCTCTCCAAAGTAGAATAAGAATATGGATATATAAAGAAGAGATATTTGTCATTGTAGATATTCATATCATTGAAGAAGAATCTTATGTAATCGTCGTGCCCACGAAGTGGCCTCTCATCTTGGGAGATCTTGTGGAGTTATTCCTTCCTTAAGGATTATTATTGGTGTTGCCCTACCTTAAGGGTATTATCTATCTCTCTCTCATTTGTGGATTGTTATTGTGGATAATATATTGTGGATGAATGATTTGATATTTCTGCATATTGGTGAATGGTTCATGTTTAATAATAAAAGTTATGCAACAATAGATTTGTGCTATATTGAAGGACTATGTTTGGTATATATTTGAAGATAAATGTTGGTGCATATTTGAGGAAAGGTTTGTTCTAAACCAAAAATAGAGATTGAGGAGATTTGTGCTATATCAAAGAACTATGTTTAGTGTAGATTTGAGATAGAGCAAAGAGTGAGATTTGGAAGTGATAGAGTATAGAGGATTACAGTCTCCAATGGATAAAGATACACAAGCCAGGGCAGTGAGGATAGGTCTTCTAAGTGAGGATATGAGTCTTCAGTGGATAGAGATCCATTAGCTAGTATAGTGGAGGCAATAAATCTTCTAGAATATCACCAACAAGATCAAAGAAAAAAGGATTTATCCTATGGATAGAGATCCATGAACTTTATTAGGGGATTGGTGTCTCCTTTGGACAGAGGTCCATAAACATTGTAATAGATAAAGTATTCCCAAGATATTTATTGAGAAAATTTTAGTTAAATATTTTCTCCGTGGAGTAGCCCACATTGGGTGAACCACATTAAATTGGTGTCTCTATTGTGTGTGATGATTTGTTCATTGCTTTGATTAATAATGTTGATATTACTATCTATACATTGCATAATATTAATTGAAAAGAAAAGTAAAAAGTGGTCTTATACTGTTCACCCCCTCTTAGTATAAGCTTATGTTCTTCAATTGGTATCAGATCGGGTTCCTTTAGAAGAGTCTAACAACTTGAAGGAAAATATTACAAGAACACAATGGATTATAAGAATGTGTTCTCAAATAATTCAACACCAATATTTAATGGAAGCAATTATATATTTTGGAGTATGAGAATAAATATTCATATGATGGCACTTGGCAATGAAATTTGGGAAGCAGTTGAAAATGGATACATACCACCAGCTACTCCACCTATAGATAAATATTGTAAGCTTCTACATAATTACAATTCAAAAGCAATGAATGCAATTTTAAGAAGTTTGCATAGAACAAATTTCATAAAAATTATGCATTGCAAATATGCAAAACTAATTTGGGATAAGTTGCAAAGCATATATGAAGTAGATAAAAGTGTCAAAAAGGTAAATATACGAAATCTCAAAGGACAATTTGAAGATTTAAAAATTAAGGATGAGGAAAACATTAGTACTTAACTACTTTGTGTAGATGAGGTTGTTAATGACATGCAAGGACTTGGACTTGAGATTGAAGAATCTGATGTTTGTGATAAGATCTTAAGATATCTCCCAAAAATATTTAGTGAAAATATCTCTCCTATAGATGAATCAAAATATGGTGATATTTTTACAAGAGATATGTTACTTGGTATTCTTACAACTTTTGAGATACGAATAAAAGAGGAACCTAATCTCCGAAATGAAGTAGCCTTCAAAGCTACTAATAAGACAAAGGGTAAGAATTTAGATTCAAACAATGAGTCATCTAGTGATGAAGAAGCAAATTATGGTAGAAGTAATAAGGATCCAAGAAGATTTAAAGATGTAAAATCTATTAGATGTTTCAATTGTGGAAAGTATGGTCACTATGCGACTAATTGTCAAGAAGCCAAAAATAGCAATGATGAAGAAAAATAGGATCATAAGAATTGGGAATCAAAAAAATACAGATACCAAAATAAAGGTAAGGATGGACAAGGCAAACAAGGAAAGAAGTTATTTCAAATACAAAAGAGAAGGTAATATACAGATAAGGAAAGTACGTACTCAAGTGATAGTGATAATAGTTTCTCAGTTAATGATAAATATGAAGTCCTATTTATGATATAAGGAAAAGAAGAAGTTAAGAAAAGATCACCAATAATTCTCAAGTGTTTTAGATGTGGTAATTTTGGACATCTTGAAGATAGTTGTATAAATAATGGTTTCATTTTTAGTGATGATGAATATGAGGATAAACTTGAAGCACCAGAAGAGAATATTCTAATGGCACTAGAAGAATAAGAAGGTGATCTTATAGAATACAAGTCAAAAAAGAATGAAGATGTTTTCAAAGGTAAAAAAATAGAGGAAGAATTAGAAAAAGGAGAAGTTGATCTTGAGGGAGAGCTTATTTATGCTCTTAAAACTTTAAACAAGGTAATAAAGTAAAACTTCCAAATTGAGCTTCAGTTTCAATAATGTTATGAAGAGAGAGGAAAGCTTATAGAGGATCAAAATAAGTCAATAGCTAAGATAAATAAGTTCAAGGATAAGCTAGAAGAAAAGGTCTTAGAATGTGAAATATTAGAACAAGAAGTAGTTCTACTAAGGGAAGAAGTAGAGAAATCTATGGATAAGCTACACAAGTTTTGAATGAGCTCAAAGAATTCAGATAATATTATCAAGAGACAAAAGCCTACATCAAACAAAATAGGTCTTGGTTTTGAACATGCTCAAAAGAAACAATAAGAAGATTCAACCTCAAGTTCTAAAGAAGAAGAAACTTAAAAAGAAGACAGTATGAGAGAAAGTGAGACTTCTAAGGATGAGTTGGACAATAGAAAGTTCAAAAAGGAAAATAACAATGCACAAAATAGGAACAAGTGGGATAGGAACTAGCACAAGGTAAAAGAGACTAAGAGACCAATGAGGTCAATGCAAGGAATTTTTAATGGACGATATTTCTCATGTCACAATTTTGGGCACAAGGCTTCACAATGTAAGACACATGAAAGATAGGAATATGAGAATTTCAGAAACAAGCAACCTTTTCATAGGTATTACTAATCATGTAATCAGTTTGGTCACAAGGTAATGAATTACAGGGTTCATGATAGGAATAGATATGGCTTCACTAGGAGAAATCCCAAGATATTTGAACCTCCAAGGAATAATAACATTAAGTGTTATAAGTGAAATAATGATGGACATACAACAAAGTGGTGTAGAGTAGATATTCTAGAACCAAGCATGAACAGGAACATGAATAGGAACATGAAAAGGAATATGGACATGAATAGGAATAGGAACATGAATTATTAGAGGAATTAGAAGGATCATATGAGAAGGAAAGTGGAAAAAGGTAAATATTAGTGATTTCTGGGAGTAGAAAGAATCCCACCCCAAAATTAACCACCTCAAGAGGAGGTGGGGGATGGGCTAAGCTAAGAGACTCATTCTTATCCCCAAGCCCCAAAGGTGACCCTTTTCCATTGATTTCAAATGGGGAGAGATTTGAGTGAGGAGGAGAGATTTGATCTAATAAGAGAGTATTGAGTCAGGGGGAGTAGTTTCCCAAGGGGAGAAGAACATAAAAAGGTTAAGTAAATTGATAATATAATTGGGTTTCCACCAATGAAAAATGGGGAGATTGTTCGACATTTTGAGTGGATGAGTTCAATTTGTCATTGATGTCAATAATGAATGGTCATTGAAGTCGAAATTCGGTTTTAGTAAGAAGTAAAAAAAGAAGCAGTTTCACAATTTGTGCAAAAAGAAGAGTTTGCCTTCAGTTGGTCAAGACCCAGTTTTAAGAAGTCAAATATGGTCTAAAGTGCAAAGAAGAGGCCCAAGAAAATAATATTATAATATTTTATTATAATATTAAAGAGGGAAATTTAAATTAATTAATATAATTTTATTATAAATTAATTTATTAATTAATTTAATTAACTTCAAAGTTATTTAAGTTAATTATAAGTTAATTTTAATTTAACTATAAATTATTTTTTATTAATTTAATAAACCCTAAAGAGGGTTTTAAGGCTTAATAAAAAAATGAATTGGAAATTCAATTTGATGCACCACTGTCATATGGCATGGAACATTGTGTATAAATGGTGGCAAAGTTATTTGCCTTACATCTCCTAAGCTATCAATAAAATATCCCATGCTCCACTGTTTCATGCATAAAAAGAAAAGGTTCTCATGCTTTTCGAAAATATATTTGGTGGCAAAAGAATAAATTGAAGGAGGCACAAATACTTAGCACCAAATGTGCTAGTAGCATAGTTGGCAAACATCGAAGGTGCTAGGGTGTGTGGAAAGCAAGGCATACAGGTTCTAATCCCTTCAGATTCATTTTTGTCTAAGAAGAGAGGGCATTCATTTTTTTGTGCGGCACTTAACATAGGGATAAAGGGAGGCTTATGACTTACCTTCCTCATGGGAGCACCTAGCCCACATGGTGGGCTAGCACCTTGGTAAGGTGCTCGATGAAAATATCTCTTGCTCGAAATCCACTGAGGCCTTTTTTGGTTATGAAAAAGGTATGCACTGATGTAATTTGTGTTGGTCCCTTAATTTTAGATGTGTTAAAGTTGAAGGAAACTAAAAATATTTTTATGTGCCTAGGGTTGAAAAATAAAATGTTTTGAAGGCTTATGAGATTTAATTTTTCCTGAATTAATTTGGTTAGTAAGTGTTATGAGGGAGATAAAAGGATAGGCAAATATTATCTTTGAAGGGTTAATTTTTGAAGCTTGATTTATTAAAATTGGATATTATAAGGAGCAATTTGAGTGATTATTTTTATGTGTGATTTGATGATTGCTAATTTCAAGGAGTAATAAGGTGTATTTGAGATTGATTATTTTTGTAATTGAGAAATATTTTGAAAGAGTATTAGTGTGAAATTTTGTCATCTAACCATTGAAATTGGCAAAGAAGAAAATTGTGTTTAATATAAGTTTTTAAGGGCACTTCTACATCAAACAAAAGGTATGGACACATATTCCTAGTGAGTGATTGATTGAATGTTGTGAATTCTAAGTTGAAGTGAAAAGGGTTTTTTCTGGAATAAAGAGTTGTTGATAAAACCTTGTTTGGTTAGCATTGTTGAGTTGATTGTTAAAAGGTTTTTCTAGAATAAGAGTTGTTGATAAAACCTTGTTTGATAAGCATTGTTGTTGAAGTGATTAGTTGAGTGAGGAACTTGAACTAGGGTTTGTGCAAATATCATGAGTATCATTGTTATGTGAAGTTGTCAAAGATCATGAGTATCATTGTTATGTGAATTTGTCAAAGATCATGAGTATCATTGTTATGTGAAGTTGTCAAAGATCATGAGTATCATTGTTATATGAAGTTGTCAAAGATAATGAGTATCATTGTTATGTGAGATAAGAATTGTTTTTGAAGCAATTGGTTGTGGATATATTTGTGTGATCTTTTGTGGAAACTTATAATATATAATTGAGGATAGAGATTATTGCACAAATAGGACAAGTTTGAGTGAGGACTTGTTGAGTGGATTAGACAAGTTCTAGAGAGGACTTGTGGATAAATTAGTGTGAGCTTTCATGGAATATTACAACGTAGATTTGAGATAAGTCTTTGAGAAGACTTGTAAGTAGAGTTGATTGATTGATGTGTCGAAACCTTGGGTTAAGGTTTGGAGTAGATCCAACAAATTTAATTTGTGATTGAGTCAAGCTTTGTGTTAAGGCTTGAGTACAGATATTGAGGATAAATTTGTGCTATACCAGTACTATTTTTAGTGAAGATTTGAGGATAGATTTTGGTGCATATTTGAGGATAGGTTTGTGCCAGACTAGAAATATATATTGATTAGATTTGTGCTAGATCGAAGGACTATATTTAGTATATATTTGAGACAGAACAAAGAGCGAGCTTTGGAGGTGATAAAGTATAGAGGATGACAATATCCAGTGGATAGATATCCATAATCCAATGTAGTGATAGGTCTTATGAGTGAGGAAAATAGTCTTTAGTGGATAGAGATCCATTAGCTAGTGTAGTGGAGGTAACAGCTCTTCTAGAAGATCACCAAGTAGAGCTAAGGAGAAAGGAGTTCTCCTATGGATAGAGATCAATGAAATTGATTAGAATATTGGTGTCTCCTTTGGACAGAGGTCCATAAACATTGTGACAAGGAAATAATTCCCAAGAGATTAATTGAGAGGATTTTAGTGAAAGATTTTCTCCATGGAGTATCCCACATTGGGTGAACCACATTAAATTTGTATTTCTATTGTGTGTGGTGATTTGTGCATTGATTTGATTACTACTGTTTATATTTCTATCTATACATTGCATAATATTGATTGAGAAGAAAAATAAAAAGTGGTCTTATACTATTCACCCCCCTCTTACTATAAGCTTGCGTTCTTCAAACCAAGTCTAGGTCCTCTGTTTCTCTCTTTTTCTAGTTATTCCCATTCTTCCTATAAGTATTATTCCAATTTCTATTAAATTTTATCCTAAAAGGTGGTTTGTTGTCACCTTGTTGCCTATAAAATTGAGGGTGAGAAGTTTCATTGTTACTTTATTTATTTTTTTCCATTATGGCCAACCTATTGTTCATTGTGTTAAATATTTTTGGTACTTGATTAGTCAAATTTTCCATGGGATCATGTTTAGTTAATTTCTAAAGGTTAAATCCCACTTTATTAGGCTTCCTATTAGGAATATTATCTTCTAGAGAGTATGGTTTCATTTTACCACTGTCTAACATATTCCTTTAAATGTCTATGACTTTATCCATGCATTCATCTATTATGTTAAACTGTTATTGTATTAATTTATAGTTGAATTATCCAGGGAAGGCATTTTTATAAAAATATATGGGTTGGATATCATTTGGCCTTAGAGAAGTGGGAATATGATTTTTGGCTTTAGAAAAACTTCTATTGAAATCACTTACTGATTCATTTTCCTTCTTTTTCATTGTTGCCAGATCTGTTAGCAATGACTATTCATTCTTCCTTTCACCAAATTTATTTAAAAATATAGTCTCTATTTTGGCAAAACTAGCAATATCATTATTAGGAAGAGTATTAAACCATTCTATAGCATCTTTATATAGAGTTTGTAGAAACAATCTCAACACCACATCTTCATATTCTACCTCTAGATTGTCTAAGGCATACAAGAAACTTTTGATGTGATATTCTCTAGTAACTTTATCGTTTCCTTGAAACTTAAGTAAATACTTGTGCGCTTTACTAGGGAGATCATGTAAAGGATTTGGTAATTGAAAAGATCTATATCTATCGGTCCCCCATAAATGAACCGATGGTGAGTTGGCCATGCTAACTATAGGAGGTACTTGAATTACAGTACGAGGTGTTATTTTAATTCCATTGGGAATAGTGGGAGGTATTTCAAATAAACTTCCTAATGTAACAATATTAGCATCATAACTTTTTGGATATGAATAAAAAGAGTTGGTTCTGAAAAATACCTTTGGATCTGAGATTTCAAGGTACAATTTCTGAGTGGTTCTTCTTGTTCACATCAACATGTCATTCTTCTTCTTTTAATATTTATAATATTTTTGGATTTGTCCATTCAGAGTCACCAACACAACATGTGGAGAAGAAATAAACATATGGTTGAGATTGCTCAACTTAAAATACTCTCGTTCACTTAGAGTATAAAATTTTTCAATATTTTAAAAAATTAAGATAATAATACAACTAAACATTCTTGAAAAATGAAAATTAGAAACTATGAGCATAGAAGGGAAATATAAATTGATATTTTGATTTCTTCTTTAAGCTAACTATTTCCAGTAAATATTTGTCATTAGTTCTCAAACTATAATAAAAATTACACATTCGGTCCTCGGTAACAATACCAAAAAACTGTTGGAGATTTTTACTACATCTATAGAATGATTTATCATGCTACAGGAAAACCTACTACCAACGAGCTATTACAGGCTCTGGTTGACCTGTCTCTTCAACTTGGGAATATAATTCTTTTAATATTTTCAAGAAAGATCAATTATGGTAAGGATACCCTTGAGGTGAGCTTAAATTCTTTAAGTTCATGCTCTTCCATATTTATAATGATGGATTAACAATTATAAAATTTGACCAAGTTAAAATGATAACAGTTCTATTATACCTTATGTATGATCGATGCTTTAATACTTTGGGCTATTGTAGCAAGATTTAACAACATTTCAATAAAAATAGAAAGGAGGAGGAAAGAAAGAATTGGTTCAATTATGTTCATTCTAATATCATAATAAAAATAATAGTTTACCAACAAAAAGAAGTATTTATTATGCGTTCAAATAATGTAATACATAAGAAAGACACAGAGAGCTAAAAAAAGAAATATAATTGGAAATAAGCCTAGAATTATATTAATATTTGAATGATATTACATGAAGAGTTGGCATGGAATCACCATTTCTCTTAGAAATATTAATACAATAAATATACTCATTCGAATATCGCAACAAGGACATTTCACTCTTTCATTCGAATATCGTAATAGTCGAGTCTCTAGACCTCTGGCTCAATGATCTATAAATATTCTCAACTTCTTGGGCACTTTCCTATAAAAACCTACATAGCAATGGGACAAATGAGAAAATGAAAAAGAAGAAAGAAAACAAAGGAGATAAAAAAATAATGAATGAGCACTCGAGTATACCTCTTAGTAAATATATGTTATGTCAAAGCTTGATTCTTATTCTGGTTGCAAATATTCTTATTATAGTCATAGTAGCTCTACAAATGCCTAAACTAATTTCATATGGACCGTCCACGTGGTGCCATCTCCTACCTTGTCATCAATTGGATGCTATAGATTCTATATATTTAACTACCTCAAAAATGTATTGTAAAAATTTGGTTGAAACTTGACCTAATTTCTGCCACCTCCTATTTATTGCTCATGGATTTTGTCTTAAAGTGAGCTCCTGAATACCTTCTCATATTTTTATCACTATAGCTTGATGCTTATTTACTAAGAAGGTGCTAGAATTTAAGGGTATCGTCCTAAAGTAGGGGTTTTCTTCAACCGCATGATGCTTGCCTTGGGATGAAAGGAAGCAAGGGTTCATTACAGAAACCTGATGTATCAGGATCTTTGTAAAAATAGTGAAAGATAAGGAACTGGAAGTATAGAAGTTAAGGAAACCACCAAAAATATGGTACTTCCATAACTATACTCCATCGGGGTGACAATATGCTAACTATATTCCATAGGAGTCCAAGAGTTTTTTGTGGATAGTATTTTATTTTGCGCTTCTTATTTCTTATACAACTAATGATAAGAGCCCTATGGATATGCATAATTCTCTTTTTATAGCCCACTAATAGCGTAATTTGAAACATATATGAACTACATCTTATATTTTAGAACGAGTATTGTTCTCATATGGAGGATGAGTTGAAGCGGATCATGCTGTCAACTAACGAGGGGTAGTCATGTCATGTTGATTTATAAGGCATTTTGATTCATTTTAACCTAATGATCTTTTACTAATATGATTTTCTACTATTATGATGTGGCTTACGAGTTGTCCTCTCTCTTCTTGTTAAATGAGAATTCACATTATTTTACTATAGTATGAATGAATAAATGTTTATATCTAGGCTGAGATAATACATTAATTACCTTATTTTATCTTACCTTCCTATTATTTTTGGGTGAATCATCTTATTGCATTTTGTTTCCTTGTTTGGCAACTTTATGTAGTCTAGATACTAGAATTGGTACGATAGTCTATGTTTGTGTGATATTTTAAATGGCCTTGAGTAATTTTGATCATAGTGTATTTTGATGTAACATTGATCTTTTTAAAGGCAGTTATCTTTAAATGCACGTGCCATCAGTCAGTCGACATGTGTCGTTTGGTACTTATGTCATGCAGGCACTCATGATCATTGATACTAGTCTGATAAATAGGTTTGAAGTGTTATTCCTTTGAACGGTCAGTTCATGTTGACTATGTGTTCTTGGCTACTTGGTTTTTTTTAGTGGTTATATGATTTAAGCTATGTTTTTCTCTACACGATGATAAGTTTAATAATATTCGACTAACTATAATGCATACAAATTAGAGCATGGCAATACTTTTGATCGTGTTGTTTTTATCTTTGATTGGTTGGGTTGATATCATCCACTAATCTTGTTAGATATATGATCTTTGGATGGTGAGGATGTGTTTGGCCATAGTTATTTAAGAGTCTCCCTTTTTTGACAAAAATATTTTAATGATAGTGCTTTTCTCCGAATTGTCAGTCGATATTTACTTTCATTTGGTCGATTAAATCTTGGCTTCAGCTAAAATATAATCTTCACTTTCTTCGAGAAGTCAACCTTTGTTTATAACCACATAAAAGGAGAAATATTTTATTTTGACCTTTTCAGCCCCCTTTTCATTCTTTTTGGCCAATGGCATGTTTATGTCGAGTGACGCGATGCATTTTTTGATCAATAGAGATTTTGGTTGGCTAGTCACTATGATCAACCAAAAAAGTTTTGTTTCTTTAGTGAATTATTGGCTGCCATTTTCCTTTTGTTGACCGATGAAGTTTGACATCAATTTCCTTTGTGTCAGCTGAAAATACTTTTTTCCTTCGATAATTTTTTCTTCTCTTTGATCGAAAAAGGGTTTCTTTAATGGGCCAAATTTTGTTCGATTGAAAAATTATCGGCAGTACCCCCCTTTTCATCAACTAATTTAACGTTACATGTTTTGATTGATTCAAATTTTTAGCCTGAATTGTCAACAAAAAATGTCTATCAATCAGCCAAAAAATACTCTCTTGTAAAAAAATTAGCTCTTCTTTTGATGGGATCGACCAAAAAAATCTCCAAAAATACTTGGATTTGGTCAATCACTCTTTTCTATCGATCGATTATTTTTTTTTTTAGTTGATCACTTTGCAAATTTCAATTGAAAATATTTTAGTTCTGACAACTTTTTTCTCATCGATTGAAACTTTCTATCTATCAACCGAAGGATGGAATATTTGCAAGAAAAACAAAATGAACCCCTAAGAATTTAATGAAAGAAAAACATTTAGCTGGATAGGGGTTTAGAGATGTTTATAAAGACAAAATAATTTACTCAGAACTAAAATCTTCACAAAATGTGTACCTTTTTAAGACTTTCAAAAATTTTAAATTATGGTTACATTCATGTTGTATCAATTTTGGCTACAATAGGTGGATAGCCATCCAACCTTGAGTTTGATTACAAAACTAGGAAGTTAGCTGGGTACTCCCATGCATCCAAAACTACTATTCCATATTCCAATATACCTTCTAGAAGTAATGTGGATATATCCATCAATTGTAATATTATCTTGGTTGGTCTCATATTTGTCAAGTACAACCTATGCATGGTTTCTTTTTGCATGACATTAATGGTTGCACCCAAATCCACTGAAGTGTTAGGTAAAATTAAGCCTATAATTTTTATCATTAAAACTATGCTTCTTGGGTTAGAATATTTGGGGTGGTAGGTATTTCCTAATACTAAATTTATAATTTTCCTACCACCTAAATTTCTTTCAACTATAGCCTCTTCCCTAGTCCCTTAAGGCATAATTTTCTAATAGCTTTTTTGTAAATAGGAACATCTATGATAGCTTCATGCAAATGAATAAAAATAGTAAGATTTTTTAATTATTTTATTATATCAAACTCAAATTGTACTCTTTTCCTAGTTTCTTATAATATTTTGGGATATGGAAGGATTTCTTCATTGTTATATTGTTCAAAAATATTATTTTTTCTATATCTATTTCATCCACTAGTGGATGTGCTTTTTCTAATTCTACCTCTCTACCTAACCTAAGTTGAATTGGACTACAGTCTATATTATGAAGAACACAAGCTTATACTGAGAGGGGGGGGGTGAACAGTATAAGACCTCTTTTTACTTTTTCCTTTATACTTCAAAACAGTAAAGCAATATATCCAAAGCAATATCAAAGCAATGCACAAAACCATCCACAAAGTGACACAACAATTTACATGGTTCATCCACAAAACTTTTCTCTAAAAGTTATCTCAAAGTTCTTTGGGAAACCTTCCCAATTACAATATTTATGAGCCTCGGCTCAAAGGAGAAACCTTCCCCCAATCTGAATTTATGAGCCTCTGCTCAAAGGAGATACCTTCCCCTACCTCTGCTCTGGTTGGTGATCCTCTAGAAGACCTCTGCCTCCGCTGCCCTTAGCAAATGGAACTCTATCCACAGAAGACACCTATCTTCCCTGCTCTGGTTGGAGACCTCTGTCCTCAACTCTATCACCTCAAAGTTGGTCCTCGAATTTGCACTAAACATAGTCCTTCGGTCTAGCACAAATGTCCTCATCCTCTGTCTTTGATCAGCACCAAACACAGTCCATCGGTCTGGCACAAATCTATCCTCAGGTTCTTCTCATAGAACCAATGTACCTCTGTCCTCAAGTTCTCTGATAGAACCAATGCACCTCTGTCCTAAACCTGCTCACAAGTTCATCAAGTAAAGCTTGCTTGGCATGAACCCATAGAGAGAATTGTTAGAGACCCAATGTGATTCATCAACCTCATAGAAGCATAAAGAGAATTGTTAGAGACTCAATATGTTCTATACTTAACTCCCAATCTCAATCTCAACTCAATCTCAAATCTCAAAAGAATAAGATAGATGAAGTATGCTTTTCTCAAGAACATGAAACACAACCCAACAATTGCCAACCAAGCAATATGTCATATAACAATGATACTCATGTTCTTTCCAACAACCAATATCTTTTCTCAACCAATTTGGGCTTCAACAAAAATACTCATAGACAAGGTTTAACCAACATCATTCAACTCAACATTAACCTTGAAGCATTCTACCAATCATCACAAGAAAAGGAAACAAGTAGAAATCCTTTTCCCTCCAAAGATATTTGAACAAAACAGCCACCAACACAATATCATCAAATGCAAAGAATAACTTGTTCAAATCAACTCAATGGAGTAAGCCCAATATCATGTATCAAGTAAAGCATTAACTTGATCAACACAACCACTATGGAAGCAACTCATCCATCACTATCAAAACAGCCAACTAAGGATTCACCAACTCAAAGCAAGTAGCAAGACTCACAAACATAAACCCTAGTGCACAATGCTTCCACTACCTCAAACCAGAATTATGCATTCACCAAAATTCTCATCAATGATAACAATGCATAAGTAGTCTTCAACACCCAAACAAAGGAAACCTAGTAGAATCCCTTTTCACTCCAAACTTATTTCAGAAAAACATACACCAATCATACTCATAAGAAGAATGTGCCCATACCTTATTGAAGTGAAGGAACCCCTTTGGAAATCTGCCACAATCACAAAGTTCTTTTGCCAATCTTCACAAAGGTTAGTAGATCACAAAATAATCAACATTACTCCACTTTTCAATCATCATCACCAAAGTCTTTAATTGCACAACTTCCTTATCTCTCCTAAAACCACTTGTACCATAAAATAAAATAAATCACAACATTACATAACCTTATAACTCCCAAAACCACTTATACCATAAAAGTAAAATAAATCACAACATTCAACCTTATAACTCCCAAAACCACTTATACCATAAAAGTAAAGTAAATCAAAACATTCAACCTTATAACTCCCAAAACCACTTATACCATAAAAGTAAAGTAAATCAAAACATTCAACCTTATAACTCCCAAAACCACTTATACCATAAAAGTAAAGTAAATCACAAATTCACTTAGGTTGACTTTCCTCTAAAATCAAAACCAACTTACAAAATATCAAACCATTACATACCTTGTCACCTCATGAAAAAATTAATCCTCTTGAAAAAGAACAAGGCAAACTTCACTTTTGGAACCCCTTTGCAAAATCAGAAATACCTCTTTATACACACCTTAATTCTCCTTCTAAATAAGTTAGTCAAATAGCCCTTGAAATAAGCTTTTCGACGATATATAATATGCCCACTTTTCAAAATAAATTGAAACCTTTACATGTATATATATGCCAACTTCCATTAATTGCACATAGGTCGGCCCTCCATTAATTTAAACTTAACTTTAAACTTTAATATCTTCATCATCGGAGGTCCTTTTTCGATGAAACAAAATTCCACCTTGGTTTTTAAGAAAAGCCCTTTCCACATAAGCACACCATGGTTTTAAATAAAACCTTTTATTTTTTCTGCCTGGGTTTTCACAAAAACCCTTCCGCTTCTTGACATCAATGACAACATCAACACTTGAGCAAAGGCAATGTACCCAATGTACCCAAAATTGCCAACAATCTCCCCCTTTGTCATTGATGGCAAACCTTTATTGAAAAACACTTCTTAAGAGCCAAAACTGAAACCCACAACTAAGAATCTACCTTTGAAGTTTTGCTCCCCTTGACTTGAAGCTTTCCTCTTCACTTGAAGCTCTCCCCCTTACTCATATCTCTCCCCCTTTGTCATCAATGGCAAAGGGCCACCTTTGGGGCTCGGAACTAAGAATGAGACTCTTAGCTTAGTCCCTCCCCCACCTCCTGTTGAGGTGATTAGTTCTGGGATGGGAGTAAAACTCCCATTAGGCACTGATCATCATCAGCGTCTATAACTTCCTTGCCAGGCCTTCTCTTGAACTCTTTGTCCATATTCCTGTTCCTGTCATTGTTCTGATCCTTGGACCTGATCATGCCACTGTTCCTATTCCTGTATTTTGGAATTTCAGCTCTACACTGTCTAGCTATGTGTCCTTCATTGTTGCACTTGTAACAAGTAACAATGTTATTTCTTTGAGGCATACCTGTTCTTTGAATCCACCTGTTCTGACTAAACCTGTTCCTGTTGTTTGCCTTGCAATGAAATGCCTTGTGCCCAAACTGATTGCAAGAGTAGCAATACCCATAAAAGAAATCTCCACTTTTGAAACTGTTATTTACCTTCTTTACCTGAGCCATGCAATGTACAGCCATGTGACCAAACCTGTGACAAGCAAAACATCTGCCTTGAAACTTTCCTTTATTTGACTTCTTAGGTCCTGAAAACTTCTCCTTCTTCTCATTCCAAAATCTATTTTCTGTTTCTATGCATCTATCATTCAAGAACTCATGATCTGAAATACTTTCTTCATTAGAACTCTCTTCCTTTTGGAATCTCTTACTAGACTCTCCAACTTGTTTCTTGTGAGGCTTAACAAAACCAAGACCTGTTTTATCTGTTGGATTTCTTTGACTTTGGATGAGAGACTTAACCTTTTTGGAGCTTTCTTGAAACCTGTACAACTTATCCTTGTACTCTTTATTTTCCTCTTTCAAAGAAGCCATTTTTTGTTCTAATTCACTATACTCAAGCACTTTAGATTCTAACTCATTCTTGAGTTCTTGTGCATTAGCCATAGAGACATCAAGACTTTCTATAAGTTCATCTCTCTCCATACAACATTCATCTAACTTATCCTTGAGTCTAGCATTCTTCTTTCTTTCCTTTTTCAAAACACTAAGAGCATTTGTAAGTTCACATTCAAGATCCTCTATTTGATTGCACTTTGAATTATCAAGGCCTTTTTCAGATTTCTTATTACTAGAGGTGCTACCCTTTTCAAAAACCATACATGCATCTTCCTTATCATTTTCTAAAGCATCCTCATACATACTAACAACCAATTCATTATTTGTGCAATCATCCTCAAGGTGACCAAAATTTCCACATCTAAGACATTTCATGATAATGAATCTATGTTTTGGTCCTTCCTCTTTTTCTGATATGAACACTATCTCATTTTCATTATCACTTGAAGAACTTTCACTATCACTACTAGAACACTTACTTGCTTTGTCTAGGTAGAAGCTTTTCTTGTGTTTGTGAGAATACCTCTTTCCTTGATTGTTGTGCTTATCTTTGTTTTTCCTATGATGCTTGTGCTTTTCAAAATCCTTGCTCTTATAGTCCTGTTTATCTTCATCACTTTCATCCTTGGCAACAGTACAATTAGTAGCATAATGACCAAACTTTGATGATTACACAATGACACTGAGAGGGGGGTGAATCAGTGTAGCTATTAATTTTTATATCTACAGCATTTAATATGAAATAAAGAGAACTTGACAACTGAAAAACAACTTGAACAAGAGAGCACACCACAACACTCAATATACCGAGGTTCACCAATTTGGCTACTCCTCAAAAATGACTCGCTTGGACTCCAATCCAAATCCGGTCTTTGCAAAATATCAATTTTACAAATACTTTACCAACATCAACTGGAAGGAGCACCAACCCCTGTAATTTTCTGCTGCAATAGATGGAGCACCAACTCCTAGTACCAAGCACCAACTTGGACTGCAAATCTGATCAATTTAGAATGACATAAAAATGTCTTCACTTCATGCACGACCACGATCGAGTGCCGCAATTAACCCAACTCTACACACTCTCACGGCTCTGCTTATTTTTCTCTTGATTCTTTTCTTACCCTCCTTTTATAGCAATTTCTCTCTAACAAGACAACATCTTCTCTGTACGATTATTCTTTTATAACCTTTCAATCCTGCATGCAATCGAATCACATACTCTGACTGTTCGAATCCATGCAATACGGCTATTCGGTTCCATGCACTTCGACTGTTCGAAACCCTGCAATACGGTTGTTCGGTTCCATGCACTTCGACTGTTCGAAACCCTGCAATACGGCTGTTCGGTTCCATGCACTTTGACTGTTCGAAACCCTGCAATACGTCTTTTAAAAAGCTTTTCTGATTCTCCATATTCGGCTGTTCAATTTCTTCGAATACGACTTTTCGAATGCTTTTTCAAAACTCCATATGTGATGCATCGAATGCTTTTTCAATCAAGAGTATACAACTGTTCTAGTGCATGATCGACACCTGTCAATTTGTAGACTGTTGATCAGACATCAGTTACTTTTTACGTAACTGGCTGCATGATTTTCCTGTCTACTTTTTCCGACACGTGTCACCTTGCATGCTCCTACGGGTTTTACCTGCCAGACTGTTACCTGTCGCGATATCGTGACACTTTTTGAAGCCGCACACTTCATGCCCTTGCTGTCGTGAAATCGTGACCATTTTGGCTTTGAAAGCTTTCCTTCTGTTCATGTCGCGATATCGCGACACTTAGAACTTTTGCTGACGTCATCCTTAAGCATGTCGCGAAATCGTGACCGTTTTGGCTCTTGGAAGCTTTCCCTGCATCTTGTCGCGATATCGCGACACTTTCAACATTTGCTGACGTCATCCTTAAGCATGTCGTGAAATCGTGACCGTTTTGGCTCTTGGAAGCTTTCCCTGCATCTTGTCGCGATATCGCGACACTTTCAACATTTGCTGACGTCATCCTTAAGCATGTCGCGAAATCGTGACCGTTTTGGCTCTTGGAAGCTTTCCCTTTGTTTCAACATGTAGCGCCATCGCTACAACTTAGTTTCTCTTTGTTTCAACATGTAGCGCCATCGCTACACCTTAGTTTCTCTTTGTTTCAACATGTAGCGAAATCGCTACACCTTCTTCTTGTGAATTTTTACTTGTGTCGAAATGTCGCATCTCGCGTTTTCTTAACTTCCGATTTGTAGCGAAATCGCTACACCTTTGTTTCCATACATTTCTGCTTTGAAATGCGAAACTTTAACATGCATGGAAATCGCTACTCTCTTCATTGCAAGCTCCTTTCCTCCATTTATGTCGTGAAATCGTGACACATTTTCTCTCTCCTCAGCGAAAACTCGACATGTCGCGACATCGCGACATTTTGGCGTGCATTTTCTCTCTCCTACTTTTTGTCACGAAATCGCGACACATTTTCTCTCTCCTCAGTGAAAACTCGACATGTCGCGACATCGCGACATTTTGGCGTGCATTTTCTCTCTCCTACTTTTTGTCGTGAAATCGCGACAGAAAACATGTCGCGATATCGCGACAGTTTTCTTCCTTGTCTCTTTCTGCCAATTTCTGAATCTGGGTCACCTCTGTTTTGCTTGAAACTTTCTGCACTTGATCTGACTGACCTCTGAACTGCATCAACTGCATCAATCTGTCTGTGTTGACAACAATGACAATACTTTCTCAATGCTTTTGCTGCACCTTGCTCAACAATCTCCCCCTTTGGAATTGTTGGCAACACACAGCAACCTTGCTCAACTTCTTCTCCCCCTTTGCCAATAATACCAAAGGGCTGCTGCAGACTCCCCGAGTCTCTGTACACCATTCTCGGGAAAATATCGTTATAGTTAGCAAAAATCATAAATATAAGCAAAACTATAAGTATATGCATGCATGCACCCATTGAGAATGTGATCCCTAATTATAGTCGGTTCTTGGGAATTGTGACCACTCCCAACTTATTCCTAAGGTACTCAAAAACATCCTTGGGCAATGGTTTTGTGAATATATCGACTACTTGCTCCGTAGTTGGAACAAAATCCAACTTGACCTCTCCTTACTGCAACTTTATCCTTCAAGAAATGATATCGGATTGCAATGTGTTTGGTTCTTGAATGCATAATTGGATTCTTGGATATGTTGATAGCACTAGTGTTATCACATTTTATTGATATTGGCTCTTTGAAGTGGATACCAAGATCTTTCAAAGTTTGTCTCATCCATAATATCCGTGTACGACAAGTTGTGGCTGCAATGTATTCTGCCTCTGCGGTGGATAGAGAGACCGATTCTTGTTTCTTGCTTGTGCCATGCTACCGACTGTCTCCAAGATAAAATGCTCCTCCACTTGTACTCTTTCGGTCATCAATGCACCTCGCCCAATCCGCATCGAATATGCAATCAAAGTGAAGTCTTTGCCTTTTGGGTACCACAACCCATAATCCATGGTACCTTTGAGGTACCTGAAGATCCTTTTTATAGCTGTGACATGAGTTTCTTTGGGACTTGCCTGAAATCTAGCAACCATGCATACTGCCTGTAGTATATCTGGTCTAGTAGCTATTAAATACAGCAGGCTTCCAATCATAGACCTGTACATTGTTTGATCCACATCTGGAGATTTATCATCCTTGCTCAACTTGCAGCCTGTTGTCATGGGAGTGCTGACCGGTTTACTGTCTTCCATTGTGAACTTTTTCAGCATTTCTTTTACATATTTAACTTGAGAAATAAAAATGCCTTTTTCATTTTGATTGACCTGCAGACCTAAGAAATAAGAAAGTTCACCAATCATTGACATCTCAAATTCTTTTTTCATTTTAATTGATATGTCTTTGCAGTATTCATCCATCTTCGTCGCCAAATATTATGTCATCTACATAAACAACAAGAACAATAAGATGACCCTTCTCTGTTTTGACATATAAGTTGCTATCCACCAAACCTTTCTTAAACCCTTGTTTAATTAGATAATTATCCAGACCTTGCATACCATGCTCGGGTGCCTGTTTTAATCCATATAAAGCTTTCTTTAACCTGCAAACAAAATCTGGATTGTCACCAAGTTGGAAGCCATCTCGGTTGTTCAATATAAACCTCTTCTTCCAGTTTTCCATTCAAAAATGCTGATTTTACATCCATTTGATATACTTTGAAGTTTTTATGAACTGGCTAATGCTAGAAACATTCGATTGCCTCTAGTCCGCTACCGGTGCAAAAGTTTCTTCAAAATCAATGCCTTCAACCTGAGCATAGCCTTTACATACCAATCTTGCCTTATTTTTGACAACCTGCCCATCTTCATTCAATTTATTTCTAAAAACCCATTTAGTGCCAATTATGTTTTTATTTGTTGGTCTAGGTACTAATTCCCAGGTATTGTTTTTCTCTATCTGATCTAGTTCTTCATTGATTGCCTTCATCCAACTTTCATCAGTGCTTGCTTCAACAACATTTTTAGGTTCAATACTAGATAACAGAGAATAGTTCCTCACTGCTGTTCTTCTTGTCTCGAATACCATCCGTGGGATCCCCAATAATCTGCGTTCACTTGGATGATTTTTCTACCAATTGCCTGTTTTAAATTTTCTGTTTTCTTCTTCTTCAGATTCAGTTTTTACACCATCTGGATCAATTTTCTGATTCTTCTCTGTTTCTTTTTCATCATCACCTTCAATGACTTCTTCATACATAGGGTAGTTTTCTTGATAAGTAGTTTCTTGTTCTCTACCTTCATCAACTTTCACATCAACACTTTCAACAATTTTCTTCAACCTCTTGTTGTAACATGTGTAGGCCTTGCTTTTTGTTGAGTAACCAAGAAAGATACCTTCATCAGCTCTATCTTCAAATTTACCGAGGTTATCTTCAGTCCGTTTTATGTAGCACTTGCTGCCAAATACTTTGAAATGTCTTGCTGTTGCCTTTCTGCCAAACCACAACTCATAAGGTGTTTTGCTTTCATGTGGTCTCAGCATGCACCTGTTTTGAATGTAAACTGCAAGTATGAACTGCCTCTTTCCAAAATCGTCGACTATTTTGTTTTCTACGCAGCATTGTCCTTGCCATTTCCTGCCATTGTTCTATTCTTCCTTTCTACAACACCATTCTCATTGAGGTGTCCTAGCTACTCTAAATCGTCTTCTTATCCCATGTTTTTGACGAGTATTCTGCAAATTCTTCGGAGATAAACTCTCCTCCCTCGTCCGATCTTAGGCATTTAATTCTTTTTCCTGATTGATTCTCAACAAGATTTTTGAAGGTTTTAAACATCTCAAAGGCTTCTGACTTGAGTTTCAGAAATAGTACCCATGTCATTCTTGAGTAGTCATCTATACACAACATAAAATATTTGTGTCCATTTATGCTTTCAGTTCTCATGGGTCCACATAGATCAGTGTGAATTAGTTCTAATGGCTTGCTAGTGAAGTATTCTTTTGCTTTGAAAGTGGCTCTGGTTTGTTTTCCCTTTTGGCATGACTCACGGATGCTATTTACGGGTTTGCCAATGTTTGGTATATCTCTAACTGCTCTTTTTGAACTGATTTTTGCCAGATTGTCAAAACTAATATGCCCAAGCCTCTTGTGCCATAGCAGCTTTTCATCTTCCTGTCCAATCAAGCATGTTCCTTTTGCAGTTTCTGAAAGTGTATACAGATTTCCAGAAGTTCTCAGTCCAGTGGCTATTAACTTTCCATTTTTTGTCTTTCTTACTTCACAGCCCTCCTTCTTGAAGATTACATCATGACCTCTGTCACATATTTGACTTACACTTAGCAAGTTATGCTTCAGGCCAATTACAAACAAGACTTCTTTTGATTTTATATTGCCATCACTAATCTTGACTGATCCCTTTCCAACAATCTTTGCTCCATCATTATTTCCAAATTTCACAGAACCACCTTCATAATTCTGTAAATTCTCAAACTTTTGCTTGTCACCTGTCATGTGATTGGAACAACCACTGTCAAGTATCCAAGGTGTTGATTTGTTCCGAGCTTTAAAAGCAGTCCGGACAATCAAAGATTCCTTTTCTTTCCATTCTGGTTTGATAGCAGATTTTGCTACTTGTTTTGCCTTTGTCCTTTCATTAGCATGTGCCTGTTTTTCAAGAAATTTTTGGTTTTGTTTCAACCCACTTGGCTGAGATTTTCTACCCTGATATTTATTTGATGCAAAAGTGCTTCTAGAGTTTCTAGCAATATGTCCAAAATTATGACAATTATAACATTCAATTGCATAATTCATTAAAGGAGAAAAAACATTTCTGTTGGTAAAATTCTTTTGAGATACATTATGCCTGCAATCTGAAATCTTATGGCCATAAGCATTGCATTTAAAACAATAACCAGAAAATGCATGATTAAACCTGGGTTCCGGTCTTTGCCAGTTTGAAGTAGGAGCCATGACTCTTCTCCTCCTTGGATGTGTGACTTTTGTGAATCCATCTTTGTCAGTATTCTTCTTGAATCTGGCATTATTGTTTTCTTTTGCATGATTTGGTTTTTCTGGTTCAACCCTGATCTTTTCTTCTTTCTTTATGGGTTCTATATTCAAGTTCTTTGAATCCTTTGAAGATTCTCCTTCATCAAAGCCTAAACCAAATTTTATGCCATAAGGCCTTTGGTTATTTAACATTTTATCCAGCTTTACAGTACTTTCTTCAAACTTATGAAAATAGTTCAATTTTCTATTCATCTCCTCTAATTGCATCCTTAACTTAACAATGTCTTCCTCTAGCTTGTTGCATTCAACTTTCTTTACAGTTAATTGTTCATCAAGAACTTCAGACATTTTCTTGAATTCCTCTCGTCTCGTATTTTTAGATTGTTTATTATGTCTCGTGGCATTCTCTAATTTCTTTGAAAATTTCTTATTCTTCTTCCTTTCGCACTCAACTCTTCAAGTGCAGCAACCAATTCTCCTTCCAAATACACTTCAACTTCATCCTTGGAATTTTCATCACCTTCTCGATTTTTCTCTCGTTCTTTCTTCTTCAAGTGCCATGAACAGAGCTTCACCTCCTTCTTCTTCGGACTCCTCATCTGTGCTTTCTTCAGAACTACTGACATTCTTGGTTATGAAGCTTTTCTTCTTGAAGTTGTTCTTTCTGAAATTTTGTTTCTTCTTCCAGTCCACCTTTTTCTTGGTGTGAACCTTCACCATTTTTGGTTCTCTCCTGCATTGGACATTTGGCTGCAAAATGACCGACTCCTCCACAATTGAAGCATTTAAAAGGTAGCTTCCCTCTATATTTTCCTTTTCCTTTTGTGAGTTTTCGAACAAAATTGGCTTCTGTTTCATCCAGTGTTCCTTCATCCTCAGATTCATGTTCAGGTTTTACATTCTTGTGTGCTTTAAAAGCTGCTTCTCTGTCTGTAGACTTGGTTTGTCCTATTCTCATTTCATATCTTGTCAGGGAACCATGCAACTCATCCATGCTGAAGTTGTTTAGATCTTTTGCCTCTTCTATTGTAGAGACTTTGGAGTTAAATATTTTGTGAAGTGTTCTGAGAACCTTTTTCACAACAACTGCATCATCAATTTCTTCACCGAGTCCTCTGATTGCATTAATAATTCTGTTGACTCTCAGCATATAAGTCTCTATGTTTTCATCTTCATTCATTTGCGGTGCTTCGAACTGTGCTCGATGAGTTTGCGGTTTTGCTTCCTTAATCTTACTTTCTCCTTCATGGATGCTCTTCGGTTTATCCCACATGTCTTTTGCTGATTTACAACTCATGACTCTTATCGGTTCACTTGTCAACAAGCCCACACATTATGGCATTCTTAGCTTTGGAGTTGTTTTCAAATTTCTTTTTCTCAGTAGTATCTGTTGGAGGGGTAGTGGGTGTTGTGTATCCACTATCTACAGAATCCCAAATATCGTATCCCAATGCACTCAGATATGTTTGCATTCTGAGTTTCAGAAGGTGTAATTTGTTCCATCAAATAAGGGAGCTTTGTTGGATGAAAATCCTTCACCGCCTGCCATTGTTTCTTCCAAGATCTCCTTAGCTGATTAAGCTTGTACAAGGAACCGGCTCTGATACCAATTGATGATTACACAATGACACTGAGAGGGGGGGTGAATCAGTGTAGCTATTAATTTTTATATCTACAGCATTTAATATGAAATAAAGAGAACTTGACAACTAAAAAACAACTTGAACAAGAGAGCACACCACAACACTCAATATACCGAGGTTCACCAATTTGGCTACTCCTCAAAAATGACTGCTTGGACTCCAATCCAAATCCAGTCTTTGCAAAATATCAATTTTACAAATACTTTACCAGCATCAACTGGAAGGAGCACCAACCCCTGTAATTTTTTGCTGCAACAGATGGAGCACCAACTCCTAGTACCAAGCACCAACTTGGACTGCAAATCTGATCAATTTAGAATGACATAAAAATGTCTTCACTTCATGCACGACCCTGACTGGTCTGCAATTAACCCAACTCTACACACTCTCACGGCTCTACTTATTTTTCTCTTGATTCTTTTCTTACCCTCCTTTTACAACAATTTCTCTCTAACAACAGCAACATCTTCTCTGTACGATTATTCTTTTATAACCTTTCAATCCTGCATGCAATCGAATCACATACTCTGACTGTTCGAATCCATGCAATACGGTTGTTCGGTTCCATGCACTTCGACTGTTCGAAACCCTGCAATACGGCTGTTCGGTTCCATGCACTTCGACTGTTCGAAACCCTGCAATACGGTTGTTCGGTTCCATGCACTTCGACTGTTCGAAACCCTGCAATACGTCTTTTAAAAAGCTTTTCTGATTCTCCATATTCGGCTGTTCAATTTCTTCGAATACGGCTTTTCGAATGCTTTTTCGAAACTCCATATGTGATGCATCGAATGCTTTTTCAATCAAGAGTATACAACTGTTCTAGTGCATGATCGACACCTGTCAATTTGTAACTGCTGATCAGACATCAGTTACTTTTTACGTAACTGGCTGCATGATTTTCCTGTCTGCTTTTTCCGACACGTGTCACCTTGCATGCTCCTACGGGTTTTACCTGCCAATCGTTACCTGTCGTGATATCGCGACACTTTTTGAAGCCGCACACTTCATGCCCTTGCTGTCGCGAAATCGTGACCATTTTGGCTTTGAAAGCTTTCCTTCTGTTCATGTCGCGATATCGCGACACTTAGAACTTTTGCTGACGTCATCCTTAAGCATGTCGCGAAATCGCGACCGTTTTGGCTCTTGGAAGCTTTCCCTGCATCTTGTCGCGATATCGCGACACTTTCAACATTTGCTGACGTCATCCTTAAGCATGTCACGAAATCACGACCGTTTTGGCTCTTGGAAGCTTTCCCTGCATCTTGTCGCGATATCGCGACACTTTCAACATTTGCTGACGTCATCCTTAAGCATGTCGCGAAATCGTGACCGTTTTGGCTCTTGGAAGCTTTCCCTTTGTTTCAACATGTAGCGCCATCGCTACAACTTAGTTTCTCTTTGTTTCAACATGTAGCGCCATCGCTACACCTTAGTTTCTCTTTGTTTCAACATGTAGCGAAATCGCTACACCTTCTTCTTGTGAATTTTTACTTGTGTCGAAATCGTCGCATCTCAGTTTTCTTAACTTTCGATTTGTAGCAAAATCCCTACACCTTTGTTTCCATACATTTCCATGTGCTTTGAAATGCGAAACTTTAACATGCATGGAAATCGCTACTCTCTTCATTGCAAGCTCCTTTCCTCCATTTATGTCACGAAATCGCGACACATTTTCTCTCTCCTCAGTGAAAACTCGACATGTCGCGACATCGCGACATTTTGGCGTGCATTTTCTCTCTCCTACTTTTTGTCACGAAATCGCGACACATTTTCTCTCTCCTCAGTGAAAACTCGACATGTCGCGACATCGCGACATTTTGGCGTGCATTTTCTCTCTCCTACTTTTTGTCGCGAAATCGTGACAGAAAACATGTCGCGATATCGCGACAGTTTTCTTCCTTGTCTCTTTCTGCCAATTTTTGAATCTGGGTCACCTCTGTTTTGCTTGAAACTTTCTGCACTTGATCTGACTGACCTCTGAACTGCATCAACTGCATCAATCTGTCTGTGTTGACAACAATGACAATACTTTCTCAATGCTTTTGCTGCACCTTGCTCAACAAACTTTCCACAATTGAAACATCTCATGTTTTTCATATTTTTGTGCTTTCTAAAGAACTTGCCTTTCTTACTGTAATATGCCTCTTCATCATCAGAAGACTCATCACTCTCTTGAAGTTGTTTACCTTTGGAATTCTTGGTAGCCTTGAAAGCTGCCTCCTTGACATCAACCTTCACTTGAGTTCTTAACTCAAATGCTGCAAGTATACTATGGAGCTCATCTTTTTTCAACTTATCCAAATCTTTAGCTTACTCAATAGCAGAAATCTTTTCACTAAATCTATTAGGAAGAGATCTTAAAATATTATCACAAATATCATTTTCAGCAAGCTCAAGACCTAAGTCTTTCATGGAGTTAACAACTTCATCCATACGAAGCATGTAGTCACTAATATTTTCATCATAATTCATTTTGAGTTGTTCAAACATACCTTTGAAGTGTCTCTCAACTTGGCCTTTCTGACATTTGTATCACCTGTATGAACCACCTTCAAGTGATTCCACATTTCACTAGCTGTCTTGCAATGAATCACTTTGGTGAGATCTGCTTTCTATAAGCCTTTCAAGATTGCATTCATTGCTTTTGAATTGCTGTGATGTAGGAGCCTTTCTTCTTTAGTATTAGGACCATGTTCAAGAATAGTGTACTCATCTTCAATCACTTCCCAAACCTCATTCCCAAGTGCCATTATATGAACCTTCATCCTTGCACTCCAAAGACCAAAATCTGACCCATCAAGAATAGGTGCTGCATTGCTACTTGAATGAACCATTGTGTTCTTTACTAGCATTTCCTTCAAGTTGTTAAACCTTCGAAGGAACCTGCTCTAATACCAATTGAAGAACACAAGCTTATACTAAGAGGGGGGGTGAACAGTATAAGACCTCTTTTTACTTTTTCATTTATACTTCAAAACAATAAAGCAATATATCCAAAGCAATATCAAAGCAATGCACAAAACCATCCACAAAGTGACACAACAATTTACATGGTTCATACACAAAACTTTTCTCTAAAAGTTATCTCAAAGTTCTTTGGGAAACCTTCCTAATTACAATGTTTATGAGCCTCGAATCAAAGGAGAAACCTTCCCCAATCTGAATTTATGAGCCTCTACTCAAAGGAGATACCTTCCCCTACCTCTGCTCTGGCTGGTGATCCTCTAGAAGACCTCTGCCTTCGTTGCCCTTAGCAAATGGAACTCTATCCACAGAAGACACCTATCTTCCCTGCTCTGGCTGGAGACCTCTGTCCTCAACTCTATCACCTCAAAGCTGGTCCTCAAATTTGCACTAAACATAGTCCTTCGGTCTAGCACAAATGTCCTCATCCTCTGTCTTTGATTAGCACCAAACACAGTCCATTAGTCTGGTACAAATCTATCCTCAGGTTCTTTTCATAGAAACAATGTACCTCTGTACTCAAGTTCTCTGATAGAACCAATGCACCTCTGTCCTAAACCTGCTCACAAGTTCATCAAGTAAAGCTTGCTTGGCATGAACCCACAGAGAGAATTGTTAGAGACCCAATGTGATTCATCAACCTCATAGAAGCATAAAGAGAATTGTTAGAGACTCAATATGTTCTATACTTAACTCCCAATCTCAATCTCAAATCTCAAAAGAATAAGATAGATGAAGTATGCTTTTCTCAAGAACATGAAACACAACCCAACAATTGCCAACCAAGCAATATGTCATATAACAATGATACTCATGTTCTTTCCAACAACCAATATCTTTTCTCAACCAATTTAGGCTTTAACAAAAATACTCATAGACAAGGTTTAACCAACATCATTCAACTCAACATTAACCTTGAGGCATTCTACCAATCATTACAAGAAAAGGAGTTGAAATCCTTTTCCCTCCAAATATATTTGAACAAAACAGCCACCAACACAATATCATCAAATGCAAAGAATAACTTGTTCAAATCAACTCAATTGAGTAAGCCCAATATCATGTATCAAGTAAAGCATTAACTTGATCAACACAACCACTATGGAAGCAACTCATCCATCACTATCAAAACAGCCAACTAAGGATTCACCAACTCAAAGCAAGTAGCAAGACTCACAAACATAAACCCTAGTGCACAATGCTTCCACTACCTCAAACCAAAATTATGCATTCACCAAAATTCTCATCAATGATAACAATGCATAAGTAGTCTTCAACACCCAAACAAAGGAAACCTAGTAGAATCCCTTTTCACTCCAAACTTATTTAAAAAAAACATACACCAATCATACTCATAAGAAGAATGTACCCATACCTTATTGAAGTGAAGGAACCCCTTTGGAAATCTGCCATAATCACAAAGTTCGTTTGCCAATCTTCACAAAGGTTAGTAGATCACAAAATAATCAACATTACTCCACTTTTCAATCATCATCACCAAAGTCTTTAATTGCACAACTTCCTTATCTCTCCTAAAACCACTTGTACCATAAAATAAAATAAATCACAACATTACATAACCTTATAACTCCCAAAACCACTTATACCATAAAATTAAAATAAATCACAACATTCAACCTTATAACTCCCAAAACCACTTATACCATAAAAGTAAAGTAAATCAAAACATTCAACCTTATAACTCCCAAAACCACTTATACCATAAAAGTAAAGCAATTCAAAACATTCAACTTATAACTCCCAAAACCACTTATACCATAAACGTAAAGTAAATCACAAAAACCAACTTACAAAATATCAAACCATTACATACCTTGTCACCTCATGAAAAAATTAATCCTCTTGAAAAAGAACAAGGCAACCTTCAATTTTGGAACCCCTTTGCAAAATCAGAAATACCTCTTTATACACACCTTAATTCTCCTTCTAAATAATTTAGTCAAATAGCTCTTGAAATAAGCTTTCCGACGATATATAATATGCCCACTTTTCAAAATAAACTGAAACCTTTACATGTATATATATGCCAACTTCCATTAATTGCACATAGGTCGGACCTCCATTAATTTAAACTTAACTTTAAACTTTAATATCTTCATCATCGGAGGTCCTTTTTCGATGAAACAAAATTCCACCTTGGTTTTTAAGAAAAGCCCTTTCCACATAAGCACACCATGGTTTTAAATAAAACCTTTTATTTTGTCTGCCTGGGTTTTCACAAAAACCCTTCCGCCTCTTGACATCAATGACAACATCAACACTTGAGCAAAGGCAATGTACCCAATGTACCCAAAATTGCCAACATATTAATTGCATTTATGTGATACATCAAGTACATTCTCATATCAAACTAGTATGCTAGTGAACTTATTTTTTTTTCTACTAGGATTTGGCACTGGTTGTGTTAGGAACTACTATGGTATTGAAGTAGGTGGAGACAATAAACTAAGATGTACTAGAGGTTGTGCTACTATCTAGAGAGGTAGGGTCCATGTGTTAAAATTTATTTATTGCATTTTGGACCACTAGTATGAAATCCATGGATTTGGTATATATTGAGAAGGATTTTGAACAATATTCATCCAAGCAAGTTGATCCCACCAACCCATATTGGGTTTTTGGTAGTGCCTTTGATTTATGAAATTAGAAACACCATATGGTGATGCTACTTATGACATATCTATTGATATAAGAAGTTATTACCAATTCCTTCTACTATCCACAAAGTATATTTCTAATTCCTCTGGTTCTTCCTTCATGGTTATGAGTTTTGAACACAACCTAGTCTTATGATCTATATAACAAATCTCGCATACTCTTTCTTTATTCAAACATTAATTCTTTGCATATTTTTTCTACATATTAGGTAGAAAAGGCTAATATTAATTCTATATCCTACTTCTTTTTTAGTTGGAATGTGTATAATTGTAATGCAAGAGATGATAAAATATTGCTTTTCCTACCTTCTAAAAAAGTTTCTATTTTTAGCTTGGTTATGGAAATTGATGTTTTTATTCCTTGTGTTGTTGGTTTCTATTTTCTTCTAGAATAATTTTGACACAACTGTAAGCATCACATCCTGCCATTTAATCTAGATATTCCAATGATTGATTTGTAAGTCCCCTCAAGAATATGCTTTGTAACAACCTTTATCCCAATCTTGCATGGGATGAACATTGGAGATTGAAATTAAACCTTCCCCACTAGTCTTGTAATGATTCGTCCTCATTTTGTGATATTTCTAGGACCTCTTCTCATGCATCCCTTGCTCTTCCAAAGTTTTGGTATTGTTCCAAGAAAATTATTTTTATACCTTCTAAGGTGTTAATTTACCTATTCCATAGGCTAATAAATCACTATAATGTCGCATCATCCAATGTAGAAGGAAATATTTTTAGTTTTTGGGCATTCATTTTATTGTCAAATGGCATGCAAAGAACATCAAATTTTAAAAGGAAGAGATTGATATCCTTTGTTGGTAATCCCTTGAAAGTAGGGAGATGTGCTAGGAATATATATTTCATGTTATTTTATTCTTCAAATTCCTAGATCGAAAACTCAAAACATATGGAAGCTTCATTATTTTGAGTCATCTCTTTCCTTACAAGTGGTGGAGGTTCTAAATTAGTTTTTTTATAGAAGCTAATAAAGCGTGATACTATTTATTTTTATCTTCTAGTAATAATTTTAAATCAAGGTCTAAAATAGTACCTTATTCAAGTGCTTTCCACCTTTGAGTATTAAATATAAAATCAAGTTGATTACGATTACAGTTTGATCCACTAGCTATTGTTGTTTCATTAAAAAATTATCATGCCAAGATGACTCAAGTGGAGGGAATTATTTCTCTTTAGGAGACACATCCGAATCTTTTGTAAGTATTTCTAGAAAAATCTGAACTTGTGGTTGTACACTGATATCTATTTTATTAATGAATTGTCTGTTAGGGTAAAAATTGAATTATTACTTTCTGACCATTAGGTTATTACATTATTTACTACTAGGTTAGATTGATTATTTATCTTTCTACATTTACCATGAAGATATTCATGTCGAATATCTTATGGTTATATATCACGCTATTATTTAGACGTGATATATTATTGTTAGTAATTAATAATTTGTTAGTTGTTAGCATCTTATTCTAGCGGTACCTTTTAGGGGGCAACCTATTTTTCTATTCATAGCCTATTCTATTGTTATTTAAATCCAATTGATATCAATATTAAAAGTCTATGGTTTATGCATTTTAATTTATTTTTGCATTTTCTAGCATTGGCATCAGAGCGGGTAATACGTGTGAGCATTTTGCTAGGTGAGTTCAAGGTTGACCTTCGGTAGGAGAAAGTGATATTTTTGTCACTCCTAGACTGGATATATGGGGCACAAATCCCAATATAGGACCCCCTCTAGTTGGGAAAAATTTACCAAGGCTCAAAATTACCTTGGCTCACTTGTCATACATCTCGAGGTGATCGTAGAATTACTTGTTGGATGGAATTTTAGTCGATTCCATGAAATTTCATGAAATATTTTTGTTTCATTTTGATATTGGCTTGATATTTTTTTTGTGGGTGACAATTTATGACACTGGCAGCACGTCAGCCCGCTACTGTAGCAACAATTATAGTGTTATCTGCACCAAATAGGATAGCGCACTACCATCTATGCTAACAGCCTGACAAAGACTTCTAGCCTGCAAATAGACTAACAACCCGCCAAGACTGTAGGTATTGTCAGTCAGGCGTATGCAGCAGGACTCTTCCCCATACTATTCTCGATCACTGACCACTGATTTAAATTATGTTGAGAATGATATCTACAACATATAATTGGTGACATCCAACACTAACAATGAAGTAGTCCCGAGCAACTTATGACCTTTAACACTAACAACGAGGTGTTGATGTACATATGATGTGACCTTCTATGCCGATAGTGAGGTGATCCCAATCATCCTATGACCTCTGGGACTGATAACAAGGCATTAAAATATTTCTAACATGACCTCTTGTACTAACAACAAGGTACTCACATGGCCCTAGTTGGTGGATGGCATGTTTTTTTGAGGTGACATGTGGCAGGCACTAAGTTGTTGAAATGGTGATTGGCTGGACCTCTACTAACGTGGTGGTGACATGTGAATTGGTGGACACTCATATCAAGGAAACCAAATAGACTGAAATGTGGCAAATAACCTAAAGCACCTCACATCTAACATGGTAGTCAGGGAATGTGACAAATGATGTACTCTAATTGGTTTCATTGTGAGTTGGACTGGTGCAAAATCTAAGGCAAGCAAGTTGACATGGCAAGTGATGAGTGTGAACACATTGTGAGAGGATATGTGTTGAGGTGTCGTTTCATAAATTTTTGTTCATGGAAAAAATATTTGTGTTCAAATTACCCGTAGGCAATCAATATTAAAATGGGGTTTATTATTTTTAAAAATCTTTTGCATAGTTGTGTATTGCATGTGGGACAAAAAGTCCCATGTTTCTGCCTAGCTAAGGTGGACGGAGACAAAGGGCACATGTTTCCCTTTGCTCCTTGTCCCGGGTGGTAGCCGAGACGGTACCCCAGTCGCTGCTAAGGCGCTAGTGCATGGAACATCATAGGATTGAATCCCGCTAAAGATAGTTGAACAAATATTTTTGTTTAACAAAACAAAGGCCAAGAAAAAAAAAATTGCCCAAGGTATATTTTTTTTATTTTTTTGCATTTTTTTAAATTAAATTTTATTTCTTATATTTTTTAAAATAATTTAAATTTAATTTATGTTTTTTAATCATTTATTTTGTCTCCACATCAATTTTATTTTCTCAAAATCTTGTTAATTTAGCAACCAATAAAGGATCAAATATGAATTCTTTTTTGCCAAATTGTAACACAAGGAGACGCATAATTTTGTAAAATTCAAAGGCAAAGTGTGCATTTGTTTTCTCCAAGGAGGAATATAACAAAAGAACTTGTAAATTATAATTTTTACAAAACTGAGAAGAAATTGAAGACCTTGGGTCCATCAAAACCACATCATCCGTCGACTAGTTCAAGAAAGCCTTTCAAATACGAGTCATGTGTCGAATTGACTTGAAAGGAGTGCTATTTTGTTAATTTTGTAAAACAAAGGGGGGAAAACAAGAAATTGTATTTCTTTGCAAATTTATAACACAACGTGAGGAGCACTTAAAACAAAATCAAAACTTGTTAATTTTTCAAAACAAAAAGGAAAGGTAATTGTTTTATGCCACATTCTTTGCAAAATTGGAAAACAAGAGGAGACATAAAATATCAATTTTTTTTACAAAATTTGGTGATAAAGGTGCATTTTCGATATTACTCGATACCTTTATTACAAATTGGCAAATTAGGTGCATTTTTGGTTGTATCCGACACCTATGTGATAAAAATTTGTGGGCACTCTTTGATTTATTATTGCATTTAATTTCTTGTTTTCTACAATTATAAGCCACAAAATCAAAGAGGAATATAACATAGGTGTCGGATGCAACCAAAAATGTTTTTTAATCATTTATTGTGTCTCCACATCAAAGAGGAAAATAAATGTTTTTTAATCATTTATTTTGTCTCCACATAAAATTGATTTAAACAAAACATAGTTTATTTTTTTATTATTCATTAAAATTATTTGATTAAACTTTCTTTAAAAAAAAAAATCACACTAAAATTGAAAACCAAAGAACCCATTTTTTTTGCAGCACCAATAAAAGAGTATTTTTTTTTCTCAAACAAGAGGGATATAAGACAAATAATAGCACTAATTTTCTTGCAAAATTAGGGAAACCTAAAATATTCTCAAAACCTTGTTAATTTAGCAACCAATAAATGATCAAATATGAATTCTTTTTTGCCAAATTGTAACACAAGGAGACAAATAATTTTGTAAAATTCAAAGGCAAAGTGTGCATTTGTTTTCTCCAAGGAGGAATATAACAAAAGAACTTGCAAATTATATTTTTAACAAAATTGAGAAGAAATTGAAGACCTTTGGTCCATCAAAACCACATCGTCCGTCGACTGGTTCAGGAAAGCCTTTCAAATACGGGTCATGTGTTGACTTGACTTGAAAGGAGTGCTATTTTATTAATTTTGTAAAACAAGGGGGGAAAACAAGAAATTGTATTTCTTTGCAAAATTGTAACACAACGTGAGGAGCATTTAAAACAAAATCAAAACTTGTTAATCTTGCAAAACAAAAAGGAAAGGTAATTGTTTTATGCCACATTCTTTGCAAATTTGGAAAAAAAGAGGAGACAAAATATCAAATTTTATTACAAAATTTGGTGATAAATGTGCATTTTCGATATTACTTGATACCTTTATTAAAAATTGGCAAATTAGGTGTATTTTTGGTTGCATCCGACACCTATGTGATAAATATTTATGGGCACTCTTTGATTTATTATTGCATTTAATTTCTTGTTTTCTACAATTATAAGTCACAATATCAAAGAGTAATATAACATAGATGTCAGATGCAACCAAAAATGTTTTTTAATCATTTATTTTGTCTCCACATAAAATTTATTTAAACAAAACATAGTTTATTTTTTTATTATTCATTAAAATTATTTGATTAAAATTTATTTAAAAAAAAATTCACACTAAAATTGAAAACAAAAGAACCCATTTTTTTTGCAACACCAATAAAAGAGTGCTTTTTTTTCTCCAACAAGAGGGATATAAGACAAATAATAGCACTAATTTTCTTGCAAAATTAGGGAAACCTAAAATCTTCTCAAAACCTTGTTAATTTAGCAACCAATAAAGGATCAAATATGAATTCTTTTTTGCTAAATTGTAACACAAGGAGACACATAATTTTGTAAAATTCAAAGGCGAAGTGTGCATTTGTTTTCTCCAAGGAGGAATATAACAAAAGAACTTGCCAATTATATTTTGCATAAAACTGAGAAGAAATTGAAGACCTTGGGTCCATAAAAACCACATCGTCCATCGACTGGTTCAAGAAAGCCTTTCAAATACGAGTCATGTGTTGACTTGACTTGAAATGAGTGCTATTTTGTTAATTTTGTAAAACAAATGGGGGAAAACAAGAAATTGTATTTCTTTGCAAAATTTTAACACAACGTGAGGATCACTTAAAACAAAATCAAAACTTGTTAATTTTACAAAACAAAAAGGAAAGGTAATTGTTTTATGCCACATTCTTTGCAAAATTGGAGAACAAGAGGAGACATAAAATATCAAATTTTGTTACAAAATTTGGTGATAAAGATGCATTTTCGATATTACTCGATACCTTTATTACAAATTGGAAAATTAGGTGTATTTTTGGTTGCATCCGACACCTATGTGATAAAAATGTGTGGGCACTCTTTGATTTATTATTGCATTTAATTTCTTGTTTTCTACAATTATAAGTCACAAAATCAAGAGCACTCAAAAACCACAAATTTCAACTCAGTTGTGTAATTCATTGCACAGGTATAAAGCCAATTTTTATTGATATTATATCCTAAATAAAAACCCCTAATTTACTCTTATTTGTTTGGCTCAATTTCTTCAAATGGATTATCCTTATTTAGGAGGATTTTCAGTCAGGTGACATTAAATATCTTTTTGAGTGAATTATCTTTTGGTACTCTTTTAGTGTATATCAAATAAATATCAAGTTCTTGTAAAATAAGGAACCTTGAAAGTAGTAATCTTTTGCACTAAGGGTTATAATTCCTTTCTTCCTTCAAACACAAATTTTGATAAGAGGGAGATACAACTTGTAAAGGCAATCAAAAAAGTAGAAGTCATCAAAATTATACTTTTTATTTTTAGGCTTCATAATAGCAACCATGCTTGAAGTACTTGCAATAAGGAAGGATTATTTGGTGAACTTTTTTTAATAAAATTGCCTAGGAGGCAAATTTTTGCTCACATTGTAAAAGGACAACCATGACACCAATCGGTGTTGGTTTAAAACAAGTAAAACAAAAATGGCAAAGGCACATCACAAAAGTAAAACAAAGACAATGTTTCTAGTGAAGTGTATGATTTTTATTTTGATTCTATTTCAGAAAGAGCACACAAAGTGCTCATGGCTAAGATAGTATTGTAAAGGGAAACAAAATTTTCACCTTAGGTAACCACCATTTACACTCTTTTTTTAGGATTCATAAATAGCATAAGTTTTTTTTTGAAGTACATGCAATAAATAGGTGATAGTACTTCTTTTTAGGCTTCATAAATAGCAAAATATCTTTGTTTGAAGTACTTGTAAAAAAAGGGGAAAATTTTCTGGTGTAAAATTTGCCTAGGATGAAATATTTGTAAAAAGCCTTAACAAAGCTTCATGAGTTGCACATATTTTGTAAATAAACGGGGATAAAAATTTATTTTCCTACTTCACACTATTTTTTGTAAAAAGGGAAGAATACGACTCAGTTCCAATTAGAGGTTATGCTTTTTGGAAAGCAATTCTCAATTGTAAGGAAATCATCAAAAAAAATTTACGATGGATTTTAGGCAATGTTGAGAGGATAAATTGCTGGAATGATAGGTGGGCTAAGGATGAACCACTGATGCAATATCCTAACTTAGCCCGAATTAGAGATATCATGGAAGAACTCATTGGCAGAAAAGTCTTTGATTATATGGTTGAGGAAAGAGGCAAAATGAAGTGGAAAAAAATAAGGATTCAAGGATTTCAAGAAAAATCAAATGATCTTTGTAACGTACTCGAGCAACATTTTATCTCCATGAGACCCAAGGAAGATCAAGTGACCTGGGCTCCTACGGAAAATGGGCAGTGCACTGTTAAATCAGATTACAAGATTCTACTTGATGACGAGGATTTTGTCCTCCAAAAGGACTTAGTTTGGATAAAAAATTTAATTTCGAAAATTGCAGTCTTTTCATGGTTGGTTATCCAAGGAAGAATTCTAACCATTGATAATATGATGCATAAAGGTATTTGTATCACTAATCGTTGTTATCTATGCAGGGCTAATTGGGAGACCATTTATCACATTTTTCTTGAGTGCCCTTTTTCCTTGACTTTACTAAGTGGGATTTTTCAGGCCTTCAATATTTCTTGGGTTAAACCAACCATCGTACTTGATTTTTTCATCCAGTGGCCTTGCACCTTTTCAAGCCAAATACTTAGATACATGTGGAAAATTTGTCTCAATCACTATCTTTGGTAGGTATGGTTAGAAAGGAACCATAGAGTCTTTAATGAGTCTATCCATGATCATCAAACTATCATTTCCAGGATCCTATCCTTTTCCAATGAGAATGTGAACCTTATCCCTTTTGATAGTCATAAACCTCATCTGCAAGAGACCATGATTTCTCAATATTTAAGCTTAACCTTGTTATATGAGTCTGTGCCTAGGGTAGTCAACCCCAGAGCCAATGTTAAGTGGTCCCCACCTCCTACGGGTTGGTTTAAGTTTAATTTTGATGGACCGGCTAAGGAAAATCTTGGCAGAGTAGGCATTGGCAACATTGTGCGATATCATAATGGGAATATGATGCTTACATTTTTTGAATATTTAGGAATAAGGACGAACAATGAAAATGAAGCTAGAGCTATGTGGAGAGGTCTTCAAATGACTCAAGACTTAGAAGGTAATTTTATCATAGAAGGAGACTCTATGCATGTTATAAATCTCCTCAATAAATGGAAAACACCTCCTTGGAGTATTAAAACAATTATTGAAGAGGCTAGGATCCTTTTCCATGTAAGACAAGATAGAATAGCCCAACATGTCTTTTGGGAAGCTAACAAAGTTGTTGATAAGCTGGCCAATTTGGGTGTTGATGGTGATGGACTTTTCAAATGGTAACATGGTGTCCCGATTGAAGTAGAGGAGCTTATTCAACAAGAATGCCAAGAATGATAGTAGAATTTACTAACATGTAAGGCACTGTAAGTTTGAAGGCTATGAGTATGCCATCTCTTTTTTGAAATGGACTCACAATAAAAATTATTCGAGTTGTCAGTCTTGGTGGATGCTGCTTGGAAATACCACAAAGACTAATGGGAAAAATAACATGTCAGATAACATGGATCCTCGACATCTTAGTAATTTGAGGTTGGTTGATAATCATAGGGCAGGAAAGAAATGATAATATAAGACTTTAAACTAGAGCCATGTGGACCACCAGATAACCATTGCCATAAATCTAGCCAATAGGTTCACTTCTCCAAGGCTGATTGGCCAAGATGGGATGTGGTCCCAAAGCATGTCATATACAAAAGAAAGTAATTACCAAATAATTATTAAGAGTAACTATCAATATAGAGCTTGTGGGAGTTTTTTTTAGTACTCTACTATGTGTTTTTGTAGCTTTTTGTTTCTCCACTATTTCAAGGAAGGAGATCTATTTCTGTTTCTTTTTTTGTAATTATGATGCAAGTGTGTTTTATCGAGGTATACCCAAAATGTTGTATGGGAAGTTTCTTTTTTATAACAGGCTATGTGCCTTACCGGATGTAATGGCTTTGGTGACATGTAGATTTTACATATATAGGATCCTTAGTAATGACATGTTCATCAACAACCCTAGGTTGATTTTTGTAAAAGGTTTTAGGTCAACCTGTAAAACCCGATATTAATTCTATAGTATCTTATCTACCAAAAAAAATAAGGGTGCATTTTCGATAGCGATCGATACCTTAGTCACACTTCTTTTAGAAATTCTATTATAACGTGTTTTGCAACAAGGGGAAACTTAGAAGGGTGCATTTTTTGCAGTGATCGACACCTTAGCTACCTTATCAAAACTTTTGCAAAATCATATTGTAATCGAATGAACCTCATATAAACTGATATACTCTACTACACCTAGAGGTTGTAGCAGCTGGTTACCCATGCAATATGATTGGATGACAAGATTACAATAAGGATATTTTTTATGTGAAGACAAAGCAAGGAATGACCCAATTTTTTCTTAGAGAAGCCAAAGTACTGTGGCATAGCAAGAGCCAGTAGATCAACATCTTTTTCATTGTACTGGGATAGTTATATACATTACCCAAATAATGTAATAAGGGGGGATGTTAGGGTAAAAGGTAAATTGTTACTTTTTTTAACATTAGGTTATTATATTATCTGCTACTAGGTTATATTTATTATTTACCTTTCTAAATTTACCATGAATATATTCATGTTGAATATATTATGGTTATATATCATGCAATTATTTAGATGTGATATATTATTGTTAGTAATTAATAAATTGTTAGTTGTTAGCATCTTATTCTAGCGGGTAGCTACCTTTTAGGGGGGAATATCTATTAGGCTATTCATAGCCTATTCTATTGTTATTTAAACCCCATTGATATCAATATTAAACTTCTATGGTTTATGCATTTTAATTTATGTTTGCATTTGCCAACATTGTCCATCAGGTCCTCTAGGTCTTGATGGACTCATGCATCTTAGGTAATAGATATACAAGTAAGGTAGTTTGAATGTGCACATTCAAGTTGACTTAATCTATGTATTCTAAACACTACAATTTTAGAAATTTGTCGACAATGATACAAAAATGATAGGTGAAAATGGTGTATCTGATATGGTTGAGTCATGTCACCTCATGTAAATCTAGGGATCATGATCTTATGAGGTGCCACACATAGTAAATGCCTATAGTGTGGGAATGAGTTATTTTTAAACCTAATGTGTAATGGGCGTGATGATATTTGCATGAATGTATTTTAACTAGACTTAAATAAAATAATGTGTTGATAATCAAAGAAATCAATAATTCAAGTCTAGAAAGTAAAGGTATACTTGCACACTAAATTAAATAGAAGTAAATGCACATGCATACTGAAATAATAACTAAATTAAAATAAATATAAGTAAACACACACTTGCACACCAAAGAAATAATGCAAACACCTTGCTAAAAATAAAATAATGCAAAGGGAAGGATTCCTGCCTGGAGTAGGACCAAGATCCCACAGATGATTTTCCTAGCTAATTGCCAATGACTAGTCTTTTAATCAACACTAAATAGGAACACTAGAACTCTCAAGATTTATTGATAAATATTGATAAAATACATAATGATATCTTGTTTTTGTTAGAATTAAAGTGCACTATGCCTTCACCTTGACACTTTTCGGTTTCACTTGACATTTGTCATGTTATCAAATAGGCCTTATGCCTATATATGTAATCCATTTTGTATCAATAAATAATCTCATTAGTTTTACTCCTAACATTTGGTATCAGAGCTCCAAGATTTCTCTGGTCTTGTGATCTTGAGGGGGGATTTCCCTCATGGAAATCCCCCCTCATTTTTCCCTTCCCCCATTTTTTCCTTATTTTTCAACATTTTTTTTGGATACTGAGGGAGTATGCTCTCCATCCTTAATGGATGGATCAGAAACCTGACATTGAAGAAATTAATGGCTGAAATTAGGGGATAACATGTGGATATTTTAGACTCAAGTAGTGATAATGGCGTCTCATGCTTATTGTGTTATTTGATTCTATTGCCTACTGCAAGAGTGTATCATGCCAACGGGCACATACATTCTATCTTTCTAGAGTTGACATGTTGCGAAAAGGTGTATTGTGACTGTGCAGTAGCTGAGAATCTGAAGGTGGATCATAAAAATACATAGGGCACATGAAATAGACATATTTTTTGTAGATATTTTTGGGGTTTATCAAATACAATGAAGGATTTGAATTTCACACCTGTGACCTCTGATGATGGCACAGTTCAAATTTCTTGTACCTAGGGCATCAAATACAAGTGTGGTGGTGACAAGTTTAGAATGGCAAGATGGAGGCGGAGCCATAGCTTCCACATCATCAAATCAAATCTACATTTAATAAGGGAAGAGATTTGAGATTACCATTGTGAAATCAATTGGTTGGCGCTTCAACATTTCCTCACAGCCCATCCGTGAAAGTGCTCTTTAGTGTCTGTTGACACTCGGCTATTTGCTCACGATAAAACCTTTCAGTGGTCGACAATAAAAGTAGTGAAAGTAAAATAATAATTTGCTATCAGATAGCCGTAGCTCCAATTATCTCAATATATTGCAGATGAATAATGTTGTGTTTTTATTGATGTGCTTCTCTCTAGGAGAAGGATGTGTCATGCCTGAAATCATGGATAACAATATTTTTTTTAAAGTCATGCCAACCATTTTGGCATTTTTTTTGGGGATCAAGATGATTGCTGGTGGATACGAGCGACAGGATGCTCAATTGAAGTTTTCCTTGGTATGATTTCAGTACTGTGATGTAGTGCAAGTATACAATATTCTATGAACTTCCAACTTAATACCACAAATTCTGAACCTAAAAAGTATTTAAAAGCATTTGGCACCACTCATCTCTATGTAGCATAGAATATTTCACTTTTTCTTGACATGGAAAGACCAGGATCGATAATAATTAGTTTTACTGTATGATACTCTTTCTGTCCAATGTTGCTTGTATGTTCAATAAATTTTAGATCCCTTGTCAGATAGGAGAACACATGAAACAAATCATCCTGAGTAATCAAGGGATAATCAGATGCATTGAGGTTGATAAACCAATCCCAATATTTTTTGTATCTTAGAAAAATGGTAGCTCCATGGAGCATGGATGCGATAACGCTCGTTCCCATGAGACTTTTGATTCTCTGTTCATTGTCATAAGATTCACTTATCAAGTATGCAAGCCTGGGCACAGCGGGTATGCCATTCGATGATCCAAAGTCAAAAAAGCATTGGTGCAACACTGTAAGATGCGTGAACATGCCAGATCGAAGCAAGACCATGGCGAGTAGCAGGATTGATACCAGCAAACTCACTAGGAGAGGTAGAATCCATTTACGCTCTATGTGCACAATGTCAAGTCTGTGTGACTTAGTAGCAGCTAGAAGAGGAGAATAGTTATTGGAGTCACCTGAATTGGCATCCAGAACATGGTAGATCCCCATGCTTGCATCTAGAAAATATGAAGCTCCTATGCTTGAATATGATCCAGCCAATTTCATATCCTGGATCGAATGACTGTAGGAGCACGCCAACGGAGTTGAAGTGCCTGCCAACTGGTAGGACCCACGATATTGTATTTTTCTAAAGTTGGAATGATGAGTTTGATTCAAGAGCACTACGGGTCTTCTGTTGATGGGGGGCCATGGCGACCATTGAGCAATTTATTTTTTCTGCCAAGTTTGACTTGTTTTGGAGGTGCGCTAGTTTTATGTTCATGGAGGACCCCTGTTTTGTGGACGTGCATTTATATTGACACTAGTTTGATACTAAAATCATGGAAAATAGTGCGGTGATATTTTTATTGTATGAGGCACATGTTTATAAAGTGGAAGGGACCACTTTATAAATTATAAAGGAACATTATGGGCAAGGCTATCTTGAGAATTTTTCAAATCAAAGTGGAGTGGCCACTTTATTATTTTGTGAGGAGTTGGGAGTTCTCGTGTCATATTGGCCGACAACATGGCCTTCTTGGCAAAATTTTAATGTTTTTCCACATGAGAGTGGAAAGTGGAAGGCCTACATGGCCTATTTATTGTAACCTTTGGCCATTTTTTAATGATTTTTTCCACATAGGAAGTGGAAGTGGAAGGCCTACATGGCCCTATTTTTTCCACATGGAGAGTGAAAGGCTTAGATGGCCCATGTAATTTCCCTATGAGGGAAAATTGAAATATTTGTTTTTATTCTGCTAGAGAGATGTGTCGCCACATTGCGAGGGTTATTTGCTGCTTAGTGAGGTTATTGTTGTTTTTCCCATGGATGGACTTATTAAGATCCGACTATAGCCATGTTTATAGTCATTGGAAAGATTTTTTTGAGACGAACACATTGGTGGTGTCCATTTATAATTCTGAGGCTATTTCATTTGAGTTTTTAAACCTCAAATTTTTATACCTTGGAGTGCACTCTTGGTTGAACCCGACACTCCCAAAGACACTTGTAAGTGAACATAGTATCTAGTATTATCCTCTTTCTACTTGGCAGATGCAACGACTAGTTACCAATGCATTTTGATAAGATGAGGTGACTACCATAAGGATACTTATTCTAGGGACTATGAACATAGACACCCCTAGACTCTATCCAAGTTTTTTTAGGATCTACTTTTGAAGACTACAGACGAAGACACTTTAGAAGATTCTCTTCTATTCTTATTTTTTCTTCTCCTCCATATTTGGCTTCTATGGCTCATTTTATTGTATTTCATGGCTCATTTTTTCTTATGTATTAAGGTGCATTTTGGCAGAGACCAAAACCTTTTAGATTGAGTTCACCATGAGGAGGGATTTTATATTCATGGTGGATCTAGTCAGTGACCTACGAGAGGCAACATCCTCTGAGGATGACCTATAGAGGCAATAGACCCAGAAGTGGCTGACCTTGAGGCAACAAACCAAGATGTATACACAGTGAATCTAGCTTTATTCACAATTGGAGATCCAAGCACAAGGATCATGAGCCTAGACCAAATAAGAAATACAATAGGATGTTAGGTTGCTTTTAGAGAAGTCAAAATTAAGGGGGAATGTTACCTAATGTTGAATTTTTTATCTTTAGTTAGTGTTGAGTGGTATTTTCACCCGTTTGTGAAAACACACTCTCCAATAGGATCTGGGTTCCAAATACCCTCTTGCAAAGAAGTCAAACAAACAACTTCTCCAAGGTCTCCATTGTATTAGCATTTGCAACTATGTATTGGTAATCATCAAATGAAGATAGTCAATTTAAATGCTTGGAACACCTCAGTGATTGCAAGTAACTGTAAATAAGGGGCAATGTTGGTTTATTTCATCATGAAGCTTTAGTGATTGTTCATTGTCTTTTTTAGATTTTGTAATTTTTAAATGTTTATTTTAAATAAGTTAAACTTTTTGGAAAAATAAAATAAAATAAAAAAGAAATGCAGAAAATTAAAAATAGAACACATTTAGTATGATGCTATCCTGTTCTGACAAAACCGAAGATATGAGGTTTTATATATACAACCTAACCTATTGAACCTACAAACATGCACAATCCAGATAAGCTAAGTGCTGGTTTCTAGGGTTTTAACTACGGTTTCCAGATTTAGACATTCACATGAAGCAACCAAGACAACTTGCATTAAACTCCATCTATAAGCCTAAAATCGGAAAGGGGGAAAGATAAACATTCAATCTTGCATGCAGATAATAACTTCTTCTTTCTTGCCAACAAGATGCAAATTTTTGAACACTTCTGCATTAAAAATATGTCATTTTACAATAGCAAAATCTCTAGTTTTTCCAAACCAGTCTATGGAAGAGAAACAACTCAAACAGGCCCAGTTTGTTCGAGCGTTGAAACGTTTGATCTTATTTGCTAACTGTAATTGTTCTATAACCCTTACACTTGTATGCCATGTGTTCAATGCTTCACTGCATGTTCCATAATGGCCCCCTATAGATCATGACAAAAAATAACATGTCATGATATCACGACATTTTTATGTATGCAGCTTTGCTCCTCTACCTGTATTGCAAAAATGAGACATGTCACGATATCGCAACATTTTTCTATCAGTAGCCTTGTCCGCCTTCATGCATCGTGAAAATGAGATATGTCACGATATCATGACATTTTTTTGTTAGCAGCCTTGTTCGTCATCATGCATCGCAAAAATGAGACATGTCGCGATATCGCGACATTTTTCTATCAACAACCTTGTCTGCCTTCATGCATCGCGAAAATGAGACATGTCGTGATATCGTGACATTTTTCTCTTTCAGGATGTGCAGATGCAACCTGTCATGAAATCGCAATGTTTTTCTCTTTCGGGCTATGCATATGCAACCTATCGCCAAATCGTGATGTTTTTCTCTTTCAGGCTGTGCAAATGCAACCTGTCGCAAAATCGCAATGCTTTTCTCTTTCAGGCTATGCAAATGCAACCTGTCACGAAATCATGACGTTTTTCTATTTCAGGCTGTGCAGATGCAACCTGTCACAAAATCATGATGTTTTTCTCTTTTGCTCTATCTCGTTGCACTTGTCTACAAAAATGCGACATGTCATGAAATCATGACACCCTTTCATTCTGCACCATCTTCTTGATTTCTATCGTGAAATCACAACACTTTTCTTCTATATCCACTTTGGTTGCTCTAGGTTGCAAAATTTTGACATGTCATGATATCGCCACACATTTCCCTTGCTTAGCTTGTAGGTCATCACAAATCATGAAAATGAGACAGGTTGTGATTTCATGACACCTTCTATCCTCATCTCTGTTTCTGTCGAAAAATCATGAAAATGCAACCTATCGTGAAAACCTGACATGTTGTGATATCGCGACATTTTTTCTCCTTTATGAATCTTGATTTCATGACATGTTGCGATATCATGACATTTTTGGTCAACACTTCTTCCTGCCTACTTTAACCGTGATTTCATGACAAGTCACGAAAACATGACATGTCGCAAAATCGTGACAATTTCTATACTTGGTTGTTTTACCCATCAAACATCGTGAAAATGAGACATGTCATGATATCATGACAAATTTGAGTCTTCAACTTAATTCCTTGTCTTGCATCGTGAAAATGAGACATGTCGCGATATCACGACATATTTGGCATCTTGCTCTGTTTGACTACTTTGACCACAATTTCACAACACATTGCGAAATCATGACATTTTCTCATCCTACTACATTTTGTTACTCTTGGCCATGAAAACGCGACATGTCACTAAATCATGACACTTTTTCATTCCATTGCACTTCGCTTGTCTGAGCCACGAAAACATGACCTATCGTGATATCGCAACACTTTCTTTTTCTTAGCAGCAACATGTCACGATATCGTGACAACTTTTCATTTTTCTTAGCAGCAACATGTCGCGATATCGCGACACTTTTCATTTCTTAGCAGCAACATGTCGCGATATCGTGACACTTTTTTCTTATGCTGTATTTTGCTCTTCCTTTGATTTTTTAGCATCTGGGCCACTGTGGTCTTCTTTGAAAGCATGCAAAAAAGGTGGGTCCCCAATTTTGGGGTGTGTTGTGGATCAGCCACAACAAATGGCGACTCTGTTGTCAAATGCTCCTGAGCATTTTGGTGAGAACCCAACCTAAAATATACAAAGACTCAAATACAAACATCAGCAAAGATAAACAAACTAATGAATATAGATCAGAAATACATGAAACATTAGAATCATTAAGTATCAGCTCGGTGTGTGCAATGTGTTTTCATTCCCTATCACTTGAACTTGATCAACATTCCATTGTCAGTTTCACTTATGATTTGTATGCAAGGCTATGAATGATTTGTGCAGGATTTGATGCATGATGAAGATGCTAGAGATATAACAACCTGCTTTGCAAAGGCTCAAACCTTCTAATATCATGAACAAACATATCAAAGCTGTCAAACCCTCTTAGGACCAAATATATGTATACTTGAATTAATTTATTAGATCCCAAAGTTGGTTATGTGTCACTACCATCTTGAACCCATGTGCAAGTGTAAGTGAAATCAGAACTTTGGGGAATAGGATTCCCAACCTAAGCGAGATGGGAATTTAACCCTATCCTTACTATTCTGATCTGGAGTTCATTACCTCATCTTGAACAAAATGATTTAACCTGTTATGGATGAAATTGTCAGGCTAGTCTATCCATATGAGCAATCAGTGGTCTTGCTTTTAGACAAGACATGTTGCCATGCATGAGCATACTTAACCCCATAATCCATGACTTGGCTTCATTCATTCTTTTTCTTTTATTTCTTGGACCTTTGGGATGACTACCCATCCTTGCTAGGGACATGTAGTACGATCCTTCCAATCCAATATTAGGACAAAATGGGAAATATTAGTTAATTTTATTTCTTGGACCTTTGGGATGACTACCCATCCTTGCTAGGGACATGTAGTACGATCCTTCCAATCCAATATTAAGATGAAATGGGAAATATTAATTTTAATTTTATTTCTTGGACCTTTGGGATGACTACCCATCCTTTGCAGAGGACATGTAGTACGATCCTTCCAATCCAAGCTTTATGATGAAATGGAAAGATGGAAGCTTTGGGGAATCGGATTCTCAACCTAAGCGAGATGAGAATTATGTCCTATCCTTACTACTCCATGAAGGTCAAATCAGAGCTTTGGGGAGTTGGATCCTCAACCTAAGTTCGATGAGGATTTAACCCTATCCTTACTACTCTGGTTTTAGGCTTTAAGCTTTATGGGAGTGGTAAAAACCATTGTTTTAAGGATTATGTTGCATGATAGGACAGACATGAAATATTCTTTTCACCTCACCTTTTCTTCCAAGTATGGTTTTGACCATTTTGCTCAAGATCCTCTTTAATATGCATAGAACGTGCTTGGTTCAAGATAGTTCGGGCATCAGTTCCCAACCTTAGGATTTTTTATGTGTTTCATGTTATAGAATAACCCTAAGAGGATTCGACACCTTCTCAATGATTGTACATGACATGAAGATGCAACTGAGATGAAATATATATATGCAATGCGGAATGTAACATGAGATATGAATGCATTGCTTCTTTTGAAATGCGGATGGAGTATATCACCTACTTTACCATAATGTGAAAAACTGACAACTTCATGCATCACAAGTTCCAAACGATATTCTTTAATGTGTTTGCGATATTCGTGGAGCTTTCTACAATACAATTCCGATGTTTCATATTCTCCAAGTCTTAAAGTTGACATCTCAAAAAACAATTTTTTTTTCATCAATCAAAACATGTCCAAAGGATCCACACACAACTCTAAATCCAAATCCAAATAGCAATCCCAAAACAAAACTTGAAAACACAAACCCAAAACCAAAAACCAAAATCTATATACAAATGCACAATATAATACAAGATGATGCAAAGCTTGGATTATCACTTTCCCGGATCCCAAACCTGATTAGAATTCTTTAGAAGATATATGACATGATACACATACCAAGTTTTGCAAGAAACCATCAAAAACAAGATCAAACCAAACAAAGAAACAAACCTCCACTTGCCCCTCTCACCATACCAATTTGATTTAATTTCATTAATAATCTTATGGTGGAGCTTCAAGTTTTCAAACTGATTAGACAATGATTGATGCTCAATTATTTTATGTCTATTCTTTAAGATGTTCACTCCGCACTTTGATTCATGCTGTAGAAATAAGCTTTCATTTTCATTCAATAAAGCCATAACATTAATAATATTTGGATCAAACCACCCATTAGGCAAACCTTCATTCGAATTTTGCATGGTGAAACCGAAACGGTGAGATTTTACCTTTGGCACGCTTTCGTTTGACCTTACTTGAAAAGGCTTTGAAAATTCCTCTTTTCTCTCATGACATTCATCATCCTGTAGCACTTGCTCTTTCTCCACGACTTGTTTATCAAAAGCACCAAACTTAGGTACCCAATCGAAAATACGTCCATCCCTTTCAAACCATAAATCTTGTCTATCTAGGGGTGGGTTAACTAACACATTTCCGTGATCAATCACTTGGGTTGTTTTGGGTAACGTGAGATTTTCAATCGGATCATCAATGATATCAAACCCAAATGATTTAGGTTTTGTAATTTTCTCATTTTGAAATAGCGTAATCATTGTAGCGCAGTTACGTGGATCAATGTTTTCAATTTCTTTTCCTTCAAAGGGATCTAATGCAAGCGACTCTCTTTCATGGTTTCGGGTCGTAGAATCCTCATCATGCTCCAAAATTTGATGAGATTCTGATTCCTCTTCCGAAACTTTCTCAAATTGTACAGGATTTACAGTATCCTCATGTGAGGAAGCAATTGAGTTATCCTGCATATTAATTGACACAACAAGTTTGTTAGAAGATTCAGATTGATAATATTCTTCCCATTTCTTCCACGAATCATAGTAATCATCTTCCAAGTTCAAGTTGTGACGTTCAAGTATTTCTTCTTCATCGTCTGATTCATCAACTTGTCTCTCATCCAACTCATCTTCACCTTCCTTAGATGGTCCCGTTATTTCCAAAAGTGGGTTATTTCTTGAATTCAAATTGGTAAATCTATCATAATCCAAATTTGTAACCCATGATTCAACTTTATCACAATTTGGAAGGTGTGGATCCTCTTGGTCATCACTCTCGAGAGCATCATCCTCAGTGTCTTTTGAGAACAAGTGGTGAAAATCGATCATGTCTTCAACTTCATTTGTTGATTTTATTTCAAATTTATTTTCAGCCACTTGTAATGACTTAGGCGCTTCTACAATGGGATCGATTTTTGAATTCTGTGTCATATAGCTGCTCCAATCCTTTGCAAGTACATCTGCCCAAATCATATCCACACAAGTTTGTTCATCCAAATCCTCCTTTTTGGGTAATGATTCTGGATATTTATTTTCCAAAACAGGATGGTGATTATTTGGTTCCAACTTCTTGTTACCCATCCATAGAATTTCTTCACCAAAATCTTCATGCTCTTCAAGACATTTCGAATAGGTATTCACTTCAACGTGAGTCACCTCAAAATATCTTGTATCATTTGAAGAGGCATAACATGAAATATCATTAAGATCAGCATTATGAATTTTCTTCCTAGGATGATTTGGATGCATACATTGATGTGCTCGTTTTTGCGGTGGAACACGCCTACATACCTTCTTAACCACTTTCTGTTGCTCTTTTACTTTCGATACGAACTCTTTGGGCTGAGTGGTAGAAGTAGTAGGATTAGTTGGATTGATATCCACGGAATGAGCTTGAACATTTGTTGCGATAGTTCCCTGAGTGACCACATGATTCTCTAATTGAGGCATAGTTGGATGGATGGAAGTACTTGTATAAGCACAAGTGGGAGCATAAGTCGGCATGGTAGGATAAATTTGATTGTAGGGAAAAACATTTAATATCAAATTTTGTTGTGCCCATGCTTGATTTACCATCGAGGTTTGATTGCAAGCCCCTAGTTGTCCTACCATAGTTGATTGCTCCATTCCATAACCTTGCGGCCTTAATTGTTGATCTACAGTCATAGCTTCTGCGTAGGCCGATGCCAGATCAGTAACCAAGGGATTCATCCTAACGAACATGGCAAATAATGGATCTAATGCTCGAAAATATATTTGAAGAGCACCACTATCCTCAATAGTATAGGGAGAAATTAATCTCGCATAAAGCTTTCGAAACCTCAAGTTGAAACTTCTCACTGGCTCATTAGGTTCTCTTTTGCAAGAAGCAAATTGTTGAAATATCGTGAGAGGATCAATGAACAACCTAAATTGATTGATAAATTCATCTTTCAATTGCGTCCAAGATGTAATAGAACCAGTGGGTAAATTGATGTACCAATCATATGCCACCTCATCCAGGGTTCCAGGAAACATTCTACATGCCACATCCTCATGTTCGACATTCCATCTAATTAGGATATCCACATAGGCTTGAATATGTTCCTCGGCTGATGTTGGACCATTGTGCTTAAATTTGGGCAAATTTTTTTCTACGTTCTTGGGTAAATCATGAAAATCTCCACTAATGTTCAAAGGATTAGCATGTATCCCATACCACGTTCCTGCAGTTGTAGCCATTAATGAAACTCAAAGAAAAATTTCAAAACCAATTTGTTAGTCATGAATGAAAGAAGGAACCATGACAAAGCTGTATTCCAAAACAATGCATAATCAAAACACCTTATTCCAAACATCTTATTCCTGTATGAATAATCAAAAAGTGTTAGAACAATGAAATAAACCGTTCAGGCCCTCCTTCTAGCGCCAATCTGTTGAGTGCTAGAGGAGGCCAAAGCTGCTAATCAAATGGGCCTGAAATATTTAGCAATACAAAACGCTTAAACAATTATAAACATGTAGCATTTAAAATCATGATGAAATAAACCGTTTCATGCCCTCTTAAACAATTATGAAAATGTAGCATTTTGCTCTTCCTTTGATTTTTTTAGCATCTATGCCACTGCGGTCTTCTTTAAAAGCATGCAAAAAGGTGGGTCCCTAATTTGGGGTGTGTTGTGGATCAGCCACAACAGTTAGGATAGATCACTTTAAGGGGGAATGTTAGAATTAAAGTGCTCTATGCCTTCACCTTGACACTTGTTAGTTTCACTTGACATTTGTCATGTTATCAAATAGGCCTTATGCCTATATATGTAATCCATTTGTATCAATATACATCTCATCTATTTTTACTCCTAATAGTTTTTACTTGTCTCCCCTATTAGGGTCACTCTGTATTTTTTGTATAGTACATATGCAACTCCTATTAACAATCTCATACAATTAAACCTAAACTAAGTGAGTGTTGTTTGTATTTTAGTAGATTTACGACATGCATTGTTAGATGGTTACAATAGTAATGAGTGTAGCCATGATATTTACCATTTAGAGATATTGGTTGTTCTTAAAGCCAAATATTAGTGTAGATGTCTAGATAAAAATAGTACTCTTTTAGAGTTATAACCACTTTTTTCATTTTTTCTAGGAAGACATATGGTCACCAGTAAACTTGTAGCAATCAATATGTAGGCACCGCTCTAGTGGAATGTAGGCATTTTATTCCAATTAAGGGTAGGCACCACACCCTTAGTGATGTGTAGGCACCACACCCTTAGTGAGGTGTAGGCACCATATCTTTGATGGGGTGCAAGAACCTACTACATCCAATAAGATGTAGGTACCACATCTTGATGGGGTGTAGGTACGTCCTACACATGATATAATGTAGATGCCACACCTTTTATGGGATGTAGATGCTTTCTACACCTAGAGGGATGTAGGAACCATGTCCTTTGTGGGGTACAAGCACCTCCTAAACCCAATGGGATGAAGGTACCACATCCTTGATCTAGTTTAGGCACCTCCTAAACTCGATGAGATATAGAAACCACACCCTTGGTGGGGTGTAGGCACCTCCTAAACCCATTGGAATAACCTTTAAAATATCTCCATCATAAGAAGAAGAAAATATTTTACAAAATGCTAGGTCCATACAAGACCTTGACCCAAAAAATGCAAAAAGGACCAATAAAAATCTATAACTACACATATGCACAACTTAAAATACCAATTAGACATAAGTACCATAGTATTTTTCATTCATTATAAGAAAAAAATATACAAAATATATTTCTAATGCTAATGAAACTAGTAAAAATGGCCCTACAAATATAGATAAGATGAGCATTTCCTATTCTCATTAGTGGTTGAGTGGAAGGCAAAAGTCCATAAGTAAACATCTAGGAGGAATTTGGAGGTAGAATATGTGTTGAATAAAACATGAAGTCAAGAGTGTAGGATTGAGGACGACTAGAGAAAGTGGATATCAAAGGGAAAGAAGGATTGAATGTAGAAACAAATTGTTGATTAAGTGGAATTTGTTGGTATTATGGAATATATTATTGTTGTGGAAATTGTTATTGTTGTAGAACCTATTGCTACTACTAATTTTATTGATATTGCAATGATTTTTGTTGCTACAAAATTTGTTGATGTTGTAGAGTGTTTTGTTGCTATAGAATTTGTGATTGTTGTAGCACATGTTGTTGCTACAATATTTTTTGATGTTGCATCATTTGTTGTTGCTGTAAAATTTATAAATATTGTAGCACCTATTATTGTTATGAAATTTATGATGTTGATGCTTGATTATATTGAGTAGAAAGGTGATAAATGGAAATCATCCCTACTACTTGATAAATTACGATGATATTAGGATTAATTTGTTCAAGGATAACATTATAAGAATGAATGGTTGCATGTGTGTGAAGACAAAGGTATTTGATACTCAATAGAAAGATATGATTGAGCATTTCCAGGTGAAACATAAATGACATGTTAGCAGAATATGGTAGGAAGAATGTATGCTACAATATTTTGAGGTTGATGGGTACCTATGGTATCATCTATATTCGTTTGGGCTAAAATTTATTATTCAAATTATGATATATCACCTTCATTTGGTATTTGACAACTAGCAGATAGATCTAGTGGAGTGATGGATGGGGAACCCATAGATTATAGGGGTGGATGGTTATGTTGCGAGGATGCAACCCAAGATGTTTTTACAGTGAGGTAGGCTTGCTCATGTGCTTGACTATATGTGGGAACCATGTTTGTGTGTGCAATTAAGCTAACAAAATAGCAAAAAATACAAATTTTACTTTACTGTGTTTTATGAAGGTTTTTGGACCTATCTGTGGCTTGATTTTTAGATTTGCACGTTGATGTGCAAATACTATTTGGATTTTACTATGTGAATGTGGTTCATATATCACTATGTGAATCTTTATAAAACAAGAATCCTAGGTGGAATTTTATAGAAAATTATTGTTAAAAAATAGCAAGTGTGTTTTGAGAATGTTTTGGATGGTTTTGTAATACATTTTCTACCAAAAATCACTCAAATGTAGCAAAGGGTTATGGTAAATAGTAAGCAATCATGTTTTTTATTTTTTTGTATATTTTATGATGTTGGCCAACCTAAAACAAATATATTTGATGGGGAATGAATTCCAAGAAGGTATATTGAAGCATGTATATTAACAACACCCAAATATGTGTAAGGGGTAATTATGCAACAATGACTGAGTGGTAGCTAATGGAAGACACAACGAAAGGTAACCAATAGAGGATAATATAAAATACCTCTTTTGAAATAAGTGATAGTATTTAAGACTTGCTACTAACCCAATAAGGTTTTCACTTCACCCTTGCATGAGCTTAGTAAAAATGATACTTACCAAATCATAAATTATGTAAAGCCCTATGAGTGGGGGCTTCTACCCCTAACCTACCCCAATGATCTCTCAAGGGTAGGTTACCTTCTAGTGATGAAGTCAAAAATATCACTCATGGGGGCTACTATGGCATTTAGGGGGTGAGCTAGTGGAAGAATATGAATTCCTACATCACTGGTATCAATTGGGGGTTGGTGATGAAGTCCAACCTTACTAATATGTATGAACTTTGTTGATTTATTTTTTAGAAACCTAATGTGTTGGAAGGAAAATAGAAAATGAAAGCAATTGAAAATAAATGATTTTAACTAATTTTGAAATGAAAGTTGTGATTTAGAAATCAAATGTATGCTATGTGTTTTTGAAATGGAATTCTATGCTAGAATTTAAAACATAAAATCTAAACTAGATACTTTAGAATATGAATTTATGCTAGATGCATGAAAATGTAAACCTAGATTAGGTGCATGAAAATGTAAATCTAGATTAGATACTTTGAAAGAAAGAAATTTAAGCTATAACTTGATAAAATAAATCTTGACTAGATGATTTTAAAGGAATCTATACTAGATGTTTGTGAAAGAAATGTCTATGCTAGAACTTTGAAAGAAATCTATGCTAGATGTTTTGAAATAAATGTGTATGCTAGAACTTTGAAAATAACCTACACTAGATACTTTAAGAGGAATCTATGCTATATGCTTTTAAAGGAAAGAAGTATAATATAGATGCTTGAAACCAAGAGTTAGACTAAGAGAGTATGAAAACAACAAATTTGTTTCATTTCAACAAACTTTAGTTGTAATCCTATATACACTAGTCAAGATATGCCTATTAAGGTTATGACTAGATGTTGTGTAAGAGTATTATACACAAGAATATCAGAGAACTAGGAGACTTGAGGCTTCCTTCAGGGCTTATTCAAGTGGCTTAAATACAATTCTAATGCTAGTATTAAGCAATTTAAAGAACATAAGCAAATTCTTAAGAAATAAATGGAATGAGCCTAAAGATATTTGGGGTTTTTTGTAGATTGGAATTTAAGTTAGATTAGAAATTAAAATTGCATTTTTGGTGAAGAAAAACCAACTTTTAGAAGGAAAAATACTAGTTTTGTCGGAGATTACCTATTGCATGATGTTGCAAGAGTTTTTATCTTGTCTATGTAATATAAAATCTTACTAATTTTTGGGATTTACACACATGTGTGAATTTAACTATCTTGGGATTCAAACACCTCTATGTGAATCTAAGTTTTGTGGGTTGTTTGAATGACTTTGGTGTCTATGATTGAAGTTCTATATTCTACCCTTGTTCTGAGGAAGTTTCCTACAATAGAAAGGGGTAGAAATTTTGAGTCTTAGAATCAACTACAAAGCACCAAAATGAATTTTGAAAAGGGTAGAAACCAAGTTGTAATTTTTATAAATAAATTTACAATAAATGATTTCACCTTTAAAACATTGTATCGAGAGGCAGTTTGGCCTAGGGTGGCTAAAACGTTACATGAGATAGCAATATCAATAGGGAATAGGTGTTATTAGCCCCTGAATTAACTTGCAACTAGTGTAGGTGTTTAGAAACATATATCTTATTGTCAAGGATCAATTTTTGGAGTTGTTTTAAATATTCACACACATCTATACAAATATGATAGGCTATGACATTCACACATATCTATGCAAATCTAGCTTGTAAGCTAGAAAAGTGGTATATTGAAACTTGAGGTGTATTTAAGGGTTTTAGTTGAATTTGTTCTATTTTTAAGCACTTGAAACACAAAAAAATGGTCAAAAACAACATTTAGCTAATGAAAAAGATAAGAAAAAGTAGTAAACATGGTGGGGTTCCACCAAGTGTGCTAGAATGAAACACCATAAAACTAACTATTTAGTAATTGATGATTTAAAGGGGTTATATAAGTTATCATTTTATAAAGTGCTCCTGAGGGCTACAAAACATGATCTTCCATAAGGGAATCCCTATTTTTGAATTTGTCTCCCTTTATTTGATTGGGCTTCTTTCTCATTGGCCACTATTGATCAAACCTATCCTTGAGACTTTGGGACCCACAAAAATGAGTTAGAATGTTTGGGGGTTTGTCTTGATCATACCCCTCATATTCATAGACAAAATACCTCTAAATTAATCTTAAAGTATGATTAAATTGTATAAAATGATGAAAAAATATTAAACAAGAGAACTTGCCTAGTTTTAAGAGCTCTAGTCAAATAAGTTTATTGATTTTGGTATTTGCACACATGTGTGTAAATCTAATTATACCTCAGTATTTACAAACTTCTATGTGACTTTGATTGTATTTTCTAGAATCAATGGATTTTGAGGTAAAATTTCTCCTAGTGTAGTTTTCACCTCTATTGTCCATCGAGTCATAAAAAAAAACCATATTTTTTTATCAACAACCTATCAAGAAACAAGGAATATTGGTGGATTCATATGGGTCTCCATGTAGGGGATGGATGGTGAGTGATGATGGATGATTTTGAGTGATATTGAAGTTTTTTCAAGCAAATTAGGGTCTCTTATAAATGGAGAAAATGGTATTCTATTTATATATTTTGACAATTTCAAGAGAGGGGCTGAGGTTTCCCATGAGGTGTCCCATGTGAGGTGTTCCTTATGAGGTGTCCCTTGTAAGGTTTACTCTAATGTGGCATTCCCCATAAGTGCATTTGTATGAGAGAAATCATCACCCACATACATGTCATAAATGAGCATGGGGAGGTGGAGTGGATTTGGGGTTAAAACCTAACCATAGTAAGGTTAATTATGAGTTACCTGCTAACTTGGATAAGGTGGAAAGTGAGTCATCCATGCCCATGCTTTGAAAACCAAAAAGTTTTCAAAAGTAATTTATGAATTAAAACCCACATGAGGATGTGAAATGGAGCAAGAGTTAGATTTAACAAAGGTTATGTTGACCCTAGTTTAAGTTTTGATTTTTGGGTGATGTGGAGAGTGACTCACTATGTCTCCCATGCTTTGGGACACAAAAGTCTCCAAATGGTATTTAAGGCCCTAAATTCACACAAGGATATTTGTGGAGAAAGGATTAATAATAACCCTAATTAGGTTGACCATAGGTTTATCTAGGGTCAAATGGATGATGTGGAGGCTAGGTTAGTCAAAGGGTAGACTAGGTGACATGGACATGAATTAGATTGACCATGGTTAAATTGATCGTAGGATAGAGATTGACCATAAAGAGAATTTTAACCAAGGTTAATATTTAAACAAGGTTACGATATGATGGTGGTCGTATGAGGACCCAAGGTTAAGCGTAGGAAGGGGCTTGAATGGTCCAAGGGGGCTTAATAAGCATGAATAGTGTTTTTGATAAATGAATAGTGTTTCGAGGCTAATTAATGTAATTTTCATGGGTTTTACAAATTGATCAACCATGATGATGGGAGAAGTGTGTGACTTTTGGATGTCTATAGGGATATCTCTCCCTTCCTACCCATAATGAATGTTCCAATGGGATAATGAATCGTCATAAAGAATACTACTAACTTATCATTCCAAAGTCACATGAACTATTATAACCCTTCCTTGAATATTAATTTTGTTGGAGAATATTACATTATTTGGTATTAAGTGAAAGTACCCCATGGTACTATTAGAAATATTAGAATAGGGTGTGATTTATTAAATTAGGTGTGCAATTTATATTTCCCCTAAGGTATGTTTCAATGTGTAGGATGAGTCCAAGTGTCATGTAGGAAGGTGTGCAAGTGTGTGCAATGTGTCATATAATTTAGTCAAGAGTCATGTGTGTATGTGTCAAGTATGCACTAAAGAGTCACATCTATATGGTAAGATGTAAAGTCAAGATACATAAGAAGGTTGTCTTATGTGTGGAATAGGAAAGGATGCATCTCCTAAATATACAAGGAGAGTATTTAAAGGTCACTTGTGTGGAGAAAAATATCCATGTATTGTAATAAATAAATATATGAAGCATTGATTCATATATAAAGCTCTTGTATTTTTTATTCATAATATAGTGATTTTGTTCATCATGTTATAATATTATTGTTATATTTCAAAAATATTATACTCATTGATGTTGAAATTATTCTATGAATGGCATGTCATATACGGAAGAAAGCAATTACCAAAGAATTATTAAGAGTAACTATCAATACAGAGCTTGTGGGAGTTTTTTTCAGTACTCTGCTATGTGTGTCTGCAACTTTTTGTTTCTCCATTGTCTCAAGGAAGGGATCCATGTCTATTTATTTTTTGTAATTATGATGCATGTGTGTTTTCTTGGGGTATACTCAAAATTTTGTATGCGAATTTTCTTTTTGATAACAGGCTATGTGCCTTATTGGATGTAGGCTTTGGTTGCATGTAGATTTTACATATATAGGATCCTTAGTAAGGATATGTTCATCAACAGCCCTGGGCTATTTTTTGTAAAAGGTTTTGGGTCAACCTGTAAAACCCGGTATTAATGCTATAGTATCTTATCTACCAAAAAAAAAATTATTCTATGAATGAGACTTCATTTAATTTATATTTGAGTTTGATTAGATATTTGTTATTGGGACTTGTTTTTAAATATGGCTAAAAGCCATCAAATTTGTGACTCTATTTTCACAATTTAAGAGTTTGATATTCCTATGAGAAAATATTCAACATACACTATGGTAATCATAATATAACCTCCAAACTCTAAAAAAAGTACCTAAATCATCAAGTAATACGTAAATATTTGAATAAATAACCCCTATAGTTAGAAAGAGACCCATAGGAACAATGCATACCTTGCATTGATCATCCAAAACCTACACTTATAGCAAATTGAAAGCACGAGATTCCGAAAACAAAAGGAAAACTATAATTATGCAATATAAGACGAAATGTAACGCTTTAATCCTATGCACAAAAACAAGGAAAGGAGATAAATTGAAGACGAAAGAAAAGATGTAAGGAAATCATAGCCCTCTTTATTCAAATTTCTTATCCTCGGTTACATAGACGTCTCCTCCCTTTTTAGGGGATAGGAGCGTTAAATTGGTCTTTGTTACAATTTGTGACTTAGTCTTCCTCCTTCCGCATGCCCACGTTTGGAATGGGCGGGCCAAATGTTGCCGCCGCTTGCGTTGGTAAGGTAGACTCCTCGCCGCTCCTCTAATGCTGCAACTCGGCACTCAAAGAAACAAACAAGAAAGTCAGTAGCACCTGTGTATGAAAAATAAAAGATGAATCTAACGTTGGTTGAAATGAATCTAAATGAAATGAAAAACTTGACAAAAGCATAAACATGAAACTAAAAGAAATACCATGATTATGAAAGAACAAATCGCCTGTAAGTAAACTAGCAGCACTTTGTCGCTCAAAATGCTCCTTCTATGTATCCTTTTTTTTTGGGTGAGAAAACTCACCATTTTTATAGACCCAAGGGGTCTTTTTGAATTAACATGCAAAAGTGTTTCTTTGCATGAATGCTTTTGTTTGTGAAGAGAAGACTTCTTCTTGATCAAGGGCTTCTTAATTGCCTCTGTGCATGTCTTTGCATGTTTTAGCAAAGCTCACTTGCACTCCCATGCAATGAAGGGATAGCTAAGTGGAAAATCCGAGTTGTCTTAAAAAGCTTACTCTCCTTCCTATGCAGGGAAGGGAAAGTCAATTGGCAGATGTGTGTTGTCAAAAGAACTCACTCGCACTCCTATGTCATGCATGAAAAGCTGAGTGGTAGTTCTGAGTTGTTATATGTCGAGATTTGACTTTTTGTCGATCAAACCTGACAATCGTCCCACCCCGAAGCGAGCGCTGGTAATCGTACCTAGGTGAGACGAGTATCAGCCAACACTCGTCTCTAGGTAAAACGAGTAAAACCTTCACTCGTCCCTGAGAAGGATGAGTAAAAATTGCACTCGTCCCTGGGTAGGACGAATAAGTAATAAAGTGTCTAGAAGGTTCCAAATTGGTTTCTGACTTGCAAAACTGCTGTGCGAGTGGTTAGAACCACTGTTTTAACCTCTGAGGGCTGCCCTGGGAACTATGTGTGTTAGTGCGATCAGTGCTTGTAATCACATAATCGGATTGGTGCTATTTTGGTGTCTACAGATGCCCCTTTTTGGGAAGCGTTGTGCAAGGCGCAGCGCTGAGAAAAAATATAACCAAAGCACTAATGATTAGGGTTTCTCAGTAACTTAAACAACTCTTGACGCCCCAAGTATGGAAAGGGCACACATTCTTGAATCCTTGCTTCTGACGAGCTAAGGAAATTAAATCAAGCATTAACCTAGTTCGGTGAGGTATTACTTGAACTTAGACATTGATCAGTCATGAATAGGCAAAGGGTGCAACCTTTTGTTGTGGGAACCTTGAGTTCATGATTCACGAATGCCAAGTATATGATCAGTTTGTGATGATTGCTTGTTTGCTGCCCCAAGCAAGAGCGCGATTGTCATTTGAAATGATCCTTTGAATGCGTGTCATTTCCCAGACTGGGTATAATGGTGTTGATTGGCAACTAAGTGTGACTACCCCCTCAAGCGACGAATCGATGAGGGAATGACCGACATGAGAAAAGCGACGAGTCGCTTGACCCAAGAGGACGTGTGCAAGGGTGTCGTTAGATGGTTTACCGCTAAGCATGCTCGAACAGTTCCCCGACTGTTTTGACCTATTTTTTTATTTTGTTGGCATTTGTCATTTTTATGTTGTGGTTGTTTTTTATGTGTTTTTTTTTTTTTTTTTGGTATTCGTCCCGTGGTGGGACGATTGCAGTGATAGCACTCGTCCTGGGGTAAGACGAGTGCGTCGCGCCGGTAGTCATCCTGGGGTGGGACGAGCGTGCCAAAGAGCACTCGTCCCTTTGAAGGACAATTATCGAACGACAAAAAGTATAAATAGGCAAAAATGATGGATTTGGTTCATTTGCACTGTTCAGCGATTGCGATTTGGAGCTCTGGGAGGAGGAGGTAGATTTCTGATGCGAAGCACTACCGGATTATCTAGCCACCATGAGTGCACAGACCGGGTCATCGAGTGGAGGAGCCGAGGCGAGACCAGTAAGTGCACTGTCTCCTCAATTGTGAATTTGAAAAATGCAAATATGTTTTTATTGTTTTTCGTTTATTGAAACATGAAACCCTAATTAATTAAATTAAAAGGTAAATGAATGGAAAACCATGAAACCAAAGACTACGCGGATGCAAACCGATGAAAACTTAGATGGAAAACCGTAGGATAAACCCAAAATGAAACTTAGAGTAACACTTAGGGTAACCATGGTTAAAAAAATGCTTTGTTTTTTATGTGAATGGGAAAACTTAGGTCGAAACCATAGGTAAACCATGCCCATATTTTTGTGTTATGTTTATGAAATTAAAAAATGGAAAATGAATGAATTTGTTTTTTTGTATTGAAATGGTAAACTTAGGTCGAAACCATAGGTAAACCATGTCGATTTTTTTTATTGTTTTTGATGAAATTAAAGATAAATTTGTTTGGTTGAAATGGTAAACTTAGGTAAAACCGTAGGTAAACCATGTCAATTTTTTTTTTTTTTTCGTGTTTTATGAAATTAAGGATAAATTTGTTTGGTTGAAATGGTAAACTTAGGTAAAACCGTAGGTAAACCATGTCAATTTTTTTTTTTTTTTTTGTTTTTTTTTATGAAATTAAAAATGAATTTTTTTGGTTGAAATGGTAAACTTAGGTAAAACCGTAGGTAAACCATGTTAAATTTTTGTCATATTTGTTATTTTTATTTTTTAATGGTATTGGGATACTTGCTCTTTATAGTAATGAAATCACTGTTTATTTTTATGATAGTACTCGTTTTGTTTTTTTTTTTTTGAGCAAGGGATTTGAATATGGAGTGATGATAATCACTATTATTTGTGCCTTTTGATGTGTGCACTGTAGGATGTCAAATTTTGACGTTTGCAAATGTTTGATGTTTTTTTGCAACTTTGAGAACTTGGGATTCATGGGGAATTGGGTAGGGAGGAAGCTTGTCCTTTTGCCAACTATCAGCATTTCTAGGGTCATTCGCATAGGGGGATAAGCAAGATAGCCGTTTTGTTTATGGTAACCGGGATTACGGTGCAGGTTTCATATTTTGTTCACACAACTTAGTAATTATTATATGTGTGTTAATTTGTGTTGGGACGTGATGTAACAAGGTGTGATCCAAGTAAAACTGTCTCGTGTAAAATCTGTTTAACTGTGTACAATTTTTGGCTAGAAATTTAAAGACATCTGAATGACGAAAACCCTATATACATTAGGAAACAACTGACTATGCTAAAATAAAAAAGTGATATGCCGGATGTATGCGTTTATGGAAATGGATTTGATGTGGAAATGATGGAATTGCCAAGTAATGACAGCCTATGGTGCTTTTGACTTGTATGACCTATCGAAGTATGCAAGGGATGGATGCAATGTTTAATGCAACCTATATTTTTGTATTTTGATTTTTATGAAAATGCATGCAAATGTTTTGGTTATTTCGTTTTTTTTTTTTTTATGAGAATGTATGGAAAATGCAAATGTTTTTGTAATGTTGATGTTTATGAAAATGCATGGAAGTGAAATGCAAATGTTTTTGTACTTTTGATTTTCGTGTTGTTTTTGTTGATTTTTGATTTTTTTTTTTTTTTTATGTTGACCAAGCAGTGATGGTCACGCTTGGAGCTTTTGGGTTGACCAAGCGATTGTGGTAATCCTTGGAGCTTTTTGGGTTGACCAAGTGATTGTGGTAATCCTTGGAGCTTTTTGTTGGACTATGGCTCTTCAGCTGTGGAATGACCTCAAATGAATGATATTCAAAGGTTCTGTTTCCTTGATGCCTTCAAGAGAGGCAAGCCGGTATGTTCCGGGTCCTATTCTACTGTCAATGATGTAAGGACCTAACCAGTTTGCTGCAAACTTATCCCGAAGATGGGACGACAAATTAGAATTTTGCTGGTTCTCTTTTAAGACCAAGTCACCAACTTGAAATTCCCTGAAGTGGACTTTCATGTTGTATGCTTTCTTAAGTCGCTCTTGATAGATACGCAAATGCTCGAGAGCATTAACACGTCGTTCGTCAAGCAACATCAGTTGATCTAACCGGGCCTGCCGCGCAGTGTTATCATCGATGAACTCTTGCATTGAAATGCATAGGGAAGGAATCTCCAACTCAAAAGGCATGACTGCCTCAGAGCCATACACCAGCAAAAATGGAGTTGCCCCAGTGGGCGTCCGAATGCTGGTGCGATAAGCCCATAGGGCAAGCGGGATCTGAATGTGCCAATATTTATGATTATCTGCAACTGTCTTTTTGAGAATGGCGACTAGCATTTTGTTGGACGCCTTTGCTTGCCCATTTGCCTATGGATAATAGGGTGTTGAAAAGCTATGCTAAATCTTGTACTTTGTGGTCAAAGCATGCACATATTTATTCTTGAATGGCGTCCCATTATCCGAGACAATTTTGGATGGAATACCAAAACGACATATGATGTTATGCAAAATAAACTCCGCAATGCGGGCTCCAGTCGTAGTGGTCAACGAAATTGCTTCCACCCATTTGGTAAAGTACTCTGTGGCCATTAAAATGAACGTGTTATGACCAGATGATGCAGGGGAGATCTTGCCAATTAGATCAAAGCCCCACTGCAAAAAATGCCAAACCGATTGGATCGGCTGTAAAGCCTGAGAAGGTACGTGTGTCAAATTAGCATGGTACTGACACTTCACGCACTTCTTCACATATGCGCAACAATATCGCTCTAAAGATGGCCAATAATAACCCATGCGAAGAATGCACTTTGTGATGGCCATACCGCTGAAGTGGCCACCACATGTACCATCGTGAGCTTGGGTGATCACCCAAGCGGACTCTTGCTGGTCCAAACAACGAAGGAGGATTCCTTCATAATTTCGACGATACAAAATGTCTCCTACCAAGACATGTTTTGCCACTTTCTATTTGAATGATCTTTTCGCGGCTTGGGTCAATCCAAGTGGGAGATTACCTAGCTTGAGGTAATCCCGAATGGGTGTATACCAGTCTTGCTGATCAGAAACCTCGATAGTATGAATGGCCAATCCCTCTTGAAGTTTATCCTGAACAAAAGCTAAGTAGGAAAGAACTTGTAAAAACAACGTGGTGTTGCTAGTAAGAGGGGTCGGGGAGAACAAGGACCCCCAGTTGGCTTTAGTCAAACAATCTCGAATTTGAGAGAACTTATCTAGAGATGGTTCAATCTGAATCATGTGAATTCCTGGCATCAGATCAGAGCTTGCACGCTCCATCACAGGTTGCGATAATGTTTTAACCTAAATGGTTGTCATTTCACCAGACGGGTCTTACGGAATAAGTGACCCCAAGGAGGCCATAGTATCCGCAAAATGATTTGATGATCGAGGGAGTGCCTCGATGTCATACCATTCAAGTTGTGCCAAGAATTTATCCACAAGGGCTTTATAAGACTTCAAAAGTGGACATTTACATTGGTATATCCCTTTTACTTGATTGAAAATTAACAATGAATCACCAAAGATATTCAATCCTTTAATGTTCATGGTGATTGCTATCTGAAGACCTATGAGAAAGGCTTCGTATTATGCATTGTTTTTGGTGCACGGGAAGTCTAATTTAAATGATAAGGGCATTGGAGCACCTTCCAGAGTGAAGAATACAATTCCCGCACCACCTCCTTGCTCACATTTAGAACCATCGAAGAATAGGGTTATGTCAGCCTGTGACTCAGGCTCATCAGAATTTGGCGACTCTGAAACATGGAAGACCCCATCATCAGGTAGTTCAAAAGTTAGAGGTTGATCATCTTCAAGAGGAGCCTCGGCTAGTTGATCGGTGATGACTTGACCTTTTATAGATTTTTGTCCAATGAACTCTATGTCAAACTCCATCAACAACATGATCCATTTCACCGTGTGGCTACTATGATAAGTACGACTCATCATGTATCGCAATGGATTCTCCTTAGACACAACATACGTCTTATTACTAAGCATGTAATGGCATAGATTTTTGGTAGCAAACACCACTGCCAAACAGAGTTTTTCAACATATGCATAGTTAAGTTCATAACTGACCAGGGTGCGGCTAAGATAGTATGTAGCATGTTCTCTGTGAAGTTCATCTTTTTGGGATAGCATGGCGCCCAGTGCCACCTCAGTGGCTGAGATGTATAAATAGAATGGCACTCCTGGTCTGGGTGGTGCCAACACTGGCAGCAAAGCCAAGTACTATTTAATGTCATCAAAGGCTGACTGGCACTCGTCATCCCAATGAAATGTGACCCCTTTATGCAATAATTTATTCATGGGTCGGCATTTGTCAGATAACTGTTCTATGAAGCGCTTGATCAACGCAACCTTTCCCCGCAGACTCCTAAGCTGCTTGATGGTGGTTGGGGGACGCATTTCAAGGATTGCCTTGACTTTGTTTGGATCAACCTCAATTCCTCGTTTGGAGACTATGAAACCTAAGAGCTTTCCAGAGGTGACGCCAAAGACGCACTTCTTGGGGTTTAGTTTGACTTTATGCTCAATGAGGCGATCAAGGACCTGACTCAAGTCATCGATGTGATCTGGGCGCAAAAGAGATTTGGCCAACAAATCATCCATGTAATCTTCCAAATTTTTGTGCATGTAATCATGAAAGATGTATGTCATGGCACGTTGGTAGGTGGCTCCGACATTTTTAAGGCCAAAAGGCATGACCTTATAGCAAAATGTCCCCCAAGGCATTGTGAATGCCGTTTTTAGTTGGTCTTCAAGATTAATACGAATCTGATTGTATTCTGAGAAACCATCCATAAGGGAAAGAATTTCGTGGCCTGCTGTAGCGTCTACCAATGCGTCGATGCTCGACAAAGGAAAATCATCCTTAGGAATCGCTTTGTTAAGATCTCAAAAATCAGTGCATATGCGAATCCTCCCGTCGGGTTTCTTGACAGGAACCATGTTAGACAACCATGGCGGATAATCCACACAGATGACAAACTGGGCATCCAACAACTTTTGTAACTCATATTTTACCATTAAGGCTACTATTGGATGCATCTTGCGTAGTTTTTGCTTTACTGGCTTGATTGTTGGATCAAGCGTTAAATTGTGCGTGACTAGCTGTGGGTCTAGTCCCGACATATACTTGTATGACCATGCAAAAACCTCCTTCTTTTCATTAAGAAGGGCAACATAATCGGCTCGCTCTTCAGGGGAAATACTTACCCCCAGATTGAGAATCCATGGATTCATTGGATCTGTGCCGATGTCTACATCAGTCGTTGCTTCAACTGACATATGGGATCCGTCTTCCAACTGGTGTGGAATGGGGATCAGATGGATATAATTTTCTGAATTAAGATCATCATTTGGAACATCAAGTTCCTCCTCAGCATGAAAGACATCCTGAGTCTGTCTTGGAGTGAAATGAAACATCCCACCGCAAGGCCAATACTTTGATGGAGATGGTGGTGTGTCAGCACGATCCCAATCAATAGCTTCTATGTCTAGATGCAATAATAATGTTGGATTGGCTGGAACATGGATGGGGGCGGTCAAGTCAATGGAGACCATGTTGATGAAATGATTGTAATCTCCATAATCGCAAATGTGACAACTGTGACATTCTGGATGTTCTTGGTGCTTTGGATCTGGATCTGTGGGCACTGGCATAAAGGGATCAGCCTTATACATAGTACTGCAGACAGGGTTTGCCCTAGGCACTGATGAGTTGATAGGGTCTCCAAGAAAAAGATGTTCGTTGTATGCCTGGAGTGGGGGGTGCAGTAATTGCTATAACTGTGCCAGGGTGAAATGCCTCCTAGGTATTGGATCTATGTGTAAGTGTTCCAACCTGTCATCTATGTCTAAAGGATCTTGCAACCTATACTCACTAGGATCATTCAATGGGAACATCCTTAGGAAGCTTTCCTGATCATCATTCCTTTGATATTCATGCGAATGATCGTCCTCCGACTCATCTTTAGAATACCCTTCGTGGTCTTGTCCATCTTCCCCTTGTGGGTGAGTCCATGAGGTTTCTCCTTGTTCAACCGTAAGGAAAGGGTTGTTGAGGTCAACAAGGTTATTTGTGTGCAATGGGAAATAGTCCCCCAGTGTATAAGTCGTATTTGGATTGGCATATGGATACGATGCCAACCCATCCTTGTTGCCTATCCCTAGGCCTTGCATGTTTTCGACCAAGATGTCGAGGGGCAAAGGGTGGTTAAACCCTACTCCTAACTTGTCATAAGGCATTTGGTATCTTGGTTGACACAAAACATGCATTCCTTGTTCATACCGGCCTAACCCATATCCATGCCAATTGCATTGGCTAAGATAATGTAATGCGAAGTCTGGGTTAGCCAGATAGTTGACATCTTCCACAAAGGGATCTTCATCTTCTTCTTCTTTTTAGGAAGGTTCAATGCCATGATCCAGGCCCCCAAAAATAATTTTTTTCTGATTAGGTGGGTAGCCTAAAGGAACCACGGAGCCTATGGGGAGTCAAGGTCGTCCCATGTTTTGCATAGACTGAAGTGTGGGCGTTGCAACAACATTTCACACTATGTACTCCCCCATGCCTGTGTTAGACATCTCAACAGTAATCGTTGGAGATTGAGGGGAAGTGAATGGGAGTTCTCCTTGAGTCCACTCCATGTGGGGTGCACTAGGTGTCTCAACTTCTATTCGATTAGGCGTCTCTCCTGTAGAGATGTTGGAGACTAGAGGTGGTTCCGCTTCCAGGGGCTTCTTTCCTTTGTCCGTTGGTGTGGCCATCGTAGGTGGCATCATTGTGGGAGGACTGGATGAAGAAGATGATCCTACCTGAGAACTTGATTGATTTGGCAAGGGAGATTCTTGCTTAGTCGAACCCCGTTTAGATGGATTTAACTGGAAATCCACATGCATTGAAGGAAGGGTCGACTGCGACATGATTTGCACTAAATTACAGTACTTAAAAGGTTCCAAATCTGCAGGGACCACGTGCACTTGTCCTTCAAATGTATATTTCAAACATTGATGAGCAATTGAAGGGACACACTTCATATCCCGGATCCAAGGCCGTCCAAGCAAGATATTGTAAGCCATTTCCCCTTCTAAAATGTGGCACAATGTAGGAATGATCTTTTGTCCCACTTGTATGGGCAGGATAATTGTGCCAACTGTCGAGCATATCGTATCATTAAATGCTCGAAGGGTATAAGTGGAAGGTGCAATGTGAGAGGCTAGTAGTTTCAGATGTTTTAGTGCAGCGGTTGTAATAAGGTTACTGGAAGAACCAGTATCTATCAACACCCGTTTGTACGGAGTCCCATTGACCCACGTAATAACGTGCAGGGGCAGATCCGGTACATCTCCAGTCATCGTTTTTAGCTCATCTTCCCTAAATGTAATAACTGGTTTAGTACACTGTTTAACATGCCTCACAAAATTGTTGAACAAATCCGCTTCGTGGGGTTGCAACTCAATTGCCTTTAATATCTCCATAAGAGGTTCCCGATGGGGCGCTGATTGTTGAATAAGCTCATAAATGGAGAGCCTAGCCGATGTGGTCCGTAGACTTTGAGTAAGTATAGATTGAATCGTGACCACTGGTCTAGGTGGGGGCAACTGTGTAGGATTCGGTTGATGTTGTGACGTGGATGAAGCTTCCCTAGTGGTTGTCGCGGGGACAACTCCCGGGTGTCTCTTGTTTCTTGTCACAATACTTATCATTCCAACATACCTGTCCATGGGGTAACTCTGTTGCACTTCATTGACATGCAAAGGTTTTGTTTGTGCGTCATGTGTGGGTAAAGGATCTTTGAAAATACCCATTTTTTGGTTGTTGGGTGCGATGGGGTTATCCACTACCAATGTGTGATTATCAATAAGATCTTGCACTAAACCTTTAAACATCCAATAGACATTAAGGTCATGCCCTCTCCTCCTGTGGAATCTACAGAAAATATCCTCTCTGTAGCCCTTAGACTTTGGTGCATTAGGATCAATTGTTGGAATATCTAGCAGATTAATCAAGTTTGCCGCTGAAAAACAGTCAAACAAGGAATCCCTAGACTCAGTGTATGGAGTAAATTGTCGCTTAGGGCGACGCTGCTGATTTTGATCCTATTTTTTGTTATATTTCTCATAATTAGTATGAGGCACCGCCTGATAATTAGCCTTTGAAGGCATTGTTGCTTGGGCAGGCGTAGGGGCATTAATAGCAACTTGATTGACCGCGGCGGGTTTCTGTTGTGTATTCCCTGTTTTGGTGCTCTTGTTCCACTCTTTTTTCTTAGGCTTGGAAATTTTGCCATCCTGTATCTTGATCTCTTTGATACGTCTAGCTTGCGCCAGAGCTTCTTCTAAAGTGGCGTATTGCTGCAGCTGCAATAGCATAGAGATCGATCGCAAACAGCTCTTTGTGAACATTTGAGTTAGGTCGGACATAGGAGGGAGATAGGACAACTTTGAAAGCATCGTCCTCCATCGATTCCCATATGTGACCATGGACTCTTCCTCATATTGTTTGAGGCTAGCTAGATCACTGAGTGATGCCTTTTTCTTTGTATTGAAAGCAAAACGTTCTAGGAACGCATCCACTAGTTGATCCAAGTTGTAGATGCTATGCTTTGGTAGATGGGTAAACCAATCCGAGGCAGATCCTACGAATGTGGTTATGAATGTTCTCAATAATAATGCATCATTGTCTTGTATACCAAAGCACTGACTCAAAAATTGAGTCACATGTTCTTGAGCATCTTCATCCCCTTTAAAGAGTGCCAACTGGGGCAGCTTGAAATGTTCGGGGTATGGAGGTGCTGGCATTGACGGATGTATTGGATGACTACGAAGTTGGCGCAAGGTAGGATTTTGAGGCCCACCAGTATTAAGTTCCATATTCTCCAAGTGTTCTAACAACACTTTGTAGGCATCGAAGGATATAATTTCCTCCTCCTTAGCTTGTTCCCATTGTGGGTTGTGGGGAACTTGAGGCCTTTGAATGACTAAATGGTTAGCATTCCTTCCACCTTGATAGGGTGTTTCAACCCGCTCTTCTTCTTGGTAATAATCCTCATAATCTTCATGAGGAGTGTTTGGCCTAGGCCTATAAATATGGATGGGTGCCCATGGAGGATACCCATCATAGTCACGGGGAATGGCCTCCTGCTCAGGTCTAAAAGGTCTTGGAGGTAGTGCTTGCTGAAGTCACGGAAACCTGTCATGAACTAAGGGGTTATGCCTCACATACATCTCATATTTTTGTGCGTGAGGTACTGGGGCCTTCTCAGGCACATAGTTATAAGACCTTTCAGCAGTCTGACGCTGAATGCACTCTTGATCAAGGTGACACAAATGTTCTAATTCCTGTTGTTCTTGCTTAAGCCGCATGATTTACGCTTGGCGGGCGGCTAGTTGTGTAAATGCCAAGTTACTTTGTGCTGTTGTATCTTGTTTGATAGGCCGAGATGTCTCTCCTACATATCTGTTTTGATCATAGTACTCTGAGACCCCTACATGTTGCTTCCCTCTGTCGAGGTTGGCCGCATTAACTTGAAACTCTGGTCTTAATAAGCGATCCGGATATAATGCAGGTGCGGACGTGCATCTTTTTGGTACTGGACACTCGGACTGGAGGGATGTAGTGATCCTCCTTTCTTTGTCTATGATATGCATAAAAGGTGCGGGCAGAATTGCCTTGCCCTGTCGGGAGGACTTGTTGTTCTGGATGTGGTCTACTATTTTTGACATTAATTGGGGGTAAATTAGGAACCACAACATTATGTAATTCTTCATTTTGGACCCTTTGTTTTTCCATAGCATTACACAATGCTTCATCACTAGGCCAGCCATAAAGAACTTCCATAGGAGGCTTCGTGTCTAGACCAGGTGGTATATATACGTTATTTTCTTGAAAATATTCTTGTTGCTCATGAGCTCCCCTTAGAGAGGGGGTTCTAAAGTCTCGTCTATTGAAGGCCTGATTTGGAGAGCCACTCCTTGAGACACCTCTAGAAAATTGTTCTATGACTGTATGGGTTGGAGTGCCCCGCCATGATGGGGCTCTAGAACCATGTTCTGCATGATGTGAACTAATTGTTGTATCCCGCCGGTGAGGCGGAATGACTAAGTCTTCAAGGCTATATCGGAGACAATTTTTCTCTCTTGGTGCATGTTCTACAGCTTCTGCCCGTGATTGGGCTTGGCTACGAGTATTCACCATGGTAATGCTATCCTAAAAATGCAAAAATTCTTTTTATGATTTTCTTTTTATGATTTTTATTTTTTTTTGTCTAAAATAGAAAATAGCATACACACTCACAAGCAATGCTTATCTCTTTTAAAGATTAATAGTGTGCCCTAGATCTGGTTTAGTGTGTTTTTGTTGTTTGTTTTGTTTTTGAAAATTTTTGTGAAACGTTTAAATGCAAGTATGAAGGCTCTTATAACTCCCAAAAATGGTCGCCCCTTCAATATACCAGACCGAGCCGATATACCAACCTCTCTATATACCCGCCCTTACGAGAGGGAGACTATAAGTACGTGAGAGCAGATGGTACATGGTACATAGGAGGTACGGAAGGGGGATTGTCCTGTTAATGGCACCTACCATAGAAGAATTATCCTCGCGTGCATGGGAATCACCCCAGCAGCACTCGGTCAGCTTTCATCAGGATTTACGCCTAACAACAGTTGACAATCGGGGAATGGATGCAAAGCTAAGCCAAGGTGGTGATGAACCCACCGTTGGTCTTGCTCAAGGGTTGGGGTCTTACGACCAATGCCTTGGTTTAAAATGTAACGTGATGTGTGGGGTTCGTTTTAATTTTGTGAAATTGAAACAAGCAAACAAAAATAAATCTTTCCCTAAGCCATTCAAACTGAAAACCAAAAAACAGAAAAACAAAAATTTTACAGAAGCTGTAAAAACCCCTACCTCTTCTCTGCCTAATCGGAAATTTCTGATTTGCTCTGAAAATTTGCACAGATCTATAATCGTCCCTGGGTGAGGTGAATAACAGAACCGTAATCGTCACAAGGTGGAACGAATAATTTATTCGTCCCGAGGTGAGACAAGTAACAATTCTGTAATCATCACTTACAGAGACGAATAACAGTCCGATTGTTGAAAAACAGGTACCTGTAAAAAAAAACAAGCAATTTTAGATCAGTAATTTAACCTAAACAAAAATAGAGGACAGAAGTCCCACCATGATCACCATTGAAAGCACGAGATTTCGGAAACAAAAGGAAAACTATAATTATGCAATATAAGACGAAATGTAACGCTTTAATCCTATGCACAAAAATAAGGAAAGGAGATAAATTGGAGACGAAAGAAAAGATGTAAGGAAATCACAGCCCTCTTTATTCAAATTTCTTATCCTCGGTTACATAGACGTCTCCTCCCTTTTTAGGGGCTAGGAGCGTTAAATTGGTCTTTGTTACAATTTGTGACTTAGTCTTCCTCCTTTCGCATGCCCATGTTTGGAATGGGCGGGCCAAATGTTGCCGCCACTTGCGTTGGTAAGGTAGACTCCTCGCCGCTCCTCTAATGCTGCAACTCTTCACTCAAAGAAACAAACAAGAAAGTCAGTAGCACCTGTGTATGAAAAATAAAAGATGAATCTAACGTTGGTTGAAATGAATCTAAATGAAATGAAAAATTTGACAAAAGCATAAACATGAAACTAAAAGAAATACCACGATTATGAAAGCACAAATCGCCCGTAAGTAAACTAGCAGCACTTCGTCGCTCAAAATGCTCCTTCTCTGTATCCTTTTTTTTTGGGTGAGAAAACTCACCGTTTTTATAAACCCAAGGGGTCTTTTTGAATTAACATGCAAAAGTGTTTCTTTGCATGAATGCTTTTGTTTGTGAAGAGAAGACTTCTTCTTGATCAAGGGCTTCTTAACTGCCTCTGTGCATGTCTTTGCATGTTTTAGCAAAGCTCACTTACACTCCCATGCAATGAAGGGATAGCTAAGTGGCAAATCTGAGTTGTCTTAAAAATCTTACTCTCCTTCCCATGCAGGGAAGGGAAAGTCAATTGGCAGATGTGTGTTGTCAAAATAACTCACTCGCACTCCTATGTCATGCATGAAAATCTGAGTGGTAGTTCTGAGTTGTTATATGTCGATATTTGACATTTTTCTGGTCAAACCTGACAATCGTCCCACCCCAAAGTGAGCGCTGGTAATCGTCCCTGGGTGAGACGAGTATCAGCAAACACTCATCTCTAGGTAAAACGAGTAAAACCTTCACTCGTCCCTGAGAAGGACGAGTAAAAACTGCACTCGTCCCTGGGTAGGACGAATAAGTAATAAAGTGTCTAAAAGGTGCCAAATTGGTTTTTGACTTGCAAAACTGCTGTGCGAGTGGTTAGAACCACTGTTTTAACCTCTGAGGGCTGCCCTGGTAACTATGTGTGTTAGTGCGATCAGTGCTTGTAATCACATAATCGTATTGGTGCTATTTTTGTGTCTACACAAATAAATACCTATAGCACTACAAAAAATTCTTAAATTGATGTTATCAATTCATAGAGCTTAAAAGGTTGTGTGATCTAAACAAATCTTGAAATACTTCCATATGAAAAAGTTATGGTCTTTAGAAAATTGGGCATACTCGTAGGGAAGAAAATTAAAAAATTAAGCCTCTAGACCTTAGGAATAAAATGGGCCAATCATGACCTCCCACTTGGCAAAACAAAACCAGCACTTTTGTTGAACTATTTGAAATCTAATCTTGCTGGTCCAAGGATTAAAGTGTGGAAGAAGTGCTTGTGAGCACTTTTAATATATCTTATGGGAAAGTATATATGTAAACCTATAGGTATTATTCATGTAAAACCTTTGGGTACCATTTATATAAGCCTATAAGCATGTTCATATAATCCTAAGGGAAACTTTGACATTTCATCTTTAGTGATATTGGTCAATCCACGTTGATGGATAACCTTGATTAAATTGTGTAATTTATTATTATATTATTATTTTAGGTTAACATCAAAGTCAAGTCATTGTAGGATTGATATTAACTACTCATTTACATTTTTTGGTATCACTATATATACCCCTAAATGAGTACCCATTTCTATCATAAGCGTGAATAAAAATGAAATATCGGAGTGCCTATGAGCACCGAAATTCATTTTGTATTTTCATATCTCTCTCCCTCTATGATTGTGGTGGATGCATGTTTTGAAAATTATTATAAATTTAGATATGGTATCAGATCAATATCTAGAGCTATCCCATTCATCAACAAAAGAGAACTTATCTTTGATAATTGAAGATATCTCTTTCAAATCACATTGGTTTCCCAAGTTCAAGTTGTATGTTTTTTCTTAGTTTTTAAATTTTGGAATTTGAATTTGACTTGGTACAAAATATTTCCTACAATGATTCAACATCATTCTATGGTTAAACTTAAAATGCACATTGCATACTGACTCTCTTGCATGGTTTCCTAACTTTAGGTTCCATAATAGTGAATACACATATAGGGATAATGTAGTGGGAGATGTGCTCCATGTTAGTTGGAAGGATTCAATTTTGAATCCTTGCTCCCATCAAAGTTTTTCTTTAATAGGATAAATATCATCATTTATCTTGAGGTGATTTTTAGTAACCTCATCCACACTAGAGAGAGTGACATGATAGAAATTTTTTTGGTTTATTTAGGCAAATAACACGTTCAAAAATCAAAATTTTGAATTTGAAAAGGAAATAGTTTTTTATGAAGTAGACATATATTGCTAAAAAATGGATATTTTAGCTTTCCTCCTCCTTGATGTTGTGGTATAATGGTTGGATATTTTTATTTTTAGATTGAGATCATCATGTTGAATCTCAATGCTATATTTTTTATGTGCAATCTCTCCTTAAGATATATCAAGGGAGGATTGTCCTTTCCTCACATTCAACCTTGTCTTAGTGCTGAGGTAGTTCGATGGGTTCCTTGTTATATGTGGGTCGATGCCTCCATCCTTGTGAGTAGTTCTTTTAAAGAAATTTATTTTCTATGTGAAGAATGACAAATGCACAAACATGAGGTACGTCTTCCATTCCTAGTACTACTCTTGGCACATTGGTTGTTGAATATGTTCATGGCAAATAATTTCCAAGATCAAAGCTCGATGCTAGCACTTTTCTATTTTGTTTCAAGGTATACCATATGCAAAGGTAATTTTTTAATATCCTCTTTTTATCTACTCTTCAAAAGAATGCATGATACATTGATCCATTTATTGGTTTGAATGGGAAATGTTGTGAGTTTGAGTCTCATTAGCTCCAAACCAATAAAAATAATTATATATACATAGAAGGATATCAAGCCAATTATATTAGTCAACTTCCCAATACATCATTTGGTAATAAAAAGTAGGTACTATAGACACCTAAAACACGTCATGTGTAGGGGACTACTCATATGGGCACCTTTGCAAACCATATAAATGATCTTGGATAGCTCCATGATGAAAGCAGTAGTTCTAACCACTCAATTTTAGGCATTTTGGTTTATCTAGCCTTAGCCACTAGTGTCACCCACGGCTAGGATTCTTACCTATGCCTGACACCCATAGCTAGACCTATAACAAACTCAGGCGACCAAAGCCAAGTAAAATTAGTTGCAAAAGCCATTTGCAATAGTTTTGGAAGTGGTTTAGGCTTGGGAAGCATCCAAAAGTTTCCTCTCAACTACCAAATATTGTTCTTGGATTCTCCATGAATCTAGAGCAAGGATTTTTGGATTCTATTTAAGATCCCAATTTCAAAGAGAAACCATCTAAAAAAATAGCTCAATTGCATGTAGCGAAGCCCTATCTAATTGGAGATTCAATACCACCTTTTGAAAAGTAACAAGATGCTTCCAAAATCCAATTTGATCATCAACCTTGCAACAATGGAGATCTCAAGAGCTTTAGGAGCAATATTGACAATTGACACACTTACATTGCCAATTCTAGTGAATTCAACCACTAACATGTTTCAGAACATCGAGGCAACCCTTGATCATAAATTCCATGGAGGATTTGAGAGTTTCTAGACCTAGTTTCAAGAGAAAGGGAAGTTTTCCTATAGTCGCAGCTATCAACCATGGCTAATAGTGCTAGATGTCCTTCAAACCTACAACTAGGGTTTTATTTAGTCATAATTGCTAGTTTTTAATAATTTCTAGTTTTTAATAATCTTCTTAGATTAGCTTCATTTCATGTTCTTATTACAAATTACATGGTAGATTGACTAGATTTCCATGTTTTACTACATGCTTTGCATCAATTTAGTTATTTTTTGATCATATTTGTGTATATTTATGTTTTCTTTCAAGATTAGCTATACTTATTGAAATTTCCTATCAAGAACCTCATCATGAGAGGCCTCCTTTGTTACTAATGTGCTTCTTCTTGTTTCTTGATTGTAAGATTTTTAGGACTCCTTTGTCAATGTATTCAATGTAAGAAATAGTTTACTCCAATGTGAAAATTAAAATAATATTGCTATGCAGACATTGGGTTTGAAAATGAATAATAAAACCTAATATATAGGTTACAAAATAGTAAACCTAACAAGGTTAGTGTAGGATGTGCTAACCACCTAGAAAATAGAATATGCCAAATAACCAACTAAAATATATCAGGATATTTTAGCTATTAACCTAAGTTAATCTTGGAGGTAATTTATACAATGGTAAATATCTCCTATGGTAGAAAAGTAAATGTAATAATCTATGCAGTGTAATACAATACACTACTTATTTTACCCTAACATCTCCCTTTTATTACATTACTTTGATATACAAAGTTTACTTCGAAATAGTTGAAATTTGACATGTCCAAGTGCCTTTGTCAAAATATCAGCAACTTGTTCATCGATGGGAATATTTTGGAGCTTGATTATGTGCTTAGGAACTTCATCATGAATAAAATGACAATTTGTGTCAATATGCTTTGTTCATTCATGACGTACTAGATTCTTGACCAAGTTCAAAACACCTGAGTTGTCATAAAATATGAGAATGGGAAGTTTCTTTGGTAGGCCCATGGTAGCCAAGATGCGACTTAGCCATATCGCTTCACACATAGCTCCACGTGCAGCGTGATATTCTACCTCAGTTGAAGATAAAGCAACCACCTGTTGCTTTTTACTATGCCATGATACAGGACCAAATCCAAAATGAAATACATACCTTGATGTTGATTTTCTATCATATATGGATCCAGTGTAATTAGAGTCAATGTAACTCTATAAGAAGAATGATTTATTATTCTTATACTCTAGACCATAATCTACACTACCCTGAATGTAGTGAAGAACCCTCTTAGCTGCTTTCCAATGAGAGACCTTTGGTTCTTGCATGAACCATGAAATATAGTTTACAACATAAGTAATATATGGTATAGTATTAGTCAAATAGATGAGGCTTCCAATCATCTATCTATAAAGTGTGCCATCTACCTGTGGTGAGTTATCATATCATGATAACTGAAGCCCTGATTCCATTGGTGTTGCTTTGGGCTTACAATCAATCATATGCTATTTTTCTACTAAAGTCTTGGCATATCTTTTTGGGTCACCCTAAGATGATTCTTCTTCTATTCTATCTCAAGGCCAAGACAGTAGTGGAGAAGTCCTAGATCTATCATATCAAATTACTTTTTCAAGTCATATTTCATGACGTTAATCAAGTTATTTGAATTTCTAGTGATGTTCAGATCATCTACATACAACACAAGAATCACTATTTCATAACCTATGTTCTTGATATAGATATTTGCATCAGATGGACTTCTCTTAAATCCATGCTACAGTAGGTGACTATCCATTTTTATGTACCATGCTCTTGGGGCTTATTTTAGCTCATATAATGATTTGACCAATTTGAAAACTTGTTACTCATGGCCTTCCTTAGCCTATCCAGGAGGTTGAGTCATGTACACCTCTTCTTTTAAGTCACCATTTAGAAAGGCACTTTTTACATCCATCTAATGTAATTTCCATCCGAACTATGTTGCCATAGCACAAAGAACTCAAATGATGGTCATCCTTGTTGTAGGAGCAAAGGTTTCCTCATAGTCAAGCCCTTCATTTTGAGCATAGCCCTTCACCACAAGAGGAGAATTATGCTTATCTATGGTGCCATCTACCTTATATTTTACTTTGTAAACCCATTTGCAGCCTATGGGTTTCTTTCCTTTAGATAAATCCACTAGCTTCCATGTTTTATTCTTTATGAGGGAGTTATATTTTGCATCCATAGCTTCCTTCCATTGAGGTAGTCTAAGTGCTTCATCAACTGTAGAAGGTTAATTTTCATCATATTCTGATAAGTAAACCCTCTCCTCATCTATTTCCATATCATATTCCCTTGGTAACTCTCTATCAACAGAAATCTCTTGAAAATCTGCACAAATATCATCAACTGAAGTGGATGCTTCATTATTTTCTTTTTGAGTCATGCTTCCTGTCTTTGGACGATTGAGCATAAGATCAGGTGGTGAAGTGAGTTTGGAATTTTTCATTGTGCTTGTATACCATTTGGGAGGCTTTTTCTATTGTGAAGGAGGAAGTGGTTGTTGCTCTTCATCATCTAGGTATACTGATGTAGTGTTGGGTGTGAAAGATTCATCAAACACTACATCTCTGCTGACATGTATTTTCTTGGTAAGTGGGTCTGTAAATCGATAGACTTTTGAGAATTCATCATATCTAATAAAAACACATGGTAAGGACCTATCATCTAATTTATTTCTTTTCTCCTTGCGTATATGCATAAAATACTTACACCCAAATACCCGTAGATGAGATATGGAGGGTTTTATTTCACTCCATGCTTCTTGAGGAGTCATACCTTCAAGAACCCTTATGGGTGCCCTATTCAAAAGATATACTATAGTTTGAATAGCTTCAGCCCAGTAAATTTGCTCAAGATTGGCTCCCTTAAGCATACATCGAACCATTTCCATAATGGACCGATTTCTTCTCTCAGCAACTCCATTTGACTAAGGAGAGTAGGTTGTTGTCAACTGTATCTTTATATCATGTGTCTATAAAAATGAGGAAAATTCCTTTGATGTGTATTCCCCCCCTTGATCTGAACGGAGGGTCTTGATGAAGCATTCCGATTCTTTCTCAACTAGATTTTTGAACTGTTGAAAATAAGTAAATGTTTCAAAATTCAATTGTAAGAAGAAGACCCACATATTTTGTGAGTGATCGTTGAAAAACAATTGAAAATACCTTTTCCCTCCAAAACTAGTAGATATGGGACCACACAAATCTGTGTGAACCAACTCCAAAGGTACCTTAGCTTGAAAGGAGCTAGGCTCAAAGGGTACTCTATGTTGCTTTCCTGACAAGAAATTAGAGCACACTAGCAAAGTAGATGAAATAGTAGGCAGTCCTTTCACCATTTGATATTTACTCAATTCTAGTAAATATCTTGAACTTAAATTCCCAAATATCTTATGCCATAGAGAAGTGGCCTCTTTTGTGGTTACTGCCATTGCAGTATGTGTTGAGGTAATTTCATCTAAGATAAAAAAAACCATGTTTGTATGAATATGTTGCTATCTATTTTCCCTTCTGAGTGATAAAGCAACATTTCTTTTTTTGTCCACTTTGAAATTGACATTCATGTTATTGTGCAGGATTTGTGGAACTGGCAAGAGATTATTTTTCAATCCTGGTACATAAAGAAATTTTTGAATTTTACATTCTCCATTTGGAAGGGAGATAGAAAAACTTCCTTCTCCCTAAAATCAATAGGTTTTATCATCAAAAATGGTGATCGGTCTACCTTCTCGAGCCTCAAATGTTGCAAACCATGACTTATCACTAGTCATATGCTTACTAGTACCTAAATCTATGTACCACATAGATTCCTTGTGAGGGTAATATGTATGTGTCATGAGCACCTTGTGTGCTCTTTTAGAGTCTTAAATAGAATCTTCATCTACAATTTGTCCCTATTGTTATTTATTCATGTTCTTTGGTTTTTCTTTGCCCTTCTTGTTTTATTGCTCATCGGGTGGTTTGTTCTTAAACCAACATCTTTTGGTTTCATGAGTGTCCTTGTCACAAATCTTACAATACTGATTCTTCTTCTGAATCTATTTGCCTTTACCCTTGTCTTTATTAGAAGAACCTTTTTGTTGATTCCACTTTTTCCTACCACCTTGTCTATTTTAAAAAAGAGCATTGTTGGATGCCTCATCTCTTTGGAGTTGATTAGATTCTTTTTTTTGAATCATATTTACCAACTCGAAAAAAGTTATTGTATTACGAGAAACTTGTAGTGAAGTGATCAAAATTCTGTAGGAGTCGAGAAGAGCCCTCAAAATGATAGAGGTCAAGACTTGGTCTTCAAATTTTTCTCCTAAGGATTGCAGTTTTGTTTTCAATTATACCACTCTGTAGAGGAATAGCTCTACCGTTTCTTTTGATTTCATATGAAGAGTATGAAGTTGTGTTTGGAGGTTAAGAATCATTGATTTATTCTTACCCTCAAATATGGTGCTCAAGGCATCCCAAGCCTCCTTACCATTCTTAGCTTCACTGATATGAGGTTGGATATCATCAGTAATAGCTAGCAAGATCATTAAGGATAGTTTCTTATCCTTCTTATCAAAAGTTGTTTGATCTGCTCCAGGTGATGTAGGTCTAGTTTCACTTCCATTAACTATAGACCACAAATACTCTATAGTTAAGATAAATTTCATCTTAGTCTTCCATGCTGAATAATTTGAACCTTTGAGCAGTTGGCTTTCAGTGAGATACTTGTGTATCATGACCATGGTTAGGGTTTCAAATTTGATAGGACTAATATGGTTGTATCTTGCACTATACCCTCAAAAGAGTATATGAAATATGTTTAATTTTCCTATATAATATATTTAATGGGACCTGCCTTAACACCCTTAACAAGGGATGAGAATTTTGAGGAAATTAAGACAAAAAAGATAGAGCAAATTAAAAGGCTTTGGTTGACAGACTTTTGATTGTGCTCTCTAGGATATTTAATGGCACCTACCTTAACACCCTTTAATAAGGATGAGAATTTGGAGGAAATTAATCCAAACAAAGAGAGGTAATCAAGGTGTTTTGGATTTTGACCTTTTGAGGGGGTAAAAAAAGTGGACTTATGTTCAACCTATGCAAAGTGTAGCATGTTTTGGAGTGAAATATGGGTTTTGTGAAATGATTCTGCCAATGTTGTATCTGATTGTTTAATTGTACACAAAAAACATGAGTGTTAGTGCAATAATAAAAACATAATATCAACCCACATTATTATCACTCTAGGCGTCGGGTTCAGCCGAAAATGCACCTAATATTAGTCAATTTTTGAGAAATGTGTCGAGTACAATCAAGATTGCACCTTTTTTGCTTTTGAAAAATCCCCCATTTTTCTTTACAATTTTGCAAATAATAGAATACAAAAAAAGATTTCTATCCCCCCTTAATGTTTACAAAATTGAGAAATTTTTGAGCACTCCTTTCAAGATGAGTCGACACACGACCTGCGTTTGAAAGGTTTCCAGACCAATCGACACATGAATTTGGTTTTTGTCTTCAACAGTTTAGCATGAGGAGAAAAAAATTGGGTTTATGGATCTCACGTTTACAACAAAAAAATTATCTATTTTATGTTTTTATGTCTCCTTTCTTGAAGGAGAGAACAAAAGAAAAATTTATGGTTTTGGGAAAATTTGAGATGACCTTTTATGCTTCCTAAATCATGGCATGCTATGTGTTTTGCAATAGAAATTTTGAGTTTCTATGTCTTATATCTCCAAAAATGAATGAAGAAATCTATATAACTTCTGAGGAGTTTATTGCAAAAAAAATTGTTGAAGCAAGTTTTTAAAATTTTCCAAAAAGAGGTTCTTATGTTCCTTTTGTCTTTAGTTGAGAGAAAAACATATTTTGATTTTGGGAACTTTGAGGGGTAATATTTTTTTGGATTTCCAGTTTTCTAAGTTTGAGAAAGCATAAAAATATATGTTTAAGATTAAATTTCTATAATTTTGGAAAAAATTAGAAATAAAATCATCCAAATTGACTAAAAAATGAAAATTTTATGCCAATTTTAAAAAAATATTAAAAAAATAAAAAAAAATCATATTTAATATGCTTAAAAACTTTAGAATAATTGAAAATTTTGAAAAAAAAGGTATTCCAAATAAAACTTGTTTTGTTTGGATGCACAGGGGTTTGATTCAGGGTCTGCGTTGGCATAAGGCATCTGCCTTGGCCAACTAACCAAGCACAAGGTTTGGTTCTCAAGTCGTAGGGCCTAAATCTTAAAGAAGCATACGGGCTTCTTTTGGGATGCTATGGGAATTATCCCACATGCATCCTATTTTGGAGGTAAAGGCCTTTAAAAGAATTTACAAGCTGGGTAGCTCATGATTGCCCTTGAGAAATCGAGTCTAGGAGATTGCGATAGGTGTTAGGTCTAGTTTTTGAGGTCGTTCACATGTCAAATCATCCACGTGTTAGGCTGGGAGGAGTAGGGCGCTCCTGCCCTCTCTACTCTCTCAAGTTGGGCTGCATGGATCTTGGGCCCACGTGGCTTTACGAGCCCTGTCATGCACAAGACATGAGGCATCAACACCTCAAGGCATCGATCGTAGGACAATCGATAGTGATCCACTATTGATTATTGTCCTTCGACAACAAATCACGTCGACCTTGGTCTGTCGATCGTGTTGTGCCAGTTAGGTCAGCTGACTACGTTGCATCGACCAGGTCAATGTTGGTTGGTCGATCGGTCAGCTCACGTCGATCAGGTCATTTGACAGTGTGGTCGAACAATGGATGAACATGTTGGTTGATTGGATGATCACATGGGCTAGTAGGCTAAGTTTATGGGACATTCGGTTATGCTTTAGGTGATCCTTACATGGTCCAGTCGGTTGTGCTTCAAACCTTCCAATTCAGCAACCAGAAAACAACAAAAAAATAGTAGCCAATAGGAAAAATGCATGACCAAGTCTACAGTCTAGGGGAACGAGCGTTTCTCACATTACCCATTACCCAATATAAGCAATAGTTTACTCCAATATGGAAAATCAAATAATATTGCTATGCAAACATTAGGTTCAAAAATGAATAATCAAACCTAATATATAGGTTACAAAATAGTAAACCTAACAAGGTTAGCATAGGATGTGCTAACCACCTAGAAAATAGAATATGCCAAATAACCAACTAAAATATCTTAGGATATTTTAGCTATTAACCTAAGTTAATCTAGGAGGTAATTTATACAATGGTAAATATCTCCTATGGTAGAAAAGTAAATGTAATAATCTATGTAGTGTAATGCAATACACTACCTATTTTACCCTAACATTCAAGGTAACAAATGCCTCTTCATAGGAGAGAAGAAGGTCATACTTGGACTTGAGTAGTTCGTATCCATTTAGAGAGTCTGTGTATTGCACCTACCTCGTTGGAGCCTTCAAATTGTATTAATTGTATCAACATTTGGGTATCCTTAAGAGGGATGAATTGTAACCGTGATTTGACAAATTAATAAAATAAATCTCTCTTTCTTGTTAATTCCATTATTATCAATATTTACATGCTTTAATGTTGATCTCATTGGTATACTAGTTTAGGTGTATGCTTTCTAGATAGGTACAAAAGGTGATCACGGTGGAACTCTACAATTTAAGTGATTTGTAATCTAACTTGCTCTATTTTTTTATGACAAGCCTTAGCCATGGTTGATAGCCACGGTTAATAGTTGTCACCATGGTTGACACCCACGGGCACCAGTTGCAATCGCACCTGACAAACACAGTTAGCAAAGAACAGAAAAAGTAGACATTAGACACCATAAATAGACTTGGATTTGAGGTAGGGTTATTTTTGCCTCTATATTTTTTATCTATGTTTTTACAAAAGTAGAATGCAATAGATGGATGTTAATTATAAAACATAGCAAAAAGTAAAATGGGAAAATACTAGATATTTTTTTAGTTTTCTATTATTTGCTACTATGAATAGTGGATCTTTGATTGTAGTCCACCCTATGTTAGTCTCACAATGACACTGAGAGGGGCGTGAATCAGTGTAGCTCTTTAGAACTTAAATATTCAACTCTTAAATCCAAAACAATGAAAACTTAAAACCAAATAAAAAGCTATAACAAGAGAACTTCACACAACACAATATGTATCGAGGTTCACCAATTTGGCTACTCCTCAAAAATGACTATTTGGACTCCCATATAAATCCAACCTTTGCAAAGCACAAATTTACAATCAATTTATTAGAACCCACTAGAAGGAGCACCAACCCCTGATTTATTTGCACCAATAGAAAGGAGCACCAACCCCTGATTTATCTGCACCAAAAGAAAGGAGCACCAACTCTTGATTTACTAGCACCAATTGGAAGAAGCACCAACCCCTCATGCCAAGCACCAAATTGGACTTCAATATTGAAACTAAAATATTGACATAGAAATACCTTCACTTTTATAATACCCTGACTGGTCTATTTCTTACCCAACATCACCCACAATTCACACAACACACACCCTTCTCGCTCACCTATAGCTCTCTACAAATTCTCTAAGAAACACTCCTTTTATAACCATCATTTATCTTTGTAACTCCAGTTTTAACTCCTTATTTCATATTCTCATACGCCACTTGTCAATTGTAACACCTTCTTTCATATTCTCATATGCCACTTGTCAATTGTAACACCGTATTTTGTATATATTGAGAAGGCATTTTGTCAAACATGTCACATGCAAAGAATTGACACTATATTCTCCTACCATGACTATTCATTTTCTCCTTCATGACTGTTCATTTTCTCCTTTGTGCATGCATGCGTTTTGGTTTTCGAAAAGGCTTTTCATTTCTATTTTGATGACTGTTCGTTTTCTCCTTCCACGACTGTTCGTTTTCTCCTTCTTTGACTATTCATTTTCTCCACATGGGCATGCATCTACTTCTTTCCATGACTATTCTTTTCCTCCTTCTTTGACTGTTTGTTTTCTCCACATGGGCATGCGTCCACTTCTTTCCAATACTGTTCATTTTCTCGATCATGACTGTTCATTTTTGAGTCACAAAAAATGTGACATGTCACGATATCGTGACACTTTTTTTTCTCTGCTTGCTTGCCCTTTTTAAGTCGTGAAAATGCGATATGTCACGATATCGTGACACTTTTGTTTCTTTGCTTGCTTGTCCTTTTTGAGTCATGAAAATGCAACATGTTACGATATCGTGACACTTTTGTTTCTCTTCCTGCCTTCCCTTTTTGAGTCACAAAAATGCGACATGTCACGATATCGCATCACTTTTTCCTTCTTGCTCTTTCTCTTTGCTTTGGCCCACAAAAATGCTTCATGTCGCGATATCGTGACACTTTTTCCTTCTTGCTCTTTCTATTTTCATCGAACCGCAAAAATGCTACATGTCGTGATATCATGACACTTTTTCCTCCTTGCATTTTCTCTTTGCTTTGGACCGCGAAAATACAACATGTCACGATATCATGACACTTTTTCTCCTTGCATTTTCTCTTCTCTTTTTGACTGCGAAAATGCAACATGTCGCAATATCGTGACACTTTCTCTCCTTGCATTTTCTCTTCTCTTTTTGACCATGAAAATGCAACATGTCATGATATCACGACACTTTTTCTCTTGGCATTTTCTCTTCTCTTTTGGCCACAAAAATGCAACATGTTGCGATATCGTGACACTTTTTTTCTTTGCGGTGTTTTGATTTTTCTTTGATCTTTAGCATATGGGCCACTTCGGTCTTCTTGGAAAATATGCAAAAATGTGGGAAAACATCCTCTTAAGAATTTAACATCATTGTACATACTCTGAGTAGCCTCTAAACTCCTGTCCACTGCATCAACCAATCTATCTGACTATGTTGACAATAATGACAATATTGTCGCTATAGTTTGCTCAACAATCTCCCCCTTTGGAATTGTTGGCAACACACGTGCACTTTCCTGTAACTCTTCTCCTCATTTGAAAATAATACCAAGGGGCTACTATAAAAGCCCCCTAAGTCCATGCACAAAATTCTCAGGCAAAAATTATTACACTTAGCAAAAATCACAAACATGAGCAAAAAGATAAACAAATACACAAATGCTCCCCTTGAGAATGTGGTCCCGATAGCTAGTCAATTCTTGGGAAGTGTGACCACTCCCAATTTATTGTGAAGGTACTCAAAAACTTCATTGGGCAATGGATTTGTGAAGATATCTGCTACTTGCTCTACTGTTGGAACAAAATCCAACTTAACCTCACCTTTCGCAACTTTCTCCTTCAAAAAATGATACCGGATAGAAATATGTTTTGTGCAAGAATGCATAACCGGATTCTTTGAGATGTTAATGGCACTGGAGTTATCACACTTAACTAAAATTGGCTCACTAAAAGTAATACCAAGATCTTTCAGGGTTTATTTCATCCATAATACCTGTGTACAACATGTTGTTGCTATAATATATTCTGCCTCTACTGTGGATAAGGAGGCTGAATCTTGTTTCTTATTATGCCACGTGACCAACATATCTCCAAGATAGAATGCACCTCCACTGGTACTCTTTCTATCATCTACACATCCTACCCAATATGAATATGAATATAGAATATGGGTGAAGTCCTTACCTTTCGTATACCATAACCCATACTCCATAGTACCCTTGAGGTACCGAAGAATCCTCTTTACTGCTATCACATTAGTCTCCTTGGGACTAGCCTAAAATTGTGCTACCATGCATACTATCTATTTTAAGACATATAATGCTTTCTTCAACTTACAAACCAAGTTGGGATCATCACCAAGTTGGAAACCATCTGGCTGCTCAATATAAACCTCTTCTTCAAGTTTCCCATTCAAAAATGCTGATTTCACCTCCATTTGATAAAATTTGAAATTCTTGTACACTGCTAAAGCCAGAAACATTCTAATTACCTCTAGTCTAGCCACAGGTGCAAAGGTTTCATCAAAGTTAATACCTTCAACTTGTGCATAGCCTTTACATACCAATCTTGCTTTATTCTTGACTACCTGTCCTTCTTCATTCAATTTGTTTTGAAAGACCCATTTAGTACCAATTTGTATTAATGTAACTTCCTGCTCATGTAGGCACCTTGAATGCAATAATAAAATGTGCGCTTTCTGATTTTGCACATGAATTAAATATTTTCACCAAAGCATCATAATAGATCTAACAATCTTCACATCAATGTGTAGCACAAATACACACTGTTTTTATCAAAACACATCTATGTAGCTAGGGCAAAATTCTTTCACTAAACCAAATTATTTGAACTGTTATAATTCATAAATTTGAACCATGGTAGTAAGAACCATCAAAAGTACAACATTGACATATAGCAATACTACCTATGGTGATAACTCTCAATTTAATTACCACTCTTCATGGTACCTCCACAAACAACTACATGAACTAAAACACACTTTGAAAACTATAGGAAAAATCCCCCTGACTACTTGCATTTCATCCTTAGATAACCAAAAAAATACATAGGAGCATTAAAATAAAACTTTAAGATTGCTCCCCCTAAGGATGTGCTACTTGGAGTTGCTTAGTGCAATAGAGGAGTAGTCTCCTTCAGTCCAAGGAGAAATGATTTCCTTTCTTCTCTCTTTCTTCAAACTCTCTCGAACTTGGGCTTGAGTTTTTCAACTATATCCCTATTTTGAACCTTTTTGTGAACTTGAACATTTCTCTTGCATGGTTTTATCTTGTGCATCCTTGATGGATGATTATTTTCCTTTCTTTTATATACATGATTTTTTCCCTGTCTGTGTTGCATTCTTTGTGTCTGATGAAATCTAATGTCTTGCCTTAGATTAGATACAAAAGTGCTTGGAAAAAACCTTGCTATGTGCCCATGACCATTACATTTAAAACATTGCATATGGTGTTCAATCAAAAAAGTAGATGTATTTCTATCATCATAACTCTTTGATCTATTATTCAATCCACAATAAATTGCCTTGTGACCATAATGGTTGCATCTAAAACAATAGCCATTAAAAGCATTATTATGAATAGAGTGAGAGTGATAGAACCTCTTTTGTTGTGGTTTCTTTGCTATAGATCTCCTTTGATATTTTATTCCTTTTGAAGATTCAGCTTCAAACTTTTCTTGCTTCGATCCTTCAATAGTTAACTTCTTCTTCTCTGCATATTTGGAAGATGAAGGTTATTCAGCTTCATACTTTTCTTGCTTCGATCCTTCAATAGTGAACTTATTATTCTCTACATATTTGGAAGATGAAGGTTGTTCAAATTCATATCCAAGACCAAACTTAGCCATGGAGGTTCTTTGTTGCCTTATCATTTCATCTAGCAACTCTGTGCTCTTCTCAAATTTGAGATTTGTATTGGCCTCTTCTAGTTGTTTCTTCAAAAAAATAATCTATTCTTCTTGTTTATAGCAATAAATCTCTTTCTCATTGATCTATGACCTAAGAGTTTCTTCAATCCTTTTAGACTCTTCTACTTGTAGCTTTAGATCACTAATAACTTTGTTATATTCCTATTCACATTTTCTATATACATCGACTTTATCATCCAGGTGTGACTTCAAGGCTTCTTCTGTTTTCTTGGATTTATGAATTTGTAAGAAGAGATCTTCAATCTTATCTCCATATTCTTCCAACTTCTTGGACAGTATTTTGTTCTTTTTACTTTCTATATTCAACTCTTCAAGTGCAGTGATCAACTCACCTTTTAGATCTACTTAAACCTCAAGGTTTTCACCACATACTTTAGAATTCACTCTTTCTATATTTTTTGGTTGAATTTTCTCTTCCACAGGAACTAAAACTGATTACGATACCTTATTGGAGGAGGATCTATTCTTCTTACCCATTGCATACTAATCCAAGATCAACCCTAGCTGATTTAGCCTAATAAGGGAAACTGGCTCTAATACTAATTGTTAGTCTCACAATGAAACTAAGAGGGGGGGTGAATTAGTGAAGCTCTTTAGAACTTAAATCTTCAAATCTTAAAGCCAAAATAATGAAAACTTAAAGCCAAATAACAAGGTATAACAAGAGAACATCACACAACACAAGATGTATCGAGGTTCACCAATTTGGCTACTCCTAAAAAATGATTGTTTGGACTTCCCATCCAAATGCAGCCTTTGCAAAGCACAACTTTAAAATCAATTTACCAGCACCCACTAGAAGGAGCACCAACCTCTGATTTATCTGCACCAATAGAAAGGAGCACAAACTTGGACTTCAATCTTAAAACTAGAAGATTGAAATAGAAATAAATTCACTTTTACAAGACCCTGACTGGTCTATTGCTTACCCAACATCACCCACAATTCACACAACACACACCCTTCTCGCTCGCCTATCGCTCTCTACAAATTCTCCAAGCAATAATCCTTTTATAACCATCCTTTCTCTTTATAACTCCACTTTTAACTCCTTTCATATTCTCATACGCCACTTGTCAATTGTAACACCTTTCATATTCTCATATGCCACTTGTCAATTGTAGCACCATATTTTGTATATATTGAGAAGGCATTTCGTCATACACGTCACATGCAAAGAATTGACACTATATTCTCCTACCATGACTATTCATTTTCTCCTTCATGACTGTTCATTTTTTCCTTTGTGCATGCATGCGTTTTGGTTTTCGAAAAGGCTTTTCATTTCTATTTTGATGACTGTTCGTTTTCTCCTTCCATGACTGTTCATTTTCTCCTTATTTGACTATTCATTTTCTCCACATGGGCATGCATTTTCTTCTTTCCATGACTATTATTTTTCTCCTTCTTTGACTATTCGTTTTCTCCACATGGGCATGCGTCCACTTCTTTCCATGACTGTTCATTTTATCGGTCATGACTGTTCATTTTTGAGTCACAAAAATGCAACATGTCACGATATCGTGACACTTTTTTTAATCTGCCTGCCTGCCCTTTTTGAGTCGTGAAAATGAGACATGTCATGATATCATGACACTTTTGTTTCTTTGCCTGCTTGTCCTTTTTGAGTCATGAAAATGCGACATTTCATGATATTGCAACACTTTTGTTTCTCTTCCTGCCTTCCCTTTTTTAGTCACAAAAATGCGACATGTCGTGATATCGCGTAACTTTTTCCTTCTTGCTCTTTCTCTTTGCTTTGGCCCACAAAAATGCTACATGTAGTGATATCACGACACTTTTTCCTTCTTGCTCTTTCTATTTTCATCGGACCGCAAAAATGCTACATGTCGCGATATCATGACACTTTTTCCTCCTTGCATTTTCTCTTTGCTTTGGACCACGAAAATACATGTCGTGATATCATGACACTTTTTCTCCTTGCATTTTCTCTTCTCTTTTTGACCGCAAAAATGCAACATGTCGCAATATCGTGACACTTTTTCTCCTTGCATTTTTTCTTCTCTTTTTGATCGTGAAAATGCAACATGTCACGATATCATGACAATTTTTCTCCTTGCATTTTCTCTTCTCTTTTGGCCATGAAAATGCAACATGTTGCGATATCATGACACTTTTTTTATTTGCAGTGTTTTGCTTTTTCTTTGATCTTTAGCATATGGGCCACTTCGGTCTTCTTGGAAAATATGCAAAAAGGTGGGTAAACATCCTCATAAGAATTTAACATCATTGTACATACTTTGAGTAGCCTCTAAACTCCTGTCCACTGCATCAACCAATCTATCTGACTATGTTGACAACAATGACAATATTGTCGCTACAGCTTGCTCAACAATCTCCCCCTTTGGAATTGTTGGCAACACACGTGCACTTTCCTGTAACTCTTCTCCCCCTTTGACAACAATACCAAGGGACTACTATAAAATCCCCCTAAGTCCATGCACAACATTCTCAGGCAAAAATTATTACACTTAGAAAAAATCACAAACATGAGCAAAAAGATAAACAAATACACAAATGCTCCCCTTGAGAATGTGGTCTTGACATCTAGTCAATTCTTGGGAAGTGTGACCACTCCCAATTTATTGTGAAGGTACTCAAAGACTTCATTGGGCAATGATTTTGTGAAGATATCCGCTACTTGCTCTGTTGTTGGAACAAAATCCAACTTAACCTCACCTTTCACAACTTTCTCCTTCAAAAAGTGATACCGGATAGCAATATGTTTTGTGTGAGAATGCATAACTAGATTCTTTGAGATGTTAATGGCACTAGTGTTATCACACTTAACTAAAATTGGCTCACTAAAGGTAATACCAAGATATTTTAGGGTTTATTTCATCCATAATTCCTACGTACAACACGTTGTTGCTATAATATATTTTGCCTCTATTATGGATAAGAAGGTTGACTCTTGTTTCTTATTATGCCACGTGACCAACCTGTCTCCAAGATAGAATGCACCTCCATTGGTACTATTTTTGTCATCTACACATCCTAACCAATATGCAGCTAAATACATAATAAGCGTGAAGTCCTTAACTTTCATATACCATAACCCATACTCCATAGTACCCTTGAGGTACCGAAGAATCCTCTTTACTGCTATCACATGAGTCTCCTTGGGACAAGCCTAAATTGTGCTACCATGCATACTATCTATTTTAAGACATATAATGCTTTCTTCAATTTGCAAACCAAATTGGGATCATCACCAAGTTGGAAACCATCTGGCTTCTCAATATAAACCTCTTCTTCAAGTTCCCCATTCAAAAATGCTGATTTCACATCCATTTGATAAAATTTGAAATTCTTGTACACTTCTAAAGCCAGAAACATTCTAATTACCTCTAGTCTAGCCATAGGTACAGAGGTTTCCTCAAAGTCAATACCTTCAACTTGTGCATAGCCTTTACATACCAATCTTGCTTTATTCCTGACTACCTGTCCTTCTTCATTCAATTTGTTTCGAAAGACCCATTTAGTACCAATTTGTATTAATGTAACTTCCTCCTCATGTAGGCACCTTGAATGTAATAATAAAATGTGCACTTTCTAATTTTGCACATGAATTAAATATTTTTAGCAAAGCATCATACTAGATCTAACAATCTTCACATCAATGTGCAGCACAAATACAAATTGTTTTTATCAAAACGCATCTATGTAGCTAGGGCAACATTCTTTCACTAAACCAAATTATTTGAATTGTTATAATCCATAAATTTGAACCATGGTAGTAAGAACCATCAAAAGTACAACATTGACATATAGCAATACTACCTATGGTGACAACTCTCAATTTAATCACCACCCTTCATGGTACCTCCATAAACAACTACATGAACTGAAACACACTTTGACAACTATAGGACAACTCCCCCTAACTACTTGCCTTTCATTCTCAGATAACCAAAAAAATACATAGTAGCATTAAAATAAAAGTTTAAGATTGCTCCCCTTGAGGATGTGCTACTTGGAGTTGCTTAATGCAATAGAGGAGTAGTCTGCCTTAGTCCAAGGAGAAACGATTTCCTTTCTTCTCTCTTTCCACAAAATTTCTCAAACATGGGCTTGAGTTTTTCAACTATATCCCTATTTTGAACCTTTTTGTGAACTTGAACATTTCTCTTGGGTGGTTTTCTCTTGTGCATCCTTGATGGATGATTTATTTTCTTTATTTTATGTACATGATTTATTCCCTGTCTGTGTTGCATTCTTTGTGTCTGATGAAATCTACTGTCTTGCATTAGATTAGATACAAAAGTTCTTGGAAAAAACCTTGCTATGTGCCCATGACCATTACAATTAAAACATTGCATATGGTGTTCAACCAGAAAAGGAGATGTATTTCTATCATCATAACTCTTTGATCTATTATTCAATCCACAATAAATTGCCTTGTGACCATAATGGTTGAATCTAAAACAATAGCCATTAAAAGCATTATTATGAATAAAGTGAGAGTGATAAAACCTCTTTTGTTGTGGTTGCTTTTCTATAGATCTCCTTTGATATTTTATTCTTTTTGAAGATTCAGCTTCAAACTTTTCTTGCTTCGATCCTTCAACAATGAACTTCTTCTTCTCTACATATTTGGAAGATGAAGGTTGTTCAGCTTCATACTTTTCTTGCTTCGATCCTTCAACAGTGAACTTATTCTTCTCTACATATTTGGAAGATGAAGGTTGTTCAGCTTCATATCCAAGACCAAACTTAGCCATGGAGCTTCTTTGTTGCCTTATCATTTCATCTAGCAACTCTGTGCTCTTCTCAAATTTGAGATTTGTATTGGACTCTTCTAGTTTTTTCTTCAAAAAAATAATCTATTCTTCTTGTTTACAACAATCAATCTCTTTCTCATTGATCTATGACCTGAGAGTTTCTTCAATCCTTTTAGACTTTTCTACTTGCAGCTTTAGATCACTAATAACTTTGTTAGATTCCTCTTCACATTTTCTATATACATCGACTTTATCATCTAGGTGTGACTTCAAGGCTTCTTCTATTTTCTTGGATTTATGAATTTGTAAGAAGAGATCTTCAATATTATCTCCATATTCTTCCAACTTCTTGGACAGTCTTTTGGTTTTTTTACTTTCTATATTCAACTCTTCAAGTGTAGTGATCAATTCACGTTCTAGATCTACTTAAACCTCATGGTTTTCATCACATACTTTAGAATTCTCTCTTTCTATATTTTTTGGTTCAATTTTCTCTTCCACAAGAACTAAAACTGATTGAGATGCCTTATTGGAGGAGGACCTATTCTTCTTACCCATTGCATACAAATCCAAGATCAACCCTAGCTAATTTAGCCTAACAAGAGAAATTGGCTCTGATACTAATTGTTAGTCTCACAATGTCACTAAGAGGGGGGGTGAATCAATGTAGCTCTTTAGAACTTAAATCTTCAAATCTTAAAGCCAAAATAATGAAAACTTAAAACCAAATAAAAAGGTATAACAAGAGAACATCAAACAACACAAGATGAAGGTATAACAGTGAACTTCTTCTTCTCTACATATTTGGAAGATGAAGATTGTTCAACTTCATATCCAAGACCAAACTTAGCCATGGAGCTTCTTTGTTGCCTTATCATTTCATCTAGAAACTCTGTGCTCTTCTCAAATTTGAGATTTGTATCGGCCTCTTCTAGTTGTTTCTTTAAAAAAACAATCTATTCTTCTTGTTTACAACAATCAATCTCTTTCTCATTGATCTGTGACCTAAGAGTTTCTTCAATCCTTTTAGACTCTTCTACTTGTAGCTTTAGATCACTAATAACTTTGTTATATTCCTCTTCACATTTTCTATATACATCGACTTTATCATCCAGGTGTGACTTCAAGGCTTCTTCTATTTTCTTGGATTTATGAATTTGTAAGAAGAGATCTTCAATCTTATCTCCATATTCTTCCAACTTCTTGGACAGTATTTTGTTCTTTTTACTTTCTATATTCAACTCTTCAAGTGTAGTGATCAACTCACATTCTAGATCTACTTAAACCTCAAGTTTTTCATCACATACTTTATAATTCTCTCTTTCTATATTTTTTGGTTCAATTTTCTCTTCCATAAAAACTAAAACTGATTGAGATGCCTTATTGGAGGAGGATCTATTCTTCTTACCCATTGCATACTAATACAAGATCAACCCTAGCTGATTTATCTTGACAAGGGAAACTGGCTCTGATACTAATTGTTAGTCTCACAATGTCACTAAGAGGGGGGGTGAATTAGTGTAGCTCTTTAGAACTTAAATCTTCAACTCTTAAAGCCAAAACAATGAAAACTTAAAACCAAATAAAAAGGTATAACAAGAGAACATCACACAACACAAGATGTACCGAGGTTCACCGATTTGGCTACTCCTCAAAAATGATTGTTTGGACTGCAATCCAAATGTAGCCTTTGCAAAACACAATTTTACAATCAATTTACCAGCACCCACTGGAAGGAGCACCAACCTCTGATTTATTTGCACCAATAGAAATGAGCACAAACTTGGACTTCAATCTTGAAACTAGAAGATTGACATAGAAATACCTTCACTTTTACAAGACCCTGACTAGTCTATTACTTACCCAACATCACCCACAATTCACACAACACACACCCTTCTCGCTCGCCTATCGCTCTCTATAAATTCTCCAAGCAACACTCCTTTTATAACCATCCTTTCTCTTTGTAACTCCACTTGTAACTCCTTTCATATTCTCATATGCCACTTGTCAATTGTAACACCTTTCATATTCTCATATTCCACTTGTCAATTGTAACACCGTCTTTTGTATATATTGAGAAGGCATTTCGTAAAACACGTCACATGCAAAGAATTGACACTATATTCTCCTACCATGACTATTCATTTTCTCCTTCATGACTGTTCATTTTCTCCTTTGTGCATGCATGCGTTTTGGTTTTCAAAAAGGCTTTTCATTTCTATTTTGATGACTGTTCGTTTTCTCCTTCCACGATTGTTCGTTTTCTCCTTCTTTGACTATTCATTTTCTCCACATGGGCATGCATCTACTTCTTTCCATGACTATTCTTTTCCTCCTTCTTTGACTGTTTGTTTTCTCCACATGGGCATGCATCCACTTCTTTCCATGACTGTTCATTTTCTCGGTCATGACTGTTCATTTTTGAGTCACAAAAATACGACGTCATGATATCGTGACACTTTTTTTTCTCTGCCTGCCTACCCTTTTTGAGTCATGAAAATGCGACATGTCATGATATCATGACACTTTTGTTTCTTTGCCTACCTGTCCTTTTTGAGTCATGAAAATGTGACATGTCATGATATCGTGACACTTTTGTTTTTCTTGCCTTCCCTTTTTGAGTCACAAAAATACGACATGTCACGATATCACTTCACTTTTTCCTTCTTGCTCTTTCTCTTTGCTTTGGCCCATGAAAATGCTATATGTCATGATATCACGACACTTTTTCCTTCTTGCTCTTTCTATTTTCATCATACTGCAAAAATGCTACATGTCACAATATCGTGAAACTTTTTCCTCCTTGCATTTTCTCTTTGCTTTGGACCGCGAAAATACATGTCGCGATATCGTGACACTTTTTCTCCTTGCATTTTCTCTTCTCTTTTTGACCGTGAAAATGCAACATGCGATATGATGACACTTTTTCTCCTTGCATTTTCTCTTCTCTTTTTGACCGTGAAAATGTTGAAAATGCAACATGTCACGATATCACGACACTTTTTCTCCTTACATTTTATCTTCTCTTTTGGCCATGAAAATGCAACATGTTGCGATATCATGACACTTTTTTTCTTTGCGGTGTTTTATTTTTTCTTTGATCTTTAGCATATGGGCCACTTCGGTCTTCTTGGAAAATATACAAAAATGTGGGTAAACATCCTCATAAGAATTTAACATCATTGTACATACTCTGAGTAGCCTCTGAACTCCTATCCACTGTATCAACCAATCTATCTGACTATGTTGACAATAATGACAATATTGTCGCTACAGCTTGCTCAACAATCTCCCCCTTTGGAATTGTTGGCAACACACGTGCACTTTCTTGTAACTCTTCTCCCCCTTTGACAACAATACCAAGGGGCTACTATAAAATCCCCCTAAGTCCATGCACAACATTCTCAGGAAAAAATTATTACACTTAGCAAAAATCACAAACATGAGAAAAAAGATAAACAAATACACAAATGCTCCCCTTGAGAATGTGGTCCCGATAGCTAGTCAATTCTTGGGAAGTGTGACCACTCCCAATTTATTGGGAAGGTACTCAAAGACTTCATTGGGCAATGGTTTTGTGAAGATATCCAGTACTTGCTCTGCTGTTGGAACAAAATCCAACTTAACCTCACCTTTCACAACTTTCTCCTTCAAAAAATGATACCGGATAGCAATATGTTTTGTCCAAGAATGCATAACTGGATTCTTTGAGATGTTAATGGCATTGGTGTTATCACACTTAACTAAAATTGGCTCACTAAAGGTAATACCAAGATCTTTTAGGGTTTATTTCATCCATAGTATATGCATACAACATGTTGCTGCAATATATTCTGCCTCTACTATGGATAAGGAGGCTGACTCTTATTTTTTATTGTGCCACATGACAAACCTGTCTCCAAGATAGAATGTGCCTCCACTGGTACTCTTTCTATCATCTACACATCCTACCCAATATGCATCTAAATACACAATAAGGGTGAAGTCCTTACCTTTCATATTCCATAACCCATACTCCATAGTACCCTTGAGGTATCGAAGAATCCTCTTTATTGCTATCACATGAGTCTCCTTGGGACTAGCCTAAAATTGTGCTACCATGCATACTATCTATTTTAAGACATATAATGCTTTCTTCAACTTGCAAACCAAGTTGGGATCATCACCAAGTTGGAAACCATATAGCTACTCAATATAAACCTCTTCTTCAAGTTTCCCATTCAAAAATGTTGATTTCACCTCCATTTGATAAAATTTGAAATTCTTGTACATTGCTAAAGACAAAAACATTCTAATTACCTCTAGTATAGCCATAGGTGCAAAGGTTTCGTCAAAGTCAATACCTTCAACTTGTGCATAGCCTTTACATACCAATATTGCTTTATTCCTGACTACCTGTCTTTCTTCATTCAATTTGTTTCGAAAGACCCATTTAGTACCAATTTGTATTAATGTAACTTATTGCTCATGTAGGCACCTTGAATGTAATAATAAAATGTGCGCTTTCTGATTTTACACAGGAATTAAATATTTTCACCAAAGCATCATAATAGATCTAACAATATTCACATCAATGTGCAACACAAATACACACTGTTTTTATCAAAACACGTCTATGTAGCTAGGGCAACATTCTTTCACTAAACCAAATTATTTGAACTGTTATAATCCATAAATTTGAACCATGGTAGTAAGAACAATCAAAAGTACAACATTGACATATAGCAATACTACCTATGGTGACAACTCTCAATTTAATCACCACCCTTCATGGTACCTCCACAAACAACTACATGAACTGAAACACACTTTGACAACTATAGGACAACTCCCCCTGACTACTTGCCTTTCATCCTCAGATAACCAAAAAAATACATAGGAGCATTAAAATAAAACTTTAAGATTGCTCCCCCTAAGGATGTGCTACTTGGATTTGCTTAGTGCAATAGAGGAGTAGTCTCCTTCAGTCCAAGGAGAAACAATTTCCTTTCTTCTCTATTTCTCCAAAATTTCTCAAACTTGGGCTTGAATTTTTCAACTATATCCCTATTTTGAACCTTTTCGTGAACTTGAACATTTCTCTTGGGTGGTTTTCTCTTGTGCATCCTTGATGGATGATTATTTTCCTTTCTTTTATGTACATGATTTATTCCCTGTATGTGTTGCATTCTTTGTGTCTGATGAAATCTACTGTCTTGCCTTAGATTAGATACAAAAGTGCTTGGAAAAAACCTTGCTATGTGCCCATGACCATTACATTTAAAACATTGCATATGGTGTTCAACTAGAAAAGCAGATGTATTTCTATCATCATAACTCTTTGGTCTATTTTTCAATCCACAATAAATTGCCTTGTGACCATAATGGTTACATCTAAAACAATAGCCATTAAAAGCATTATTATGAATAGAGTGAGAGTGATAAAACCTCTTTTGTTGTGGTTGCTTTGCTATAGATCTCCTTTGATATTTTATTCCTTTTGAAGATTCAGTTTCAAACTTTTCTTTCTTATATCCTTCAACAGTGAACTTCTTCTCTGCATATTTGGAAGATGAAGGTTATTCAGCTTCATACTTTTCTTGCTTCGATCCTTCAACAGTGAACTTATTCTTCTCTACATATTTGGAAGGTGAAGGTTGTTCAGATTCATATCCAAGACCAAACTTAGCCATGGAGCTTCTTTGTTGCCTTATCATTTCATCTAGCAACTTTGTGCTCTTCTCAAATTTGAGATTTGTATTGGCCTCTTCTAGTTGTTTCTTCAAAAAAACAATCTAATCTTCTTGTTTACAACAATCAATCTCTTTCTCATTGATCTGTGACCTAAGAGTTTTTTCAATCCTTTTAGACTCTTCTACTTGTAGCTTTAGATAACTAATAACTTTGTTATATTACTCTTCACGTTTTCTATATACATCGACTTTATCATCCAGGTGTGACTTCAAGGCTTCTTCTATTTTATTATATTTATGAATTTGTAAGAAGATATCTTCAATCTTATCTCCATATTCTTCCAACTTCTTGGACAATATTTTGTTATTTTTACTTTCTATATTCAACTCTTCAAGTGTAGTGATCAACTCACGTTCTAGATCTACTTAAACCTCAAGTTTTTCATCACATACTTTAGAATTCTCTCTTTCTCTATTTTTTGGTTCAATTTTCTCTTCCACAGGAACTAAAACTGATTGAGATGCCTTATTGGAGGAGGATCTATTCTTCTTACCCATTGCATACTAATCCAAGATCAACCCTAGCTGATTTAGCCTAATAAGGGAAATTGGCTCTAATACTAATTGTTAGTCTCATAATGTCACTAAGAGGGGGGTGAATCAATGTAGCTCTTTAGAACTTAAATCTTCAAATCTTAAAGCCAAAATAATGAAAACTTAAAACCAAATAAAAAGGTATAACAAGAGAACATCACACAACACAAGATGTATCGAGGTTCATCGATTTGGATACTCCTCAAAAATGATTGTTTGGACTCCCATCCAAATGTAGCCTTTGCAAAACACAACTTTACAATCAATTTACCAGCACCCACTAGAAGGAGCACCAACCTCTGATTTATTTGCACCAATAGAAAGGAGCACAAACTTGGACTTCAATCTTGAAACTAGAAGATTGACATAGAAATACCTTCACTTTTACAAGACCCTGACTGGTAACTTAGCCATGGAGCTTCTTTGTTGCCTTATCATTTCATCTAGCAACTCTGTGCTCTTCTCAAATTTGAGATTTATGTTGGCCTCTTCTAGTTGTTTCTTCAAAAAAACAATCTATTCTTCTTGTTTACAATAATCAATCTCTTTCTCATTGATCTGTGACCTAAGAGTTTCTTCAATCCTTTTAGACTCTTCTACTTGTAGCTTTAAATCACTAATAACTTTGTTATATTCCTCTTCACATTTTCTATATACATCGAATTTATCATCCAGGTGTGACTTCAAGGCTTCTTCTATTTTCTTGGATTTATGAATTTGTAAGAAGAGATCTTTAATATTATCTCCATATTCTTCCAACTTCTTGGATAGTCTTTTGTTCTTTTTACTTTCTATATTCAACTCTTCAAGTGTAGTGTACAACTCACGTTCTAGATCTACTTAAACCTCAAGTTTTTCATCACATACTTTATAATTCTCTCTTTCTATATTTTTTGGTTCAGTTTTCTCTTCCATAAGAATTAAAACTGATTGAGATGCCTTATTGGAGGAGGATCTATTCTTCTTACCCATTGCATACTAATCCAAGATCAACCCTAGCTGATTTAGCCTAAAAAGGGAAACTGGCTCTGATACTAATTGTTAGTCTCACAATGTCACTAAGAGTGGAGGTGAATCAGTGTAGCTCTTTAGAACTTAAATCTTCAAATCTTAAAGCCGAAATAATGAAAACTTAAAACCAAATAAAAAGGTATAACAAGAGAATATCACACAACATAAGATGTACCAGGGTTCACCGATTTGGCTACTCCTCAAAAATGATTGTTTGGACTCCCATCCAAATGTAGCCTTTGCAAAACACAACTTTACAATCAATTTACCCGCACCCACTGGAAGGAGCACCAACCTATGATTTATTTGCACCAATAGAAAGGAGCACAAACTTGGACTTCAATCTCGAAACTAGAAGATTGACATAGAAATACCTTCACTTTTACAAGACCCTGATTGGTCTATTGCTTACCCAACATCACCCACAATTCACACAACACACACCCTTCTCGCTCGCCTATCGCTCTCTATAAATTCTCCAAGCAACACTCCTTTTATAACCATCCTTTCTCTTTGTAACTCCACTTGTAACTCCTTTCATATTCTCATACGCCACTTGTCAATTGTAACACCTTTCATATTCTCATATGCCTCTTGTCAATTGTAACACTGTCTTTTGTATATATTGAGAAGGCATTTCATCAAACACGTCACATGCAAAGAATTGACACTATATTCTCCTACCATGACTATTCATTTTCTCCTTCATGACTGTTCATTTTCTCCTTTGTGCATGCATGCATTTTGGTTTTCAAAAAGGCTTTTCATTTCTATTTTGATGACTATTCATTTTCTCCTTCCACGACTGTTCGTTTTCTCCTTCTTTGACTATTCATTTTCTCCACATGGGCATGCATCCGCTTCTTTCCATGACTATTCTTTTTCTCCTTCTTTGACTGTTCATTTTCTCCACATGGGCATGCATCCACTTCTTTCCATGACTGTTCATTTTCTCGGTCATGACTGTTCATTTTTGAGTCACAAAAATACGACATGTCATGATATCGTGACACTTTTTTTTCTCTGCTTGCCTACCCTTTTTGAGTCATAAAAATGCGACATGTCACGATATCATGACACTTTTGTTTCTTTTCCTGCCTGTCCTTTTTGAGTCACAAAAATGCGACATGTCATGATATCGCGACACTTTTGTTTTTCTTGCCTTCCTTTTTTGAGTCACAAAAATGCGACATGTCACGATATCGCGTCACTTTTTCCTTCTTGCTCTTTCTCTTTGCTTTGGCCCATGAAAATGCTATATGTCGTGATATCACGAGACTTTTTCCTTCTTGCTCTTTCTATTTTCATCGAACCGCAAAAATGCTACATGTCGCGATATCGTGACACTTTTTCCTCCTTGCATTTTCTCTTTGCTTTGGACCGCAAAAATACATGTCGTGATATCGTGACACTTTTTCTCCTTGCATTTTCTCTTCTCTTTTTGATCATGAAAATGCAACATGTCGCGATATCATGACACTTTTTCTCCTTGCATTTTCTCTTCTCTTTTTGACCGTGAAAATGCTAAAAATGCAACATGTCACAATATCACGAAACTTTTTCTCCTTGCGTTTTATCTTCTCTTTTGGCCACGAAAATGCAACATGTTGCGATATCGTGACACTTTTTTTCTTTGCGATGTTTTTTTTTTCTTTGATCTTTAGCATATGGGCCACTTCGGTCTTCTTGGAAAATATACAAAAAGGTGGGTAAACATCCTCATAAGAATTTAACATCATTGTACATACTCTGAGTAGCCTCTGAACTCCTATCCACTGTATCAACCAATCTATCTGACTATGTTGACAATAATGACAATATTGTCGCTACAGCTTGCTCAACAATCTCCCCCTTTGGAATTGTTGGAAACACACGTGCACTTTGTTGTAACTCTTCTCCCCATTTGACAAAAATACCAATGGGCTACTATAAAATCCCCCTAAGTCCATGCACAACATTCTTAAGCAAAAATTATTACACTTAGCAAAAATCACAAACATGAGAAAAAAGATAAACAAATACACAAATGCTCCCCTTGAGAATGTGGTCCCAATAGCTAGTCAATTCTTGGGAAGTGTGACCACTCCAAATTTATTGTGAAGGTACTCAAAGACTTCATTGGGCAATGGTTTTGTGAAGATATCCAGTACTTGCTCTGCTGTTGAAACAAAATCCAACTTAACCTCACATTTCGCAACTTTCTCCTTCAAAAAATGATACCAGTTAGCAATATGTTTTGTCCAAGAATGCATAACTGGATTCTTTGAGATGTTAATGGAATTGGTGTTATCACACTTAACTGAAATTGGCTCACTAAAGGTAATACCAAGATCTTTAGGGTTTTTTTCATCCATAGTACATGCATACAACACGTTGCTTCAATATATTCTGCCTCTACTATGGATAAGGAGGCTGACTCTTATTTTTTATTGTGCCACATGACAAAACTGTCTCCAAGATATAATGCGCCTCCACTGGTACTCTTTCTATCATCTACACATCCTACCCAATATGCATCTGAATACACAATAAGGGTGAAGTCCTTACCTTTAATATTCCATAACCCATACTCCATAGTACCCTTGAGGTACCGAAGAATCCTCTTTATTGCTATCACATGAGTCTCCTTAGGACTAGCCTAAAATTGTGCTACCATGCATACTATCTATTTTAAGACATATAATGCTTTCTTCAACTTGCAAACCAAGTTGGGATCATCACCAAGTTGGAAACCATTTGGCTGCTCAATATAAACCTCTTCTTAAAGTTTCCCATTAAAAAATGCTGATTTCACCTCCATTTGATAAAATTTGAAATTCTTGTACAATGCTAAATCCAAAAACATTCTAATTACCTCTAGTCTAGCCATAGGTGCAAAGGTTTCATCAAAGTCAATACCTTCAACTTGTGCATAGCCTTTACATACAAATCTTGCTTTATTCTTGACTACCTGTCCTTCTTCATTCAATTTGTTTCGAAAGACCCATTTAGTACCAATTTGTATTAATGTAACTTCTTGCTCATGTAGGCACCTTGAATGTAATAATAAAATGTGCGCTTTCTGATTTTACACACAAATTAAATATTTTCACCAAACCATCATAATAGATCTAACAATCTTCACATCAATGTGCAGCACAAATACACACTATTTTTATCAAAACACGTCTATGTAGCTAGGGCAACATTCATTCACTAAACCAAATTATTTGAACTGTTATAATCCATAAATTTGAACCATGGTAGTAAGAACCATCAAAAGTACAACATTGACATATAGCAATACTACCTATGGTGACAACTCTCAATTTAATCACCACCCTTCATTGTACCTCCACAAACAACTACATGAACTGAAACACACTTTGACAACTATAGGACAACTCCCCCTGACTACTTGCCTTTCATCCTCAGATAACCAAAAAAATACATAGGAGAATTAAAATAAAACTTTAATATTGCTCCCCCTGAGGATGTGCTACTTGGAGTTGCTTAGTGCAATAGAGGAGTAGTCTCCTTCAGTCCAAGGAGAAACAATTTCCTTTCTTCTCTCTTTCTCCAAACTTTCTCAAAATTGGGCTTGAATTTTTCAACTATATCCCTATTTTGAACCTTTTCGTGAACTTGAACATTTCTCTTGGGTGGTTTTCTCTTGTGCATCCTTGATGGATGATTATTTTCCTTTCTTTTATGTACATGATTTATTCCCTGTCTGTGTTGCATTCTTTGTGTCTGATGAAATCTACTGTCTTGCCTTAGATTAGATACAAAAGTGCTTGGAAAAAACCTTGCTATGTGCCCATGACCATTACATTTAAAACATTGCATATGGTGTTCAACCAAAAAAGTAGATGTATTTCTATCATCATAACTCTTTGATCTATTATTCAATCCACAATAAATTGCCTTGTGACCATAATGGTTACATCTAAAAAAATAGCCATTAAAAGCATTATTATGAATAGAGTGAGAGTGATAAAACCTCTTTTGTTGTGGTTGCTTTGCTATAGATCTCCTTTGATATTTTATTCCTTTTGAAGATTCAGCTTCAAACTTTTTTTGCTTCGTTCCTTCAACAGTGAACTTCTTCTCTGCATATTTGGAATATGAAGGTTATTCAGCTTCATACTTTTCTTGCTTCAATCCTTCAACAGTGAACTTATTCTTCTCTACATATTTGGAAGATGAAGATTGTTCAGCTTCATATCCAAGACCAAACTTAGCCATGGAGCTTCTTTGTTGCCTTATCATTTCATCTAACAACTTTGTGCTCTTCTCAAATTTGATATTTGTATTGGCCTCTTCTAGTTGTTTCTTCAAAAAAACAATATATTCTTCTTGTTTATAACAATCAATCTCTTTCTCATTGATCTGTGACCTGAGAGTTTCTTCAATCCTTTTAGAATCTTCTACTTGTAGATTTAGATCACTAATAACTTTGTTAGATTCCTCTTCACATTTTTTATATACATCGACTTTATCATCCATGTGTGACTTCAAGGCTTCTTCTATTTTCTTGGATTTATGAATTTGTAAGAAGAGATCTTCAATCTTATCTCCATATTCTTCCAACTTCTTGGACAGTCTTTTGTTCTTTTTAATTTCTATTTTCAACTCTTCAAGTGCAGTGATCAACTCACCTTCTAGATCTATTTAAACCTCAAGGTTTTCATCACATACTTTAGAATTCACTCTTTCTATATTTTTTGGTTCAATTTTCTCTTCCACAGGAACTAAAACTTATTGAGATGCCTTTTTGGAGGAGGATCTATTCTTCTTACCCATTGCATACTAATCTAAGATCAACCCTAACTAATTTAGCCTGACAAGGGAAATTGGGTCTGATACTAATTGTTAGTCTCACAGTGACACTAAGAGGGAGGGTGAATTAGTGTAGCTCTTTAGAAATTAAATCTTCAAATCTTAAAGCTAAAATAATAAAAAGTTAAAACCAAATAAAAAGGTATAACAAGAGAACATCACACAACACAAGATGTATCGAGGTTCACCGATTTGGCTACTCCTCAAAAATTATTGTTTGGACTCCCATCCAAATGAAGCCTTTGCAAAGCACAACTTTACAATCAATTTACCAGCACCCACTGGAAGGAGCACCAACATCTGATTTATCCGCACCAATAGAAAGGAACACAAACCCCTGATTTATATGCACCAACAGAAAGGAGCACCAACCCATGATTTACTAGCACCAACTGGAAGGAGCACTAACCCCTCATGCCAAGAACCAAATTGGACTTCAATCTTGAAACTAGAAGATTGACATAGAAATGTCTTCACTTTGACAAGACCCTGATTGGTCTATTGCTTACCCAACATCATCCATAATTCACATAACACACACCCTTCTCGATCTCCTATCACTCTCTATAAATTCTCCAAGAAACACTCCTTTTATAACCATCCTTTCTCTTTGTAACTCCTTTCATATTCTCATACGCTACTTGTCAATTGTAACACCTTATTTCATATTCTCATATGCCAATTGTCAATTGTAACACAATATTTTGTATACATTGAGAAGGCATTTCGTTAAACACATCACATGTAAATAATTAACACTATATTCTCCTACCATGACTATTTTTTTTCTCCTTCATTACTATTCATTTTATCCTTTGAGCATGCATGCGTTTTGGTTTTCAAAAAGGAATTTGTTTCTATTTTGATGACTGTTCATTTTCTCCTTTGACTGTTCATTTTCTCCACATGGGCATGTGTCCGCTTCTTTCCATGACTGGTCATTTTATCCTTCTTCGACTATTCATTTTATCCACATGGGCATGCGTCTGCTTATTTCCATGACTGTTCATTTTTGAGTCACGAAAATGCGACATGTCACGATATCACAAAACTTATGTTTCTCTGCATGCCTTCCCTTTTTGAGTCATGAAAATGTGACATGTCATGATATTGTGACACTTTTGTTTCTTTTCCTGCCTATCCTTTTTGAGTCATGAAAATGTGACATGTCGCAATATCATGACACTTTTGTTTCTCTGTCTGCCTTCCCTTTTTGAGTCACAAAAATGCGACATGTCATGATATCGTGACAATTTTTCTTTCTTGCTCTTTCTATTTTCTTTGGCCCACAAAAATGCTACATGTCACGATATCGCGACACTTTTTCCTTCTTGCTCTTTCTCTTTGCATCGGACCGTGAAAATGCTACATGTCACGATATCGTGACACTTTTTCCTCCTTGCATTTTCTCTTTGCTTTGGACCACGAAAATACAACATGTCACGATATCGCGACACTTTTTATCCTTGCATTTTCTCTTCTTTTTTTGGCCACAAAAATGCAACATGTCGTGATATCACGACACTTTTTCTCCTTGCATTTTCTCTTCTCTTTTTGGCCGTGAAAATGCAACATGTCGCGATATCATGACACTTTTTCTCCTTGCATTTTCTCTTCTATTTTGGCCGTGAAAATGCAACATGTTGCGATATCACGACACTTTTTTTCTCTATGGTGTTTTGCTTTTTCTTTGATCTTTAGCATATGGGCCACTTTGGTCTTCTTGGAAAATATGCAAAAAGGTGGGTAAACATCCTCATAAGCATTTAACATCATTGTACATACTCTAAGTAGCCTCTGAACTCCTGTCCACTACATCAACCAATCTATGTGATTGTGTTGACAATAATGAAAATACTATCGTTGCACCTTGCTCAACACCCTAGTCTCCAGTTGTATAGGATATTTCTTGTTTTAACCATAGTTGACAGCCACGGCTAACAGTTATCACCATGGTTGACACCCGCATGCAACAGTTACAGCCACACCTAACAGATGTAGTCAATAGAGAACAAATAAAGTAGACATCAGATACCATAAGCAGACTTGGATTTGAGGTAGGGTCATTTTCCCCTCTCTATATTATTTTTCTATGTTTTTACAAAAGCATAATGCAATAGATGGATGCTAATTAGAAAACATAGCAAAAAGTAAAATGGGAAAATCCTAGATGCTTTTTTAGTTTTCTACTAGTCACTACTAGGAATAGTGGATATTTGATTGCAATGCACCCTAGTATCCAGTGGTCTAGGACATTGATTTTTTAGAGTTTGCATGCATGAGGCCCAATTAGTAGCTCTTTTCATCATAGATAGTTACATTCTCTAAAAATCAATTAGCATAGTCGTGCATTATCTTAAAGTGAAACGTTCTTTTGAAAAGCATGTAGCCAAATCATGTGAATGTTGTTTTATGCATTTTATTTTCATGCAAAGTAAAAAAAACCCCACACACCATGACACATTGTAAATGCTAGTGAGTTGGAAGTCACATCCAACCACTAGTAGGGTTCAACAATGATGGTAGTGATTTCCATCCGTTGGCCCAACTCCCTCGATCCTTTTGTTACTAGACCAATATTAGATCCAAGATGCTATCATAGCCCATGAAAAATTTGTATGTATCTCTCTTTGAGTAAGTATATAGTTTATTGTGGATGAAATGGGTGAGGATCGAGAGGACCTATGCTCCCTGACCATGTGTGGACTTCACTACCACACATTATAGGTTGGATTACGCGGCTTGGAGTTGATAGCTAGGATATTGAGCTATGAGGATACAGGTGAAAGCCTTAAACAATCTAAGAATATCATCAACTATTAAAAAACATGATGAGAGTTAGATTGTAATATCAACAAATCAATAACACACTAAACCAGTTTTAGGACACACATCTAATTCTTAAAAGAGATAATCATATTGTCTAATTCATGTTTTTTATTATTATTTGGATAATCAACATAAGATACTTGATTTTACATCCAACAGTTCAAGAATCGTGTAAATCAGATCTATAACAAAAAAATTATTTTGGTTTTATTATTACTCTATTGTTGAAGCCAAAAATAAGGAAAAAATGCACTAAAATGGTCATAAAATGGTCTAGACAACTCCAAAAATTGCCAAATTTATTTTTTTGTCTTAGTTTATCCCTTGTGCACCTCTCATAGAAATTTTGAGTCCTAAATATTCATGCTTCAATTTTTCCCAAAAATTCCTAAAAGTGAGCATTTCCCCACGAGCCCCAGTTGCCCAAATATTCCAAAAATACAAAATTTTGACCCAAAAATCACTTTTTTGAGTTATAGCTCATTGTGATCAGATCATCGCACTGATCATTTTGATATATAACACTTAAATTTTTTTTCAAAAGCCAAAAATTTTCTATGGTTGGGGACCTCCCATGGTGAGCAAAACCTCCAATCTAGAGAGGGAATCAGGTTCCATAACCACTAAACATATTCAAATCAATTTAAAGGACATGGCCATCCATGAATGGCATCCCAAGCCTTATCATAGCATTAATAACATCCATAGAGGGTCAAACCTTCAAGATAGCCCTATTAGAGAGGCACCCACAGGTTCTCTAGGAAACCTTCCTGACTGGAACACTTAGATAGAATTCTATATAAGGAAAAATCTGCCCAATGAGGAGCCTAATAGGTCAATATCACATGTTCACAGTCCATATTACTCTATACATCAATCAAAAAGTGATCATGAACATACACCATAGCCTAGCTTAGGTGAGCAAACCACCCCATCTAGTCGAGCAAGCCACCCCCTACTCCTCATAGGGAGCATTCTATGTAGTTTGAATTTATAGAGCTTACATTTGAGCCTAATTATACGTCATTCTTCATATATGAGGAAGAGGACCCAAGTCATCCTCCTACTCCTCATGAAGAGTACGTGGGGAAACCACATTGTGGCTCTACATCATCAAACTATATAGAGCCCACTCATATCTCAAAATATCAGGTCAATGCAACCTTTAAGGAGCATGGAAAACAAGTAATATATCCTACTAGGGGGAAATACATGATAAACCCATCCATATTTCAAATACGAGGGTACATAGCCCCCATACAACTAAACAATGGGATCATACACATCAAACACTAAGGCCACAACTTGACCAACAACATACAGATAAACTCTAGTTGGATCAACAAAAAATAAATCAACAATGGGTGGACTCACCATGAGCACACCTACAAAGGTTGTATCAACAAAAGATACAAGAACAACAAAAGATACAACAAGAGCAAGTGCAAAATGTATTACGTAAAGTGGTGCTTATGCCTAGCACCCAAAGGATGCAACAATGCATAATATGCTTAGTGCAATCTCAAAATATTTCATCGCAATCATGCAAAAATCATGTTCAACATCATAGGTTGTAATCTGGTTATCATAATAAACCTCATATTCCTCAATAGTACAAATATCAATACGATGAGGAATCATATGTAGAGTCCCAATGGGAACATCAAGAAGAAGTATATGCCTACCCTAAATCCAGTTATGATGAGGTACCTAAAGATTATACTTATCATCCACCTCAACATCAAAAGTGACCTCCTCTGTCTAATCAAGGGCAATGAGTGGAATATCATATCATTTTGTCAGGGTCATACAAAGTGCTAGCTGATTGGATAAATGCATTTGAAAAAAAAATCAAAGGTTGGTTTATCAAAAAATTACGTTGAAGCAACTTAGAAATCAACCTTTGCATCCCTCAATGTCATCACTGACATACCCATCAAATTTCAATATGTTTACAGTCAAAAAATTTAAATATGATGAAGATGTACAAGAGCACATGACAAGCTTCATCAATATATGCTTCTATATTCGGACAATGGCCCCTTGATGTTGAGAACCTTCATGACAAAATTAGTTGGGGATCCTTTGGAATGGTATAATCATCTACCACATCATAGCATATATAAATTTGAGCAATTAGTCGATGTATTCTTTCAACGTTTTACCTTTAGTGCTAAGGAAATAATAAACTTGATTGAATTGGTTATCCTTCATCAACTGGATGATGAGCCAATCATTGAGTATAGAAATAAGTGGAGGAAGGTGATTTCAAAACTACCTTTCACCCTACCCACAACAGAGCTCATTTGAATGTCTATGAGAAGCTATTCAAAACATATCTTGCTTCTCTTGCAATTACAACAATATAAAATATTTGAGGAGGCCTTAGCACAGGCCCAGGTCATTGAAGACATCAAGATACAGGAGGGTGATATTCAACTCCACAAAAGGGAATGGCCAAAAAATAATATCATAGGTGGTAACATGCAATATAAGGTGCCCCCAGTCAATCAATTTGTTTGGAGTATCCCAAAATCCTCAAACCAGGGTGCACCACCTCTACCAGTACAACATAATTACCAAGCTCAGCCTTCTCTAGCTCAAATTAATATGCAAAAGAATCATATACAAGGCCAACAATATCGGCCACAACGATAATATACTAGTTGGCCAAAGATATTAGCATCACTCTTTGATTGATTATATGAGGTGCAAAGAATCAATATTCCAAAGATATGTCCATAGAAACCTAATAATCGTAGATCAAAGGTGCATAGGAAAAATCTATATTGTGTTTACCATCGACAAAGGGACCATGATATCCAGACATGTTATCCCTTTAGATATTTAGTGCAAGATAATATCGAGAGGCAAGAGCTTTAGATATGTGTCTTTTAAGACCCCTTACATGCACATGAAGCAAACGTAGTACCTGTCAATCAATTTGAGCAACCTAATAAGGTGCACATTAATATGCCTCCCTAGGATTTTGTGGGAATGATTAGTGTTGTAATAGAGAAATAGTAATGTCTAAATCAATCCATGCAACTTGTGGTGTCTTTCAATGTTTCACCTTTGCTCGTATCATCTTAGTGAGATATTGGCATTGCATAAAATTGCACATTACAGTAGGGGGTTCAGTTTCTACTACTCCTCCTATCCAAGCCAATCACAACATATTAAACACAATGCACATTGGGGGTCTTCAAGGTGTCACACCTTCTCCATCATCTGCATCACGATAAATGAAGCAAAGTGAAACTTTTAAAGGTATCACACATTCCTCACTTTCATTGAGTGGCACACACACTAGGGGGTATCTAAGGTAGCGTACCTTCCAATTTAAAACATAAAAACAAGAAAAAAAAATATCAAAATTTCAAAACAAATAAATTATCAAAATTTCAGAAACAATTAAAATATCAAAATTTAAAAAACATTCAAAACAATCAAAATTTCAAAAAAAATTGAAAATTTTCAAATTTCAAAAACATTCAAAACAATCAAAATTTCAAAATCAATTGAAAATTTTCAAATTTCAAAAACATTCAAAACAATTAAAATTTCAAAAACAATTGAAAAATTTCAAATTTGAAAAAGATTCAAATAAAACATTTAAAATTTCAAAAAAAAAATTGAAAAATATCAAAACTTCAAAAATATGAAAAGCATCAAAATCCATAAAAATGCACAAAAATATCCAAAGGCATCATAAGCCCTTTGGTCAACTCACAAAAAGCTCCAAAGGCATCATAAGCCCTTTGGTCAAATCACAAAAATCTCCAAAGGTATCATAAGCCCTTTGGTCAATTCACAAAAGGCTCCAAAGATATTTAAAGTCTTGTTGTGGTTGATCCACAACACACCCCAAAATTGGGGACCCACCTTTTTGCAGGCTTGCATAGAAGAATCTCGGTGACCCAGATGCTAAAATTGAAGAAAAGAGAAAAAAATGCATAAGTGTTGAAAGGTGTCGCGAAATCGCGACATGTCGCAAAATCGCGACTTGTCGTGCCATCGCTGCCGAAAACAGGAAAGTGTCACGAAATCGCGACATGTAGGTCCATCGCTGCCGAAAAGGAGAGAGAAAAGAAAAATTGAAAGTTGTCGCGAAATCGCGACATGTCGCTGGGAAGAAAAGAAAAGGTGTCACGAAATCGCGCATGCCGCTGGGAAGAAAAGAAAAGGTGTCGCGAAATCGTGACATGCTGCTGAGAAGAAAAGAAAAGGTGTCGCGAAATCGTGACATGCCGCTAGAAAAGAATGAAAATGGTCGCGATTTCGTGATGTGTTCTGCCGAAGCGTACGGATGATGAAAAGTGTCACGATTTCGCGACGTGTTTTGGCAAAGTGTACGGAAGCAGAAAAACGTCGTGATATCGTGACAGGAAGAAGCGAAGGGGCTCAAAGCGGAAAGGCGTCACGATTTCATGACCGATTGCAACGAAAGTGTACGGACGAAGAAATGGTCGCGATTTCACGACAGATTTTGCGAAGGTGTACGAAACAAGAAAATGGTAGCGAAATCGTGACATGTTTCGGAGAGATGGCTCGAAGGAGAAAATGGTAGCGATTTCGTGACATATTTTGACAAGTTGTACGGATGAAAGGTCGTTGATTGTTTATAGCACAGGGAGATGTCACGAAATCATGACAGAAATGAAGACCATGCCCGAAGTAGAGAAACAGTAGCGAAATCGCGACAGGTTTTGGCAAAGCGTACGAAAATAAAAAATGGTCGCGATTTCATGACGTGTTTCGGGGAGGCATACGGAAAGAGAAAATGGTAGCGATATCGTGACAGTTTGCGACAAGCAGGTTCGAAGGCAAAGGCGGTAGCGATATCGTGACAGTTTGTTGAAAGAAGGCAAGAGAGTGATAATGGTCATGATTTCACGACGTAAAGTTGTCGAAGAGGCTCAAAGACAAAACGGTAGCGATTTCGCTACGACATTTGGAAAGAAGCCACAGAGTCAAAAATGGTAGCGATTTCGCTACAACTTATGGGAAGAAGGCACAAAGAGAAAATGGTAGCGATTTCGCTACGGTTTGTAGAAAGAAGGCTCAAAATCAAAAGTGGTAGCGATATCGCTACGGTTTGTAGCGAGAAGGCTCAAAATAAAAGTAGTAGCGATATCGTGACAGAAAGCGGCCGAAGGCGTACGGACGAGGAAGGCATCGCGATATCGTGACATGTCACGATTTCGCGACATGTCGCATTTTTGCGGCTAAGAAGGTGAACAGGGCTGCATGTTGTTTTTGTCACCATTTGCACAAGGGGACGTTACAGAAGGCATAGAAAACGTAGAACACGTGGCGTACAAGTGTCGAGGTTACAGAAGCGTTACATGCAACAGTGGATTTCGAGCGTTTTAGAATCAAGCATGGAATAAAGACAAGGAAAAGGTGGGAATTTGAAAGGCCACATGCAGGAAGATGAAGCGAAGCGACCACGGAGAATTGAAGAGCCATTTCAATCCCTATAAAACCAGAAATGCAGATTGAAGGAAGGGTTGGAAATTGTCGATTGCAGAGTTGCAGAGACAAGGGCTTTTTGCCATTCTGGGCCTGTACTTGGGCAATTTCCTTCTTTTTGTTCTGGAATATTTATGCCTGGAACATTCTTTGAATGTAATTGACATATCATTTAATACAAAATATAGAGTATTGGCATCTCATTGATGAGAAAGAAGGAGTCATTTTGTGCATGCATGATTTAATGTTTTATCTTTCATTCCAGATTTCTAAGGCTTTTAGGTGAAGTTTAATGCAAGTGTGCTTGGTTGCTTCATGCGAATGCCTAAATCTAGAATTACAGTAGAAACCCTAGAAACCAACACCTAATTTATTTGGATTGTGCGAATTTGCAGGTTCATTAGGTTAGGTTGCATGCATAAAACCTCAATATCTTCGGTTTCATCGAATTGATGACAGATATTCTGACTGTAGTTTAGCCTTACTTCCATTTATTTTGTTTTAATTTTCAAACCCTTATTTTATTTCTTGCAGCTTTAATTACAGTATTTGAATAAGCAATTGAAAATCCATAGAATTGAAGATTAGAATAGATTTATTCACTTTGAGTCCACTAGAAATTCAAATTAAATAAACCATCAGTGCCCCTTGTTAACATCCACTTGCAAACCCTAAGATATTCCTGGCATTTCATTTGAACAACATTATTTAAGCATAACAGGAACCTTGGAGAAAGTTATTTTCTTTGCAAGCAGAGGATTTTTGGACTCAGATCCTACCGGAGAGTGTGCTTTCACAATCGGGTGAAAACACCACTCAACAGATTGGCGCTAGAAGGAGGGCCCGAACTGGTTTATTTGATTTTGATTTTCATATCTGAATATTTTGTTTTTGATTTAATTTTGAAATCATTTACGGCTAAACTGCAACACTGTTTTTATTGCAGGTTTTCTTCGAAATAGCCGAGGGTTTCATCGGGCAGGCTGGACCCACCACGGCGTATTGCAACCAGGTCCCAAACAACCGGGGAAACCATTTTCCACGACCTTACTGGTACTCCCAAGAGTAAAACCAAGCAAGTCGTAAGTTCACCAGTCGCAAAAGACCTGTTTTCTCCAGGAACATCGAGTGGACCTACGCCAGTAATATCCGTTGCCCCTAGTGTGCCTATAGTAAGTAATATTTCTACTGCTATTGTAGGTCTGTCTTCATCAATTCTGAGTCAAATGGCTCAAGCTCCAGCAGCTCCTTGGTATGGAGCCAACAATACTCCTTTGAACATTGCTGGGGATATCCATGAAATCCCCAAGAACATTGAAATATTTCTGCCCAAATACAAACCAGATGGCCTAAGAACAACAGAAGAACATATCCAAGCCTATAGGGATGTTTTAATTAGGCTGCAAGTTCAATATGAAGATGTAGCCTGCAGACTTTTCCCCATGAGCTTGGATCCAATAGCATATGAATGGTATATATGCTTGCCAACTGGTTCAATCACCTCTTGGACACAAATGGAAAATGCCTTTGTCAATCAATTTAGATCACCCTTGGATCCTGCAACTATTTACAACCAGTTTATTACATGTAAACGGGGCCAAGGGGAACCAATCCGAATGTTTAATCAGAGATTCCAAAAGAACTATAATAGAGCAATTAGACATTTTGCCATTGATCCCGCAGTGGCTTTGCAGATATATTTTGGGGCATTGGACCCCATGACAGCTATGTTTGCAAGGCGCAATCCTCAGGTCACCATGCTGGCTTTGGCCTATAATGAAGCCATGACTATTGAGCAACAATTGACACCGCAAGGCTACGGGTTTACCCAGATGCCTATGATGGGACAGTGTGCTCCATATGGTCAAGCTCCCCAGGCAAATCAACTCATGGCACCACAAATGCCAAGTATGAATGCCTTCCCATATCAGCAGTCGTATCCACCAGCACCCGCATATGCACCCATTCCAATCCAACCAATCACAACCATTCCACCTGTCCCTGCATTTTTGCAGAACAGTCAATCAACTATGCAGGAAGCTAGTCAAGTCAATCCTCAAGCCATAGTTCCCTTTCCGAATCCAACCCCGATTCAAAGTGTCAATCCATACGGGAATCAAATTCCTCAGAACCCGACCCAAATGTGGAATCAAGACCCCATTAATTATGCAAATCCAATGGGGGTTAACAACAATGTGGTTCCACCGAAGGATGTTTTTTTGGAATTCGAAGAGCTCAAGAAACTAGTGCTTAAAATGAGCAATGACAGAGTTCAACAGTAGAAGTATGAGTCCCATGCCCCTCACCCAAATCAAAATTTTAACAACAGAGGGAGGCACTGGAACACCAAGCCTAACAATGGGGGAGTTCCCGCTCCCATTGCTAATCAATTAGATGCTTCTACAGGACCTAGCCAATCCAATTCTCTTTTGAATCTTTCAGATTTGGCATGGGAAAGGGGGTGCAGGTTGCATAACACGAAAGAACACAATGAGAGAAATTGTCCTGAGATTGCTAGATACACTCATTGTCTTCAGGCACAAGTTGATGATTTGGAATTGGTATCAAATGAGGATCCATCGCAACATCAAGATGAGAATATTATGGTGATGGAAACAGTATATCACCAAGAAGAGGAGAGTGAGGAAGAAGAAGACGAAGTTCTGGAACAAGAGGTGCAAGCTTTTCGAGATTTTAGAAAGGGGAATCATGGATACCATTTGAGGAGTAAATCTAAAGCCCCTCAAACCTCATCAACACCTCCAAATAATTCTATTCTTCCTCCAGACACTAAGGCAGATAATAATCCTCCTCCTCCACTCAGAAAAGAAATGTCTAATGGCATGCAGAAGATAGTCAAATTAGAGAAACCAAATTATGACATAGTGGAGGATATGAAGAAGTCCAAATCTAGCCTTTCGTTATTGGACGCAGCTAGATTACCTGGCCAAAAGGAGGCTTTGATCAAGGCTTTGAACTCATCTGATCCAAAGTGGAAAGAAAAAAGAGCTGAATCCCATCTGATTTTGCGAAAGGAGAGAAGGGATGTCCCGCCATTCTTACTGACTCTGAGAATTGCGGGTAAGAATCTGCATAACTGTTTGGTGGATACAGGTGCCACGAGCAACCTCATGCCTACAAAAATATGTAAAATGCTGGGTCTGCAACCTGTTTCATCCAAATGTACGGTCCTGCAATTGGACAGATCAGAGGTAAATGTGGTAGGGACTCTATATGATGTCAAGATTCAATTGAATTCTGAACCCAGGGTCCAGCAGGTTGTAGACATTTTGGTGGTTAATATCCCAAGTAGGTATGGAATGCTACTTGCTAGGGACTGGATGAAAACTCTGAATGGATATTTTTCAACAGACTGCTCGCATATGTGGCTACCATGGAAGGGAATTGCAAATCAAATAAGAGTGGAAAACGAACCGAGGCTTAAAGAGATTATAACAGATTTTAATAAGCCGAATGAAGTTCAGTTTTCTGAGCCAGACCTAGGAGTCTATGCACTTGATGTTGAGGAAGCTGCTGAAGAGCTTAAAGAAGAAGTGTGTCATGGTGGTTCTTCTGAGGAAAAGGATTACACATGGTTGCTCAAGTTTGATGGATCAAAGTCTAGACAGGGAGCAGGAGCTGGAGTCGAGCTCACTGGTCCAGGAGGTAAACCATTATTGGCTGCCTACAGACTGCAATTTCCTTGCACAAACAATGTGGCAGAATACGAAGCATTGATCTATGGTTTACGTCTAGCATTGAGCAAGCATGTTAAATGCTTGAAGGTTTTGGGAGATTCTGAGTTGGTTGTCAAGCAAATCAAAGGACAGTATACATGCCGCGACAGAAGACTGAGCCTTTATAGAACTAGGGTTATGGACCTCATGGAGGAGTTTGATGCATTCAACATAGCCCTTATTTCTAGGAGAGGAAATCGAATAGCAGACTCTCTTGCAGTCACCGCGGGCATGTTAAACCCGGTGGATATAAAAAGATGTAAAAAGTTTTCCATTGAACTGGTTCCTTGTCCATCAATACCTGATAATGTAAAGAATTTCCAGGTTTTTGAAAGTGACAGCACATCTTCAAGTTTGTCACAAACTCGGGTATTTTTGAAAATCAGGTGATTGATGAGGAACAAAGGTGGCAGGATGAAACAGAAGAAAGTGAAACTGCGTATCAATCCAACAAAATTCCTAAAGACGTGGTTTCATTGGAAAAGATGTTCGACATGGAATGCAAGAACAAGAAAAGAAAAAGAGTCCCACTCCCCAAAGATGCATGTGATTCAATTAATCTAGGGAGTGCAGAAAATCCAAAGGAGGTGTACATAGCAAAGGCATGTACAGAGGAAGAAAGGAGCAATATAATACAGGCATTGAAGCATTACATAGATTGTATTGCCTGGAACTACAATGAGTTGAAGACTTACAACCAGAACATTATCACACATACCATCCCTTTGAAGCCAGACTCCAAGCCTTTTAGGCAAAGACAACGAGTTGTTAACCCGCTATTGGAGCCTTTGATTGAAAAGGAGGTTAAAAGGTTATTGGAAGCGAAAATCATTTTTCCTGTTAGGCACTCAACCTGGGTGGCCAACCTCGTTCCAGTGAGAAAAAAGAGTGGAGAGATTAGGCTGTGCATAGATTTTCGAAATCTTAATAAAGCCTCTCAAAAAGATAATTATCCATTGCCATCGATCGATGAAATTCTACAAATGGTAAATGGATCCGAAATGATGTCCTTTCTCGATGGGTATTCTGGGTACAACCAAATTCTTATACATCCAGATGACAGGATGAAAACAGCCTTCACTACCAAGTGGGGGACATTTGCATATAAGAGAATGTCATTCGGACTGTTAAATGCCGGTGCAACTTTTCAACACGCCATGGATTACGCATTCAAAGGGCTCATAGGCAAATGCATCATCGTGTATGTGGATGATATCCCAGTTTTCTCGAAGAAGAGAGAGGATCATGTCAAAGATTTGAAGAAAGTGCTTCAAAGATGCAGAGAACATGGAATTTCCTTAAATCCCAAAAAATGCATTTTCGGAGTGACAGAAGGGAAATTGTTGGGTCACATCATTTCAAAAGAGGGCATATCCATCGACCCAGAAAGGATACAAGCTATCCAAAACCTACCTCTCCCGAGCAGTAAAAAAGAATTGAGATCTTTCTTTGGGCAAGTCAATTTTGTGAGGAAGTTTATCTCTAGCTTTGCTGAGATAGCTAAACCTCTGAACCAGATGCTCAAGAAAGATGTGGATGTAAAATGGAACGAGGAAAGTAGAGTGGCTTTCCAGAATATCAAAGATGCCATTTCCAGAGCCCCGGTCCTTATAAGCCCAGACTACTCCAAGCCTTTTTATATTTATGCTTTTGCATCAGAACACTCCTTTGCGAGTGTCTTAACCCAAAAAGGTGAGGATAGTGCCGAAAAACCCATAGCATTTTTAAGTGCCCCCTTGAAAGATGCTCAATTAAGGTATTCAATCCTTGATAAGCAAATGTACGCACTTTTTAAAACGGTGAAAAAATTTAGGCATTACATTGTACACAGCAGAATTATTGCCATCGTGCCCGATTCTGCTGTCAAGACCATGTTTTTACAGAATGAACTAGGTGAGAAGAGAGGAAAATGGATTTCAACCATCCAAGAATTTGATCTCGAAATCCAACCAATGAAACTAGTTCGAGGACAGGGGATCGGCGAAGGCGATCGCAGAAAATAATCCGCAAATAACAGGTCAATGCTCAAATACAGAATACATGGCTAAGGAGGACTGGTATGTTGATATTGTGCAATTTTTATTGACTGGTAAGTGTCCTTCTAATCTGAATTCAACACAGAGAAGAGCTTTAAGGCTTAAGTCTGTTAACTATCTAATAAAGTCTGGTGTGCTTTACAGGAAAAATCATGAAGGTATCTACCTGAGGTGCTTGAACAAAGAAGAAGCTGCCAGGGTGTTGCAGGAATTTCACGGGAAACATGGAACTGGTCATGGTGCAGCCAATGCTACAGCACATCAAATCCTGAGAGCAGGATACTACTGGCCACATATTTTCAAGGATGCGCATGCCCATGTACGATCTTGTCATATCTGTCAAGTGGCTGCAAATAGAGAAAGAAATGCAGCCATGCCGTTGCAACCTGTAGTTGAAATGAGACCGTTTGCACAGTGGGGACTAGATTTTATCGGGGTTATTAACCCAAATTCTTCTGATTCTCACAAATTCATTTTGACAGCTACAGACTCATTGTACAAGGTGGACGAAGCGATTCCTACTAAGCATGCCACCACGGACGTTGTGATTAAATTCCTTGAGGATCAAATTATAACAAGATATGGAATGCCCGATTCTATTGTCAATGACAATGGTAAAGATTTTATTTCTACACAATTTGCAGATTGGGCATATGATAACAAAGTGAGCTTAAAATTTGCATCCAATTATTATCCTCAAGGAAATGGGTTGGCCGAGTCTTCAAATAAGAATTTGTTGAATACTATTAAGAAGTTGCTGGAAAAGAACCCTCGGGACTGGCACAGCCAATTAAAGTTTGCCCTTTGGGCAGATAGGACCAGAGTGAAAGAGTCCATAGGGAATACTCCCTATCATTTGGTCTATGGGCAAGACCCGATATTTCCAGCAAATTTGAAGTTGCAGACCTTACATTTCATACAAGAGTACTTGGGGACAGATGATCAAGTTGAAGCCAGGTTGAGCCAGTTGTTGCACCTTGATGAAAAGAGAGAAGAGGCCATGAATCACATGAATAAACACCAGGAAGTTATCAAGAGATGGTTTGATAGAAGGGCCAAAGTTAAATCATTCAGAATTTCAGATTTGGTATTACTATGGGACAAAAGACATGAGGAAAAAGGAAATCATCAAAAGTTTGATTGTCTTTGGTTAGGCCCATATCAGATTTCAGAGATTCTTGGGAAGAATACCTTCAGGCTAAAAACCTTAGAAGGGAAAGATTTCATGCTACCGGTTAATGGGCAGATTTTAAAGCATTATTTTAGCCCTTAGGTTGTGAGATTTTGATATTTTGATTTTGGTGGGGATTTTCAGATTTTGTTTTTATTGTTTAGGATTGTTAATCTAGTTAGGATTTTGATTCTGGATTTGATTTCAATTGACATGTTTTGTTTTGAAAAATAAAAAATAAAAAAATAAAAAATAAAAATAAAAATAAAAATAAAAAATTGAGATGTCAACTTATGCTTAAGGTTAGGAGAGTATGAAATATTGGAATTATCTTGTAAAAGCTCCACAAATAACATAAAGCATTTTAAGTTATATTGTTTGATTTTGTGATACATGAAAGAGTCAGCTTTGCATGACAAATCATTTCATTTGCAATTCAAGAAATAATGCATTCATGTTCCATCTCACCTTACATACATCTCATCTTAGTTACATATGCATCTTAGGTACAAGCCATTAAAGTATGTCAAATCCTCTTAGGGTTGTGTTATAACATATATGTAAGTGAATCCTAAGGTTGGAAACTGAGTCTTGAGATATCTAGAACCAAGCACGTCCCATTCATTAAAAAGGATCTTGAGCAAAATGATCAAAACCTAACTTGGAGGAAAAGGTTGGGCGAAAGAAGTTTTTCATGTCTATCCTATTATGCAACATGATCCTTAAAACAGTGGTTTTGACCACTTCCATAGAGCTTAAAGCCTAAAATCAGAGTAGTAAGGATAGGGTTAAATCCTCATCAAACTTAGGTTGAGGATCCAATTCCCCAAAGCTTTGATTTGACCCACATGGAGTAGTAAGGATAGGGCATAAATTCTCATCTCGCTTAGGTTGAGAATCTGATTCCCCAAAGCTCTTATGTCTCATTTCATAATAAATCTTGGATTGTAAGGATCGTACTATTTGTCCTCTACAAAGGATGGGTAGTCATCCCCAAGGTCTAAGTAACAAAATTAATATTTTCCATTTACATCTAAAGTTTGGATTGTAAGGATCGTACTACATGTCCCTAACCAGGATGGGTAGTCATCCCCAAGGTCCAAGAAGTAAAAAATAAATAAATTTTTCCCATCTCATCTTTATATTGGATTGTAAGGATCGTACTACTTGTCCTCTGCAAAGGATGGGTAGTCATCCCCAAGGTCCAAAGAAATGAAGATAAGTTTTGGATTGTGGGGTTAGATATGCCCATGCATGGCATCATGTCTTGCCTAAAAAACAAGACCACTGATTGTCTAGAGGGTTAGACTAGCATGACTATTTCTTCCATAATTGGTTTAATTATTTTGCTCAAAGTGAGGTAATGAACTCTAAATCAGAATAGTAAGGATAGGGTTAAACTCTCATCTCGGTTGGTTGGGAGTCTGATTCCCCAAAGTTCTGATTTCACATTCACTTGCACATGGGTTCCGGATAGTAGGGACTCATAACCAACTTTGGGATACAATAAGGTAATGAATTAGTGGATCCTAAGAGGGTTTGGCAATCTTGAATGCTTGTACATAATAATAGAAGAATGACCATGCCTTTTACAAAAGCAAAAAATCTCCTAGCACATTCATTAGGGTACACAAATCATTCACCATCCCACATATGCATTCATGCAAAACTGATAATGGAGTGTGGATCAATTTCAAATGATAGGGAAAGAAATTCATTGCACACACTGAGCTAATACTTGATGATTCCGATAATTCATGTACTTCTCGATCTTTGGGCATTTGTTATATTGCTTATGTGCTAACACATGTTTTCGAGTTTGTGATATGTTTCTGGTTGGGTTCTTACTAAAATGCTCAAGAGCATTTGACAGCAGAGTCGCCATTTGTTGTGGTTGATCCACAACACACCCCAAAATTGGGGACCCACCTTTTTGTAGGCTTGCAGAGAAGAATCTCGGTGACCCAGATGCTAAAATTGAAGAAAAGAGAAAAAATGCATAAGTGTTGAAAGGTGTCGCGAAATCGTGACATGTCGCGCCATCGCTACCGGAAACAGAAAGTGTCATGAAATCGTGACATGTAGCTTCATCGCTGTCGAAAAGGAGAGAGAAAAGAAAAATTAAAAGGTGTCACGAAATCGCGACATGTCGTTGGGAAGAAAAGAAAAGGTGTCGCAAAATCGTGACGTGTCGCTGGAAGAAAAGAAAAGGTGTCACGAAATCGTGACATGTCGCTGAGAAGAAAAGAAAAGGTGTCGCAAAATCGTGACATGCCGCTAGAAAATAATGAAAATGGTCACGATTTCACGACGTGTTTTGCAGAAGCGTACGGATGATGAAAAGTGTCACGATTTCGCGACGTGTTTTGGCAAAGTGTACGAAAGCGAAAAACGTCGCGATATCGCGACAGAAATAGCGAAGGGGCACGAAGCGGAAAGACGTCGCGATTTCACGACCGATTGTAGCGAAAGTGTACGAACGAAGAAATGGTCACGATTTCGCGACAAATTTTGCGAAGGCATACGGAATAAGAAAATGGTAGCGAAATCGCGACATGTTTCGAAGAAATGGCCCGACGGAGAAAATGGTAGCGATTTCGTGACATTTTCAATCTCATTTACATGTAAGAATCACAAAAAAACGATAGCAAAATCGCGACAGGTTTTGGCAAAGCGTACGAAAATAAAAAATGTCACAATTTCACGACGTGTTTCGGGGAGGCGTACGAAAAGAGAAAATGGTAGCGATATCGCGACGGTTTGTGGAAAGCAGGTTCGAAGGCAAAGGCAATAGCGATATCACGATAGTTTGTTGAAAGAAGGCAAGAGAGTGATAATGGTCACGATTTCGCGACGTAAATTTGTCGAAGAGGCTCAAAGACAAAATGGTAGCGATTTCGCTACAACATTTGGAAAGAAGGCACAAAGTCAAAAATGGTAGCGATTTCGCTACGACTTATGGAAAGAAGGCACAAAGAGAAAATGGTAGCGATTTCGCTACGATTTGCGAAAAGAAGGCACAAAATCAAAAGTGGTAGCGATATCGCTACACTTGTGGAAAGAAGGCTCAAAACAAAAATGGTCGCGATTTCGCGACGAGAAGTTGCCGAAGGCGTACGGACGAGGAAGGCGTCGCGATATCGCGACATGTCGCGATTTCGTGACATGTCGCGTTTTCGTGGCTAGGAAGGTGAAAGGGCTGCATGCTATTTTTGTCGCCATTTGCACAAGGGGACGTTACAGAAGGCACAAAAAATGCAGAACACGTGGCGGACAGATGTCAGGGTTATAGAAGCATTACATGCAACAACGGATTTCGAGCGTTTCAAAATCGAGCATGGAATAAAGAGCAAGGAAAAGGTGGGAATTTGAAGGGTCACATGCAGGAAGGTGAAACGAAGCGACACAGGGAGAATCGAAGAGCCATTTCAGACAGTATAAAACCAGAAATGCAGATTGAAGGAAGGGTTGGAAATTGCCGATTGCAGAGTTGCAGAGACAAGGGCTTTTTGCCATTCTGGGCCTGTACTTGGGCAATTTCCTTCTTTTTGTTCTGGAATATTTATGCCTGGAACATTCTTTGAATGTAATTGACATATCATTTAATACAAAATACAGAGTATTGGCATCTCATTGATGAGAAAGAAGGAGTCATTTTGTGCATGCATGATTTAATGTTTTATCTTTCATTCCAGATTTCTAAGGCTTTTAGGTGAAGTTTAATGCAAGTGTGCTTGGTTGCTTCATGCGAATGCCTAAATCTGGAATTACAGTAGAAACCCTAGAAACCAGCACCTAATTTATTTGGATTGTGCGAATTTGCAGGTTCATTAGGTTAGGTTGCATGCATAAAACCTCAATATCTTCGGTTTCATCGAATTGATGACAGTATTCTGACTGTAGTTTAGTCTTATTTCCATTTATTTTGCTTTATTTTTCAAACCCTTATTTTATTTCTTGCAGTTTAATTACAGTATTTGAATAAGCAATTGAAAATCCATCAGAATTGAAGATTAGAATAGATTTATTCACTTTGAGTCCACTAGAAATTCAAATTAAATAAACCATCAGTGCCCCTTGTTAACATCCACTTGCAAACCCTAAGATATTCCTGGCATTTCATTTGAACAACATTATTTAAGCATAACAGAACCTTGGAGAAAGTTATTTTCTTTGCAAGCAGAGGATTTTGGGACTCAGATCCTATCGGAGAGTGTGCTTTCACAACTGGGTGAAAACACCACTCAACAAGTCCCTTAGTCAAAATCAAAATCCATAAAAAATAAAAAAGCATTAAAATCTAAAAACATTGTAAAATATTATAAATTTAAAACAAATCATATTTTGCATTTTATTTTGCACATGTATTTCATTTAATTGCATTGCATTTAGGCATTTCCATCTACTGCACTTGCATTAGGATAGGTTGTGTTTGTAATATTACAAACAACACCACATTTGTGTTTAATAATGCATCTATGCATTATCATCATCATCCATCACCCTTGTGAGTAATTATGTTTTTCAACACAAACCCTTCCTGTTGCTATGAAGAATATACTAGGATTTTCTAGTCATTCAACCATACCTAGTGGTCTTCTCAAGATTTTGGTAGAAAGCTTGCTTTGCTTTTGTAGATAAGGTATAGTTTTGATATCACTTAGCACATCAGAATCATATCACTAATCAAACACATTTAAATAATACTAATTAGGGTAAGGAAGGACGAACACTACAAAAGTGGTCTGGGTCACCTTAGACGAAAGGTTTTGTTACTTACTCATTTTGTGAGGTGTAATGGTCTAGAGTAGTGGTTATTGGCAAAAGGATAAGTTTACCCCCTACCCAACTAAATTCCTTGCTTACAAATGAAGGAGCAAAATCCCAAAAAATAAAATCAGTTTCAAATCCCTTGCTCAAAATAAAAAGAAAAACAAAATACAAAATAAACAGTGATTTTATCACTATAAAAAAATAAACAGTGATTCTTATCACTTTACATGAGCAAGTATCCCAATAAATTGAAGAAAATAAGGGGGTGAGCTTGAATCCCTGGAATGATCAATACTCAAAAACCATGGAGTGATCCTCAATCTCAACAATGGGCTAAAATAATCACACATGTTATTGAAGGGGTAGTTCTAAGCAATTTACAAAATGAGCTAGCTTTAGGTGGCTCGTATTACCTAGTGGTCTAGTCTAACTAAATTCAAACCTAGGATGAGGTGAACATTTGAGGATCCCTAATCTTAGAAATTGGCTATAAGAGTCCCGCATGACATTGGGTTATGCTTATGTCTCATATAATAGATTTATTTGCACACAGGGGCAATGAATAGCTTGATATTTCATAGTGAAAATTTTATTTTTCAGAAGTCTAGTATAGTCATTATACAAATTTTGATAAGTCAACTAGGGTGTTTGAGTCTCATGGAAAACCTCAAAAATTCCCAAATAGCAACAACCAATTAAATCTCAATCATAAAATTTCAATTTCTTTTATGAGAGTTTGTTTATTAGAATTATTCATAATATAGGTTAGATACCAAATGGATGTTAGAAATTATATTTAAACGGCTATTGACTATGTTATCCATATTATTTTAGTTTACAAAAGCTTATGAAAAAAAACAATACATCATTTCATAGCACACATGGGTGTTTAATTGATAATTCTTATGATAATATACATCAATTACAATTCATTATTGCCATACATTCTATGGTGTCATTCATTAGATTGTCAAATTCATATTGCATTCATACATTATGTTTTAAGTGATTAAAGCGTACATGTCCATTTACAAAAAATCATCATCATAAAAAAATATGCAATACATACATGGTATGAAGAATGTCATAACATCATAAATTAAATGCATACAAGCACTGTAAAATAAACATGCATTTAGCATCAAACATTGCATTCATATACATTCATTATAAAGTAGTCCATCTACACATATATCATTGCATCTAATCATACATTTATCTAGCTACATATAGCATAATAAATATATTGCATACATATAGCATAATCAAATCATTATCTAGGCATTACATTCATAATTGCATCCATAATAAAAAAAAAAACAAAAACATTTTCAAGCATCAACTAGGGCATTATCAGTATCGATCCCCAAAATCTCCAAAGGAGTCTAAATTTTTGGTCTTTTCATTCAAGTCATAAATGCACATATTTTCTCATCATAAGGAGTTTCATATTGGATATTAAAGCATATCTACAGGTCCAAAATTTCAAAAAATTCAAAATTAACAAAAAAATTAAATAAATCAAAATTCACAATGATTCAACAAATCATCAAACATAGTGATTCAACACAAGAATAATTGGAATTGCTATAATTTTGTTTCCCTAAGAAGACCATAATGGTTAGACTGCTCCATGGGATAGAGATGTACAATTACTATTCACAGTTGAAATCATGGCTGAGTTAGGCCTTGCTAAGTAGTATCAAAGTGCTAAAGTCTTCAACTATTTAGGTCAATCATGAGTTCAAGAGACTCGTCACTTCATTCATTGTCATTACTCTCATCGACTCATCGCTTGAGGGGGTAGTCATAATATCAAATTCATAATAAAAATCAATAATTAAATGCTTAATCATTGCTAAGTGCATTCGTTCAAGAATCATTTCCAAAGACAATCATGCACCCTCCTTGCTTGGGGAAAATAAGCAAAATGTATAGATCAAATTTGAGCAAATTAGGTAGCTAGTCTCCTAATTACCATAAAGGCTAGGATTAGACTTAAGCTTGTCTCCTATTGCCATCAAGGCTAGGATTAGACTTAAGCTTATCTCCTAATTACCATCAAGGCTAGGATTTGAATTTAATATTGCCAGAATCAAATTCTTCAACTCATTGAAGGCAATGATTCAATGATGTATACCCTTTTCATTATTGGGGCATCTAATATTGATCATATCCATGATCATCATTTAGCCTACAACATAGTTTTAAGAGGTCTATTTTTGCTCAACGTTGTTCATTCTCATAACGCATCCCAAAATGGGCATTTGTAGACACCTAAAACATGTCATGTGTAGGGGACTACTCATATGAGCATCTTTGAAGACCATATGAATGATCTTGGATAGCTCCAAGATGAAAGCAGTAGTTCTAACTACTTAATTTTTGGCATTTTGGCCAATCCAGCCTTAGTCACTAGTGTCACCCATGGCTAGGATTCTTAATCGTTCCTGAGACCCGTTGCTAGCCCTGTAACAAACTCAGGTGACCAAAGCTAATTAAAATCATTTGTAACATCCATTTACAACAGTTTTGGAAGTGGTTCGGGCTTGGGAAGCATCCAAAATCTTCCTCCCAACTGCCAAATCTTGCTCTTGGCTTCTCCATGAAGCTAGAACAAATATTTTAGGAGTCTATTTAAGACCCCAATTTCAAAGAGCAACCATCTAAAAAAATAGCTCAGTTGCATGTAGAAAAGCCCTGTCAAATTGGAGAGTCAATTACACTTTGTGAAGAGTAACAAGATGTTGCCAAAATCCAATTTGATCATCAACCTTGCAATAATGGAGATCTCAAGAGCTTGAGGAGCAAGCTTGACAATTGACACACTTCCATTGCCAATTCTAGTGAATTCAACCGCTAATCTATTTCAGAAAACCGAGGCGACCCTTGATCATCAATTTCTTGGAGGATTTGAGAGATTTTGGTTCTGGTTTCAAGAGAAAGGGAAGTTTTTCTGTAGCCATGGCTAACAGTGCTAGCTACACTTCAGACCTGCGGCTAGGGTTTGATGCTCTATTTCCTCCATTTTAGCAGTAGATTTCCATTTCTAGTTATGCAAATAGGTTAATCTAGCTTAGATTAGTCTTCATTTACACTTTTGCATGTTTAATTAGCAAGATTAGAGGTAGCTTTACCTTGATTTAGTCATAATTGCTAGTTTTCAATAATATTATTAGATTAGCTTCATTTCATGTTCTTATTACAAATTACATGGTAGATTGATTATATTTCCATGTTTTGCTACATGCTTTGCATCAAGTTAGTTATTTCTTGATCATATTTGTGTATCTTTATGTTTTCTTTCAAGATTAGCTATACTTCTTGTAATTTCCTATCAAGAGCCTCACCATGAAAGGCTTCCTTTGTTACTAATGTGCTTCTTGTTGTTTCTTGATCACAGAGTTTTCAGGACTCCTTCGTCAATGCATTCAAGGTGACTGTGAGGATTCTACTCCTAACAACCATACTAATAACATTATTAGTTAATTATTTAATCACTCTCTCTTTCACAAAGGTTGTGACCTTTGATCACATCTTCACACTCATAGAAATAGGCATTTTTTTTGGTATAGTTGAGGCATTGAAGAATATAATTATTAATTAATTTTTGGGATCCCCATACAATACAACATCGATTTATTAATAAAAGTGATTCATTTTTATTATTCTAGCATTATAATCAATCTTTCTCTATTGGGTTCACTACAACTAGTATCAGAGCTAGCTTCAAAACATAAATTTTTTCACCCTGTTCGTCATCACCAGTCGTCTGCCATTCAGATCCTATGCCTATGTTTATCTTATCATCCATCACATCATTCCTAAGACGTCCATATATCATCAAACATCGCAGATTCATTCTCAAGAGTCATTGGGAGACCGAGCGGCAGATCGTATAAGTTCACAGACCGAGCATCAAAGAATCTAATTAGCTCATAGAATGAAATACACTCACCAACTATCGATGAACTTAGAGCATTGGGAAGGTATAATTTGAAGGGAACAAATCCAAAAATACCCTCAAACTATCCTAGAAATCCTCCAATCTCTTGTAGTCAATGCCTAGATCGAAAACAGAAACAATCCATGCAAAAAAAAAAATTACGTTCTGCAGCGTTGTCTGCAACTTCCGATGACGTCTTAGAGAAAATCGGCCATATTTTATAAAATAAAACTTATAACATAAAATTTTAAATCATTTTACGTCACCAAAAAACTAAAATTTCGATGTCTTTGTATTCTAACGTCGGCAAGAGAAACTTTAAAAAAGTGGATATAACACATATCCCACATTCCATAGGAAGAGGGACAAAGCAGGGTTTAAAAAAATATTCAGGGCCTAATATAAATTTTTCCACTTACGAAGGTTATAAAATCTCCAAAACCTAACCGCAATGGTCGAAGGATGACTTTTATGCAATTTTTAACAATAATTTTCAAGAAATTTTTGTGATGACTTTCAACACTTTTTGCGACACCTTTTCACCAAACGACTATGCAAATGGTCGATGGAAGAATATATCATGACCCCAACCTACTTTTGCTACTTAATCTTGCTCGCCTATGTCAAATCACATCAGTGAGTGTATATAAAATTCAATTCCAGGATATCGCCAATCACATCACAGGGTTGGACGAATCAGTCCTCATAAGTGGGTTCATCAATGGATTAAAAGAAGAAATTAGAGTGAATATCATGATGTACACTCCTCGCACCCTACAGGAAGCCATTGGATTAGCCTTGTTAACCGATGATACATTCAATGTTCAACGTCAACATGGGGAGCAACCTATTGATAAATCGACATTCACGCACACTATTCCAAAACACAAACCCTTGCCAATTAAGTACCTTAGCCTACAAGAAATGGAGGAACGACGAGCGAACGACCTCTGCTATACTTGTGATGAGCAATTTGGGCCTCTTCATTGTTGTGCTACACAAACATTGTATTTATTGAATATAGTTGATCCTTGTCACTCCATAGAAGAAGAAGTTGAGGAAGATGTGCATGACATGACCAAAGTACTAGATCATAACAATGAAGGAAATGAGGTCGATGTGCAAGAAGTGCTCGATGCACCACGAAAATATAAGGTAGACATCCATGTAGTAAACAATGAAGGCAATACATACACTCTCAAAGAACTAAACACAAGTTCATTTCCAATAGTGAGTTATCATCGTATAGGTAGCCTGATTCAAAAAAGAGGCAAAAGAGTGAGTTCACCTTTATTTTCCCTTCATTATACATAGGAATAATCGGCTAAAGAGGAAGCCTACCGTCAGCACAATTTTCCTAAGGAAGATTCTACTATTCTTTCTAGCAACCCCCCACTAATGCTTCGACCTTCAATATATCCTTGCCTTTGAAAAAATGACATTAAAATAGTACAATAACTTGCACAAATCCAACTGGGAAAACAAGCAACGAAGCTCCTTACTTTGAGCTTTGAGGACAAAGCTCTTTTTAAGGAAGGTGGCATGTTAGGATTCTACTCCTAACCATCATACTAATCACATTATTAGTTAATTATTTAATCACTCTCTCTTTCACAAAGGTTGTGACCTTTGATCACATCTTCACACTCGTAGAAATAGGTATTTGATTTGGTATAGTTGAGGCATCGAAGAATATAATTATTAATTAATTGTTGGGTTCCCCATACAATACAACAATGATTCCTTAATAAAAGTGATTCTTTTTTATTATTCTAGCATTATAATCAATCTTTCTCTATTGGGTTCACTACAGCAACAAATGCATCTTCATAGGAGAGAAGAAGGTCTTGCTTGGATTTGAGCAGTTCGTGTCCATTGGAGAGTCTACATATATCAACTACCTCGTTGGGGCCTTCAAATTATATTAATTGTATCAAAATTTGGGTATCCCTAAGAGGGACGAATTGTAACCATGATTTGATAAATTAATAAAAGAAATTTCTCTTTCTTGTTAATTCCATTATTGTCAATCTTTACATGCTTTAATTTTGATCTCAATGGTATACTAGATTAGGTGCACATTTTCTAGATAGGTATAGGTACTATCTAGTTTGATTGTGTCAAGTAGTTGAATTTGATTTTGCAAATTGTTTTCTAAGATTTGACAATTTGATTTTTTTATTAAAGTGCTACTACAATAAAACTTATAGAGGCTATAACTCTTACATACAAAAACATTTGTAGAAAACTTTATTTTCTAGATTACACAATTTATAGATATCTATATAATGGTAAAATTAATTTATGGATATCATGTGATAGTTATGCATGGGATTTGTATGCAAAATGAATTCCCTAGGGTATGTTATTTATCTCAATGGGAAAACTTATAACACTTGGTTAGTTCAAATGGAAATATTACATATTTGTTCATTTTTAATGATGAATCAGAAGATTTTAGTGATCATAAAATTTGTAAAACGAAGGAATCTCTTGGACTCTTTTTCATGTTAGTTGAACAAGATGTATTTTTTTACATCAAAGAGAATATTGTTCCTATTAATATATGGACTGGTTTGAAATATATCTATGGAAAATTAACTTCTATTGAAGTTTATAAAACATATATAAAGATGTTCAATATAATTTTTTTAGATTTAGTGTTAAAGACTATATACCTTAGTTTAAAGCTTTAAAATTTGACTTAGCTATGCTAAGAGGAAAGTTAAAGGGTGATGAAAATTATGTCAAATCTATTTCTTCTAATCTTTCTCCTCCTTTTTTATATATTTTTCTGGTTCTTTATGTGAATGCTATGACTATCAAGGATTTACAACCTACCTCTCTTGAAGAACTTGTAAAGCTTCTTACTCATTATGATATTGCAATTAAAATTTTTAGAGCTCTTTCTCGTACACAGTCTCATCCAATGGGCTATAAATCAATGGAATGTAAAGCTCATTTTCTCATGTTAAATTCTAAGGTTTCAAAGAAGTTGAATACACACAAGTATTGTAAAAGGACATGATAACCCATTTGAAGAATATTGATATAGAATTCTCGAGGGCTAGACACAAGCTTTCTAATGACAATGACAAGGATGAAAATGGTAAGGTGGAGGTCCACTAAAGAATCCATTGGGGGGATGGAGGAGGTGTGATCTCTAATGCCTCCTCTCCTTGACCCCTCAATATAAATTAACGGAATGTTGAAATGTGTGTAATCTAATCTTATTAAGCCAAGGTCAAATGCATATGTAATCATATGAACATGTAAAATCATCGAAAAAATTATTTCTGTAATCCTACAAACATATTCAGGTTTAAAACTCATAACTTCTTATAAACTGAACTAAGAAGCTTCTTATATTTTAACGAAAAAGATATGTCTTAGTTCAGTTTTGTTAATAGACTTTGATAGTGCAATAGATTACTTCAAAAAGTATATCATAAAGATTTTCATATAGTGCAATCAGTTTTGTTAGTGCAATAGATTACTTCAACAATTATTTCACTTGTGCCCCTAATTGGCTGTGTGCCTGGCAACATATTTCTAGATAAATTCTGAGGGACCAAAAGGCCAGACGTTTTGATCTTAAACACCTGTCCAAATCCGAATAAGGATAAGATGAGTACATATTTTATTTAACCCGAATGTACTAGTAGAACCATATACATCTTTCTCCTAAGAACGCATTCGACCAAACGCATTTGAACATATCAGCAAGACACTAAGCCACATGTACAATGAAAAGCATATAAACATGTACTTTTTGAATTCGTAATGTCTGGAGGATGGTGGATTTTTCAAACGTGGACTTATATAGTCGGAGATAAAACAGAAGTACACTGTAAAGATGGAAATAGTTAACGGTAAAACAACCGATATAGTCATGATTAAATGAAGACCCTCATACTGTCCAAATTCTTTTGTGTGTGTGGTTTTGATGTTCTTCACGTGAGGGGGTATTACCACAAGAATGGCTGCGCACAAGAATGCGATGCCAGAACAGGTGATTGAGATTCCCAAGCTTATTGCTGACAGGTATTGCAGTCGTTTGTCAATTTGCAGTGCCGACCGATATAGAGCAGTGCCAATTTGCAGTCGTTGACGAAATAACCAGGCAACAACCACTGTCAGAGAAGTAAACAAGGCTAGAATATCACAGAGCAAAAATACCATAAAGTAGGGTTCTAACGCTAGCTTGGCTGCTCCATACTGTATAGCCGTTTTGTCGTCTTCAATTCCGCCAGGCACCTGAAAGATGGCTGCAAATGTTATGGTGGCAATTAGAGATGCCACCAATGTGTCCACATCCAGACTTTTACTGTCTATGTCCTCCTGTGATTGTGGTGAATTGCTTCGACAAGCTCCAACTTCTTCTAAAATCTCTTTAATTCTAACAGAATTTTCTGCAGAACGAGCAGATTTCTTGGTAGATGCTTCTGTAGAACGAGCATTTCTTGCAAAATGAAGAGCAAAATCTAATGATGTAAGGCCTTCCCCGTTCATCGCATTCGGGTTGACCCCTGGCCATCTCAATAGCTCTTCTACAATCTGTTTCATCAACTAATAAAGTATCAAAATTTTATTCCTTTATTTAACAAATAATTGTTATGACTCTGAATCCAATTAAACATGTACTCTAAGCAAATATTTTAAATTTAAAATAGCATTATTTTGTTATAAAAACAATATAAATATACACAATTAGGATATTTTTTAAAATTTGATAAATGTTAAGTAAATTGAATACTAATATAATATGTAAAAACAAAAAGATGCAGATAATTTTTATTAGTTTAACTAATTTTAATATTTATTTTAAAAGTAAATGTTTTGAAAATATAAAAAAAATCTATAATTAAAATTTTATATTAAAAAATAAAAAATGACCTTGACAGATAATAAAATTAAAAAATAAATTTTTAATGATTAGAAATTTGCCTTCATAAAACAATTATATTGATCTTCAAAAATATTTTGCAACATCTTCTCCTCTAGAAATTGGAAAAAAAAAAAAAATGAACATTGATTAAAATTTAAATAGATTTAAACACAGAGCAATATCTCTAACCTGTGGTTGCACTTTCTCCATGGCTGCAATATGAAAAGCTGTGTTGCCATATACGTCATAGTCATAGCTCACCATTTTTCTGCCTTCTTGTGACTTTTGTTTGTCAAGTAGTTTCTGCACCACCTCAAGTTGATTGTACTTAACCGCAACATGTAGAGCAGTTTTATATTCTTTGCTACGAATGTAGACACAGTCTGATCTTAAAAAAAGAAACTCGTTGATTATTTCACAGTAGCCTAACTTCGCAGCTACATGAATTGCGCACATTCCCTTCGCATCCATCTTCATTATCATCCAATGCCAACTGTCGAATTTGAAAGGCCTATTCATCATCCGCAAAGTCCAATTCATCATCACAAGATAAATGTTGCGGGCAGACCACGGATTAGTCGTATTCGTGAAGATTTCACGTACTCTGTGAGGTTGTCGTGAAAGGACGGCTGCGTGAAGTGGAGAGGCAGCGGGGCCATCCGCAGAAGGATCAACAGAGGCAACGCTGCCTTGTTGAGCAGCACTCACAACTCCGGGAGGGTCCATCCTCAACTTCTACTTATTTTCAGCCTTCTCGCTCAATCGCTCTATCGTACATTACATTGCCCTCTTTGTCATTGCGATTTAAGGCAACAAGAGCGGCACTTTCGATGTCATAAATAAACAAGAGCGGCACGTTCGATGTCATAAATAAACAAGAACGGCACAGATTCCAACTTATCCTAGTAGAATATGTGCAGAACAGATTCTCTACTAAACTCCATTATTGAGGATCAACTTGAATATTTTATTTTCGTGAACATTTTTTTAATGTTTTTTTAATAAATAATGACAAAGCTTTTAATATGGATTATCATAAGAGTTTTTAAAAACAAATGGGTATATATTTTTTTTGGTTACATAGAGGAGTTGGTTACAACCACTATTTTTAATAAGTGGCAAGCCCAAGGTTCAAACCATATGGACTGCTCCCAACAGTCTATTCATCTCGTTGTTGTTACCCGACGTGAGATGGAGATCACCGATCGCTTGGGATTCGTACTGTCGTCTTTGATCTGGTGTGCATTCAGAGGATTTAACACAAACTACTACCTTTGCTAAAACTGGCAGCGTGTCCCCAAGGTTTGAACCTAGGTCTCTTCTTGGCAAGTACTTGGCCAGTCAAGCCTTTGCCAAAAAGAAATGGGCATATCTCTTCCTTGATTTTTATCATGTATACCACTTGAAGCTCTTCACAATACTTCCTTAAAGCTTATATTAATCCACACTTGATTAAACTTATTTTTAAGAAAATATCTCATAACCAAATCTTTAATTGGAGACTTATTATCCTTCTTAATGTTTCGTAGAAGATCACAATAAAGCTATAGTTTTAAAAATCAAAACTATTGCACAAGCTATTGTTTGCCTAAAACAATCTAGTTTCCTTAAAGATCGTTATATCTTAGATATTCTTATGATGTCCTAGAAAACAACAAAATTGGTTATAGATTCTAATCAAGATGCTCTCTTGGTTAAGTTAGATTTTGACAAAGCATATAATAGAATCAAATGGGATTTTACTCTCCACATGCTTTTTTGGCTTGGTTTCGGTCTAAAATTCTACAATCAAATTGGTATGCTCTTTGATGTTTTAGCTTATGGAGGTTAATGGAGCTCTATCCTCCTCCTTAACTCTGTAATAATCTATCGGATATGTTTTCCCTCTTGATCCTTTTTTTATGTTCTGGTTGTTGATGCTCTTGGTTATCTTCTTCATAAGGTTCAATCTGATGGTCTCATTTAGGGTATTGAAGGAATGGTAGTACCTATCAATACTATCAATCACATTTCCACCTAATTGAAGCTCAAGAGTTAGATGATTTTATGGTCCTTACAATGGATCCAAATTATTTCTTTATAATAGAAAAATACTCCACAATGTATCTAGTCAATCTAAATGTGAGATTGGGTCATTATGCTTGGCTAGCATATGCTCAGTAGATTGATGAAATGGAAATTATGAAGCAAGAAAAATAAGAGTTTAAAGAAGATGAGTTGGATGAAGTTTTATGTTCACAAGAGGACCACCCAAAAAATTAGAGGTCAGAACTGTATGCAAAACAATGCAATTCAAAAGCATTATGCTTACAATACCAAAGAAAATAGGCTTATTAGAAATTATACTACCCAACTATAACAAGATAATAAGGAGAAGACATGGTGGAATTCTATCAAAGACTAGCTTAGAAGGTAACTAAGCTAGTGGATACTTCTATGGGGAATTAAAAGACATAGAGGAAACCTTGCTTATATCAAGATAGGTAAATTTAGTTGAAGCAACTCTAAAGTGCTTAGTAGTTGATAGAGTTAACCTTCCAAACTTCAACTTATCACACAAGCAATTAACCCTTGGTGTAGGTAAAAATAAGTCTTTTTCCTTTTACTTATCTATGTTCTTAGAAGGATGGGTGCTACATAACTATATAATAGATTTGAAAGCTAATATCACGATCATGATAGAAAATCTATGATACTGTGAGCTTAGATTATGCTAGAATGGATTCCAGTATAGTGCATGTTAATGGAATAGAAGTTAGGACAATAGGGGTCATAGTTAATATTCCAATATTACTACATAGATTTTTGGACCTTTTAACTATTCAAAATGTCATAATTGTGGACCTACCATCATTATTCATAATGAGCCTATCTAAAAATTTCTTAGAACAAACAAGGGAACACCTGGCATGAAATTTTACTCACATGACTTTTCCTTGTATCCAAAAATGGTTAAATTTATGCTGAGAAGATCAAACTATATCATATCCAAAGATATGAAGAACAAAAGGTAGATATGGATGAAGAATTCATGGAGCTAGCTAAGGAGGAAGCAATTGATTGGCTAAAATATGAGCAAAAGCTAATCTATAGTGAGATTTTATTTAGTAGCTCCAAAGTGGTACTTTTGTCAAACTTGGGAAACTAACATAATCTATAGATCATCAATGATTTGTCATAATACATGGCTAGTCACATGTTCCAACAAGAAATTTGAATATTATAAGACAACTACCAAAATAATTGCATTTAGTTAAATATTGTTCTAAGTCATATCTCAAGATAAAGGTTCTCATGCGCCTTGGAACTCTTTAGTAACTAGTTGGTGATTTGGCACAAGGACCAACACATATATAAAAGGTGATTAGCAACTCATGTGCTCAAGAAGAGTTGCCAAAAATAATTCCTAATGTCACTTCTCAATTGAGCTTGAAAAATGATCTAGGCTCAATGTCAATCTCATGACAGATATTTGGTAGTACAAACTACACACTTCAAGAAATGAATTAGAGGGAGAAGTGCAAATTTGGTACTATATGGTTAGGTCATAATAGATTCTCATGCAAAATCTTTATACCAACCACCTTTGGCATGAGGGGACATGCCATAATTTTGTGTAAATAAGCTAACATGTAAGTAAAAATCTAGTTATAGGCCAACACTACTAAAGTAAGACAATTGGCCAAATAAGAGAGCTCAAAGGTGGGAGTAGGGCCTTGAGAAGGGTAACAGGTATATCACATGCATAGCATTGGAAACGTCAAGATGGAATTACATTGAAGTTCATTCTTGTAAGCTAGAAACACTTGGATTAAAAAAAAAAAGGATAAACTAAAATGTTGATCAGTTATTTCTCTTAGCCACATCTATATAAGAAAGTTTATTCCTTCAATTTTACATCATTTCTAGTTATTTTTTGAGGAATGCACTCTTTTGGCATAATTCTAGTATTTCCTATTGAATACCAATATGAATATCTACACTCTCTCGATAATAGGATATAGTTATCTTAAGGGAATACCAAAATTATTAAAAGAACAAAGTCTAGTAGTCAATAGAGATAGCCATAGGTTGAGAGGAAACCCTATTTGGCCACACATAAGGAGTTTTCATAGTTACATGGCTTGAGGTAATATTACAAAACATTTAACTATGAACAATCTTTAAACTTGACTAAACCAAGATTTCTCTAAATCTGTGGAGTAAGTAAAGCTAAAAATATAGAAGAAATACTTGGAAAAAGGAAAATATTTCATTTTTTCCCTTATTGTTGTTTGATCCCTTGTTGAAATAAACATGGATTGAACCATGGTCCAAACAACAATAAGGTAAGAAGGTGAAGCTAAAATCCAAAGATAATCTTTGAATATGGTCAAAGGAGGAGAATGTCATTGTTGAGTATTGTTCTTTCCATATTTTATCTATCCTTACTCATCATATTTTGTTCCTTATCACTTCTCCATATCCCCATTCACTCTTTTCCCTCCCAATCACACTTTATACTTTAGTTCATTCTATTTCTCTTACTTCTCATCCTCCCAACACATGCCTTACAATTGTTTCATGACTGCATTGTCCAATGGATAGGTTGACTAAATTTTTCTTTTGTAAGAAACTAAATGTGTTATAGCTTATTTAAAAGTTATGAGAAGATGATGTGAAATCTTAAGGAAAATACATGTTAATCCTATGGGGTGACACCTTAGTGCCTTGATGATGAAAGCAAGTGCAATATATAATCATGAGAAGGACAAAGCTGACAAAAATGCTATTGGCTGCATAGAAGAAAGCACTGCAATAAAATACTAAAATATAGAAATATTGGTACTATTGAGACATATGAATGATAGGTGGCACAAAATAATTATGATAAAGAAGAAATATGATATCACAAACCATTACTTGTATGCCTCAGTTCTTGAATAATAAAATATAGGCATGTGATGACAAAATAAAAATAAAAATGTTTGCATGATGCATGAAGTACAACTCCCATTTGATGATGACAGATCTAACAAAAACTAAATTAAAGTTTCAATTGTTGCCACCATTTGCAATTCTATAAGATGAGGTATATGGAAGGAATTGTGCATAAATATATTCTTCAACACTAGGATCTCAAGCTAAGCAGACATGTTTTTCTCAAAACCTCTCAACCGCTATGCAAGATTTTGTGCAAAAAGAAGGAATGTCTGCATGATTTTGTTAAGAAGAAAGTAGTAGAAGGTATAAAAGTTCTTATACCCCTAAGTGATTGAAATATTTACCTAAAGCAACTTGAATAAATCTAAAGCAACTTTCAACCATGTGAGACTATGCCCATGTAGTATTCAATTTTGTTGAAGGTAATTGTAGCTAAGTATGTCCTCATTTATTATTTTTTCTTCCTCTTCTCATATTTCCTCCCTCTTTCTATTTTTGCTTCCCATTTCTTGACACCCTTTAGCTCTCCAATCATGTCATTGCCCTTCATGATTACTTCAACCACCATATTTTACATTTATTATTACTCCCACTCCCTGTTACATAGCCTCTACTTCTTTTGGAACATTTCCTCCTCATTTTGTAGACAATTCCATGTTTTATAGGCAAATGGGATGGATATGGATACTCTCCACTACATGTTCTAAAAAATCCTTATTATAGTTACATAATCCATTCAACCACCACACATCTTTGCTTTTTGTCCATTAATTCCCTATTTTGAAATTCTTTTATTTTTCATAGCTTTAATATTTTCTCATATCCATACCTTTGTCTTCTATAAGCTTAACCTGTATCTCTTCTTCCCTTCAATAATTACACTTACCCATAGATAAGGCCTGTTAGGTTCTCTATTTTTGCAAGCAAAATTCCTTAGAAGTCACCAATAATGTGGATCAACTCACTCACCCACATTCACAAGTCCTCATAAACCCAATCAAATTATGTTTTTGCTAAAGATCTATTTTTGCTAAGGTAACAACACAACTAAATTTAGAGTATAAACTTTTCACAAGTTGAAGACAAGAGTAATTTATTAATGAAGACTTAGCTACAAAAAGGTAAAGGAAGTCAAATTGGAAAATTAGAAAGCAACTTAATATCTAATAGTGCCTAGTCAAATTCATAATCTAGCTACGATAGGGTAATCCAACACTTTGTAATAGTCCCAAATTGAATTTTTTCCTAAAGTATAAGGCTTGATACACAAAATCCAAAGCCAAACATTTCTAGAATATGGTATTAGCATATGCATAAACAAATTCTAACATCTAACATTCATCATATGGATGGATATACTATTTTTTTAAGGCAAAACGTTCAACATAACACATGTGCCTAACTTTTGTTATAGGTGAGGTCATTATAGGTGCAAATACTATCCAAAATTTGATAGACTATTAAGCTAATGATTACTAAAAATAGAAATAGGTTTTTTCCACATGGAGGAAAATGGTGAAATAATAGTATGCATCCATGTGGCACCTTAAGCATATTCAGATATTTCATCATACCAAATCTTACACCATTTCTGCCATATCATGTGATCTTATCCCAGGTTCAGATGCTTCAACATAGTTTTCATGAGTATTTTCCATAGCACTTATAGGTTTCTGGAACACTTACAATCTGCTATAAAAAGTATAGTTTTGGCTCTAGAATGCTACAATCTAAATTCAAAAGGCTGAAAACTCTAGGATGATCTATATTCCATCATATTATGTTTTGTACGATATTTAATTAATATTTAATCAATGCCAAAACTAAGCTTAAAATCACATAAAAACCTATCTAAAATCACTTGGCAATGCATTTTACCTTTTCACTACTTTAGTCATAATATCAATACAAATTACAACCTAGTCCACAATTACACATGCATTAAAGGAGTAATAAAGTGTTATTTTGTTGCACATAATGACACATTTCAAGGTAGAGGTTTGTTGCAGCACTTTTATGGGAAGGGGATGTATCTTCCAGAATGTGCAAATCTACTTTGTGTTTCCAAGTTTTATAGATGTATAATAGTGGTGCTTATTTGTTGCTTCTCAATACCATTATCTTATTAGGTTTTAACAATTATTCTTCTACTAGATTGGAACAAAATTAGGATCACTTAGTGTCATAAATCAATATACTACTCATAACCTAATATTATGATCACATCACATTTATTGTTATTCACAGTATATCAATTTCAGTTAAAAAATAAAAATATAAGTAACAACAGATCAACTACAATTGATTTAGGCTAAGAATTATGGAAATGTAGTTTAATACTTTAAGTCCTATAGGCAAAAATTGGCCACATAGTTAGAAAAGTTTTGAAAATATTTTCTAAGGCATGAATATGCTCCCATCCACTCAAAACATAGTGTATTTTCAAGCGACCTAGCGCAGGATGCTCCATGCCACTAGGAGAGCAGCCAATTTGCATTGCGACCACTTTGACAAAGCAGAATAAAGCATATTTTTATAAGACAGTGAAGATGTTCCCAACCACTCAACACTTAGTGTATTTTCCAACAACACAGCGTAGATGTTCCACACCACTGTCAACTCAAGTCAAAACTAACGTCAATGTTCTTTGAAGAGTGGCCTAGCGCATACCCATGCAAATAAGTGGCTAAGTCTTGATGTGTTCCACATCGTTGAGGTCCACATGCTCCACACCACTAGTCAAAAAGGTCAATATGGCCAAAGTGGAATATAAGAGAGCGACACAACGCATACTCCCACAAACTATCATTTTACACTATTTCTCGAGCGGTCTTCCAACATGCTCTATTTCACTGTTAGATTTAGTCAAAACTAAAAGGAGCATATTTCTAGAAGTAGGCTACAAACAAAGTGTTCTACATCATGGATGTAGAAATGGATTAAACCAATTTAAGAATAAAATAGAGTGGCTTGGAGACATGCTCTATTCTACCGAGATTATAGTGTATTTCTTGATGTGATCCATGCCATTGGTCAACATGGTTAATTAAATACATAAGCTTCTCCAAAGAGCGGCCTAGTGACATGTTCCACACTGCTCATATCTAAGCATTTTCAAGATTTAATTTTAGTCATTCATGGGTGAATCAATGGTTAAGATCATACTAACATTTTCTCAAGGATACAAAGTGAGGTCTTTCTAGATGAGAACCAGTTGATTTGAACAGGCATATGAAACATCCATGGAGCCAAGAACCAAGAACTTAGGCTATAGACACTAAAATATGGTAAATATGATTAAGCACCCACAAAAAAATATCAAATTGACATCATATGACCCCTTGGGCAGCCCTCAGGAGGCTCATAGTGGTTCTAGCCACTCCGAAAGGGGTTTTGGAGGCTACCGACCCAATTTTGGAAGGTTTTGGCCCAAAATTCACCACCATACCACCTTGGTATAGGGGTAGATTCCCATCATCCCACCCTAGGATGATGGTGATCCATCATCCCAGGGTGGGACGATGAGCAGGTTTGACCCAGGAAAAGTAAAATCTGGGCCAAATGGCACCCTAAAAATGCCATCTAGCACGTCATTTGGAGCATGCAGGTCAAAGGGCACTGAGTCCTTATGAAATGCTTCATAATGGAGGCCCAAAATAGATATTCTCTTCCCCATCCAGTGCATGCCTCCCGTTTGACAAGAGGCACCTCCTGCCATGCATGCCCTTGCATGTCTTTTTGCACATGAGCCCATTTGGGCTATAAAATGGGTTCAATATCCATACAAAAATATATATAGAAGTTCTATGATATGAAACAAAGTGTTTACAAGATTTCCCCTCACATTATTGCACCTGTTTTCCCCTAGAATCTCCCTTTTTCCAAGGAGGTTACCGGGTGACTTCAAGAAGGTAATCCAAGCATAACTTTTCCATTCGGGTGAATTTATTCATAAAATTCAATTAAAATACACCTTATGTTTTTTAGTAACATATTATAGTGATTTTGTAATAAAATTTGTCTGGATTTGGTGGGTATCCCCTCCTAGGGTGCCCTCCAAATAGTTGTAGTCACCATCGCCCCCCCAGACGAGGGTAAATTATTAAAAAAATTCATTAATATTTTTAATTTTTAATTTTCTATATTTTCTCATGATTCTACAGTTAAAATTTCAAGTTATTTGGAGTTAAAATGAAAGAGTTATAGCATTTTTAAGTTTTCATAGGCTCGTAGGGCCCATCCGGGCATCCCAGTTTGATGCAAGTGTATCCGGGATCCAATTTGGAAAAATTATCATATGGGTTGTCTTTAAATTTCACTTTATACATACTTATAAAATTTCATCAGTTTTGGATAAGTGAAGGTTTAATATTTTGTTGTCTTCCTTTTCACAGGTTGTAGGCGGGCGACGCTAAATCGAGGGGTCTATGGATGCAATTTATGATATTTTTTGGGTTATATCCTCCCAAAAAATCCTATTTAACATCTCTAAAAATTTTAAAGTCATTTTTAAATAATTTGATGCATTTTTAATTTATATGCCATTTTGCCCCTATGGGGATTACATGTTTTCACCACACACCCTTGCTATTTGACATATTTTTGCTTCCTTGTGTGCAGGTGAAGGTCCTCAGAAGTATTTGGGAAGAAATATCAGAAATTAGAGAACCTATATACAAGCAGCGGTGTCATTGGCTCACCCACCTTGATTGTGGGTACGCAGAGAAACATTGGATGTGCACCCGGATTCCGTGAAAGACTTGGTCTTTGGGTACCCAATATTGTAAAAATTGTATCACATTTTGATACCTCAAGGATAATACTATGTAACCTTGGATATTATAAAAAAAATTAATGAGAATAGACTTGCTTTAATTCATTTCCTTTTGTTTGGTATTATTTCCTTTTCACATGCATGCTTCCTTTTTTATGCTCATGAGCGATATGGGGTAGATACACATATTTTTTTACATAATTTGGTGTGCCATTTTTTCCTACTTTAGTGGCGATCACGGTGTGACCATTTTACCTTTTTATTTGGGTGAGAATTTGACTTTTTTCTTGCATTTTTACCCTTTTTGTGTTGCAGGCGCTCCCCTCCCCACCCTGGAATAGTGGCAGAGGGTTTATCTGGAAAACCCTGGGATGGTGGCTTCATCATCCCACCCTGGGATGATGGTTGAGCTTCTACTCACCCCACCCTGGAGCGGTGGTGAAACAAAAAAATTTCTGCCCAAAATTTCAGAATTTGGAGAGTTCAAAATGGATAAGGTAAGTGCCTAAAACCTCTGATTTTCTGCTACATTTACAAAGACTACAAAATTTGTTTTTTTTCATAGTATTTTGTTTGCATATAAAGGTTAAATTTTACTTTTTACTTTGCTTATCACATAAAGTAGCAAAAATAAGGAGAAAAATAAAAAATAACTTGTAGTAGCAATGCATCTGTTTGGTTTGATTGCTTGTGGCTTACCCATTGGGTAAGTTAGCATGTAGGATTTGCATTCATAAATTCAATTTGTAGGTTCCTTACCTTATTCTTCTAAAAGTAAAATGCACTTATTTGCATGCATTTAGTGAATGGTCATTGATTGCTTCTTTGCTTACTTTCTTGGATAATAAAGAACCAGAACCACACACACCATGATTCATGTAAACGCTAGTGAGGTGGACTTCATTACCATCCACTAGTAGAGTGCAAGTGATGGTGGGTTTCATCTCCATCAACTTGGCTCAAATCCCATGAACCCGATCCATCTTGCCAAGGTTGGTTCCAAGATCCATCATAGCCCATGGGTTATAGCACGCATCACCCTTCGAGGAGGTGTATCGTAGACTGCGGGTGAACTGGGTGAGGAACTGGTAGGACCTGTGCTCCTTGGCCATGTGTGCACCTCATCACCACATATTAAAGATGGGATAACATAACCTAGAGTTCATATCTAGGTTGTCGAGCTATGAGTATATAGGTGAAATCCAATTGAACATGAGATTACAATCCAACAATATTTCAAACACGTGACACAAGGTCATTATTTACAAAACAATACATCTAAAACACATGAAATAATTTAGGGATTCACACTTAAAACTTAAAAGAGATAATAATTTGTCTCATTGAGTGTTTCTTTCTTGTATACTATTTCATTAAGAATTTGTAAAGAAGATAATCACTTGGGGTACTAATAGAGGAGCGCAATGGTGCGCACCCGCAGCCAAGCCCAATCATGGGAAAAAGCTATGGAGAGTGGATTAGGAAACACGAATCATATTTGATATAGCCCTAGGGACTTGGTTATACCTCCCTAGTGAGCTTCCACTCCACCTAGCCCCAAGACAGTAGGGCATGAGCCTCATCTCTGAAGGGATCCTCTCTAGGACACCCCGAGGGATGATGAGCATTACTTGGGAGAGTGTTCCCGGTATGTAGATATTTCACAGGCCTTCCTTGGTAAAAGGAAACTATGCATTGAGGCACTAATAGATAGATTGGTGCCATGCATATGCATACCCATCAAGGTTAAAACACCTAAGTAGAGGTAGGAGTATGGCTTCACACATTATCTGAAGCAAGTCTACATGACTCTACCTTCATGCCACCTTGATAGGATACACAACTCTTGTAGCCCGATGGGAATGAAACCCATTGGTCTAGGTGAGCCAACTCAACCCTACCTTTCCTCATCTAGGAGGGAAGACATGAGGAAATCCTAGACTTTCCTTAGGAACAATATTCTACACATACCCTTGAACCTCTGTGCCAGCTGAGTGTAATGAACACATGTTCCAACCTGAGCCTCAAGTCAATGCGGTGAAACTCGAGAAGCACCTTATGGATAATACAAAGTACCTTGGACAAGGTCGACCCCAAGGTGAGACTCCTAGGCCTCCTATGCCTTGCACTACAAATCAAATTAGGCAAGCGGTTGCGAGATATAAAAAATTCCAAGCTTAGTTCAAGTAGCTTTAGTGAGATAAAGAGAAACTAGATAATTTGCACCAGCTTGAGAAAGAAAAGATCGAACAACAGACCAATGAGCTATTCTAGAAAACTTTGAGAGAGAGGGTCCCTATCCCTAAGACACATAGGTAGGAGGTCCATCTGAGTTAACCCATGCTCGTTCGAGAGAATTCCCCGAGACCTTATCAAATATTGCTTCCACAATCTCATAGGCCATATCGGGAGATGCCTCCTAGGCCAAGCATAGGGTGCCCACCACAGGGAGATATCCCTATTTATAGGTTGGCTCAAGAGATGCCTTACGGGGCTTATACTAAGAATGAGCTAGAAGTAGAATATGTTGAGATGCCTTACTGAGGTAGGGGGTGACTTACCATCGCCTCACCCTAGGTTGGAGGAGCCTAGACCTCCACCATAATATGTGAACAAAGATGAGGAGATTAAGTCCTCAGGTCCTTACAAAGCATTTTTAGAACACCTAGAGTCATTAGATAACAAGACCTCTGGATCGAGATCTCAAAAGCCCACTATGCGTTAATTGCGTAGTCAACCTATCCATATGTTAGTACTTGCACCTCCCTATCCAGAACAATTTAATTTGCCTTAGTTGGCTACCTTTAAGTGAGAAGAGGATGTGCAAGAACATGTCACTAGGTTCTTAGGCCAATGCTTTGACATTCATGATGACGATGCTTTGCTTTTGCGGATATTTGTGACTACCCTCGCTGGCCCTACCTTCGAGTGGTTTTACCAACTCCCTAAGCATAGCATCCATAATTTGGACCAACTTGTGGATGCATTCCTGTAGTGCTTTGCCTTCAATGCCAAGAGAAAGGTAATGCTAGCTGATGTAGCTGGGTTAAAACAATATGATGATGAGTCAATAATAAATTATGGTAATATATGGTGAACCTTGCTCACCAAGATGCCTTATCTTCTCCCCATGTTGGAGTTGACTCATATGTTCTCCAAAAGTTTCTTAAATCCAATATCTTTGTTGCTATAGTTGCAAAAATACCCCACTCTTGAAGAAGCCTTAACACAGGCTAGGATCATCAAAGAAATCAAGATTTAAGAGGGTAAGATTGTGAAGCCTTGCAAGGAGTGGAGCAAGAACACTAAGAACACCCTAGTGCAACCTAAGTCAACAGAAGTAAATAATGTTGTCATTAGTGTCCCAAGGCCAGTGCCAACCGTGCCACATCAAAAGCCTAATTACCAGGCCACCCCTGGGAACTATGCCAAGGATAACCATAATGGTCAAGGGCAAAATCAACATCGTTGCCCCAAGTGACAGTTCATGCCCATTGCAGAGTCTATGGATTCAATGTTTGATCTTCTCTTGGCAGTTAATGCGATCCATCTACCTGACAGTCGACCTATTGACCCTAATGCAAATTTCATAGGCAAAAGGGGCATGATGTGCAAATGTGCTATAAATTCAAACACCTAGTGCAATACCTAATTGATAGGAATGCCCTTCAGGTAGATAAACCTATTGCACCAAACAACCAACATATGGGGGTATTTAAGGACCCCTTGCCTACCCACATGGAGTAGGCGAAACCAGTACCCCAGGTGAATGAGGTTCACCATGCCCATCCTAAGAAAGGATATGTTGGCATGGTCAATATTATGACAATAAATAGGTGGTATCCAAGTCCAGCCACACCACCTATGTCTCAAAGTGATGTCCCTTTGACATCACAACCTATAATGCCTCTTGGACCGAGCCTCCCACCTAGGTCTATAGTCACCATTAAGAGCAAGCTCGCTCAGAGCTTAAGAACAACATCTACCCAGCTCTCCATCTCTGAGCTCATCCAAAAATTGCAACCTCATAGAGAATCCTTTATGGAGATCCTTAAGGTAATTGAGCTTCAACCCCAGGAGTCTAACTCCTTCAACAATTTTATGGGGCATGTGCGACAATGCACAAAACCAGTAATTACTTTTTGAGAAGATGAACTTAAATCGGTTCCACATGATATGGTGGATTCCCATTTATACATTGTTGCACGTGTGAATGGAACACCATACAAGAGAGTGTTGATAAATGTTGGGTCTTCGAGCAACATCATAACTACAATAGCTCTAAAGCACCTGAAGCTTCCAACATCTCATATTGTCACATCTACCTACACCCTCCGAGCATTCAATGATGCTATATGCTCAACGGTTGGTATAATCATCCTACCTATTAAAGTAGGGGAAAATATCATCTCGACGATGTGCCACATCCTGGAGGGTGAGATTGCGTACAACATTTTGATAGGAATACCATGGATTAGGGACATGAAGTGCATCCCTTCCATCACTCACTAGTGCCTCAAGTACATGCATGAAGGGCAAGTTCATGTCATCTCCACGAACCTAGAGTCCTTCAAGTACTGCAACATGGTGCAACAGTTACCCGAGTTGACCTTGCCATCAATACATCTAGATTTTCAACTAAATAAATCTAGCCGAGGTTCAACCCCACCGCTACAGCATACCATGTCATCATTTTTGGCCCCTACCTAGACGCCTAATACATCAGTGGATACTTTCCCTAGGAACCTAGAGAAGTGGCCCATTGAGAAGGACCAACCAATCATATCCACTATCCCTATAGAGGATATACTTAGCCTAAATGATGAAGAGACACCACACAAGGCAAATAATGAGCCAAATCAAGTCTCACTCTCATCCCTCTTCTATCCGCAACCCCAAGTTATAGTACATATGACCTATACTGGATTGGGAGAGTACATGGTTAGGAATGTTACCACTACTCCTACTTTAGAGTTGATGCAAGACATGGGTAGACCCCGTCTTCCCATAGGCACTATCGTACCTCTTGGTATTCCTCCTAATCAAACAAACTTTATCTATGGGGGCATTGACTATGGCATCAAACCTTACCAACAGTAGGAGAAATATGAGGAACCTTTTGGAGAGGATATTAACTACTTGTCTAACCCTAACTTCACCCTGAAGTACCTTGACCTATGCAACTAACACAATTATGGGTTAGGCTTGTATGAGTAGGGCACCCGAATCCCTTGTCAACCAAAATATCAAATGCCCTATGACAAGTTGGGAGTGGCATGCAACAATCCGTTGCCTCTATATGTCCTCTTAGATAGCATAAATCACTTGAATATAGGCTACAAGGGTGGGTTGGCCCAAGACCCTTATGCCAATCCCAATATAGTATACTCCTTGGGAGATTAATTTCCATGGCTATATGGGAACCCCGCAATCCCTAGTGAAATTCCTCCATATTTTGAGAGAGGGGAAGGTTCGTGGAATTTTCCCCATGTCTATGATAAGTCAGATCAAGGCATCTCATATGAGTGGACCTAAGAATATAAGTCAGGTTATGAGGTAGCACCATATGACTCTTTTGAGTCAGACAGTGATCATTCACAAATTGTCCCCATAAATGACCAACAGGAAATCCTCATACATGTGTTCCCTTTCCCTAATATTTTTTGGAGGTAGCTCCTTCCTCCTGAAGAGTCAGTTCGCCCATAGGAAGATAGACCTTTTGGGGGGGAGCAGTTAATTTACTTGAGTAGTTGGATCCTTGTGAGCCTGAGGCACTACGAGATGAGAATGAATGAATCCTCATCCACGATGATGATTATGAGGAATTAGCCTATATGGTACCACACCTACATAATCACCCAATCCTAAGGGGCAAAAAATAGGTTCCCATATATGATAATGACTATGATGATGAAACAAAGAGGGCATACATGGGTCCTCATTATTTGTGAAATCATCACGAGACCATTGACATAGATGAAGTCTATCGTCAGTTACATGTTGGCCCATGCTTGAGGGCAAGGCTTGTCAATCTAGGCCAGATTCATCATGAGGTCTTCATTGACCCACCCACACACATGGAGCTCCTTGAAACTAATGATCCCATATTGCATTTTATTCCTAGACAGGATCCAGAGATCCCCATTCCCCCAAAACCACATATGGGAGTGATATATGACACTAATACATAGTCACATGCACATGGTCCTAGAGAGTAGATATATTTCATCAATATGATCTCCTTTGATTTGACCACACCACTTCACAACCCAGTTGATCCTTCCAAGCCATGCCATATAGATCTAGATGCTATTGACTGGGATCGTGTTGATTCACCGCCATCACCCTTTGAGTATTGGGCTTGCGATGGGTTGTTTCACTTTTTTGCTGGCCCAAATCATGATGTCTTCCATGTTGAGGAGGGACCTAAAGTCCCCATTAAGGATTTAAATTCAGCTGATGACATCCATTTGATCCCTACTCCCCATCAGTTGGAGGAGGGGTCTCATATGTCAATCGAGCCTACGATTGACAAAGATATTGGATCAGATCCTAAAAAACCATAATGTATCAAGCCAGGGGAAAGCCTATCCCCCGAAGAGCAAGTTTATTATATAGCCCTTCTCACAAAAAAGAAGGTATCTTTTGCATGGTATTACAAATACATTCCTAGACTAAATCCAAATCTAGTCACCCATAATCTAATGCTTGACCCTATAGTCAAACTTGTCAAGCAAAATATGAGAAAGATGCACCCAACAGTGGCCTTGATGGTCAAAGATGAGCCAAAAAAATTGTTGGATGCCAAGTTTGTAATTTTTATAGACTATCCACCATGGTTGTCCAAGATGATCCCTGTCAAGAAGCCTGATGGGAGGATTCACATTTGCACCAATTTTTGAGACCTAAACAAAACGAGTTCTAAGGATGATTTTCTTTTGCCAAGAATATATGTCTTGGTAGATGCCACCGTAGGACACGAAATGCTCTCCCTTATGTATGGCTTCTCTGGATATAATCAAATTCATATCAACCCTGAAGACCAGCTCAAAACAACATTCAAAATGCCTTGGGGAACATTTTGTTACAAGGTCATGCCATTTGGCCTTAAGAATGTTGGTGCCACATACCAGTGTGCCATGACATATATATTCCATGACTACATGCATAAAATTTTGGAAGATTACATGGATGACTTATTGGCCAAATATCTATTACGTCATGAGCACCTACATGTCTTGTGCAAAGTCCTCGATTACCTTATTGAACATAATGTGATACTGAACCCCAAGAAGTGCGTCTTTGGTGTCACATTTGGAAAGCTCTTGGGATTTATAGTTTCCAAATGAGGCATCGAAGTGGACCCTAACAAATTCAAGGCAATCCTTGAAATACCTCCCCCGACTACCATCAAGCATATTCGTAGCTTGTAGGGGAGTATTGCATCCATCAAACGCTTCATAGCACAACTTTTGAACAAGTGTAGACCCATGAAAAAAAATCTATATAAGGGGTCACATTCCATTGGGACAATGAATGTCAAGATGCCTTTGACACAATTAAACAATACCTGGCTTTGTCGCTAGTTTTAGCTTCACCTAGACTAGGGGTGTCATTCCAATTATATATCTCAGCTACTGAGGATGCATTGGGTGCCATGTTACCCCAAAACAATGAACTTCATAAGGAATAGGCCACATATTATCTCAGTCACACCCTGGTGAGCTATGAGATCAAGTACGCATACATTGAAAAGTTATGTCTAGCGATGGTTTTTGCTACCAAAAAGTTACGACACTATATGCTTAGCTACACTACGTATGTTGTATCTAAAGAGAATTCATTGTGATACATGATGAGTCATACTTATGCTGTTATAAAACTTGGTGGAATTCTTGCTGTTAGTTTGCCCCAAATTATACACTTTGGCGTGTGGCCATATTTCCATCTCTTTCAGTTTTTTTCCCTTTCTTTCTGCATTTTCCATTTCTTTCCCACACCCTTATCTTCAAATAATTTTAGATTAGTTTGGGAGCTAGCCCTCTCTAGAGATTAGCTCGAGAGACTTCTCTTTCTCTCGGCATTTCAATGTTGGTCGAGTCTAGGGCGCACAAGTGATGAAATCTTGTACTTAGGTAGATTTGTGACCAACACATCTAAAACATGGTTCCATGTTCATCTATGTCATTTAGATGTGTTCAATTCACACGATCGGAGCCCAGTTCACACTATCCCATATTACCTATAATGCACATTTGTTGCTTACATCCTGCTATCTATCCGCTCCTTCACTATCTAAAACTTCATGAAATGCAGTTGAGGCTAACCTATTCAAAAATATACATATTTCTTCTTTGATAAATTGGGACTTATTAAAATCCAATCATATGGCGATGGGATATTCTCTTTTTTTCTGAGGTCGTACATTTGCATAGGCCACCATTGTAAATTGATAGTCTTTCATAGTGCTTGTAGCTCTATGTTGGATGTCTCCCTTACTACTATGTTCAACATCTGATACATCAAGATCGATATCCTTAGATTTTGTTGAACAAAACTTTACTTGGTGATCTCAGTGTTTAACCCTCAATGTGATGCTTGGTTTTCCTTGATTCTCGAGATGTCGAAGAGACTCTTCATAATAGATATGATAAAAATTATGATGCCATTAACAATCACATGTAATCTACCATGTAATAGGTTCTCTTCACCATCTCACAGATGATGTCATATTCCTAGGATTCGTCCCAAAATTGTGGCTCAACAATTCCTAGAATGTAAACCTCCTCACTGGGAAATTTTACTCATAATTTTCAATTAAAAATTAATGAAATCCATCCCAAATTTACTGAGAAATTTGAAAGCCATGATCAATCCTCTCATTGGTCCTGAAAGTGTAGACATTGAGTCTCGATAAATATGGCCAGTACGCATATGAGGAATTAGAACAAGAATTTGACCTTCATCTATTCATTTGTAGTGACCTGATGCCAAAACAACATTTTAGAAAACTTTCATGTTATTACCATAACTGTCATGAAGCCCTTCAATGTTTAACATTCCCCTTTTATCTCGCATGCATTGAGGAAATTCTTATGAACACTTCATTAATGTGAACTCACCATGAGGTATGTGATGATTTGATCACCTTTATGCACCTCTTTCACCAAACTTGACATTTTGAACCACGCTCACGACCTCTCGATTAGAGGATGCTTTGACCTTATTGAAGATCGATTCCATTACCTTACACACATGAAACAATTTTTTTTTTATTAAAGTATTTTAATGAAATACAAATTCAAATCAAAATGATTTTAAATATTTAAATTGAATTTTAAATCAATGTGTAATTTAAAATATTTAAAATAAATGTTTTATTTAAAATCACTTTAAATATTTTAAATTGAATTTTAAATCAACGTTGATTTAAAATATTTAATTAAACTCAAAATCCCTTTCAAGAATTGGGACACTTAAACAAACATAATCATGAAAAGACATGTTTTTTTGATAAAAAAATACTTTAACCCAAAACAAAACATCAATAAAATAACAGTAAAACCAACTACTTTATGACACCAATAAATATAAATAAAACTACCAACCCAAAATGACAAACCAAACTTCCAATAATAAAACAAGTGGGTCACCCAAATTTAGGGTCGTTGTGAAAAGGTCACAACAAATGGCGACTCTACTGGGAAATATTCCTGAATATTTTGGACTTAAGAATCCAATACTGAAAACAACAAAACCCAAACATTAGAAAAATGAGCACCAATAATATCCAAAGAATGTGAATAGATAAGTTCAAACTGAAACAACTGAAACATTTGCTTCTGCTTGGTGTGTGCTCTATGATTCATTTATTTTTCTTGATACTATCTAGATTTCCATTATTAGTTTTGCAATTAGGCTATAGAAATTTGCTCTTTTAAGTGCACCCCTGCATTGCTCTCTTCAAGACATTGCTCTACTACCAGCTAGACATTTATAGCCCCGGTAGAGGTTATCTGAATCACCCAAATATTAAATGAACTTTGCATTTTGCTTCTTTTCTTTATTTCAGTCTAGACCTAGCTCCACTGTCAGTCAGGCATCTATAGTCCCAGTGAAGGTTCTTTAGACTATGGTGACTAATTTGGCTTTACTTTCCATTGTATTTTCTTTGGTTGTGTTTTATTCAAGCTTTGTATCGCTTTTGCAAAATTCACCTGCCACTTGGGTTAGAGATCAAGTAAGGCTAAAAATTGAGTTCATTAGATTTTCACCTTAATCTACAAAACTAAATAATTTCATCCTTCAAGAATTCAAAGAATATTCTTTTAATGTGTTGCAGTATTTGTGGAGCTTTTGCAAAATGTTTTCAGTGTTCCAAGTTTGACTATCTTGACCCAAATTCATAAGGATACATATTAAAAATCTCATTTTCCTTTTACTCAAGTTTTAGTTGTTTTCAAAATAGGTAATTTTATCCTAGTGACACATGGATAGATACTAAACAAATTCATCAAATTTTGAGATATAACAACTAACTCCATCAATGAAACAACACCAAAACATTTTACAAACACAACAACAAAAATTAGAACCTAAACTGAACTCCAAAATTTTGGCCTAAGCCAATTTATTGCTAGACAAACAAATGAAACACATCTAAAATTTCATAGATACAAAACAAAACATAAACAAACATAAACAAAACAGCCAACTGACAAGCTCACAAAAATAATTAACTATAAAAACAAGAAAACCAAAACAATTTACAAAAAATATACACTATGTACAAGATGATGCAAAAATTTAAGCTATCTTTTTCCTGGATCCCAAATGCGATTTTCACCATTTAAAAAACATCTATCTTGATATGCATACCAAGTTTTATAGGAATCCAATAAAAATAAGATTAGGCCAAAAATAGAATCTCTCATTGTGCCTATCTCATTTTGCCAATTTGATTCAATTATATTATCAATCCTATAGTGAAACTTCGACACATTGAAATGGTAAGACAATGATTGATTTTTAATTCTTTCTTGTTTATTCTTTAAAATGCAGTTTTCACAATTCAATTCATGATTTAGAATTAGGCTTTCTTTTTCAAATATGAGGTCTTGCAAGAAGGAGCCTATTTCTAAAATTTTTGAAACCAATTCATTTTCCATGTTTTTAGGCCAATTGAACTTGTACAACAATTTGCAAGCATCTAGGATGTCTCCTAAACAAGAATCATTACAAGATTGAATCTTAGATTTAATAATTATTTGTCTATGGACTTGATTCAAAGTTTCAATCATGTTTTATTTTATTTTATTTATGGCAATATATTTAGGAGTTGTTTCCAATTCCTTATTAACAACACTTGATATTTTGTTATCAAAATCATGAGCATCTAAAGGAACATCATACAACTTATTACCTGGAATTTCCATCAATAACAAAGGTGAAGATTCTACCTTGTCATCCATGATCAACACATCATGAGTAGCATTTACCAAAATTTGGTGAGCCATTGCAATTTCTTCTTTTTCTTCATGAGCTCCATCATTGTCATCCTATAGCCCTTCATCTTCATCAACTACCTGCTTTTCAAAAACACAAAAATTAGGCACCCAATTAAAAATATGTCCATATTTTTCAAACCATAAATCTTGTCTATCTAAGGATGTGTCAAATAACACATCTCCCTGATCAACTACTTGAGTTGTTTCCAATATAACATTTTTATCATTTGAATGAATAGGAGTCATTTCTAATTCCTTATTAACCATCAATGATATTTCTTTATTTGAATCTCCAAGACAATCATGTGAATTTGTACCCAAATTTTTAGTAGTCAAGAGTAAAAGAGAAGACTTTACCTTTTCCTCATTCATAACAAATGAGTCATAAGAAACATTTACCATTTCTTCATTTTCAATTTTAGCAAGGTGTTCAATAAAATCATCTTCAAAGTGATTCAATTTTGGAACCTTCTCTATTTTTGCAATTGGCATGTCATTTTCTGATTGCATGGAAATTTCAAAATCTTTATTTGAAGTAGAATTTTCAACATCCTGCATATCAAATGAAATAGAAATTTCATTAGTAGGATTGTGAGAAAATAATGATTCCTCATGTCTTTTTAAACAATTATAATAATGGTCATCTAGACCCATGGGATGAAACTCTATTGCATCTTCCTCATAATTTTCAAGCTCTTCAAGAAACTCTTCTTCAAATTCACCTTCAACCATTTTTGGTGACTCAAGGGTTTCTATAGTGGAATCAATTCTTGTATTTTGTTTTATAAAATTATCCCAATATTCCCTTGTGAATAATGGCTCTAACCCCTTTATTTCTAAAGGCTCACATATTTCTAAAACTGAGTTAATTTCTACATCTTGATGAGCTTATTTATCACAAACCTCATTGGTGGATGTTGGTTTTGAAACTTGTACTTCCTCTTGGATAATATCTAGGGTGGTTGTGAAATTTGGACATTCAACTTCATCCCATTGATTGTTCACATTAGACATCATTTGATTTGAGGGTGCTAAATTAGATGATCGATATTGGTTTAAATCCATATCTCTTGAAGAATAGTTCATCATGGGAGAAGGTTGTGTTTCAACCTGACTCATGGGTGGCATATGATTTTGAGCCTTAGGATTAAGTAATGATAATTGATCTAAATCAATCTCTTTCAAAATACACCATTGTTGATCCACATCAATCCTTTTTAAAATACACTATTGTTCTATGGATATTGCCTTCTTGTAAGCTCTAGACAAGGATGGATTTTTAAGACATCTCCTTATGCATGTAGAAGTAAAATATTCTAAGGCTTCCAAGTATATTTGAATGACTTCTTCTTTTGAAATGATGAAATATATCTCTATTTCGGTATACAACCTATGGAATCTATCATTAAATTGGCTCATAGATTCATTAGATTCTTTATAGATAGAGGTAAACTTATTTGATAACAAATCCGTGTCAACCAATGTTCCAAAATTTTTGAGAAATGTTGTTTCTAGTTGAGCCCAAGAATTAATAGAACCTATAGGTAAATTGATAAACCAGTCCTTAGCAAATTCATCCAATGTTAGAGGAAATAATCTACAGGCTACATCTTCATGCATAATTTGAAAATGAACTATAACATTTTTGTATGCCTGAATATGTTCCTCTGTTGTACTCTTTCCATCATGCTTATAATGAGGTAAATAATTTTCTGCCATTGAACCAATTTCAACATGAAATACTATGTGTGAAGAAATTTCAACAATTGAATCCTAACCATATTTCCAAATTTATATCAGATCCACATTAATGCATCATAAATAGGGAAATGTCAACTTTTTTATTTTATTTTATTTTTATACTCAAAATTTGAACAAACTTCAAATGTTTAAAATCAAATACCTATTTTCAGGCCCTCCTTCTAGCACCAATTCTATTGAGGGGTAATTTCACCCAGTTGTGAAACCACACTCATAGTTAGGATTTTAAGATTAAAACCCTCTCTTGCAAAAGAAATGTTAATTCTTCCAAGGTTCTCTTCACTTAATGTGTTTGTATATTATGAAAATATGTCAATTAAGTGCCTAGAACACCTTTTTTATTTGCAATCAACTGTTAAAAAGGGACTTAGATTTAAATGTATTTTGATTTGAAATCATTACATGCACTTTTCAATAAGATTTTACTTTCTAAAAATGAACAAATTTACCTTTAAAATTGACATTTAAACAATGCAAATTTATTTTAAAATTTCCAAAACAAAAATTTTAATTAAGAATGCTTCAAAATCTTACATTAAACTTGCATGAATTACTTTAAGCATTTTAATTAAAATTAACATTTATTTCATAAATGAAGCTTTACATCAAATTTAATAGAATGATAAATAAATAAAAATCCTAATTATAAAGTCTTTTAAAAAACTTTATAACTATTGAGTTAGGGCTTTTAAAATATTTAACATTTAAACTTCGCTTCTTTTTATAAAATATAAACAACCAATGTATATGAATCTTAATTATAAAGTTTAAGCTTTATAATATTAAAATTAAGATTCATATAATCTTTCCTTTAATATAATATTTATTTATCCAAATATCAATTGAATTAAATATTTGGAAACAAATAAATATGAGCCCTCATTGTAAAGTTTGGATCTTCATAATTTGAAATTAAAGCTTTTATAAACCAAACTTAATTAATGTGTATAAATCTCAATTATGAACTTTAAACTTTATGATATTAAAGCTAAAGTTCATATGATCTTTCCAAAAATGAATAAATTTGCCTTTAGACTTAAAGTTAAACAATGCAAATTTATTTTAAAACATCCCAAAATAGAATTTTAATTAAAATGCTACAAAATAACTTTATATTAAAATAAATTTCATTAAGCATTTTAATTAAAAATAGAATTTACTTTATCAATGAAACATTACGTAAAATTAAATTTTACGTAAGTTCCAACAAAGTCATTAAATATAAACCTTAATTATAAAGTTTGAACTTTATAATATTTAAAAATTAAGGTTTTATTTAATTTAAATATTTGTTCATCCCAATATAAAATTGAAATTTGAATATCCGAATAATGAACAAATATAAAAATTTAAACCCTAATTATAAGGCTTTGAACCTTTATAATATGGTACTTAGGGTTTTGTAACCTTCCAACAAGTGTAACACTTATTTATCCAAATACAAAATTTACATAAATATTTGGATAATAAATACACAAGAAACCTTAATTATAAAGTTTGAGCTTTATAATATAAAATTAAGGTCTCATAAATTGAACCTTTGAAATAAATAACAAAAGAATAAAGTAAAAGAATAAAATGAACTTCAAACAAGTAAAATTGAATATTTTTTTCTAAATTTAAAACTAAATTTATACAGACCAGAATTAACACAATCCTACAATAAATCTAGTGTTATCTTCTATGGAACTTTATATGAAAAGAACTATATCAAATTATTATTTAAATTAAAACACCATATTCATGCTTGTCTTAATAAAATAACTTGATATAAACTTTGTAGATCTTACAATAAATATTTTTCCAAAAATCTTTGCGCTTTTCAAAAACTTGTAGCTCTCTATGTAATTCAATTTTGCTTCCTCACTTAATTCAATGTGTCCTCTCCTTTTTTCACATGTCCGACCCTTTTCTTTGAGTTTCCAAAGCTATTCATAATTTCAATCTCCATCTATTTTGATTCGTTCATTCTGTTTTATATTAGTTACAAAATAATTTTCATTACCATGTTATACTTGATTTTGTCTTTCGCTATCACTTTTTGGTATCTTTTAATATAACAAGTTTGATTTACTTTTCACCATCAAAAAAAATCATTGTATATCTTCCTCTTTATCTTTTTATATACATGATTGTATATCTTTATTAATATCCATATTTTATATTTCATATTATAACCTTTCTTTCTTGGGGAATATGATACAGTATACAATGTATACATGTTACAAATAATTATTAAATATCAACCACCATTATTATAGTGATAAAAATAATTCTGAGAAACTTATCAGAATGCTATTCAATGTTATGTCAAACTTTGAAACCTATAAGACAATTTTGGTTGTGTATTATTTTAATGATATGCAAAAATAATAACAACAATGCTCACTTGACATTATCCATTGCTCCATTCACCATATGAAACATGGTTCCATGTTCATATATATCATTTATCTGCATCCAATTCACAAGATCGGAGCCTAGTTCACACCGTCCCATATTACCTATAATGCACATCCGTTGCCTAGATCCTATTATCTGTTGGCTTCTTTGTTGTTTAAAACATCATGAAATACAGTTAAGGATACCTTATTTGGAAATATATGCATCACATATTTGATAAATTGGGCCTCAATAAAATCTAATCATCCGACGATGGGATATGCTCCTTTTTATCAAGGTTGTACATTTGCATAGACCACCATTGTAAATCGATAGTCTTTCATAGTGCCAACAGCTCTACGTTGGATGTATCCCTTACTGTTGTGTTCAACATATGATACGTTAGGCCTGATATCATTAGATTTTATTGACCAAAACTTTGCTTGGCAGTCTTAGTGTTTAGCCCTCACTATGATGCCTACCTTTCCTTGATTCTAGGGATGCCGACAAGACTCTTCATAACAAATATGATCAAAATTTTGATACCATTAATGACTGTATGCAATCTATCTTGTGATAGGTTTTCTTCACCATCTTGAAAATGATGTTGTCTTCCTAGGATATACAATTCCTAGAACATAACCCTCCTCACTGAGAAATTTTACTCATAACTTTCAATTAACGATTAACGAAATCCATCCCAAATTTATTGAGAATTTTGAAATCCATGATCAATCCACTCATTGGTCTTGAAAGTGTAGTCATCAAGCCTCGATAAATCTAACCAGTGTGTATATGATGAATTAGAACAATAACTTGACCTTCATGTATTCATTTGCAGTGACTTGATCCCAAAACAACATTCTAGAAAACTTTTATGTTATTGCCATCATCATCACAAAGCCCTTCAATGTTTAACATTCCTTTTTCATCCCACATGCACTGGGGAACTTCTTATGAACACTTAATTAATGTGAAATTACCATGAGGAATGTGATGAGTTGATCACATTTATGCACCTCTTTCACCAAACTTAACATTTCGAACCACGCTCATGACCTCTTGACCAGCGGATACTTTGACCTTCTTGAATACCGATTCCATTACCTTGCACACATGAAACAAATATTTTTTTATTAATGTCTTTTAATGATATACAAATTCAAATCAAAATCATTTTAAATATTTAAATTGAATTTAAAATCAATGTGTAATTTAAATTATTTAAAATAAATGTTTTATTTAAAATCACTTTAAATATTTTAAATTGAATTTTAAATCAATGTAGATTTAAAATATTTAAAATGAACATTTTAATTTAAACTCAAAATCCCTTTCAAGAATTGGGACACTTAAACAAACATAATCATGAAAAAATATTTTTTTTTATAAAAAATACTTTAACCCAAAACAAAACATCAACAAAATAATACTAAAACCAACTACTTTATAACACCAAAAAATATAAATAAAACTACCAACCCAACATGACAAACCAAACCTCCAAGAAGAAAACAAGTAGGTACCCAAAATTTGGGGCATTGTGATTTGGTCATAACAAGTCCTTGCATCCCGAATTCCATCATGTCATCCGATTTCTAAAATCCTTGTATCACTCATTGAAATCCTCACATCTAGTCACGTGCGTCATTCGATTGTCCCTACAGTCATGCCAGATCCTTGATTGGTCATCATTGATTGTGATGGAATATCGAGACAACATTGAGTTGTGTTGAGTTAGCTAGTTGTTGAATTTTTTCATCGCAATTTTGTGCTTGGTGAACTAACCATTGATACTGACCATTTTGGTGCTAGCTAGCCATTGGGAGAATTATTGTTGACTAGTCATTGCAGGTTGAGTTGGGCACTAGCTGTTAGAGTTAGTTATTTTGGCTAGCTATTGAACTTCGTGGTCTTCACTTGTGCTAGTTATTGAATTGCCTAATTACCCTCATTAATTGCCTTCAAATAGTTGAGTTTAGTCTCCAATAGGGGGAAGACCCCTTAAATAGTTGAAAATAATTTTTGCTGCAACCAAATTTTTGCTTCTAGCCAATTTCATTTTTTTATGAGTACATTGGCACCTAGTAACAATTTAACCACTCCTAGTAGACTGATGGTAGCAAGCATAACACTAGCTGAGAAATTGGCTGAAGTCACCACATAGTAGAATGAAAAGATCATTAAAATCACTGCAACCCATCATGAACTAGCAGCCATAATGCAATCACTTAAAACTTCTTCCTCATCCTCACCATGCCCTAAGGTTCACTGTGAAGTAAAAATCTATGAAGGTTCTCGAGATTCCAATGTCTTAAACAGTTGGATACTTGACATGGAGACTTGGTTTGAGTTTAGCAATACACTTGATGCCCAAAATGTACCCTTTGCAAAACTTAAACTTTCTAATCCAACCAAGGTCCTCATCTCTAATTGCCAACAAGGCTAAAATTCAATTATAACATGGGAGGAGCTAGTATTAGCCTTGAATACTTCCTTCTATCCTTCAAAATATGAGGACAATTTACTCAATCAATGGATAAGACTTTGACAAGGCAAAATATAATCTCTCCAATATTTTATTCACAACTTTAATTGACTTTGAGTGTTACTTGCAATTGTTTATCTTGTTGTGGTATTGATTGCAAAATTCAAGAGTGGTCTACTTGTACATATTTATAGGGAGCTCAAATATTTTTCTTGCCATATGTTGTATGAAGCATTTAATTTTTCTTCAAGAAGCTCAACCACCGAAGTGTTCGTAGAGTAATAGGGCCAAAGAAAATATTCTAATACGTCTTCCATTAACCCCACTTCTCATCAATAATTTTCTTCTAAAACTCCCTTCTATTCTTCTTCTTCTTCTTCTTCTTCTTTCTCTCAAACTGAGAAGTCCTGTAACTGTTGTAAAAAGAAAGGGCATGACAAAACTCAATGTCCTAACTTACAAATAAAGAAGAATTTTTTTGTACAGTATGATGAAGGCTCAAGTGATAACCCCATCAAGGCTATGGGTAGTGAAGAAGTGTATGAGGAGTTGATAGGGCAATTGAATAATGTTACCTTCATGAATCAAAATTCTCAAGGTGTTGACCGTGACCATTTGTTTGTCACTAGAGCTCACCTACTTCACAACTTTGCTATCGATTGTATAATCGACAATGGCTCACAAAAGAATCTCATTGTGAAGTTCATTCTCAATAATATAAAGCTTCCAAAAACCAAATATCCTCACCATACTCTCTTGGGTAGAAGGATAGCAAAAAAACCTCACATATCACACACACTTGCACAATTGGATTTGTATTTGGGCCCAATATTTAATTATAATGTGACTTGTGATGTCACCCAAATGGGTTGTTGTGGATTGCTCCTAGGTAAGTCGTACCAATATGATAGGCAAAATACTTATGATGCATTAAAAAACACATATACATTACAAAAATATAAAAAGTATTATCTCATTGAAGCCACAAAAAAAACAAAGCAAACATCTATTTTTTTGCTCACTTGCAGACAAGCCTGAAAAGCCACTAACAATGCTCAAGCACTTACACTAATTTTCATATGGCAACAAGAGCACATAAATGAAAGGGGAATACAAAAACACTAAATCTCAAATACATAATTCACGAGTGAAAAAAATATTACATAAGTATGAAAATGTATTTCAAGATCCCACTTTCTTACCACCAAAAAGAGCAATTAATCATTAAATTGAGATAATTCCAGTATCACCTCTTCCAATTTTTCTGATGTACATACAAATAATGTTATAGTATGATGAGATAAAGAAAAAAATGCAAGAATTATTGGATAAGTGTTTCATCAAACCAAGCACTTCTCCTTGTGCTTCACCAATTTTTCTTATTCTAAAAAATTATGGTACTTGGGGATTCTACATTGATTTCAAGGCACTAAATAAAATAACAATAAAAAATAGGTATCAACTTCCTTGAATTGATGACTTGTTAGATCAAATATAAAGGGCTAAATTCTTTAGAAAAAATTATCTTAAGAGTGGCTATCATCAAGTTATAATACAAGCAGAGGATACATGGAAAACAACTTTCAAAACAAATATGGGATTGTTTGAATGGTTGGTTATGCCATTTGGCCTCACCAATGTTGTAGCTACATTTATGATGCTTATGAATGAAGTCTTTAGTGATTGCCTTGATAAATATGTAATCATTTATCTTGATGATACCTTGGTATTTTAAAATAATTGGCCAAAATATTTATAGCATCTTAAGAATATCCTTGTCATCCTTCAAAAGAATCAGTTGTTTGTCATTTTGAACAAATGCTCCTTTTCCCAATTTTATACCTCATCTTCATCATCAATGTCGAAGGTATCTAGGTTGATATTTTCAAAGTAGAAGTTATTCTCAATTAGGATTCTCCCACAAACATCACTGAACTCAGAATTTTTCTTGGCCATGCTAATTTCTATCGTAAATTCATTCTAGGTTACTCAACCATTGTTGCTCCATTGCATTCTTTGACTAAGTCTAAATCTATGTTTCACTAGACAAATACCCAAAGCTAAGCGTTTAGCACTCTCAAAGATAATATTTTATTAGCCCCTATCTTGGCCATTCCTTATCTTAGATAGCCACTTAAAATTGAAATTGATGTCTCCCAATTTTATCTCGATGTTATTCTCAAACAAAATGGCCATCCAATAGCTTATCATTCTGATTCCTTTTCCATAGTAAAACAAAATTACTCCACTTAAGATAAGTAAATCTATGCCTTAGTCCAAGATATAAAATATTGGCATCACTACCTTCTTTGTAAAGAAACTATTGTCCACATAGATCATTTACCCTTGGAGTTTCTCCAATACCGAACTAAAATACAAGAAGCACACCACATGAAATGGGTCTCCTATCTTTAGCAATTTCACTTAGTCATCAAATACAAGAAGGGTAGTCAAAATTCTATTATCGATTATCTTAGCCATCCTCCTTCTACTAAAGCCTTAACCATTGTCACTACCTCTCATTTAACCTTTCAATCTTGGCTTTTTGAGTATCCTAATGATCCTGACTTTTGCCACAATTTATCAAAAATTATAGCATTGATCCTCCTCCAATTTAAGTCCCTCTTAGGATATCCTTATCAAGGAGGTATTGCTTTACCATCTAGATAACCTTTGTGTTACAAATGAGAGCAAACCATCCCTTCTAAGAGAGGCTCATTCCACCCTCTATGGCATCCATTTCAGCAAACTTAAGACACTTTACCATTTGCAAAGATTCTTCTATTGGCCACACATGCAACGAGATGTTCTAAAGTACTTAAAATAGTGTGTCCCATGTAGTTGATCTAAATCATCCAACCATAGGCTTGGTCTTAGTATAAATTTACCCATTGCATCACATCCATGGGAAAGTATATCTATGGATCTTGTCAATGGTTTTCCTATGACTGTTTGTCAACATGATTGAGTCTTTGTCATAGTCAAATATTTTAGTAATATGGTTAAATTCATTCTATGTTGCAAAACAAGTTTTGCTGCAAACTTAGCCAAACCGTTCTTTGACATCGTCTGGCGCTCCTTTGGTCTTCCCACAAGTATTGTGTCTAATCGTGATTCCTATTTTATCGATCATTTCTGGAGGTCTTTGTGGAAACTATTAGGTGTATCCCTCGATTTTTCCATAGTATTCCATCCTCAATCTGATGGTCAAACAAAAGTCATCAATCATACACTTATCCAGAGTCTTTGAGTCTACCACCATGCGTCACTATCCAAGTGGGATCTTAGTCTAACTCATATCGAGCATGCATATAATTGATCCATCCATACATCCACAAGTCATAGTACTTTTGAGTTTTATCTAGGGTTTCAACCTATCACTCCATATGAGTTACCCTTGGCTCTTTCATCTCCACTCACTATCCACATGCAAAAATAATAGGAAAAAGCACAATCATTCATCTAGTACATGTAGCAACTCCAATACAAGGTTGTACACATACTACAATAGATACAACAATAGTAGAAACATTTAATTGATTATCACTATGTTCCACACTCCTTTCATATTGGTGATCGAGTCTGGTTATACCTTAATCGTAAGATATTTTTAGAGAAGGCACATAGCAAGACCTTACACCATCATTCAAAATCTATCTGAGAATGCATTCAGATTGGACCTTCCAGCACACTTGGGTATTCATGATGTTGTCAATGTTGATCTACTCCATCCATATCATGAGTCCACACTAGAGATCCCATCAACCATCAATCATCCTTCTGATAATGTTCTAGATTTCTAGCTTCCATTGGAGGAGGATAGTTTGTTTAACACTAGGACTCACCACACTCACCAAGGTTCATCCACATTATATCTAGTTGCACTTCATGGAGAGCTTCCACAGTAGGCTAAGTGGATCACTTTAGCACAACTAACTCATGATTTTCCCTCTCTTTTGGATGTATTGGAGCCCAATGCTTCTAGGGTGGGGAGGAATGATAGGGATTAATATTTAATTCTTAATATTATCCCTATTCACATGGATCACATTGTACAACATTTAATGTTCACATGGATAGGTGCATTAAATGTCACTTTTGTAAAGGTAGACATGCCTATAAAAATAATTTTGGTGTGAATGCAATCTTCAATTTTCCATCGTGCAATTATTTTGCTTGCTCTTGAGTTTTCATTCAATATTAAAGGTGGCCCTGCAAGGGATATTTTTCTACATTTAAAAATTAAAATTAACATAAACATAAAATAAAAAAATAACATTTAGAAATATATTAGACAAGATTCTTTAGCATCAAATAAAAAAAATATCAATTGAAGACTAGTTTTCTAGGTGGAATTTTGGGGTTAGCTAAAGGAAATGTGGTTGGGAGACTGGGTGGAAGGTTGAGTTAGATGAAGGAACTACAACAACTGGCTCTGCTAATGGGTAGATGGCTAAACTAGTTTATGGTTGGGTATTTTTTTGGGCCATTGGTCCTCAAATATCCCTAATATTGGTTGGTCTCCTGTAGGATCTATGGGTTTAAAGGTGTTAGTCTTTGTAAAATACTCAACTAGAGGGTTTTTCTATCATCAGGATCCTCAGTTTTAGATCTCCTTTTCTAGCTATTTTTATTCCTATTATTTTCCTCTTGTCTAGGTTCCAAATAGTGGTTGGTCTACGTTTCTAAGGTAGGATTGCAGTCTCAGTCCCCCTACTAGGCGAGGTGATTTATTTTTATTTCTAAAAAAGGTATGCTATAGTTTGGGATTTCAATTTTTTATCATCTAGTAGCATTTTTTATTTTCATCTATGATTCTCAAGTGTTGTAGTAATTATTGTGTATTTATCTTTTCCAAGTGCATGGTTTTTCAAATGGTTATTTGGTGGGTTGCAAGATTTGTGTGGATTGGGACATAGATCTCTTAGTGTTGAAGGTTTGCTCCTAGGTGTTCTCTACTATTTTTATTATTGTAGAAGGGTTCTACAAATTATCTCTTAGGTGTTGTTTTGGATCGTTATCCTGATTTTTCTCCTCAAATGGCCTTTATATGGGTTGGATTCTAACATAAGTTGTGGGTTTCATGGTGTAAGTCTTCGTTAAATTCCAATTTGGCAGGTTTTTCTTTTGGTTCCAATTTATCCCATGGGGCAAGATTGTTTTTCTCTTTGAACAATCCATGGAATTCATAGAGTAAATATAACAACATTCAATTCTCGTTCATTTTATTTTTTGGGTGAGCTCTAAGGATTTTGATGCAAGTATTTAGATGCTTGTATTGGTCCTTGATGGTTGTATTTTTATGCATGGTATTCTTTGTTGTAAACCTCCTAATATTATTTGGTTTATTCCATGGGGTAGGATTGCTTACTCTCTAAGTGCTTCTCGGAATTCATAGTGATAATTGTAGAACATTCATATTTCTTTCAATTAGTGAGCCTTATGGGCTTTGTTATAGTGGGTCTTGATGGATCTATTTTTTTTACCTAGTATTTTTAGATGTAAACCTCATAATACCAACTGGATTATCCCACGGGGTGGGATTTTTTACTCTCCAAGTGCTTATTGGATATCAGAGTGTTAATTTTAGAACATTCAAATTTATTTCATTTGGTGAGTCGTATGTGTTTTTTTGTAGTGGGCCATGATGGTTCTGATTTTAATGGCTAGTATTTTTAGATGTAAACCTCATAATACCAACCAGATTATCCCATAGTATGAGATTGTTTTGGATGCTTGTAGTGGGTATTAATGGCTCTATTTTATGCCTAGTATTTTCAGTCGTATACCTCATAATATCGGTTATTCTTATTGGGATCCTATCATGCTTTTGGTTTCAGATTTCTACTTGGCAAGAAGGTTTTTTCTATCGGTTGGATTATTTCGTGTTGCTAGGTTGTATCTTCTTTCAATTTGTTTTTGAGCAAGAGATTAATTTTAAATTGTAATATTTTTGCACTTTGATTCATTTAGGGTGGTTGGTTTGTTGGGTTGGTAGATGAAAATACCATGTGTCCTTTTCAAGTACTCCTAGGATCCATCAATTTATTCCTTTCTAGGTGCTCAACTTCCTTTAGATGTCAATTTTTGAATTAACTTTAATACTTTCTTAATGCTTGTTGTATATATTTCTTAAGGTTTGGGGAACCTTGAAAAATCCCATTGTAAAAGTTTTAGGACCCTTTTAAAACCCCTTATTTTACCTTATTAAAAAAAAAAAAAAAATTGTTACCAAAAAATTCAAGGCAAAAACAAAACAATATTTTCATCTTAATAAAAATTTAGGTCTTATCAAGGGTGTTATAATTCACAATACTTTTTAGAAACATCCTAAAACATCCATTTACCATAATCATATGTGGAAAAATAAATAATAACAAATAGACAAAAAAAAAATATAAACAACATAATTTGAGAGAAGAAGGGATGAGTGCTCATAGGCACCCCCACTATATTTTTATATATCACACTATGATATAAATGATTTCTCATTTAGGAGTATTTATAGTGATACTAAATCTACAATAATTTGTTATTGTCAAGACAACATTAAATTTAACTTGAGGTCAAATTACAATAAAATAATACTAAACTACACACTTTAAGCAAGGTTATCAATAAGGTGTATTAATCAATATTACTGAGTGTAACATATGAAAGGTTCCCCTTAGGCTTACACCAATATGCCCATAAGATCACACATAGATGCTTTTATGCTTATATAGAATAATGTTTATAGGATTACATAGAAATATGCTCATAGGCTTACACATAAAATTCTTGTAGGCTTACATTAAGATGTTTGAGGGCGTACATAACACTTACCCATATGGTTATATAAAGAGCATCCATCAGTACTTTATTACTATATATCTTGGCATAATAATATTAGATTACAAATATTTCAACACCTCCCATAATCTAAGTTGAGAGACCAAAAAGAAAAAATATTAAATATGATATGTTTCCCTCTAATAATGAGTGCTCATATGAGCCAATGGATCTTGATATATTCTCTTTTCCAAAGGTACATGAAGTGGATCAACCTTTCATAAACATGAAGCCATAACTTCATCTCCTAGATCAAGATGTTGAATTTCTAGTAAAAATATCGTAAACATGTACTATAGTGACCATAATCTATTTCCTAATCTCAAGAGAAGGTAATTGAATCATGAGGTAACATGAAGGTATTTGAATCAAAACGAATGGATAGAAAGGTACCATTGATAGGGAATTCATCACAAACTATTAAATAATTAAATATTAGGTTTTAATTAATATGATTAAGAGTTTTTAGATTTGATTTTCCATAGATTTTATTCGGTAGCCTTTTTAATTGTTAGAATTGCATGATTTTGTTATCAGTAGAATTTTTTTTTAAATCCATGGTTTTCATCATAGTTTTAGTTTCACCAGTATTTTTGTAAAGGCTTTCCTTACCCATATTAGTAGGACTTGACCAATAAAACTTTAGACAAGTTTTTAAGGAACTCTGATCCTCATAAGCTAGTATCAAATATTTTGTCTTGATGAAAGGACTTGGGATTATCATTCAATTCTTGGTTTGGGTTGTTGAATTTTTCTAGAGTTGTTCTTTGGTATGAGATTAGGTGTTTCCATCATGATATTTGTTTTAATGTTTGATTCCCTTACTTTAGGGTTTGTTGTGGGGCATAGGTAATGTTATCAATTCCTTTCAAATTTGAATTGAATAGTGGTTTATTTTATAGTCACGTTATTAAAGTCCATATTGCTAAAGAGCTTCTCTATATTTAGACCTAGCCAAGATCCTATTCTTTGAGAGAGAAATCTTTTTGTCATGATATCAATAGGTAAATGATAATAATTCTTCCACAACACATTATAATACTATAGGTAATTCCATCCCAATACAACCAATCAATCTCACTAATTTTTTTATCAAATACAATACAACCAATCAATCTCACCAATTTTATTGAAATTTGTTGGACCTTGGTATTTTCCAAATTATGATGGCCAGCTCTCTGACAATGCATACCCTATATTTTGAGCACCCCTTAACAAGAGCATATTTGATAGGACCACTAAATCGAAGCTCCACCCAATTGATTTCATCATAATAGTAATGCATAACACAACATTGCTTAGTTGCATATCCCTTCTAAAAGAGTTCAATCTACTACCATACTCCCTCAACATACATTATCTAAGTTTTGTGTCACACATACCATGTCATTGGACCTACCCACAAACATTATAAATTTGATTTGCAAATTTTTCTATGACTTCAACTTATCTTTGGTATCAACTCATCCCAAGACTCTATAATCTTGCTTGTTGACATTGTACCATTATTGTTGTAGATGCCTCTATCTCTTGTCATGATTGTTACATCGATGGATCAAAATAAAAATCCTACCTCATCATTTTCATTCATGAAATAATGTTATGGTCAACATATATGAGGTGAAACTAGACATTTTTCTTGTATTACTACATTGTTAGGTCAAACATTATCCTATATCACATGAAATTCTAGTGATTTTTTTATAACAATTAACAAAATATGGTCGATGGAGGTAAACACAAATTTTTATTTTATGGATCAGAAGTGTGTTTGGTATGGATTTTTATCACACAAACAACTATAATGGTTCATAGAGTATTGAAGACTCTGAGTGCTACTAGTATTATATTTTTGGGAATGCTATCACTATGGGGAATCCAGAGTAATATTTTTTTCTAATTACAAAGCCTAAGGGGAAGCGATCACAAATTTTCTCCTTCATGTCAAGCATGATACCTATAAATATCACACCATAAATGAATTTATATTTGCCTATTTATACCCTTAGATAAAAAGTTACTAATTGGCATGAGTTATGCATCTACAATAGCTAGATACAATAATTTTAGTCTAATGTATGTGGCATTATCCTTGATGGATGAAAACTCACCCTCCTATTTGTCACCACATCACTCTACACTAAATTTTCTACTATCTAGTATAACAAGCCTTTATAAACTTGTGCCTTTGCTCATGGATTATTGATCTCTTGACTATCACCATACCAATAACTAATAGTAGCATTTTTAACTTTTAGATTCTTCCATTACAATTCTAGTCTCAATTTCATCTTTAACTCTGAGGATATGGATCTTCTTCTATACCACCACATGCATGCAATAGTCACCAAGACATTCTTAATACTCCCTCGTATTTCTAATCATATAACATTCACCATGGGGAGACTACTAGAGTCATTTAATTATACCTTGTTTTGTCTCATAAAATTGCATATGAAAAATGAAGAGCCTAATAAATAAAATTTTAAAATAAAAGGCATATTCTATAGAATATTCCAAGGAAACATTCTTTGATGCCTTGCTTGTAGAAGGGAAATCTTCTTTATTCTTTCTTTTTCCTGGCAAGATATTTTTGTCTCACTTTGAGGCATCTATCTTTTCTTGTGCATATGATTTTATATACTATGAGCCTAATACAATGGTAATTATATTCTTCACTTTTGCGAACATTTCATATGCCTAATCATGCTTAAATTTTATGTAAAAAGTACTATATCTTCAATAGTACCCAACACTTTTAAAACCAAAGTAGTGAACTACTTACATATTTTGTAAAATATGTTTCCTATAATTCACTAGATTGGCCATGGATACCAATTGGATAGAATAATTGGTGGTATTAGCTAACATACTTGGTAATTTGGTAGACAAATTAAATAACATACATACTAATCATCCATCAATAATTGTAAGAATGCACACTCCTAATACATTCTCTCATGCTAATTGCGAGGTCAAAATCTATGATAGGTCTAGGAATCCCAAATTTCTCCATAGGTGGGTCCTAGACATGGAAATATGGTTTTATTATAGTCAATTATTTTATGATGAGAAGGTCCCCTTTGACAAGTTGAAACTTTTTAGTGTCACTAAATTCTTGATTACTAAGTGAAAACATACATAAAATCTCATCCACACTTGGGATTAGTTGTTAATATCCCTAGAGGCTACATTTTACCCATTTAACTTTGATAAATATTTATTTAATCAATGGCTTTGCTTAATACAAGGGAGTCATATGATATTGGAGGATTACATCTATCAATTCAATAAGTTGTGTATCTTGCTTTGCATACCATATATTGCACTTGCTCTCATTATGATGTTCAAGAGTGGAATTCTAGAGCACTTTTTTAGGGATTTGAAATACACATCATGATACTTGATGTAGATTTCATTCAAGCATAGCTAGAGGAGGAGAAACATGTTGCTAAAAAAGAACACCTCAACCTTTTTTACTATACAAGCCTCTAGAACCTTAACCTTTCTATTCTAGTAGAATCTCCCAATAATAAAAATATTCTCCTCTTCATATTATTCTTTCTCTTCTCAAAAAAACTTCTTATTTATTTGATGCTAATAATTTTTATAATCATTATAAAAGGAAGGGTCATGAATAGTCATAATATTTTATAGTCTCTTGATGAGGGAAGTTAAAATGTTCCCATTGAGAATTATGGATAGGACACCAACTATGATGATTTGAAATTTCAAATCAATAACATCACCTTACTCAATCACCACTATTCTATAAAAGAACATGATAATTTTTTTCTCCCTAATGCTCATCTTACACACAACTTCTCTATGGATTATATCATTGATAATGGATCACAAAATAACTTTATTGTGAATTTCATTGTCATTAAATTGTAGCTACCAACTAACCCACATCCTCATACATACTCACTTATATGGAAGGATAGTGACACCACCTTAAATATCACACACACTTGTAGTCTAGCCTTTTTTTTTTACCCTATGTTTGTGGATAATATTACTTGTGGTGTTACCCTTAAGGATTGTTATGGTTTGTTGTTAGGTAAACCCTATCAATATGATAGAGATGCTATATGATGCATATATTAATACATACACTTTCTAACATGAAAACAAAATCTTTGTTATCCAACGCACCATGAACACCATACATATGGTCCATAAAAATTTTCATTAGACACAAAATTTTGTATTAGTTTTCAATAGCACATAGTCTAAGGACACAAAAGCAAAATATCCCATATCCACTAAGCATGCTACACACATCCATCGAGCACCTATTATTGCTCGTACTTCTATTATTTCTATTATTCATCATGTTCCTATTATTCCTAGTTTTTTGTTCCTACTCCTCCTCTAATTTCTACTCCTACTCTAGTTACATATTTTCTACACATATTTCAGCATCCTAGCCCTTCTAACTTATATGATTTTTAGCTCTAAGAGACATATCCTCTATTTTAGTGTGGTCATTTTGGCAAACCACCTACGTTACCTCCTTTATTACAATTTTCACCTTTTTAGATTCCTCAAGATGAGCATCATGTTAAGCTCGGAGACAACCCTAGGATCTAGTTAGGTGCTTGTCATCATGCAGATTCACTAGGCCTACTTGAGTTGATGGTTCTCTCACTAGCTGCTCATGATTTTTCTTCCCTTTTATAAATATTGGAGTCCAATGCTTTTGTTTTTAGAAGGAATAAGATGGAATTAATCATCAAATATTAAATAGTCATTTTTAATTAAAAGGCTTTAAATATTCTATATTTTATTTTCTAAATATTTTATTTGGTAACCTTTTTTACTATCAAAGCTATAGAATTTTGTTATTAGGATGTAAATTTTATAAATCCATGGTTTTTTGTTGTGGTTTTAGTTTCATCAATATTTTTTTAAAGGTTTTCCTCACTTATAAAAGCAAGATTTAATTAAAAAAAATTTATGGGAGTTATATAAAAACTTAATCCTCGTCATCCATAGAAAAATGCATACCTTGCGTTGATCATCAAAATCCCACCCCTATTATAGTCTAAAATATTACTAATCATCATCCTAAAGCATTTTCATAGCTAGATCAAATACTCATTGTGAGAAAAGAGGATGATAAACATAGGATTTTTTAAATCTCTCAAATATAGTAAAACTAAGAAATAGTTACACCATAAACCTTAGTTAGATGTAGACATTTGGTGCTCTATGAAGACTTCAAACTTATTATGATAAAAGAAAGAGAAACTAAGGATTGAACCTACGACCTCTAAAAAGAATGATTTTAATTCGTATACAATCTCAATGCAAATTACATTACTAACTAAGGTTTATTTTGCATAAAAAATCCCACAATAAATAGTAACTAGCTCAAACAACTATGTAATTTAAAAAAAAAAAAAACTAGGTCCAAAACACTTCCAAGTGAAAAATTTATGGCCTTCAAAATTTTGATTATACTAGAGTTAAAAGGAGAGGAAAAAAATTAAGTGACAAACCTTAAGATAAAAACTAACCTAGTTTAAATCCACCACTTATCACCTCTAGGTGCGACCTCTACTAGTGTCATTCACTTATAAAACTTTCAACTATGATGGCAATAGTAAATTAGGTGTTGATATTTGGCAAAAAATGATTGGTTATATATATATGTGGGTGTGTGTATATATATATATATATATAGATAGATAGATAGAGAGAGAGAGAGAGAGAGAGAGATGTATGTATATATGTGAATAAAAGTACCCCATATTGATAGTGGGTTTTGAACCCAAGTCACAATGAATGTAAGAGCCTTAAATCCTTTTTTCTACCCAAAGTGCCATAGGCACAACTAAAAATATAAACCGCATACCTTCTTTTATAGTGTACTCTATAAATCCATGCTCAAAAAAATAATTATTCACCAAAAAAAATCAGACATATACATATACATATATATAGAGAGAGATTTATGTATGTGTATATGTGAATAAAAGTACCCCATGTTGATAGTGGATTTTGAACCCAAGTCACAATTGTAAGAGCCTTAAAATCCCTTTTTCTACCCAAAGTGCCAAAGAACAACTAAAAAGATAAACCACATATCTTCTTTTATAGTATGCTCCATAAATCCATGCTCAAAAAAATAATTATTCACTCACAAAAATAAAACATGTAACCTCCCATACACAAGGATGTGGACCAACCATTGAAATTATACATAGATTGGATATAGACGTACACCATTATAAAATATGATAATTGAGTATTCTTAATGCAAGTAAAAATCCTATCATTTGATTTGAACCAAAGATCTCTGTGTTCTAAATAAAAATATAAATTGTTGTGTCATACCTATGAATGAGAATACCTTTTGCTTAATTTTTTTAAACAAATAAAATTTTATATTTTCTACCAAGACTTTGTTCATGCCTCTCTAACTTCTCCCATCACAAAATTAAAAAAATAAATTTTCAAAGGGAATATATGTCTTTTTTGACACAAAAACAAGCATTAAAACAATAAAATCTCCATGAGTCTTGAATAAACACCCTCCCTAAAATATTGTAAGGAATACAATGAAACTAATAATTCATCCATATCTACCATTGATTCCCTATGTAAGCTTTTTATACATGTAAAGTTGTTTAGTTTTGTCTCTAATACCATGTTAGAATTCATAGTAATTTCTAGAAATATTTTGAAACATCCATTCATCACAATCATATAAAAAATAATAAGAGTATGTAGATGGAAAAATAAAAGAAATAATGGACACAATTTAAAAATAAAAGGAATAAGGTGTTGACTCTATGGGCACCTCCATAATATTTTTACATATTATACTATGATACCAATGTTTGATCATTGAATGGTATTTATAGTGATAACCAAAAACCAAATTAATGGTTAACCTCAAGCTAATATTAACTTGATCTTGAGGATAACTTACAACAAAATAGTAGTAAATTGCACTGTTTGAGAAAGGTTATTCATAAATGTGATTAAATAAGATCACTAATAGTGAAATGGAAAAGGTGTTCTATTATAAATTTTAACACATGTTTCATTATTAAATAAAATTACTTTTTAAATATAAAACTTAATAATAATCATATAAAAATATTAAAGTTGCATGGGTCATAGGGATTTCTCATGATAACCAAATCCAAATATATATATATATATATATATATATATATATATATATATATATATATATAATTTACAATTTTATACTAGCTATTAATGTTTTATAAAAATACCACCATACTAGTAATTCAAAGGTTGGTAGATATTGGATCCCTATTGAGGACTGGCCTATTCAAATCCCAGAAATGCAAAGACAAGATATCCAAGGCATCCTTCATATGAGATCCCTCTCTTGGTCCCATGAAAAAGATTGTTTTGGATGGAACAACACTACTAAGGGTGAGTATTCAGTTGCTCAAGGTTATTTGACCTTATGCCATAATAATCCCAACCATTCTTCTGAAATATTTTCTCAATTGTGGGCTCAAAAGCTCTGGCCTAAGGTGAGGTTCTTTAATTTGATTTTATTGCATCGTAGGGTTCTTACTGGTGAGCAACTTATGAAGCATGGTTTTCATGGCCCTTTTAGATGTGAAATGTGTGAAAAGAATGTAGAAAATATCAACCATATTTTTATTGAGTGTACTTTAGCCTCTGAGCTATGGAGGAGAATGGCAACTTTACTTGCCTTATAGTGGTCCAATTTTTTCACTTTTGAACAACATTGGAGGGATTGGCCTAATCAAGAGGGTGTTGATCATTTTATTAGGCAGTTAGTTTGGATGGGTTCTACCATTCTTCTTTGGAATATTTGGAATGAAAGGAACAACTAAATTTTTAATCAAGATAGGAAGGATATTCACTATATTTTGCAAAAGACCATAGCCAACTTAGTTGAATTAGTCCATCAACTCCTTAATCACCCCCAAAACTCCCACCAAATATGGGATCAAGTGATGCAAATATTGAAGTTTAAACCTTCTAAGGGCAACCAACTTAAATGGAATGTGAGTATTAGTAAGATGGATAGGACTAGAAATTGGCAACCTCCTCCTAAGGATTTTGGAAAAGTCAATACTAATGGAGCCTCTAGAGGGAACCCTGGAAAAGTCAGTGTGGGAGGAATTGGTATACTTTCAGATGGCTCCCTGGTTTTTACTTTTGCTGAGAATTTGGGATTCTTTCCAATAACCTTGCTGAGGGGTATGGTATCGTTAGAGGCCTTCAGGAGGCTACTAAGGTTGGATGGAAAAAGGTGTTAGTTGAGTTTGACTCTTAACTTATGATTAATCTCTTGAAGACTCCTTCTAAGAATCATAAGGTGGATTGGAGAATAAAAAGAATTATTGAGAAGATTCAGTTAATCCATATGGGATTTTTGAAAGTTGATTACAATCATGTGGTCAGAGATCAAAACAAGAGTGCTGATGCTTTACCTAATTGGGCTTTGGACAAAGGTGATCTTACTTGTTATGGCCACCCTCCTATATGGTGGGCTTCTCAAATTAGGGAAGCTCTTCTTTCTATCATTTATTTGGATGGCTCCAGTTCTAAAGGTACCTAGTTTCTTCTTGTTTTTTTTTTTGTTTCTATTTGGTTCATTTAGTTTTTTTAGTTCCCTAGCTCATTTTATTCTTTATTTTGTTTCCTCTGTTGATTCTTGCATTAATAGTCTTCCGGTCTAGATAGGTCATTGTTTTGTTCATTTTTTTTTTCTTTTGTCTTCTTTGTTTAGTTTTTTAAGGTGGATGGGTTCTTTTGTTTTGTTTTGTTTTTGTGTTCTTTGTGTTGTTTTTTGTTGTTCTTGTTCTTGGGTTTCTCTTTGTTTGTGTTATTTCATTTTTTTTATGTGTGAGTGTTTTCTATGTTTTTTATTTTTGTTTATTGTCTGTTGTTGGTTGTTTTTATTTTTATTTTTATTTTATTTTTTAGGTTTTGGTTGTGTTTATTTTTCATGTTTTTTTGAGTTATGTCTTTGTAGTGTGCTGTTGTTTTTGTCTTGTTTGTGTTTTGTTATGTGGTTCTTGTGTTTTTCTATGTGATTTGTGTTGTGGTTTCTTTTATCTTATTGTGCGTGTTTGGTTGTGCTTTTGGTTTTGACACACTCGAGGAGCATGTTTTTTATTTTATTTTATTATTTTTGTTGTTATTTACTTTTTTTAATTTGGTTTTGTGTGTTTGTTTGCTCCTTGAGTATGTCAAAGGTGGTAGGCCAGGTCCGAGTCCTAGGCATTTTTGGTGAAATGGATACCCCTACCTCCTTGGGTCTTACCCGAAAGTGGCATCCCTTTTGGGATGTTTTCCACAAATAAAAAAAAAATGTTTTATAAAAATACCATTAAATTATTTTTAAATATTATTAATAAATTTAAAGTTTATAAAAATATTTTTTATTTTTTATAAAAAATATTTTAAATTCTTGTGTAAACTCATTGAAAGGTTTTGTTTTTGCTGAGTGTTTGTCAACATGAGGTTGGTAGTTCCAATATTGAACCCCTCCTTATCTTGGAATCTAAGAACCCAGAGTGAAAAGTAGAAGGCCTTATCCTTAGAGGGTTCTAGAAAGGAAGATATCTTGAAAGCTAACGATCCTTGAAAATGAAGTAAGTAAAGCTATATGTAAATTAATTCTTGCTTTGAAAATCAAATTATAACACATAAGATGAAGGTATGTGATACTTTACCCTCCTCACAAATGAATATTGTTCTTCCTCCAAATTCCTTCGATATGCTTCAAGAGATTAATTTAGGGATGAAGATAATGGTCTCTAGAAAAGATGAATGAGGAAAATCTCCAGTTAGAAATTTAGGAAGGTGAACATGAGCAAGACCAAATAGTTTAGAAAAAGTGGGTAGATCAAATAAAAAGATCCTAGAAAACTGTCCAAACTCCAAAAACCATACATCAAAAGAAGTTAGGATTTGATGTTGATATTGTTAAATCTCAAGAAAGACCTTCAAATATAAAAATTAGAGAAAAATAGATAGAGACATATATTGCTAATGAAATCCAAATAGTAATAGCCTTGGTTAGGAAAGTAAAAATGCTCTCAAGATAGGAGGAAACCAATGATAATGTGGGCCATGTTGAGTCTAATAAAAGATCTCATGTGGTGTTATGGGGTTTTAATCTAATTGCTTATGGGTGTTTTGCTCTTTTAGGTTCATATTTAATTTGGTCCTAGGAGACTATTTCACTTTGTAGATTGTTGCAGTTTGAAATATTGTAGTTTTATGAATTATCTTGTTTGTGATGTTTTAATTTTAAAATTATTAATCTATCTATAATTACTTTCTTGTAAAAAAATAAGCCCTTTCACATTTATTATTTAATTAAATTTAAAATTACCTTCAATTTTAATTTAAAAAAAAATTACTCTTATCCAAAAAAATAATACTTGCATTAAAACAAGTCAAAACCATTTCCAACCATAGTTGAAAATGTTTAGTGGATGATGAAAATAGTATATAATTATAAGCTAATCTTAATGATAAACCTCACATTTGCCCAATCTGAAGCTAATATATGCCTATATGAAAATCTTTGTCATGTACTATTATTTACAGTAATATCGTGTGCCCCTAATTGCTCGGTGACACGCAACATATGTTGTACATTCACGATAAGGGACCAAAGTTATAGTCTTAAATTTAAATAACGACAAAGTTTATGTGGGACTTTATAATGGTTGTTTTTTTTCATTCGATAGATATAAATAAATAAATAAGATAAGATAAGTAAAGTAAAGTACACATTTTATTTCAACGGAATGCAACAACCAAGGTTTTAGGAAAAGCTTATGGGCACGGAAGTTCACAAACTAAACATTAGGGAAACTACAAGATTGATCAAACAAACAAAAACTGACTGCCAAAAGATAAGGCAACTACAATTGCCGTATTGGAAGAATTTTAGCTTCTTTAAATAGAAGAGAAAAGAATATATGTTTTTTAACGTTCACCAACAAGGTCAAAAAAAAAAAAAAAAACAGAGTCTACAAGAAGGTTACCTTTTTTTTAGAACTATGGATATTCCCTGTAGAATTCAAGTGAATTAGTTTTATTGTGGTTTATGGTAATGAATTTTTTGTGACCTTTATTAAATTGTTTCTATATATAGATTGTGCTGCTAGAATATTAGGACATCTGGTTATAATTTAGTAAGATATATTTATATTTTATAATAAAGAATTATGTTTTTAATTTTTTTAGCACAGCTAGCTCTAATAAAGTAAGATATATTTATATTCTAAAATAAAGTAATCTTTGGTTCTCACCATGAAAGATACATATAATCTTGTTTTATTTTTGTGTTCTTTTTTCCAAAATTACTGTGAGAAAATTTCTCTTTTATTTTCTCGACATACTTATTTCATATTAAAAGTTGCTATAAATTAAATAAAAAAATTTATGGAGAGATGTGCAGATATAATGATAACCACATCGTAGGGTCTATCCGAGGGCAAAAAGAAGCCACTAAACAATGAGTAATGGCCTTTAAAAGCCCTTTACAGCGTGTAATTTGGGTCGGCCAATTGCATGATAGGTCATATACTTGAAAACACACTATTGATGGGCCATTCTTCCTTCTTCCCACTTAAAACGCCCATTTTTTGGCCTTGCTTTAGTTACCTCTATTTTACCTTTCTTTTATTATGGCACCGACTACTCCATCATTCTCAACTTTCAGTTTCGTATCCCTCACACTTATCTATCGTTCTTAAATGTGTTCAGGATTTTTTTTTCCTCGGTTCTTCCTTCCTTCCAATGGTGTCCCTTCTTTTTACTGTTGTCAACAGTGTGACGTCCAGCTTTACCTTTCTTCTTGTTATTCCTTCCCTACTTTCGATGAAGTCTGCGTAAAAATGTTGACTCTTTTTTCGCTTCTTCAAACAAGAACCGATAAAAGAACAATCAAGGTGGCATTGATTGATTTATTTCGATTTAAAATTGTAAAACCAGAAATGTCCTCGCCTAGGAATCTAAAAGGGATACATTGTCGAACTAAAAGTAAGAACGAAAATAAATAATGATTTTTACGCAATCTATATTATAATCTATTTAATGGATTTTGTAATTATTTTAAAATAAATTAATGATATATTTTTAATAGTTATATAGATTTGAGATATCTAATTTATTAAAATATTATAATATGATGGTTATGATGTAGTATGAATGAATAACAATAAGTTTTAATTTTATATAGACGTTTAAAACTCAAATATGCTGAAAATATTATGAAATCTATTAGCTATAACACTAAATGGACAGCGTTGGTGAGGATGTGGTACCCTGGTGCGTTTGGTGAGGATGTGGAAGCCGATTCTAAAGAAATCAATTTAAGTGATCCATTTTGATCAGGTAATTTTGGTGTTTCGGGGTTCTTTCCCTTGTTGGGATCCTAGGAAGATTAGGTTTGGGGTAGTGGGGAAGGGAGTTTCTTCTCCTTCGCTCTCCTATGCCAAGGCAGTGTTTGTCTTAGACTATGGTGATGAGTTTGCTCCATGTGAGGTTAACTTGGAGTCTTTTCAAATCCGCATCCCGGATAGTATGGTTAGCTCTCTTTTGGAAAAGGGTTCATGGGATTTGGTTTGTAAGTCCGTGGGTGGGAGGCCGAACCTTGATGTTCTTAAATGTTAGGCGTTCTCCAAATGGAGGCCGAAGTGATATCTAGACCTTGCTAATCTCCCCCATAACTTTTTCTTGATCAAACTCTCCTGCAAAGATGATTCTAGGAAAATTTTGGAGGGTGGCCCGTGGTTCTTCGGTAAGCGTGGCCTTTTCCTTAGGAAATGGGTCCTTGATTTCAATCCAGCCTTGTAGAGTGTTAATCTGGTTCTGGTTTGGGTTCGTTTGTCTGATTTTTCTACGTATTTGTGGAACGAAAGTGTTTTTAGGGATGTGGCGAAGTCGATTGGGTACTTTGTCTCCTTTGATAAGGTTTCTCTTTTGACTGCCTAGCGGTAGTTTGTTAGAATGTGTATTATGGTGGATATTGAAAAAGAACAGAATGTGTATTATGGTGGATATTGAAAAAGAACTTCCGAGTTTCGTGGAACTTGTATCACACATTGGAAGCTAGGCTCAGGTTGTGATTTATGAAAATAAGCCCCATGCTTGTCAAGTGTGTGGGATGGGTGGTCATCATCAAAATATTTACCCTTAGAAGAAGTATTCGAAACAGTATGCCCATCAGGTGCCACAAGTGGTGAACAATGTTAACCCAGCTGCTAGGACGACCCCGTATAAGAAACAAAAAATTTGGTATAAAAGGGCCCAGGGGGTTTCGAAAGGCAAAGAAATTGTTTCTTCTCGACCAAAAAAAGGTGTCGATGGGGGGCTCATGTTTTTTCCTCGTAGGGTAATGATCAGTTTGGTAGGGTTGATCCTAAGTTGAATTTCCAAAATAATCTAGAAGTTGTTCTTCACTCGGATCTGCTGGATAAAGAGGTTGACCTTCCCCTAAAGAATTATTTTGAGTGTCTTGGGTCAAAAGGTACTAAGGTCAATCAATTGGTTAGATATGTGGAGTTTTTGACTCCTAGGGTTATCAGAAAATCATCTTCCCCTAGGGAGTTTTGTGCTTTACCTACACTTGGCATGGACAGTCATGTGGTTTCTCCCAAGCTTAAATTGGAGAAAGGCTCGCTTGGACCAAAAACTAGAAGTCATCACAGAAAGGGTATTGATACCAAGATGGCTAAAAAAATAGGTAAACCCCCGAATAAAATTGAAATGAAGAAAGCCACGAAGGAGGCAATTACAAATGGTGGTCAGACCCTTCTTTTGGTGAAGGAAGGAAACGAGGATAGATAGCTAAAACTTGATTGTTTCAAATCTCCTCAATCTAGGGGGGTAGGGAAGAAGCTTTCCTTTTAACTTTTCCAATGAAAGTATGTTCCTAGAATGTAAGAGGGCTCAATAGCTCCTCTAAAAAATGTATGTTAGCTTCACTAAGTAAGGAGAGATCCCCCGATGTTTTGTGTATTCAAGAATCAAAATTGGAGGCTTCTTCATGGGAGTTAGTGCATAATATTGTATGGAAGGAATCGAAATTCATGGCCAGTGAAGCTTTGGGTTCAACCGAATGTCTATTTTTCTTTTGGCATTCTTCAAAGTTTGATGGTCATGTTATTTTATCTTCCAACTGGGTGATTAATATCTTGTTTTGGTGTAAAGTTTCTCAAAGGAGATGGGTGATGTCAAACATTTATGCCTCGAATGCTTATGCTGATAGGAGTATTTTTTGGTATATTTTGCTCGATATGAGGGAAACCTTTCAGAATGAAGCATGGGTGTTAGCTAAAGATTTCAATTCTTCTTTATTTATATCTAATAAATGTGGAGGTAATGTTGTGGATGAAAGGAGTTTGCATGATTTTGCAGATTTTATTAATAAGGTTGAACTTCGTGATTTAGGCTTGAAAGGGGAAAAGTTTACTTGGAGTAATTATAGAGTAGGAAATAGTCTTATTTTAAGCAGATTGGATGGGGTTTTTGTTTCCAATTCTAGTATCAATATGTTTGGTGATGCGGCACTATCTACTTTTCCCAGAATTGTGTCTAACCATAATCTCTTATGGCTTGAAGTTCTTTATGGTCTCCTTTTCCTCTCGTGGCCTTTCAAGTTTGAGGTTATATGGTGTTCCTATACAAATTTTGAAGATCATGTGAAGGAATGGTGGTGGGATTATGTTCCTGGTGTAAGGATGTATAAATTGATCAACAAGTTGAAGAACCTCAAGTTTAATATCAAGATGTGGAACAAGTATTCCTTTGGAAACATCTTCAGAGAAAAGGATATTTTGATGCTACAAATCAATAATGTTGAAGCTTTGATGGATTTTCGAGGTAGCTCTGATGAGTTTCTCAAGGAAGAAAAATCCATCTCTCTAACCTTCATAATAATTAGGCATAGGAAGATATTTTTGGAAGCAAAATTCTAGGGAGCTTTGGTTGAAAGAGAGCGACCACAACTCTCATGTTTTCTATGCTTCTACTTTTTGGAGGAGCTAGAATAAAGCAGAGAGATTGTGAAGACTGAAAGTGGTGTTACGTCTAATGTGATGGAAATTAGGGAAGATTCATAGGTTTTTTAGCTCTTTGCTATGTTCGGTCCCTGATCGTGACACCCATGTGGAAAATTTGATGTTGAAGGCTATTCCAAGGATTGCCACTAAAGATATGAATGATAGACTTTCGACTCCCTTATCGGATGATGAGATCCAAAAAGCTTTAAATTCAATGGGACCTCTTAAAGATCCTAGACCGGATGGTTTTCCTCTAATTTTTTAGGAAGTTTTTGCATGTTTGTGGTGAATATGTTTGCTCTATGATCAAAGAATCCCAAAATTCTTTGGTGATTCCAAAGGTATTGAATTTGACCCTTCTAGATCTTATCCCCAAGAAAGAATCTGCTTCTTCCTTCAATGACTTCAGACAAATAAGCTTGTGTAACATAGTGTATAAAATTATTTCCAAAGAAATGGCCAATAGAATTAAGCCTTTTACCACATTACTGATTAATAATGCACAAAGTGGGTTCATTCTAGGGAGATAGATCTTGTATGGGGCTATAGTAATTCACGAGTTATTGCATTATGTTCAAAAGAGTGATAGAGTGGTGTTATTTCTTAATTTGGATGTTAATAAGGCTTATGATCAAGTCTCATGGCCATTCTTATTTAGTATTTTGAGTAAATTTGGTTTCAATGATGCCTAGATAAAGCTGGTGGAGGCCTGTGTTTCAATAGCTTGGTTCTCTATACTTGTCAAAAACTCTTGTACTGGATTCTTTAATTCTAGCCACAATATCCACAAAAGTTACCCCTTATAACCCTGTTTGTTCATCCTTATGGTGAAAGCTCTTGGGAGATATATCTCTTGGAGATGAAATAAGTTTGGACTGCTTCTGGCCTTGCCTTGTAATCCAATTTCTTATTAGCAGTTTTCTGATGACACTCTTCTCTCTTATGTTGCTTCGATGGTCCAGGCTAGAGAATTTAAATCCCTTTTGGACTACTATGAGAAGGCGGTTGGTCAATAGATAAGTGTTTTAAAAAGTAACGTCTTTTTTAATAATACCCTAAAGGTCCATCAACAAAAAATTATCAAAATTTTGAACTATAAAATTACTTCTCTTTCGGCCTCCTATCTAGGTCTTCTACCTTTCATTGGACATATTAAAGACTCTCTTTGGACTTCATTGGTTGAAAGAGTCCAACAGAAGTTGACATCATGGAAAGGGGTCCTCCTAAGCCAATATGGTAAGGTTAAGTTGGTGCAAAGTACTTTACAAAGTATTTCTATATATTTTCTATCCCTCTTCTATATCCTAGGTAAAGTTTTAGTGAAATTTAATAGTATTTGCAAGGCTTTTCTTTGGGTTGGCCCTGAGCTGAAAGGGAAATATCACTTGGTCTCGTGGGAGCAAATTTGCAGAAGAAAGAAGGAAGGTGGGTTGAATTTGAAGAATGTGGCCAGGATGAACAAGGCATTGGTGGTCAAGCTTGGGTGGAAGGTTGCTTCTAATGTTTACTGACTTTGGTGCAAGATTTTGAAATCCAAGTACAACTTTGAATTATATTTATTCGATTTACTTCTGAGTGGTAGATCGGATTTTTGGAATAGCCTAGTCAAGTCTCATGATTTCCTTAAAGTTAATTGTAATTGGGTGATTGGTAATGGCAAGACTATGAATTTTTTAGAGGATTCATGGCTTTAAGAACATCGTCTAGTTGAGGATCAGCATTTCATAAATTTATTTTTGAATTCCAAAGCTATCCGTCTATCTAAGGTGGATAATTTTACTATGGCTCGTGATGGCAAAAAGGTATGGTCTAACCCCCTACATATTGTGAGGAATGCCATTGGCCTTTGGGTATGGAGTATCTTTATGAATGAGCTCCAACTTTATGCAGTGCGACAAGAGGACGTAGAATATTGCTTGGTGTGAAATAGAGATAATGAGGGGTCCTACTCAGTAAAATCAGCATATGAGCTTGAAATCTCAGATTTGGCTGGCCAATTCCCTGTTGAAAAGATCTGGATCAAGAATTTGACCCCTAAGGTTAATATGTTTTTTTGGCTTGCGGTTTAGAATAAAATTTTGACCTTAGAAAATATCCTCAAAAGAGGCCTCAATTTGGTTAATAGATGCTTCCTTTGTAAGAAGGATTGGGAATTGACATCTCACATGTTGCTTAGGTGTTAGGTCTTTTAGGAGGTGCTTTCATCCATTCTCAGCTGGCTTGGGGTGTCATGGGTGCTACCTAATTTGATTTTTGACTATGTAACTCAATGGGTGTCACCTTTTTCCTCACCTCGACTTAAGTGTTTTTGGAAGTTCCTTTTACCTCACTTGATTTGGGAAGTTTGCAAGGAACGAAATGTGGGAGTCGTCAAAGACATGGAAAGGAAGGTCAATCAAATTAGCATTAGAATTATATGGAAGGTTGCAAAGAATGTTTCATTTGCATTCAAGTATTTAAGTCCTTCTTCAGTTCTTTACCTGATGAAATTTGGCTTGAGGAGAGGCTTGGTTTTTTTTAGGTGGCTCGACCTCCACCTGCTCCTTACCCTAGAATTTTTGTGCATTGGTCCCCACCACATGAAGTATGGTTTAAATTAAACTTTGATGGTGTGTCAAATGGAAAACCTAGGTTGGATAGTGTAGGGGGGTGATCTATGATAGTAATGAAGGTATTATTCTTGCATTAGCAAAAAACCTTGGTTTCCAATATTCTCAATTTGCGAAAGCAAGAGCAACCTTTTTATGTGTTTTAATGTTAAAATATCTTGGGATTCAAAATGCAATTATTGAGAGTGACTCCTTAAATGTGATCAATATGCCCAAGGGGGCTATCAAACTAGTTGGAAGGTGTGTAATCTGTTCAATGAAGCGTTCTAGAACATTCGACCCCTTAATAATGTTTTGATCATGTAGACACTAAAATCATGTAAATTGAATAAGAATGCTAATGCAACACTCTTATCAACACCATATGGCCCCATTGGGAAATCCTCAAGGGTTAATTAGGGTTCCCAACCGCATTTGGGAAGGTTTACCCCACTTTTAGAAGGTTTTTGGTCATGTAGCCATGACCATCCCACCCTAGGATGGTCATAGTTCATGACCATCCCACCTAGGGATGACAACATGCAACCATCCCTAGGTGGGATGACCATGACTCAGACCCTTCAAAATTCAAAGGGTGGGATAAATGGTAATCAATTTATGTCATTTATCCCACCCAATCAATCATGACATATTGGGAGGATGTCATGGCCATTAGGATCTACAAATTGGAGGTCCAAATGGGAATCCTCTTCCACCCTATGCATGGCAAAGGCATTGCCAAGTGGTGGCACTTGCCTTGTATGCCCAAAATTACCCCTTTACCCCTTATGCCCTCTTAGGCTATAAATTGAGGTGTTTTCACCCAATTCAAAAAGATGATATTTTGCAATTATTGACCACGAAGTGCTACCAATATTTTCCCTTAACCTTTGCCCACATATTTGCCTTGGAAACCTCTTTAATCGAAGGCATTTTTAGGGTGTTCTAGGACACGTTCATTTGTTCCAAAACCCATTAATTTTGAGAGTTAACTTACCAAATTTTATGACAACACCCCTAGGAGGATTATTGACTAGATCCAAGTGGAATTGGTGGCAAAAATCACCTTGTTTTGAGATCATCCCCCTTGGGACGATTAGTAGATCTAGTTGGAACTCCTAGGGATGACCATGAATTGGCCCACAATTTTTATCTAATTTTTGTGTATTTCAATTCTATAGCATTATATTAACATCATATTCAAATTTGGTGAATTTTTTAGTAGATTTGATAGGTCAATTAATGTTTTTGTGATTACAGTCCTAGTTGTCCCTCCCAGGAATAGCCATAGGTTATGCTCACAATATCATTTTATTTCTGGTCAGATCTTTACAAAATCACATAATAAACATCATATTAAGTTTGCAAGTCATTTGGAGTAGTTTATATTAGTCACAAATAATTTTTATATTCATAGATGCATACTTTTCATGGTTTTAATTAAAAATACATATGCTATTAACATATTTCAATCTCTTTTGTTTAGGTACAGGTATTCTATGCATGAGGGATGAGCTAAGGAGGTGAATAAATGTAGCCCAAAGATAGCTCTATATTGTGAGTGCGAGAAGAACACTAGAAGTGCACCATTGAGCTCATGAAGGGATTTGACCCCTCAAGTTTTGTAAATTGAAATGTATCACATTCAAAATCCCTCAAGAGGATGTATTGTAACTTTTAATTTGATAAATAAATAAATACAATGAGAACCCACCCCCCTTTTTACTTGAACATATTTGTCATTTTAGTCATTTTATCGTATTTCTTTTGCATTCTTTAATTCAATAATTACATTAGATGCATTTCAATTCAATATGTTATGCGAGCTATTTTTCTTACTAATTAATTGGTTATCATAGTGGTACCCTTAGTGGGACCCTTAGACCTTGTCATATTTTTTCATTTTTTCTAATTTTTGCCTTGTTTTTACACTTTGGATTCTGCAGGTTCTAACTGTTATGGGCTGAAACAACCCTTGAATTCCTAATTGTAACTATGAGGTATGACCATAGAAATTGTCCCACCAAGTGATGATCCCCAAATTTGCAGCCATCCCATCCAGGGACAACCACAAAACCAAGGGTTTTCTATAGAAATTTCCAGAAAAAACAACTTCCAAAATAAGTAAGATAAGTGCCTAAACCCTCAATTTGCAAGTATGTTGTTCAGAAAAATATAAATTGATGTTTTTCATGTATTTTATTGGGTGATTGAAATTTAGATTTTCCTTTCCTAAATCTCTAAGTACCGAACAAAAGCAAAACAGGAAGAAGAACAATCTTAGACATGCAATTTGAATGGTTTTCTTGCATGTGACCTACCTAAAGGTTAGGTTTTCATATAGACTAAAGTTTTATGGGTTCCTTATTTATATGTGCATCTAAATTCTAAAAGTAAAACAATTTTATTGCATTTAGTAAAAATTCATTAAGTGCTATTTGGTTTACTTTCATTTAATCATAAAAGGAACCACACTCACCATGTATCTTTTAAACATTAGTAAGTTGAAATTCATCCCCAACCACTGATAGAGTTCAATTATGGTGGTTTGCATCTCCATCCATTGGCTCAAATCCTACGAACCTTATTTTTGGCCTATGCTTACTCCAAGAACCATCTTTGCCATAGAAAATTTCACACACTCCTCTTTGAATGGTGTATCATTGCCCACAATAAATATGAGTGAGGACTGGTAGGACCTATGCTCCCTGATCGAGTATGGGCTTTATATCCATACTTTGGTTGGTTCATGTGACTGAGCTTTCATTATTTTTTATTGAGCTATGAGTGTATAGGTAAAATCCCTTTAATAATTGAGAGTTACATCGACAACATTCAAACACGTGAAAGAGATTATTTACAAAGAAATAAATCAAAAACACATCAAACAGTTTAGGAACACACAATATTTTAAAGAGATAATAATTTGTATTCTTGTGTGTTTCTATTTTTGTGTTTTTGAATCCATAAAACTTGTAAAGGAGATAATCGAATAGAGGTTCATAAAAAGTAGTTATGGTATATACCCGTAGCCAAGCCCAATTAAGGGTTGACGTTGTGGGAAGTAGACAAGGATACATGGATCATATCCTTTTTGACCCCAAGGACATGGTTATACCTCCTTGGTTGCCACCTACTCTCCCAAGTATTATATTATTGGAGAGGAGGGCTATCTTGCAAGGAACCCCTACACGGGGTACCCCTATAGGTCACAGTCCCACTCTGGGAAATAATTCCCAAGTATGAATACTTCAAATACCTTATTTCAAGAAAGGCAACCATGCAATGAGGAACCTACACATAGATCAATACCATGCATTCATGTGCCTACTCGGTCTACTTCACACACTAGTGTGTAGGATCAAGAGTATACACCAAGGGTAGGGTTAAGTGATTATATTATGCTCTCAAATCACCCTTCTCCAAAATGCATATATCCATATGAGTATGATACTCGTCGCATTGGATGATCCAATTCTACCCTTACCTCCCTCATTTATGAAGGAATATCCAAGGAGAAACCTGATTATCCTTGGTCACATCATTACATGCAAGCACAATGTGCCTTTGTGCTAGTAGAATACTAAGAATATATGTTTATGAGTGAACCTCAAGTAAATGTGACTTCTCTCAATCGAGGAAAAGTCGTAATATACCTCATAAATCTTCCTGAACATGATAGGTATCAGGGAAATAATGCTAATACACATATTCCTAACACACTTGATAAAATTAATCAAATTATCAAAAGGTATGTTGATCATCAAGCTAAGTTTAATCAACTTCAATTAGATAAAAAATGCTTCGATCTCCTAGAGTAGTGACAACAATTAAAAATACAGATATTGAACAATAGATTCAAGAGACTTTACATAATGGGGTTCCTACTCCAAGCACACATATAAATGAGGATCAGCAGAGGCAAACCACTTTCCATCAAAATAGGTCTCCTAGGCCTAATAAAATACTGCCACCTTGACCTCCTAGTCCTAATCATAACTTACCTACTAGTCCTAATATAGATCACCTTCAACAGGAATTAGTTCCACATTGTAGGTCCATTCCAGAAACACCTTATGGGGATTATGATGATTTGGAACAAAATGAGGAATACCTAGAAGCACCTTTTGAAGGTATGGTTGATGAAAATCAGTGACCTCAACATATGCTTAACATTCCTCGCCCCCCTCCATAGATCCAAAATAAAGAAGAGGATATTAAATCCTCTGATGTGTATTAAGTATTGCTTAAACTCTTGGAAACTATAGAGAGTAAGATAGCTAGGACTGGGCTTCAAAATCCCACCTTTCTCTAGTTGTGCAATCAACCACTGCATTTATCTATACCTTCCCCTACATACCTTGAGCATTTTAAAATGCCCAAATTAGAAAAAATTAAAGGGGAATAAGATGCTCAAGAGCACGTCACCAGGTTCATGAACCAGTGCTTCAGCATACAAACAATGATGCATTAATTCTTAGAGCATTTTGAGTTACCCTCTCTGGCCCATCCGTTGAGTGGTTTAATCAACTTCCAAGGCATAGCATCTACACCTTTGAATAGTTTATAGATGCATTATTGGAATGTTTCACATTTAATGCCAATAGAAAAGTAACCCTAACTAAAATTACAGGGTTAAAACAATATGATGATGAGTCTATCAATGACTATGGAAATAGGTGACGAATGCTTCTAGCAAAGCTACCTTACCTATTGCCAGTGTTCATGTTGACTCAGATGTTTTCAAAGATTTGCATGAAACCAATATATTTATTGTTGTAACTCTAGCAATATACCACTCTTGAAGATGCTCTAGTGTAGGCTAGAACCATAGAAGAAATTAACATCCAAGAGGGGGAGAATTCAAAACCTTGCAGGGAGTGGACTAAAAATCCAAAGAGCAATTTGAAACCATTATAGCTGGAAATAGTTAATCAAGTGGCCATTAATGTCCTAGGGCCTACACAAATGACACCTCCTCAAAATATAAATTATTAGGCACAACCTCATCCTACGAGTTATAATAATAATACCCAAACAAATTAGGGCCAAAATCAGCAACGTCACCCTAGGTGATAGTATACGCCCTACGCTGAATTAATGGACTCCCTATTCGATCGTATGTGGGCTGAAAAAATGATTACTTTGGTAGGAATAAAGCCTATAGATCCAAATACAGGAAAGCAAAAGCCTATGGGATGTCAAGAAGAGCTATTTTATAGATATCATTGGTAGAATAGCCATGACTTGCCTACATGCTATGGCTTGAAAAACCTAGTTCAGGATATGTTCGAGAGGAACAAACTTCAAGTGGATAATCCTCTCACCCCAAATAATAAATAGGTGGGTATTTTCAAAGACCTATTACCTACTCATGAGGTATAGGTAGCTCCTACCAAAAAAATGAATGAGGTCAAGATGACACCCCCTCTATAAGGGGTACATCAAGATGGTTAATATTATGACTAGGAATAGATGCTACCCAAGTCAAGTTGCACCACCTACAACTTCAATAAATGTTCCATCAATGTCATAGCCTCCAACACCTCTAGTACAAAGCCTTCCACCTAGGCCAATATTGATAATAAAAAGTAATCTTGCAAAAATCTTAAGAACAACATTGGCTAGATTGTCTATATACGAGCTCATTCAACAATATCCACCCCATAGAGAAGCTCTAATGGACATTCTTAATTTTATAGAGCTGCAACACCAGGAGTCTAACTCCTTCATCAATTTTGTGGGATATGTGTAGTAATGTAAGGAACTAGTGATCACATTCCATGAGCACAAACTCAAACCCATAGCAAGATATGCGGTTGACCCTCCTTTACACATAATTGCATGTGTGAATGAGATACAGTATAAGAGAGTTCTAATAGATACTTGTTCATCAAGCAACATAATAACCACTAGTGCTCTTAAAAACCTGGGAATTCCATCATCTCATGTTTTTGTATCCACATACACCCTTCGAGAATTCAATGATATAATATGCTCCATAGTCATTACTATATTCCTACCCATTCATATGGGATGCAAAACTATACCGACCTTGTGTCATGCTCTAGTGGATGCAATGGAGTACACCATATTTTAGGGTAGACATTGTATCTAGAATATGAAGTGCGTCCCTTCCATTTCTCACCAATGCCTAAAGTATACTTATGAAGGGCAGGTACACGTAGTCTCTAGATACCTCGAGCCCTTTAAGTATTGCAACCTAGTGGAGAAAAACCTTGAGTCGACCCTACCATCGACTCATATGGACTTCCAAATGAATCCATTTAGGGTCCACTTCCATATCCATTGCCTTCCATTACATAATTACCATCTTCATCCATACCATCATCATCATTGGCAATTTTAATTACCCTTCGTCATCATTAGATCCTCCATAGAGGAACATGTCAAAGAGGCTAATCGATGAAATCCCTCCCATAATTTCTACCATCTCTACAGAATATATTCCTAGTCTAGAAGATGAGGAACCATCTTTGGAGGTATACATTGAGTCATATCAAACCTCACTTATATTTCCTCCACCTTCATCATCCCAGGTTACAATCCATATAGCTAGTACAAGGTTAGGATAGTACTTAGTCAAGAACATCACAATAGTTCCATCCATTGATATAGTGTAAGATATGGGACAACCTCATATCCCTATAGGTAGCATTGTACCTCTAGGCATACTGCCCTATAAAAAAAAATTATATATGGGGGTTTTGAGTATGGAACATTGCCAATTTCTCAGCAGGAAGAATATGATGAACCTTTCTCTAAGGATATAAATTACATGTCAAGTATTGAATACACCATGTGATATCTTCATTGTTTCCATTGATATGGTTATGTCCTATGGTTATATGAACAAGGTACTCATGTTCCTTACTAGCCACAATATTAGTTACCATATGATAAATCCAGGTTGGGACATAGCAAGCCAGTAAATTTAGATGTACTCATAGAGATTTTGAAACACCTAGGTATGAATTACAGGGATGAGCTTGCATGTGATCCCTATGCTAATACAAATCATATCCACTAATTGGGATATTAATTTCCCATAAAAATTATAGATCAAGGTTTATCTAGTGAAGTTGCCCAACCTCATGAAGTGGGAGAGATTTTGCACACCCTTCGATTTGATAGTGAGGAAGAGGATCAAGGTCCTCCTCATGATTAAACAAAAAATGATGAATCTGACTATGGCATAGCTACCACAAATTACCCTAGTTCATATTATGCAGATCGTCCTATTGGATGCCAAATAATAATTCTATATGTGTAGGTTCCCATTACATCACCCTATCTGGTGATAATTTCTACCTGAATAGAAGCAAGCTCGTTGCCTACACCATAGACCATCGTAACCACCCTAGAAATTCTATTAATAACCTATAGATAGGAGGTCTATAGATAGGGGATATAAACCCTACCTAAAATACTCTTAGGTGGTCTACGATCATCTAGGTCATCCTAAAATGCTCCTAGATGGTCTACAGCCATCTAGATCACCCTAAAATGCTCCTAGGTGGTTTATGACCGTCTAGGTCATCCTAAAATGCTCCTAAGTGGTTTACAATCATATAGATCACCCTAAAATATTCCTTGATGGTCTACAATTGTCTAGATCACCCTAAAATACTCCTAGATGATATACGACCATCTAGGTCACCCTATAACACTCCTAGGTGGTCTACAATCGTCTAGGTCATGCTAAAATGCTCCTAGGTGGTTTACGACTGTCTAGATCACCTCAAAAAGTCCCAAAGGAATCTATAAACCCTTTGGTTGCCTCAAAAAATCCCAAAGGCATCTATAAGTCCTTTGGTCACCCTAAAAGCCCCAAAGGAATCTATAAGCCCTTTGGTCACCCTCAAAATCCCCAAAGGCATCTATAAGCCCTTTGGTCACCTCAAAAGCCCCAAAGGTATCTATAAGCCCTTTGGTCACCTCAAAAGCCCCAAAGGCATCTATAAGCCCTTTGGTCACCCCAAAAGCCCCAAATGTTTCTATAAGCCCTTTGGTCACCCCAAAAGACCCAAAGGCATCTATAAGCCCTTTAGTCACCCTAAAAATCTCCAAAGGCATTTATAAGCCCTTTGGTTACTCTAAAAATCCCCAAAGGTATCTACAAACCTTTTGGTCTCCCAAAAATCCCAATGGCATTCACTACGCCCATTGGTCAAACTGTATATATATATATATATATATATATATCAAAAATCCAAAAATATCATTAAAACATCAAAAACACAAAAATATTGCATTACATTACATTTCATATCATTGCATTATAACATTAGTTGCATTAGGCATACCTATCATTGCATTTTTGCATTTTAGAGTTGATCATACATGTCTAGCACCAAGTATGTACACTAGGTATATATCAAAATTAAGGTTGTCAAAAGTCAGGTTTACCACCTATTTACATCATATTTATCACTCTTATATACATTCCATACTATGTGTCTATTTCCCTTCACTCAACCATTGTTCATAAGGCATATTTAGGGTTTTTTATCACTTATATGTCTCTAGTTTTATTTTCATATTTTGTAGAAAGCTATCATGATTTTTAGAAGGTATAATATTGCTTAGATTATACCTTGTATATGTCAAAATCCTGACACATTTTCATATTAATAAATCCAATTTTAACACAAGGAAATATGAAACCTATAAAGTGGTCTAGGTTACACTAAGTGAAAAGTTTATCTCGCTCATCCCCCTATGTGAATGGTTAAACAAATGTGAGAATTTAAAAAAGGATATGTTCGTCCTTACCCAAAGCAATCAAAATCCCTTGTCTCACACCAAATTGGGATAAGTATCCAAAAGAGAAAAAAAAAAACAATGATTGTTATTACTTAGCAATATGCAAAAGAAAAAGTGGTTTTCACCATTAGCAGAAAATAAAAATAAATAGTGGTTCTCACAACTACCAAAATCCATTGCTCATCACAACAAAAATGAGAAACTCCCTAACACAATTCAAAGACAAAAGAAAATAAGGGAGTACTAAACTTGAATCCCTAAAATTATTAGCGTTAGAGAACCATAAAGTGATCCTCATTATAGGTTGAGTGGCATAAATCTCGCTTGGAAATGATGGTATACTTATGCATAACAATATGTCTATCACATAAGCAACTTGCTTTTATATAGACCAATATTTGCATGTGGATGAGATAGTGTTTGGTAGCCTATATTGCCTAGTGGTCTAATCCAACTACCTACAAAAGTTAGGGTAATGATACTCATAGGGTGATATTTAGTACAGATAGGCTGAATCAATCATGTTTGGCACTAGGGTATCTCTATGTGTTATCATAACAATGAACTCACATGCACACACAGGGATATTGAATATCTTGGTCATATTAACAGATTTAAACTTTTCCAAAAAGTCTTGCATAGTTACTATACAACTTTTGATTAGGTAGCTAGAGTGTTTTATTCTCCTAAAAATCCCAAACACATCATATAAAATTATAATATTCATTTCATTTCATATCATGCTATCACATGTTTTATTACATTACATCACAAAATCTATTACATAGTGTCATGATAGCATCAAAATTATAAGAAAATTATTGTACAATCTATGGTGCTAACATATAGTATATCAAATAGTATTCATAATCCATAATACAAATTAACAAATCATCCATTTCATATCTTTATGCATACACACACACACACACACACATATATATATATATCATCAAGTCACATCATATTAAAATACATGCATACATGGTAGACATCCATCAAAGCATCAGTAAAACAAATATACGAATTGCATAGATCTCATACAACAGTAAGGAAACACATGATGATAATAGAAAAATCATATGTGTGTGTGTGTGTGTGTGGAACCAAATCTACATCATCATCCATAAACTACCCATAAGCTACAATAAAATAGGTCCTCATAACTCATAATCCCAAAATATCAAAAAGAACCATAGAGTGTCAAATTCCATGGCCATGCAGGACTGACACTATGACTCTCACCCCCACTCTCATTTTTTTTCCAGCAAGAACTCTCAAATCTACTACTTCTTGACCTATATACCCTTCATGTGGTGTTGAGAGCCCCCATACTCATAGAAGACTATCATGTACCACTCCTATGAATCTAATGTGACCCACTAGCAGAAGGACATACTGGTATGCATCCCCTAAGGTGCACTATTTTATCCTACAAAACCTAGGTGAATGCTCACTCCTTTTAACAATTATCCTGGGGCTCCCCAACTAAGGCCTAGAGCTATGTTACATCCTCTCGTAGTTTTGCCATTTTTCCACTACTAGATCCCCCATGGCTAGGGCTCTATACTCCAACCTGTGATCAAAGAGTAGCTATCTCTATCACATGCCTATCAATGTTAGCCTGTACACTTTGCACCTCTACCTTTAGGAGAGTTATCTCCTTTGTGTGCTCCTATTTACCTCTGATAAGATCACATCATAGCTTAATAATAGTAGCATCTTGTACTACCAACAATATTTGCAATCATTCATCATCAAAGTAATCATCACCAAAGTCATCATGTGGATCCCCTATATCAAGGAGGTCTATTAACTCATCAACTACTTGGTGATGTACATGTTTCTCACCTACATATGGCTCCTCATTAGCTGGAGCCTCATAACTACCCTCATCTGCAACATCCCTATAAACCTCCCCTACCACTACAACTACATCATCCCCTAGTGGTCCCTCTCCCCACCATAGGCGAGTAACCCACCAAGAGTTATACTCTTTTGTATTTTTGGCATCATCTAGATCAAAAATATCCATTGCAAGGTCTGACTCCTCTCCCAATATCTCAATTGTAGGTCAAACAAGTGTCCTATAATACCCATAATATTGGTAGACCACTGGCTCACTAGGTAAATCCTGGCATAGCCCAAAATACCATTAGACTTAAGCATAATAAAATTACTCCTGCTTAGTCCCATGTCAACCAACTAACCATCTTCCTTGCCTCACCTGGCAAAGTTGTGCCTTAGCATCAGGCCACACTATACAATCCACGTAGGGTCTTCAAGTCACTTCCTCTACCTTGAGTCATGCAAAGGACTCTATGTATTTCTCAACCTCACTTGCATAGTGATGACTATGACCTATCTCTTGGGATTTCTACCATAGAATCCCATAGCCTATATCTTTATCTACAAGTTGTGCTCGTGTCATCCAAAGTAGTCTCCATGGGTGATCCACAAAAATATTCTACCATACCTAAAACTATAGTAGAAAGCTACATCCTAATACCTTCCACCCACTAGAGTGGATCTCATATAGATAATCATATAAATGTTCCATTAATGTAGGACCCCAAGCCATCACTAGTGGTTGCTCTATGGTGCACTCCACAAGTGTGAACACTAACTATAAAATATTCCAGGGGAACCTGGTGCCTTACAATTATGGTAGTAGAATTTTGGAGATCAAAGTTATCAATAAAACATGTCTAGTGGTCATGACATCAGCCTCATACCATAAATCCACTAGTTTTCCTCTTGAGTATGTCACGCACTACCTCCTCCTAGTCTTGGTCAAAGTATATTTGCATAATCGTAACTCTCCAATATCAGTGAGTAGATACAATAGGCCACCCCTCTATTAGAATTCAAAATATCTTATAGTAGTTATTACATCAGCCTCATACCATAAATCCACTAGTTTTCCTCTTGAGTATGTCATGTACTACCTCCTCTTAGTCCTAGTCAAAGTATCTCTGCATAATCGTAACTATCTAATATCAAAAAGTAGATACAATAGGTCGCCCCTCTATCATAATGCACAATATATGATGGACATCCTTTAGAGTCACTGTCATATCTCCTTTAGGTAGGTGTAAAGTGTTTGTGTGAGGATCCCATAAGTCTATCAAGGCGATCAAATAAGCTCGATTACCCACCATGGGCTCCAACTGTGTCACGTGCTTAAGATCAATAGAATCAAGATATTGCTAGACCTACTCTATCAATAGATCCCTAGTGGTCTAAAATATATTTATACATCGATACAGAATCGTAACCACCTGACAAAGTTAAGCAAGTTAACGAAAATACACTAAAAATGCACTAAAAATGCATCAAAAATGTCCAAAAATATTAAAAAATGACTAAAAAATGGACCCTTTTTCCCTAGTTTTGTGACCGTCCCACCCAGGTATGGCCCCCACTTTGGCAGCCATACTACCCAGGGATGACCCCAGTGGCCATCCCACACAGGGATGGATCCCAAAATTGCATAAAATAGATCATTTTGACCCCTAAAATAGCTCTAAAAAAGTAAGAAAACAACAAAAAAATAGAAAAAAAATGCATTTAAAACACAAATAAAGCTAATATTCCTACATATAACCACTAATAAGGTTCTTTAACCAAGATTTAGTGTATGTTATGGGAAAACGTGCAACTAATTACAATTTCATATTCAATAAAGAATAAGAGAAAATGCAACCCTTACCTATCTCGCACTGGCTCCGTCTCTTGTCGAGTCTTGTGTCTAGATCATGGTGATTGTGGGATGTTTTAAGTAGAAATATACTTCATAAAAACAACCTCTTCCTCTTCACCTCTCAAGTTTGCCAAGTTAGAAATGCAAAAATGAGCCCATTTACCCAATTTTAGGCTTATATAACACTACAATAAGCATGGTCAGTACTAGGTGGGATGGTCAGAAAATTGTCCAACTATCCCACACTAGGATAGCCATAAAATATGTAGCCATCCCAGCCAAGGATTGCCACCAAAATGTTTTACAAAAACAGCTAAAAAGTTCACAAAAGGGCCTAAAACCTACCAAAAACAAGTCAAATTTGACAAAAATAACAAAGGATCAAAACTAAACTTAAATTATTCATGGATGCTCTAAAAAGTATCTATTTCACTCCCCAAGAATACCATTATGGTTGTACCACTCCATGGGAAGGAGGTATTTAGTCTTTTTCTTCCATGAAATATCATCAAAATGATCAAAATCCTAGAAAAATTGATACATCTTACAATGGGTAAAACTGATGGTTATCCCAATTAAGTCATATGGGTCAAGTGACTCATTGCTTTATCATTGGTAATGCCCTCATATACTCCTCACTTGAGGGAGTAGTCATAATAATTAATTCACAATCAAAATTAACACTTAAACACTCAAAAGTGCAATTTTCATACATTCAAAAGAATCATTGCCAAAGACAAATTTTCAAGCCTACGCTGGGGTAAACAATTATAAAATGCAACAAAAATAATTATTGGACTCCTTAAAGCCTTGGGAATTCACCCAAGATAAAGGATTACAAGGAAACAAGGAACCAATACCAAGTATACCCTAAGCCCATACAAATGTCATTAAAGTGTGGTTGAAAGGTATACCAAAAGCAATCCTTCAACTATGTCAAAAGCAAGGATTACAAGAATGTATGCTCTTTACATAATGGAGGCATCTAAATTTGGTTATATTAATGAATAACCTTAATTATTTAATGATTTATTCATCTATTTTTTCTTAGTGCTCTATTGCACATAGTGCATCTCAAAAAGGGGCATTTGTAGACACTAAAATCATGTAAATCAAATAATACTGCTAATGTGCCACTCTTATTGACATCATATGGCACCATTTGGAAACCCTCAAGGGTTAATTAATTCTACCAAACACTTTTGTGAATGTTTACCCCACTTTTTAAAGGTTTTAGGGCATGTAGCCATGACCATATCATCCCAGGATGGTCACAGTTCATGACCGTCCCACCCAAGGATGGTCGCATGCAATCATCCCTAGGTGGGATGGCCATAACCTAGACCCATCAAAAATCAAAGGGTAGGATAAATGGCAATAAATTTCTGCCATTTATCCCACCTAATAAATCATGACATATTGGGAGGTTGTCATGGCCATTAGGATCTGCAAATTGGAGGTCCAAATGGGAAGCCTCTTCCACCCTATGCATGGCAAAGGCATTTCCAAGTGGCGGAACTTGCCTTGCATGCCCAAACTTACTCCTATGGCCCCTATGACCTCTTGGGCTATAAATTGAGGTGTTTTCACCCAATACAAAAAGAGGATATTTTATAATTACTGACCACGAAGTGTTACCAATATTTTTCGTCAAACTTTGCCCACCTATTTGCCTTGGAAACCTCTTTAATCGAAGGTATTTTTAGGGTGTTCTAGGACACATTCATTTTTTCCAAAACCCATGAATTTTGAGATTTAACTTACCAAATTTGATGAAAACACCCCTAGGAGGATTATTTACCAGATCCAAGTGGAATTGATGGTAAAATCACCCTATTTTATGGCCATCCCCCCTGGGATTGTTAGTAGGTCTAGTTGGAACACCTAGGGATGATCATGAATTGGCCCACAATTTTGATCTAATTTCTATGTAGTTCAATTCTATAGCAGTATATTAACATCATATTCAAATTTGGTAAATCTTTGAGTAGATTTGATTGGTCAATTAATGTTTTTGTGATTACAGTCCTAGTTGTCCCTCCCAGGAATGACCATAGGTTATGCTTAAAATATAATTTTTTTCTACTTAGATATTTAAAAAATCACATAATAAACATCATATTAAGTTTGCAAGTCATTTGGAGTAGTTTAGATTAGTCGCAAATAATTTTTATATTCATAGATGCATACTTTTCATAGTTTTCATTACAAAATGCATATGCTATTAACATCTTTCAATCTCTTGTGTGTAGGTACAGGTATTCCATGCATGAGGGAGGAGCTAAGAAGTTGAATAAACATAGTTTAAAGATAACTCTATATTGTGAGTGCGAGAAGAACATTGCAAGTGCACCATTAAGCTCATGGAGGGATTTGATCCCTCAAGTTTTGTAAATTAAAATGTATCACATTGAAAAGACCTCAAGGGGATGTATTGTAACCACTAATTTGATAAATAAATAAATACAAGGAGAAATACCCTTTTTACTTAAACATATTTGTCATTTTAGTCACTTAATTTATCATCTTTCTTTTGCATGCTTTAATTAAATAATTACATTAGATGCATTTCATTTCATTAGATGTCTTTCTTTTGTATTTCTTGATCGAGGTCGTTCACCATTCAAATGATGAGATTCCTTAATTGCTGTTAGAAGGTTGTTTGATTGCTTATCTTGTGGAGGCTTTTTTGATGCCTTAGGAGGTCATTTTTGGAGTGTTTCATGGATGTGGTTGGTAAAAAGGCTTTATTGTGCCTTCCTAGCTTGGAAGGAGCCATTAGATTTCTTTTTTGAATTCTAACTGTCAGTTCCTCCAATATGGTCAATTTGATTTATTGGTCCATAGTGGGTTTTCTTTTCTTGGGATCACAGAGGATTTTATTTATTGTCCATGTCAGGAAGAGCTTCTTCCTTTTAAATTTTTAAATCCTTGGTGTCACTCCCTCCCTTAGTGTTTTCAATTTGGTCCTTTCTTGTGCTTCCTTGGTTTTGGGTCTGCTATATTTTGGAATTTTTCTCTATGTCAGGTCTTTTTCCTCAGCTTTCTATGTTTGGCTTCAAAATCTATATTTGGGATGTGAAAATTTCTTTTCCTAATGGTTTGGTGTAAGTTGGTCTTTTTGTGTCTCCTTTTGGGCATTTATGGTGGTGATGGAAGCCTTTTTGAAGCATCATAGGATGATTATCTAGTTTTCATATGTTTCCCTCTCTTGGGATGTATTTTTGGGAAATGATTGTCAGGTGAGGTAGTTAAAATTGGTTATGGTGGCTCCTCATTTTTAAAATGAGGTATTTCTTTGAGATTCTATCTTCATGTCAAATTCCCTTGTGGCTTCCTCTTGTCCTAGGGATTGAATTTATGGTGCCAGGTGGCTTTCCTTTGGGTTGCCAAATATTGTGGCTTGAGGTGAGATTCCTATTCATCCCCTCCTCTCTCGCACTTTTGAAATTTCCTAGTTTTAGAAGGGTGGTTTCAGTTTCTATTTACTTATCTCAAGAGCCTTGGTTTTTTGAGCTCTTTCTAAAGGGCGAGGTTTTATTTACTCTCTTAAGAACCTTTATTATTTCATGAATTGGATTGAAGTATATTTTTTTTACTATTGTTTTTCCTAGGGAGCTTGAGTGTCTTTTGTTTTGAGTTTTGAGAGCTTTTTTTGTGGCCTTGACTTGACAGCTAAGGTGGTGGATGCCTATTTCTTATCTTGTTAATGATGGAGTCTTCTATAGCATTTTGTGTGCTTGGGGTCTATCTCTATTGCTTCTATTTTATGGAAGAGTACGGTGCAAAAGAGTGTAGGTGGTGTCAAATATTTGAATATGGGAAAGGCTAATTTGTACTATTCCAAATCTAGGTCTACTAAATCATAGTTAGAGCCTGCATCTTTGACTATTTATGATGAGGTTAAAACTATTTTGAAGAATGGTAGCTTTTTGGAGTGTGCTCAAAATTTTCATGGGCACAACTTGATGCTCTTGAAATGGATGGTGACAATGTGGAATAAGGGATAGGTTAGAATTGGTTCATGATATTTTGAGGTCTCAGTAGAGTTGATTAGTACAACCACTATTCTAGCTTTGGATGGTGCCTTCCACAATAGAGATAGACATTCACTTATAAAAGAGATAAGATTTTTCCTAGATGGGGAAGAATTTATTTCCATAATTCAAAAGGGTTTTTGTGCTAAGGTGATATCCCCTCTATTGGATAAGGTGGATAAAGTTGTTATGGATTATTTTACCTTGGAATCTACATATGAAGTCATACGTAGCTTCCATGCTATGTTTCTCAACCATTTATGGAGGCATATTTGGATGAACATTCCTTTATTCTTATTTCAATCAATGAAGAAGTCAATGTTGGATGTGCAAGGGGGTCATGGCTAGTTTCCTCTTTATCAAGATCTGGCTCTATTAGTGTTTGAACAAGCTACTTCTAGAGGAACTCTTGAAACCTTTAGTTGATTTTTCAATCCCTGTTCTTGGTCAATTTAAGGAGGTTTCTATAGGCTCAAGTGATGAAAGTGATGATGTTTATTCATTCTATTTGTGCTTGAAACTTGAAAATATTTCTTGGAAAACCCAAGTCTCGGCTAAAGGTATGAGAGGGAAAGTACTGCACTGCAGTGATGATGAATTTTTGAAAAACTTCTTTCAATGTTAATGCTTCATTTGAGGTGAGAGGTCCTCTGTTGGGTATTCAGGCAGAAGATATTCTTGTAATTTATTGGTAAAAATTAGGATGATGGTTTATCCCCCTTATCTCCTTCTATTGACTTGAAAATCCTGCCTAAGGACTTCCATAAGGATAATATGGTGAAATATGTCTAGGAGCTAGAGGAGGCCTTTAAGAGGAAGAGTTTTCTTTTGCATAGTTTGAAATTGATAGAGATAAAGCAACATACAATATGAAGTTCCATTAAGATTGCTTTAGATTTTTTTGAGGAGGTGTCGTGGATGATAGGAATGATTTTTCAAGAGATTGACATGCTGGTGTAGAACTCCCTTAGTTCTCTCTTATTCCCTCTTGTATTTTTTTCCTCTTATCTGGTTTGTCTTTGTATCCCTATTTTTTCATTTCTTTTGACCACCCGAGGTGTGTTGTGTTTGTTGTTCTTTTTATGGCTGCCTTTTAGGCTTGTTTTGATGTACAAGGTTGTGGGATCAATTTTGAAACTCTCTTTCCTTTTAATAGTATAAAAAATATATATGAAATGTACATAAACATATTTAAATAGTTCCTTTAAGTTGATTAACTTTAAAAACATTAAAAAGTGTTATTAACAAGAAAAAAACACAAACTCAAATGTCATTTGTTTAAGAGGTTAAAGATATAATTTTTTATTGTGGAAATTTAAGTTCAAATCTTATCCAATGATAAATGCATAGTTACCAAATTGTTATTATCTATGGTCATAATGTAATATGGATAGGACTCATTTCAATATTACATAATCATGAGATATCATAGTGGATAGGGTTTTGGATCTCTTCCCTAAAGACCAAAGTTCAAACCACAATGGTGGGTGTGTGAGTAAGCTTGTTATCCAAAATAAAATTCTCTCTCTATGTGTGTATTCATTGGTTGTAATATCACTATGTAGCTAGGATGTTTCAAATCTATCATAACAATATTAGACAAATGCAAATGGTATGGAAAATTATTAAAAGCAAAAAATAAGTGGGTTGTTGGTCTATTTTGAAGGAAATAGGAAAGTATCAAAGTTGGGGTTATAAACATATGCTTTAATTATAGTTATATATCATGAAATATGTTCAAAGTACTTCATTATAGTTTTGTTAAATACAATGATAATTCATGATTATGATCTATGAACTCTTAAGGGGGATTTTAACACAATTATATCTCCTTGAGAAAAGAAGGGTGATACTTGTCAATGGTCTAAACCAACGTAGGACTTTACTTCATTTGTCAATTCAAATTGCCTTTGCGATGATACTTCTTTAAGCTTTCAGTATACATGGGGTAATAGATGCATTAGACAAACTCATACAATAGAAATATTAAATAGATTTTTATTAAAGAATACATGGTTGAAAACAAAGTATGTAATCTATTTAAGAATTTTATTGTACACAAGATCAAATCATAAACCTATTCTACTAAGATGTGATTTACTCAATAATGATCATCGAAAACCAATTTTTTTTTATTCTATATGGTTTCAAGACCTTAATTTCTTCTAAATTTTATGTTATGATGGGATGAAGCAAAGTTTTAAAATTTATTTATGTACTAGTTTGTTCAATAGACACAATATCTAAAGGAAAAAATGTAGATTTGGAATGTGATATATTTTGGTGATGTATTTAGAGCAAAGGAGAAAATAAAATCCGAACTCAAAATTTCACAAGAGACAGTAGAAATAAATGGAGGAGGAGAACTTATTTGTTAGAGGAGGCTAAATGTCTCCTATTATTCTTCTTTGCAAGAGGAGGGTGAACGTCTCATGTTCTTCTTCTTTATTTGAGGAGATCGAACATCTTCTATTATTCTCATTTTTTCAAACTAGAATTGAATCATTCTTTTTTTGTTGACTATGATCTTTATGTATAGGTTTCAAATTTTCCTTTGCATCATTATTGGCCTCTTAAGCCTTTGCGTTGGATTCTTCAACCTTTTCAAACCTTCATCCACTTGTCACTTTCTTCAAAGTTAGCTATAGTCAACAATGTTGGCCTTTGTTAGCCAAAATATTCAATGTTGACATTTAATGGCTATTAGGAAGTGAAGTCACTATGCAATACAACCAACCAGGAAAAAGGATTATAGTAGGCCAAAGTAGGCCAAACATCTAACCTGCTAAATTTTTGGGTTAGACGTCTAGGAAGTAGGCTAGACATCTAACCTACTAGATGTTTAGACCATGCATCTAGGTTTCTAGATGTCTAGGCTTTTAGACATTTAGGCTAGATGTTTGGGCTACCAAAAATCTAGGCTACTAGACGTCTAGGCTAGACATTTGGGCTACTAGACGTCTAGGCAAAAAGTTTGGGCTGTCATATGTCTTTGTTGGTAGACGTCTAGGTCTGATTTCTAACCAAGTATACATCTAGGAGCTGCAACAATGAAAAAAGATATAACCAAGTTTGAGATTGATAAATTTGATGGTAGTAACTTCACTCTATGGAAGATGAAGGTGGAGGATTTTCTGGTTTAGAACGACCAAGCTCAAGCCTTGAAATGGGTCACAAATAAATTGAGCAACATGAAATATGAGGAGTGGACAAGCTTGATAGGAAGGTGATTTCTACAATTCGTCTCTACCTAGCAGACTCCATATTGTTCAATGTAGCTAAATAAAATATCATGGAAGCCCTTTGGAAAAACCTTGAAAAGATGTATGAAACAAAATAAATAACTAATAAGGTTTTTCTAAAAAAGTAGCTTTATAGCTTGAGGATGAAGGAAAGTTCATTTGTGGTAGATCATTTGAATGAGTTTAATACTTTGATTAGTAAATTTGTTTTAGTTAATATGAATATGGAGGATTAAAATAGGGATATCACCCTACTTTGTTACCTCCTGGATACTTAGGATCATATGGTGATGACCATCAGTAATTCATCATTAGGAACTCTCAAATTTGATGATGTGGTAGCTGCTTTGTTGGTAGAAGAGTTGAGGTAAAAAATATCTCTAGAACCCTCAACCAATGAAGCCCTATCCATGAGATGTTGATATTTCAAGGGGAGTAAATAAGGTAGAAAGTAGTGTAGATCTAATTCTAAAGGATGTAAGTACAAAGGGAAGTGATGGCATTGTGGGAAGCTAGGACACCCCAAGAATGACTATTGGCAATTAAATAATGGTAAAAAGCAAAATCAGCCATTAGCTGAAGCCAATGCAATAGATTCAAGAGAGAAAGCAACATGTGAAGCCTTTTGTATCAGTAACAATAGATCAGTTTTATATTCCTAGGTTTTGGGCTTAGGTGCATCTTTCCACATGTCTCCCCACATACACTAGTTTGAAAAATATCAACCATACTATGGTGGAAAGTTCTATTTGGGTGATGATCACCCTTTAGAAATTGTGGGAAGTGGGGATATAAGGATTAGTCTAGAATATGGTAGATAAAGGATGTTATTTGATGTGCGGCATGTGCCCAATTTGAGGAAGAATTTGCTCTCAATCAAAATTATGGATAAACTAGGTTATTCTGTCACCTTTTGTAACAACTACTGCAATATTTCCATAGGATATCTTGTTGTAGCAAAGGGAGAATATTATGTGACCTTATACCATTTATGCAGTGATATGGTGATAAACCATGCAGTAGTAGTAACTTTTGTTCAGGATGTAGTAATGCTATGTCATCAACACCTAGTCCATATGAGTGAAAAAGGTCTAACAATTATGCATGATAGAGGTATACTTTCTAGGATTAAGCCTTGCAATTTAGACTTATGTGAGCACTATATTTTTGGTAAATGGAAGAGGGTTAAGTCCTGGTAAGAGTTCTAATTTTTTGCAACTTATACATTCGGATATATTTGGACCAGTCCCCACTCAGTCCTTGAATGGCACCATATATTTTTTGACTTTTATATATGATTATTCTAGGAGAGTGTGGGTTTATTTTCTGAAAAATAATTCAAAAGCTTTGCAAAAATTTAAAGAGTTCAAATCTTGGGTAGAGAAGAGTTTAGGCAAGTCGATTGTATATCTTAGGTCAGATAATGGGGGTGAATATTGCTTCAAGGAATTTGATAATTTTTTTACACAGGAAGATATTAAGCTCCAGAATACTGTACCATACACTCCATAGAAAAATGGTGTGGCTAAGCGGATGAATCGTACAATCATGGAACATGCAAGAAGTATGCTTAGCACAACCATGTTGGAGAAAATTTTTTGGGTAGAGGTTGTTAATACAATTGTTTATCTTATTAACAAGTTACCTACAACTACATTGGATGGACATATTTTGGAGGAGGTTTGGTGTTGTAATCCAATTGAGTACTCTCATCTGCATACCTTTGGCTATGATGTGTTTTTCCATGTACCCAAAGAAAAAAGGTCCAATATTGATCTAAAGTAGAGTAAATATGTTTTTCTTTTCTATGGAGATATAGTGAAGGGGTATAGATTGTGGGATCCTATTGACAACAAGGTAATTATTATCCAAGATATAATTATTGATGAAAATTCCATGCATAGGAAGGAGGTATAGAAAAATCCTAATTTTGTACATATTGAAGTAGAATTGAGTGAAGATAACTATGAAAATCAACATGATGAATTTTTTGATTAGCATGCAAAATTGCAAGTAGAAAAATAGGTAGAGCAACCACAACGGTCACAAGACCAAGAGCCACAATTGATAGATCATTGGATTATAAGATATACACATCCAAAAAAGTGTCCAAAAAGGTATTCTCGTGTATCTATCCTATTTTACTTTGTTAACTTATTATGATGAACCTAGCTCATTTTAGGAAGCTAGAGAGTCTGAAAATGTAGAAAAGTAGAGGAAATCCATGAAGGACAAAATTGAGGTACTTCATAAGAATAAAACATGGGAACTTGTGGCTCTTCCACCTAGAAGAAATACTGTTGGAAACAAGTGGGTGTACAAAGTGAAGAAGAACAACGATGGGCTGTTGGAATGCTATAAATATCACTTGGTGGCAAAGGACTATGTGCAAAAGTTAGGTGTTGACTTTAATAAATTTTTCTCTCCAATTGTGAAGAGGACTACTATTAGAGTTCTACTTACACTTATAGCTACATAAGATTTGGAATTGGATCAGCTTGATGTAAATATGACTTTCTTGCATGGTGATCTTGAGGAAAAGATATATGGATCAACCTAAGGACTATGAAGAAAGAGATAAAGGGAATTTTGTTTTTATACTGAAGAAATCACTTTACAGATTGAAACAGGTTCCAAGGATGTGGTACAGGAAATTTTACACCTTCATGAAGAGCCAAGGTTTTACCAGGAGTGAAGCTGACCATTGTGCATACTATAAGAGGTTTGGCGATGGTATTTTTATTATTTTGTTGTTATATGTTGATGATATGCTGGTTATAGGTCCAAGAATGAATAAAATCATTGATCTTAAGGCTTGTTTGGCTAGGACATTTAAAATGAAGGATTTAGGAGCAACAAATCAAATTTTATGGATGAATATACATAGGGAAATAAAAGGAAGAAAGATATGGTTAAGTCAAAAGTCATATGTGGACAATATTCTACAGTGCTTCAATATGCAAAATGCTAAACTAGTTAGTACCCCACTTCTTCCACACTTAAAGTTGTCTTCCAACTAGTATCCTAGAACGAAAGCATAGAATACAAGCATGTCTCGTGTACCATATTTATCAATAGTAGGAAGCCTCATGTATGCCATGGTGAGCACTAGACTGGATGTTTCCCAAGTAGTGGGAGTAGTTATCCAGTACATGGCAAATCTTGGTAAAGAGCATTGGAATACAGTGAAGTGGATATTCATATATTTAAGAGTCACTTTAGATGTTGCCATTTACTTTGGATCAATATATTTATAAGTTATAGGTTTTGTGGATTCTGATTATAGTGGAGATAGATATGGAAGAAAATCTACTACAGAATATACCTTCACTCTTGTAGGAGGAGCAGTAATTTGGGCTTCTAAGTTGCAATCTATTGTGTCTTTATCAACCACTAAAGCAGAATATATTGCAGTGACTCATGCCAAAAAAAGGTAATTTGGCTAGAGCTATTATTGGGTGACTTTAAGGTAATGCAAGAGAAAATTACACTTCATTGTGATAACTAGAGTGCTATTCAATTAGTGAAGAATCCAACATTCCATGATTACACGAAACACATTGATGTCAAGTACCACTTTATCAAAAATATGGTGGAAGAAGATAGTATCATGTTGTAGAAAATCGACATTGAAGTGAATCCTACAAATATGCTTACAAAGTTGATCAAGGTAGAGAAGTTTGAATGGTGTAGAAATTATCTGGGCTTGCTAAAAAAATAACAAGGGAATCATTGGGAAATTGTCACTGGATGAAGATATTTGGTAGAATAATTAGTGAATATTGAGTTCAAGTGGGATAATTTTAGGAAGTGAAGTCACTATGCAATAAATGCAACAAAAAAAAAAGGTTGTAGTAGGCCAAAGTAGGCCAAACATCTGACCTACTATACATCTAGGTCAGATGTCTAGGCAGTAGGCTAGCCGTCTAACATATTAGATTTATAGACTAGACATTTGGGTTGCTAGACATATATGCTGCTAGAAATCTAGGCCAGACATCTAGATTACCAAACATCTAGGCTACTAGACATCTAGGCCAGATGTCTAGGCTACCAGACATCTAGGCTGGTAGACATCTAGGCCAGACATCTAGACTGCCAGACGTCTATGCTGGTAGGCATCTAGGCTAGACATCTAGGCTATCATACGTCTTGGTTGGTAGACATTTAGGCCTGACATATAACCAAGTAGATGTCCAGGCTAGATTTCAAACCAAGAAGACATCAAACCAAGTAAATATCAAAGAAGTGGACACCTAGGTAGATGATAAGTTATAGAAGATGAACCATTTTAGTTCTATATGAATATGAATAGTTTTACGAAGGTCTCCTTGGGGAGAGGAAATGAACAGTTGGTGTCTTCCTTGTCTAATATATAAAATGGACTTGATCCCTTGCATATAAAAGGGGGTTGAAACATTAAAAGACATGGATGTAAATTTTGCTGGAAATAATAAAAGAAAAAGTTTCCATTGCCCCGTGGTTTTTCCTGCACATTGCATTTTTCCACATAAATCTTTGTGTCACTTGTGTTGTTATTTTCCTATTCTATATTTTTGTTATTGTGCTTCCTCTTGTAGGTATAAAATATGAATTTTTTCCTAATAATGGCCACTATCTTGAGTGTTGGCTTTTGATGGCCACTATCTTGAATGTTGACCTTTGATGACAACTAATTTTTGATGTTCTCTTAACATTGATTTGTTCCTTTCAAACTTCGTGGTTGACCTCTAATAACCACTATCTTGAATTTTAGCCTCTGATGATGACTAATTTTTGATGTTCTCTTAACATTGGTTTGTTAAGACTTTATGGATTTATATTTGTTTTTATAAAGCAAAATTTGTAGTTCTATTCTCTTTATAAGGTCATATAGGCTTTATCATTTTGTAAGAATATTATTCTTTTACAAAGTTGCTTAGGATTTTTCCTTCTACAAGGTCACTTAGGCTTTATCCTTACCTACTACTTATTCTATGTGGATGATGATTCCACACTATTTTTAATGATTTTCATTCTCTATTTTTATCAAAAAAATTTGAAATTATTCTCTATCTTTGTAGGAAGATTCTCAACCTTCTATAGCTTAATATTTGCTACTCTTCTACAACTTTTTGTAATGTATTAGGTCACATCTAACAACCCAATATCAATGTCTGAGTGGCTCTGAATGTCCCTAAATGACAATTTTCTTCACAGTTGGTTTTACCTCAATCTTCAATCTGTAATCCTTGTTAGCTTTGGAGGATGTATATTAGAGGAAATGCAACCACAAAATGTAAAATAAGTAATCTATGATAACTATATGATAATGGCACTATAATATGTAGGAAAACTAGATGATAAAATTCTATAATAACTCAGTAATATGCCATTAATAAAAGATCAAAAAAATAGTACAATGTAATATAATGGAGGACATGAACACTTCAAAATTTTCAATGAAGAACTACATTGTACCTACTCACTACTCTCTATATTTCTATCACTCTATTCACTCTCAATTTCCTCTCCTTGTGCTCTCATACTCTCAAGGCCTATATATAGGAAGATATGTTCCTTGGCCTTTAATATACCCATGAATCTTCATCTACCTATCCTATAACTCATGTACATGTGGACTACATGCACATTTACATCTTTACACATTCTAACACTTGTGCATTTATTACTTTCTTGAAGTATCTACTTAAACCTTAATCTAAGATAAAATTCTAATATAGAAAAGTATCCAAAGTGGTACATTGACATGTACCAAATTATATAATATAATCTAACATCCCTTGTATTATATTATTTGGGTATTGAAGACTTTAGTCTTCAATATGGATCTTCATCTGGTTCTAGAATTTGTACTCTCCTTCTTTGTTTTCTTTATTTTGCTCCTTGTCTGTATCTTGTTCAAGCAAGTAGTTAGTATCTTCATAAAAAGCTATCTTTGTTGAGAGAGCTTTAACTTCATGTTCCTTTGTAGGTTCTTCCAGTTCTTAAATTTCTAGGATATCATGAGCTAAGTACATTTTTGATTTCCTTATCAATATTGCAATTTAGGATAATTATATTGATTCTAAGAAGGATATGGATGCTGAAATTGTTGTTGATATGGACTATAATAATTTTGATATTTTCTTGGTTGGAATGGTTTGTTTGGTTGGATTATATAGTTTGTCTAATAAGGTGGCATTTTTTCGAAAGTTGATTCATTTGTTAAGGTTTTAAATTGTAAATGCAGAAATGCCATCATAGACAATCTTAAAAGGGACACACTATCAAACTAAAATTAAAAAGGAAAATGAAATAATAATTACTATGTATTTTATATTATTATAATATATTTAATGGATTTTATTATTATTTTAAAACAAATTAAAAATTTGTTAATAAGATACTTAAGTAATTATTTTGTTAAACATATTAATGATATTTTTCAATTAGTTATATAGATTTGAGATATATAGTTTATTAAAATATTATAATAATATGGTTATGATATAATATGAATGAATAAGAACAAGCTTTAATTTTATAGACATTTAAAACACAAACATCCAAATTTATTGGACTAAAATAAAATTGTCTTATAATGAATGGCTGAAAATTATTATGAAAGCTATTATCTAAAATACTAAATGGACATAAACATATTTAAATAGGTCCTAAAATTTAATTAAATTTAAAAACATAAAAAAGTGTTATTAACAAGAAAAAAAATCAAATGGCATGAGTTTAAGAGGCTAAAAATATGTTTTTTATTGTGGAAATTTAAGGTCAAATCTTATCCAATGATAAATACATATTACCAAATTGTTATAATATGTGGTCATGATATAATATGGATGGGACTTGTTTCAATATTATATAACCATGAGACACCATAGTGTTTAGGGTTTTGTATCTCTTCCCTAAAGACCCAAGTTCAAACCACAATGGAGTTTGTGTGAGTGAGCTTGTTATCCAAAAACACATCCTCCCTCTTTCTCTATGTGTGTATTAATTGGTTGTAATATCACTATGTAGCTAGGATATTTCAAATATATCATAACAATATATGAAAAATGCAAATGGTATGGAAATTTTCTAAAAGCAAAAAATAAGTGATTATAAACATATATACTCCAGTTATAGTTATAGATCATGAAATATGTTCAAAGAACTTCATTATAGTTTTACAAATACAATGATAATTTATAAATATGATCTATGTATTATTAAGAGGGACTTCAACACAATTATAACTCCTTGATAAAAAAAGGGTTATACTTGTCAATGGTCTAAATCAATGTAGGAATTTACTTCATTTTTCAATTGAAATAGTCTTTGGGATGCTACTTCTTCTAGCTTTTAGTATACATGGTGTAATAGACACATTAGGAAAACTCATACAATAGAAATATCGAATAGATTTATATTATTGAATACATGGTAGCAAAAAAAGTATTTTAAGCATTTTATTGTGAGCGGGATCAAATCAAATACATATTCTATTAATACGTGATTTACTCAATAATGATAATCCAAAGCCATTTTGTTTTCAGTCTATGTGGTTTCAAGATATTAATTTCTTCTATATGATTATGTTATGATGGGATGAAGCAAAGTTTGAAAATTTATTTATGGAATAATTTGTTTAATAGACACAATATCTAAAGAAGCAAATGTAGATTCGGAATTCCATATCTTTTGGTACTATATTTAGAGCAAAGGAGAAAATAAAATACAAACTCAAAATTTTACAAGAGAGTAAAAATAAATTGAGGAGGAGGACTTCTTTGTTGGATGAGTATGAATGTCTCCTATTATTCTTATTTTCAAGAGGAGGCTGAACATCTCCTATTCTTATTCTTTGCTAGAGGAGATCAAACATCTCCTATTCTTCTACTTTTTTAAACCAAAAATTAAATATTATTTTTATTTTTGTCTATGATATTTATGTGTAGGTTTCAAATTTTCCTTTGCATCATTATTGGCCTGTTCAAACTCTATGATAGATTATTCAACCTTTTTAAACCTTCATTTATTGATCACTTTCTTCATAGTTAGACGTAATCAACAATGTTGGCCTTTATTGACCACCACTATCTTCAATGTTGACCTCTAATGGCCACTATCTTGAATGTCGGTCTTTGATGACCATTATCTTGATTTTTGGCCTCTAATGGCCACTAATTGTTTATGTTCTCTTAACATTTATTTATTCCTTTTAGACTTTATAAATTTATACTTTATATAAATCAATATTTACAGTTCTATTCTCTTTATAAGGTCGTATAGGCTTTATCCTTTTGCAAGAATCTTATTCTTTTACAAGGTTGCTTATGCTTTATCCTTGTACAATACCACTTGGGCTTTATCCTTACCTGCTACTTCTTCTAGGTGGATGATGACTCCACACTATGCTTAATGTTTTTTATTATTCTCTATTTTTGCTCTACTCTACTTCTCTATTTTTATCTCTAGAAGCTAAAATCATTCTCTATCTCTGTAGGAAGCTTCTCAATATTCTATATCTTAACATTTGCTACTCTTCTAATATTTGAAATATTCTACAACTTTTTACAATGCCTTAGGCCATACCTAACAATCCAATATCATTGTTAGGGTGGCTCTGAATATCCTTAAATGACTAGGTTTCTTCTAAGTTGGTTCTACCTCAATCTTCAATATGTAATCCCTTTTCAATATCCAAATTTTTCCTCAGTTGGATTTCTCTATCAAATGTCAAAATTTTCCTCTAGGTTGGCTCTTAATATAAATATAGTTGAGTCCTTAAATCAAGGTGATTGAATCATTTTCCTCTCAATATTCTACTCAATAAGACCTTTAAATATTAGAGTCCAAGTCTACACTACCTTTAAAGTGGACAAACTCTAAATTTACTTTATTAAAAGTGGATAAAACTAAGTAATAATGGTGGCTAAATTGAACTCTATCAAAATAAAAATATTTATGTGGTAGCTTTGATACCACTGTTAACCTTTTAAGCCTTACTACCAAAAAATATCATAGGTCCCAATATAAAATAGCCATACTATTAGAGGTAAAAATAATAATATAATGAGAAGAATAATATATGATCTAATTAATATATATATCAAGACCTATATAATAAAGCAAATAATAATAATTTATATAAGAAAATATAAATTTAAGAGTCCTATGTCATTCATGAACTATGCATGATGAATACTTACAATATTAATTGCTCAAAAATGTATACATTCTTTATTCTTTGTCTTCCTGTTAAAACTCTATAATCTAATATTTGTGTTACTTGGATTCCTTCATGGAGTACTCTTTCCGTAATATAGCCTTAAATGTGACTCTTCACATACTTCACTATTGATCTTCATATGATAAGTCTCATGACGCTTGGCTTATCATCTTGCCACTTGTATACAAGACTCTTCATGGACACTTAAATCTTACACTTATACATGCACTCCTAATCTATGATACTTGTGGACATCCTCACATTACATATTTGTACTATTACATACATGACACACTTGTGCATATTCTCTCAATATACACTTGCACTCTAACTTACATGACACTTGTGCATTTATTACACATTGAAACTTACATAAAATGGGAAATATAAATCACACTCTAAACTATAGACTCAACCCTAATCTATTACATATTTACAATTATACTAGGAAGGTACCATGGGAGTAGATTAGAATGTACCAAATAATGTAATATTCCTCAACACTTTTGATAGTAGAAAACTAATGGATATAGTCAAAGAATCCTTGGAATCATACAAAAATCTAAAATTCAAGAAAATAAAACATGAAATCTTGCCTATAAATCTATGGTATGATGAAGAATGCAAAGTAGTAAGAACCTTGAAAAATCTCGACAAAGAAAAGACAAATGGCAAGATATACAAACAAGTGGTGAAAATAAAAAAGTAAGAATACATAATAGCAATGCAAAAAAAGTTGATATATTTTGCAAACCATAGTCCATGTTAATTTTTTAAAGAGTTATAACAAATAAAAATGTACACAAAAAACAATATCACAAGCAATCAATGGTTATAGTATGTTAAGTAATTATATGAGAGAAACCAAGAAAAATATGCAATTTTATAATTGACACAATTGAGGAACTTTTTTTTAAAGATGTTTAGGGATTAAAATAGCAATAGTTAAATATTAGAATATAGGTGGTTTGCAAGCTAAACATCTCAAGTGTGGGGTTGAAATCTTAGCACCACACATCTAAAATAATTTGAATGACATCACTAAAGGAGGATTTCCATTGGAATAGATAATCAACCTAGTCACACCATTGCATAAAAATGGAGATACCAACAATCCTTTAAATAATCACACCATCATAAATAATACTATTTTTTTCAAAATCATATAATTAATCATATTTTTACAAAATTATTTAGCAGTATAGTAGAAATTAGAATTAGTCAATGTAAAAAGATCAAGGAAAAATGGCAATAAGAAAATCAATATTTAGATCAAAGTACTGAACAATATATCTTTGTATTACTTTAAGGCGCCCAATAGAGAGCATGTAAAATGAAAAATGAAAAGTTTAATGTTATTTTTTGCACTTAAAAAACCTTTTGAAATAGTACCAAGAGGTAATTTATGGAAAAGAATGGAATAAATTGGAATATGAACCAACTATAGAGCAATTGTACATAAACTTTATGAGTAGGTGATGGCAACAATTGGAACTCTAAGACTATTAGATTGTTTTGGGAGTGATATTATGAAACAGGGGTGTCAATTATCACTTACATTATTTGAAATTTACATTGATAAATGGAGGAATGGGTTGAAAGAATGGGAAGAGAACAAATAAAATTGGATAATTATGTAGTAAAAATTCTTCTCTATTTGGTTGAATTCATCTTGATTGGCAAGAAAATTGAAAGTTTAAAAGAACATTTAAATTCTTTAGAGAATTTTTTGAATATATTGGGATGTAGGTAAATACTAGAAAGACTAAAATTATGGTCTTCTCTACTTGGAGAGATAAAAAATAGCTATATAATATTTTTGAAGGAAATCATTTAGAGGTAATAATAGAATATAAATTCCTTGGGTTAAATTTTCAAAACAAACTCAATTAGGTAATATGTAGGATGAAACAAATAAAATCAATATGAAGGGCACTCTCCTCATTAATAAATATGATTAAAAAAATATAATTCTAGGATGAGAAAACCATTAGGGTCTTTTTAGGTTATTAGTTATTCTAGTGGTGTTATACGCGTGTAAGTTGTGGGCTAGTAATACATCAAATTTTAAATACACACAAATAGAAATAATTCAAAAGCAACTAATTATAAATTATTTCATAATTAAATAATTAGTCCTATATGATATTTTAATTGTTGAAATAGGGACTTTTCCACTAGAATCCAAAAATATGATAAGGTTATTGGGGTACCTAAATAAAATACAAAGAATGGAAGACAATGTTCCAAACACAAGTAATCAAGAAAATATAGAATAAAATAAAGAAACATGGATGAAACATATAAAAAAACAAATGGATAAAAATTTTCACAACCCAAATTTCTATCCTATATGTCTATCTACCTATCTATATATATATGTGTGTGTGTGTGTGTGTGTGTGGTAGGGAGACTTAGATGCATTGTAACCTACTTAAAAATCTATCTAGTATTACCCGAGGCACACTTATCACTACATCTTACATAAGTATGGATACACAAGTGCACTAGATGCAAGGCTAGTATTTACAAGTTATCCCTCTCATTGACCCCAGAAGCTAACTTGCCTTCCCTTTCATTATATCGAAGGGATATGCTTATAAATATCCCTTACTCATGTCCCTTTGAGTGGGTTAGAGCATATAGAACTTGACTATCCTTCTCATATAAATATAAGATAATTATTTCCTCACTTGCCTTGTTAAAACCCTATTCATAGGAGTACTTTAGATTAATTTAGATAACAATGTCACCCATCAAAGTTAATGAGGTATTCAATTTCCCTTCAAAACACCCCATCAAATTTCCTTATGATGTGTGTTTGTACTCATAGCTTTTCCAATGAAGATACTCACTTCATCTTAATATTTACCCATCAAATTCCTTTATTATGCATAAAAATATTTCTTAGGATTTTCACCCATTAACATCTACCAAATACAATATTAGATACAATTAATTCTGTTAAATAACATCATCTATTAGTATACCTCTTAGATGAGTATTAGCTTAATCACTCAGAATATTTTGATAATCCCAACTAAACTATCCACCACATAATATTAATGATATCACAATTTTCCAAAAGATATTACATTAATTTAACATCTACACCTAAGGTGAATAATCCTTAAAAAATTTCCAAGAATAAATTTAATTATAATCCTTTCTATATTTTAAACATATGTAACCAACATCTTAACCAAATGCATGGAACCAAATATATAAGAATAGATAATTAACACTGAAATAACTATAAGCCACACACCAACCACATCAATACATAAATTTATCCTGGGAGAATCCCCGTGAGGAAGGTCAAACTCAAATCAAACCATAATTATTTCATTAATCAATCTAAACCTTTACATAATATGTGGCAAACCATATTTTCTTAAACTTACTCAGGAACCTATCACGTCTATCAAATTCGTCATAAGAGGTGGTCCTTCATTACTAGTAGATGCTGTTGTGACTACATCTTGAAACTCTACTCCAAAAACCTCTAATATGCTATCATAATAGTGGTTGAAAAATGTAGAAAATAATTGGTAAACACCCCATGGATAGTCTAGTTCAATCTAGCATATCATCCAAGCACTAACACTTAACCCCCAACTCTTCATCATTTTAATAGTATTCAACTACAATTTCCAGAGTGGAAACTATCCATCGAGAATACTCAAAGCTAGTGCTGACATTCTTGGAGCCTTACACTAATACTAAAAAAATAGAACTTTAAAACCGAAGCACCCACCACTCTGATTTACCAATACCAACTAAACATAGTATATTCAATATTACATAATCATTTTTTTGGTATCTATTTTTTTTTATTTGTGGAAAACATCCCAAAAGGGATGCCACTTTTAGGTAAGACCCAAGGAGTCAGGGGTATCCATTCCACCAAAAATACCCAGGACTCGGACCTGGCCTGCCACCTTTGACATACTCAAGGAGCAAACAAACACACAAAACCAATTTAAAAATAACTAAATAAATAAGTAAATAACAACAAAATTAATAAAATAAAATAAAAAACATGCTCCTTGAGTGTGTCAAAAATAAAAGCACAACCAAACACACACACAATAAGATAAAATAAACCACAACATGAACCACATAGAAAAACACAAGAACCACTTAACAAAACACAAACAAGACAAAAACAACAGAACACTACAAAGACATAACCCCAAAAAAACATGAAAATAAACACAACCAAAACCTAAAATATTAAAAAATAAAATAAAAATAAAAATAAAAAACAACCAACAACAGAAAATAAATAAAAACAATAAACATATAAAACATGAATTAACACAAACAAAGAGAAACACAAGAACAAGAACGACAAAAACACAAGAATAATAACAAAAAAAATAAAAAAATACAAAACAACAAAAACACAAGAACAACAAAAAACAACACAAAGAACACAAAAACAAAACAAAACAAAACAAAAGAACACACACATATTAAAAAACTAAACAAAAAAAAAGAAAAAAGAAAAAAGAAAAAAATTGAACATAACAATGACCTATCTAGACCAGAAGACTATTAAGGCAAGAATCAATAGAATAAACAAAAGAAAGAAAATTTTGAGCTAGGGAACTAAAAAAACCTGAATGAACCAAAGAGAATAAAAAAAAACAAGAAGAATCTAGGTACCTTCAGAACTGGAGCCATCCAAAGAAATGATAGAAAGAAGAGCTTCCCTAATTTGTGAAGCCCACCATCTAGGAGGGTGGCCATAACAAGGAATATCATCTTTGTCCAAAGCCCAATTAGCTAAAGCATCAACACTCTTGTTTTGATCTCTGACCACATGATTGTAATAAACTTTCAAAAATCCCATCTAGATTAATTGAGTCTTCTCAATAATTCTTTTAATTCTCCAATCAACCTTATGATTCTTAGAAGGAGTCTTCAAAAGATTAATCATAAGTTGAGAGTCAGACTCAACTAACACCTTTTCCCATCCAAACTTAGTAGCCTCTTGAAGACCTTTGAGGATACCATACCCCTTAGTAAGGTTATTGGAAAGAATGCCCAAATTCTCATCAAAATTAAAAACCAGGGAGCCATTTGAAAGTCTACCAATTCCTCCAACACTAGCTTTTCCAGGGTTCCCTCTAAAGGCTCCATCAGTATTGAATTTTCCAAAATCCTTAGGAGGATGTTGCCAATTTATTGTCCTATCCATATTACTAATACTCAAATTCCCTTTAAGTTGGTTGCCCTTAGAAGATTTAATATTAAATATTTGCATCACTTTATCCCATCTTTGGTGGGATTTTTGGGGATGATTAAGGAGTTGATGGACTGATTCAACTAAGTTGGCTATGGTATTTTGACAAATATAGTGAATATCCTTCCTATCTTGATTAAAAATTTGATTGTTATTTTCATTCCAAATATTCCAAAGAAGAATGGTAGAACCCAACCAAACTAACTGCCAATAAAATGATCAACACCCTCTTGATTAGGCCAATCCCTCCAAAGTTGTTCAAAAGTTAAAAAATTAGACCATTATAAGCCAAGTAAAGTGGCCATTATCCTCCATAGCTTAGAGGATAAAGTATGGTCAATAAAAATATGGTTAAGAGTTTATACATTCTCTTCACACATTTCACATCTACAAGGGCCATGAAAACCATGCTTCATAAGTTTCTCACAATTAAGCACCCTACGATGCAATAAAATTCAATTAAAGAACCTCACCCTAGGCTAGATATTTTGAGCCCACAATTGAGAAAATATGTCAAAAGAATGGTTGGGATTATTATGGCATAAGTTCAAATAACATTGAGCAACTGAATACTCACCCTTAGTAGTGTTGTTCCATCCAAAATAATGTTTTTAATGGGACCAAGAGAGAGATCTCATATGAAGGATGCCTTGTATATCTTGTCTTTGTCTTTATGGGATTTGAATAGGCCAGTCCTCAATAGGGATCCAATATCTACCAACCTTTGAATTACCAGTATGGCATCGACAGTAATTAGCCACCTTTATCTAGTTAGCTCGGTGAAGCTCCTCCATACAAGGCCTCTAATTAGGAAACTGAGTTATAAAAGGCTTGTGACCATCCCAAGAATTTGTCCAAAAATTTATGTGTTGACCATTATGAATTATCCAAAATAAATTTTTCTTTATCAAATCCTCACCAGTCTTAAGAACTGCTAAAAAGGGAGAACCTTTTGTAGGAAGTTGATAGCGAACAAGGTCTTCAGGATTTTTGTTCTCAGCATATTTAGCATGGAGATTATTGGCCCAAAGAGCATTGAGGTTATGCAATATCCTCCAATATAATTTAGCAGCTAAAGCTTTGTTGTTATTAATAGAAGACCAGAATCCTAAACCTCCTCCTTCATTCTTAGGAAGACATAAAGTGTCCCATTTCACCAAGGCCCATTTTCTTTTCTCCTTAGTACTAATCTAAATGAAACGATGACTGATTTGATCCAGTTCTTGAAGAAAAACCTTTGGGATATTCAAAACGGAAGATACATTAATTGGAATAATTTGAAGGACTGATTTTACCAAGGTGATTCTACCCCTAGAAGAAAGCCACATGTTGGTCCACTTTCCAATTTTCTTCTTGACTTTTTCCAACAACCAATTCCAATATTTATTGAACTTCATTTCAGATAGTTTTCAATTAATCAGGAAACATATTAGATAATTAGACAATGAGGGAAATTATATAAGATTTTGGTCTGATGCTTTGTTGCAGCCTCATCCTCTTATATTTTAATCAAATTGGAAACCATTGGCTTGGGCATGTCTAGCTTATAAAGGTCTAAATTTCATGGACTATATTTATGTGACCAACAATTCAAATATTTCTATTAGTAACCTAGTTGAAGGAGAGCAACTCAAACAAATTTTAGTTAAGATTCAAAAAATACGTCAAGAGTTTTATTTTCCTTTTTTACATAAAATTATAAGTTGAAATATCATAAGACGATGAATAATTGATCAAGTTGAGATAGAAGGATTTAGAGAAATTGAAATTTGCTACTTCCAAATATTTCCATTGGAAGAATGTTTGGTCACTAGAGGCTCTCCCTCGGGCTTGAACATTCTTTTGGTTAGCGAATCAAAGTAATATTCTTACATGAGAGAGTCTACAAAGAAGACGATATCATAGAAATTTTAGATGTGCCTTGTGTGAGAAGGATTTTATATTTTTAGACAATTTACTTCTTTAGTATCCCTTTTCTTACCTATAGATTACCAAATTGGATAAAATTCATACTTGGGATAAGTTTGTATGTAAGTTAAAATAAAAAAATTTACCTATATATTACCAAATTGGATTGGTCATGGCGTTACATCATGTCGCGATATCGTGACACTTTTTCTCCTTCGGCCATGGCGCTGCTACATGTCATGATATCGTGACATATTTTCTCTTTGGCTGTGATGTTGCCACATGTCGTGATATCACGACATCTTTTCTCTTTGGCCGTGATGTTGCAACATGTTGCGATATCGCAACACTTTTCTTTGGCCGCAATAATGCAACATGTCACGATTTCGTGACACTTTTCTCTGATCGCGATAATACAACATGTCGCGATATCATGACACTTTTTCTCTTCGGCCACGACGCTGCAACATGTCACGATATCGTGACACTTTTTCTCTTCGGCCACGGTGCTGCAACATGTCACGATATCATGACACTTTTTCTCTTTCGGTCGGGATGTTGCAACATGTCACGATATCGTGACACTTTTCTTTGGCCGCAATAATGCAACATGTCGCGATATCGTGACACCTTTCTCTGACCGCAATAATGCAACATGTCGTGATATCGCGACACTTTTTATCTTTGGCCGTGATAATGCATGATGTCACGATTTCGCGACACTTTTTCTCTTTGGCCACGATAATGCAACATGTCGCAATATCGCGACACTTTTCCTCTTTGGTTGCAATAATGCAACATGTCACGATATCGTGACACTTTTTCCTCATCTGGATGCAACAAGGCAACTTGTCACGATATCACGACACTTTTTCTCCTTCAGCCAAGGCATTGCTACATGTTGCGATATCGTGACATATTTTCTCTTTGGTCGTGATGTTGCAACTTTTGGCCGTGATAATGCAACATGTCACGATATCACGACACTTTTTCTCCTTGGTCATGATATTGCAGCATGTCACGATATCACGACACTTTTTCCTCATCTGGCCATGGCAATGCAACTTGTCGCGATATCGTGACACTTTTTCTCCTTCGGCCACGACATTGCAACATGTCGCGATATCGCGACACCTTTTCTCCTTGGCCATGATGTTGCAACTTGTCACGATATCATGACACTTTTTCTCCTTTGGCCGTGACATTGCAACATGTCACGATATCGTGACACCTTTTCTCCTTTGGCTGCGACAATTCAACTTGTCGTGATATCGCGACACCTTTTCTCTTATAGCCACGATGATGCGGCATGTCACGATATCCCAACACTTTTTCTCCTGTGGTCACGACAATGCAACATGTCGCAATATTGTGACATATTTTCTTCTTGGGCCTCGACGATTCAACTTGTCACGATATCGCGACACCTTTCCTCCTCTAGCTGCAATGATGAAACTTGTGATATCGTGACACTTTTCTATTTTAGCAGCGATGTTGCAACATGTCACGATTTCGTGACACTTTCTCTCCTTCGGCCGCGATGCTGCATCTTGTCGCGATATCGTGACAACTTTTCCTCCCTTGGTCATGACGGCACAACATGTTGCGATATCGTGACACATTTTCCTCCTTGCTTTTCTATATTCTTGGAACCACGAAAATGCAACATGTCACGATATCACGACACCTTTCTTCTTGTCGTGTTTGAATTTTTCTCTGATCTTTAGCTCTTGGGCCTCTTCAATCAGTTTGAATAACATGTAAATTTATACTTGTACAAGGTTTAGGGACCTTTCAACACCCTTTCAACCAATCAAAAAAAAAAATCTCAAGCATAAGGAAATCTAAGTGAAAGAGTATATGGAGTAGTTCAATAAATTACCCATAAGAGTAGGTCATATTGAATATGACAAGGAGAATGTGGAAAGATACATATATAGACTAAGATTTTCCATACAAGATGAAATTAATATGATTTGAATTAGAATTATTGAAGAGGTATATTAGTATGCACTCAAGATAGAGGAAAATTTATTGCATAGGCAACAAAATAATGCTAGAGGAAGAGGATGGTCCTCTCATTGAAGAGGACAAATAAATAGCATAAGAGAATAACAAAGGTAGGAGGTAGAAGCTAGTACTTCTCATAATAATAGAGAAAATATATATTTTTGAGAGGAAGAGGAGGTTATGGTAGAGGAAGGGGTAAATAATTCCCTAAAAAATATTATAGATGTAGATAAATTGGTCATTAGGCATTTGAATGTCCAATAGTATGATAGAACAGTAATAAAGGAAAATAAGCTAGAAACAATATTGCTCAAGTAGATGAAGAAATTAGTCCTTCACCAAAGCACATGGAGGAATCGGAATAAGGAGAATCTCTTACAATAAGATGGTATTTTAAAAACCACCGAATGAGGTGCATGAACCTAAACAAAGAAGAAGCATGTTTAGGGCATTTTGTAAATCAGAAGGTAAATGCTACAAGGTGATAGTGGATAGTGGAAGCACACATAATTTAGTGTCAATAAATATGGTAGAGAAACTAAGATTGAAAATAATTGAGCATCCAAATCTATATAAATTTTCATGGTTACAAAATGGGCAACAAATTTTGGTAACTAAACAATATATGGTAAATTTCTATATTATCTCTTATAAGGATGCAATTGTCTATGAAATCATGCCAATGGATGCATGTCATATTTTTTTGGGAAGACCATGCCAATAGGATAGGAAATTAGTACATTATGGAAGACTAAACACATATACTGTCAAGGATTGTAAAAGTTACACATTGAGTCCATTGAAGGACAAAAGGAAAGAAGTGGGTAATAGTTTTAAAGTTTGTCTAATTTTTGGAATTTTTTTTTGAAGGATATGAAGGAGGATGCATGTTTTTCTTTCATTGCCAAACCTACAGAAGATGAGATAATGAATAATATGGTCGAGGTTCCACATGAAGTGAAGGATTTGTTGGAAGAATATGCTAAAGATTCTTTTAGAAATTACCCAATGGGTTTCCACTTATGAGAAGCATTAGTCATCAAATAGACTTCATACCTAGAGCAAGTTTGCCAAACAAGGCATATTTTAGGATGACACCCATGGAAAATGAAGAGATGAATAGACAATTCCAAGAGCTATTAGAAAAGGGAATAATTAGGGAGAGCTTGAGTCCATGTGTAGTACTAGTTGTACTTGCACCCAAGAAATGAGGAGAATGACATATGTACACATACTCGTAAGCAATCAATAACATTACAATAAAATATAGGTTTCCATTAACTTGTATGGATGACTTGATAGATTATTTGAGTGGAACATAGTACTTCACAAAGATTGATTTGAAAAGTGGTTACCATAAAATTTGAATTAGAAAGGAGATGGGTGGAATACTGCATTTAAGGCCAAAGAGGGATTGTATGAATGAGTGGTTATTCCATTATATATACTAAAATACCATGGGAAGACATAAGTATTAGCCATTATAAATACCAAAAATACTATGGGAAGACATAAGTATGGAACTTGTCCTTGGATTATCTCAAACACAAAATGGAAATGATTTAATTTTTGTTGTTGATAGATTTTCAAAGATGGCACATTTTATACCTTGTAGGAAAATAAATGATGCTAGTCATTTTGTTGTTTTGTTATTTTGAGAATTTGTAATACTGCATGGTTTTCTCAAAAGCACTTTGTTAGATAGAATCACTGAGTTTGTAGGTCACTTTTGATAGACCTTATGGAAGAATTTGGGTATAAAATTGAGTTTTAGTTCAACTTATCAAACCAATGGACAAGTCAAAGTTGTGAACATAAGCCTTGGAAATTTGTTGAAGTTCTTAGTTGAAAAGAAACCAAAATTATGGGATATTATTTTTACATATGTAAAATTTGCATACAATAATTCAATCAATAGAAGTACATCCAAAATCCCATTCCAAATAATATATGGTTGTTCAAGAGGAGTCGATGAGTTGTGAAGTACAACAAATTTATAGAGACCAAGAGTAGTAGTAGAGGAATGTGTTGACTACATACATGATTTACATTGGGAGATAAAAGCTGAGTTGGAGAATAATGCTATAAAAAACAAGCAACATGCTGATCTCAAATATTAAACATAAGAATTTCAAGTGGGAGACATACTTTTGGCATATTTATGTAAGAAATTTTCTAAAAAGGCACATATACCAAGATCAATTGGAAGAATATTGGACCTTGTAAGGTCTTTAAAACATTTGCATCAAATGCCTATGAAATTAAACTCCTAGAAGGAGTAAATGTTTCACCAATTTTTAATACGGTGTATTGATATCTCTATTATGACAAATCCCAAAGTAGTACTAAAAATATCATACCTAATTTTCCAATGGGAGAATTAATAGTACAATTGTTAAGAAAGGAATCGGACTAAATAGAGGTAGTGATACACTCTAGTATCCAAAAGAACAAGAGCAAAATATATTATAAGTACATAGTCAAGTGGAAGAACTAGGCAGTTGATGGAATGACATGGATGAATGGTTTTTAGATTTCTAAGCATGACATATTGGCTACACATTTTGAAAAATATTCATGAGCTTCACTCATGAAACATTTCCTCTTATCTAATTAGTATTATGCAAGAGCATCTGCCACTTAAGTAATGAATTTTAACAATGGTTGGCAAACTGTTTGAATAATTACCCAAACCTTGCATATAAGGAAAGAAGAGAATATAGAAATGAGGATGTAGAAAGGAATATAAGAGGGTGACATTCTTGAAGATGAGAGAATAAAAGAATATGGAAAATAAAGTAGATACATAGTAAGAGGAAGAATAATGTGTAGGGAGTAATATCAATTAACGTATGTAACAATTGAATGTATAATTCAAGAACGAGCATTGAATATTGTAAAGAGATATAAAAGTATAAGTATAGGAGTTAATCTATTTTAGGAGTAATATCATATTGAAATATTGTAGTCTAGCAGATAAATAGTTTTGTTTTGTACAACCAATCGATGTTTTATTAAGAACGAACTACTATCCTTTGCTAATCCTTCTTGCATGATAAATGCTACATTAGAGTAGCATGTTGTGACTATGTGTATAGGTATGCATGTAAAGGCAGTGACAAGCTATCAATAATTTATTGTCATTCAAATGAACAGTTATTCAATAAGGATAACATTATTGAATCCTAATATCATTCAAGTAAGAAGAGCCTTGTCATCCAAGTGAAGAGGAGTTATTTTCATTCAATAGAAATAAGTTTACCATTTGAATTATAGAGTTACCATCATTCAAGGGAGTGTACCATATCAAAGTGTTGCTGACTTGAACATTTTTATATCATGCAAAGTCACTATCTTGAGACATTATTGTCTCAAAGTGTTGCTGACTTGAGCATTTTTATCATGTGCAAAGTTACTATCTTGAGACATTATCATCTCAAATTGTTGTCATCTTGGACATCATCATATTATGCAATGAGATATTGTTATCTCGTAGGATTTCCATCATAGGATGTTTTCATATGATCCTATAATCTTGTATTGGTCTTGAGAATTGTTATTTTGTGTCAACATGTTAAAAACTAGTTTTATGTGTGGTTACTGTACAATTTTTTTAGAAGGTGAGTTTGGTAGTTAACTACTATTAAAGGCCATTTTTCAATAGATGTCCTTTGTTTGTCTACATCACATAGACCATATGAGGCAACCCTCATGGAGGATTTTGTTTTTCCAATATATGGTGATCCAACCATACTCCAGTTACTCAAGTATAGTGTACAACCATACTTCATGTAGGATTTGAATCTTGGACCTCTATTTAGAGTTTCAAAGTCTCCACTATTATGCCACTTGCATTGTATTAGGAAAAGTGAAGCTTTCTCATTGGTCACACTTGCTTCCTACTCACAATCACAACACTTCTTTTTAAAACAATAAAATATGAAAACTTAAGACTTGCTCTTGATTCACACTTATTCTTATCTATTTCAAAATATTTTTATTTATTTATTTATATTATTTTAAAATATATATTTTTAAATAGTTATATGGGATTGAAACAAGCCTGCTTGGTATTACATAATCACCACATAGTGGTATTACAACAAATATTGGATATTATCCATGTATCTCTTGGCAATATTTGAAACTTGGTCTCATTTTTTAAATATTGAGGAATCTAATCAATTGAACTAATACCACTTGATTGATATTTTAATAATATTATCCCAAGAGGGACAATGCAATGGTTAGGGCTTTGGTTCTCCTTTGGGAGGTCCAAGGTTCAAATTGTGATATGGGTGAGTGTGTGAGGGGGTGGGTGTGTGTATGGCTATGTGTTTGATCCCTATTGATAATATTAGCTCTCACCCTTATGATAGGTCATGGTGGGATGGGGATGCCCAATCCTGAGTGTTGATTGTAGGAGTTTCTCACACTAACCAAATCTTAAAAAATAAAAATACTTATTTATTAATAAATTATATTTTTATTTTTAACTAATATATTATTTATTGAAATATACAATTAATTGAATACGAACTCCTAGCTATAAAATATATATATATATATATATATATATATATATATATATATATATATATATATATATATATATATTTATACTTAAATTTAAATATATATTAAATATAAATGGGATTCATCATGGTAATAAGTGATTATAGGTGAATTTACTTGATGTTTGTCATGTTTTAATTTTAATTCTCTTGTAGAAGAGCTATCAACTATGAAGGCTTGACTCCATTAGATATTGCTCTTCATATTGTAAGCATTGCTCACTCTATAGAGGCATCAACACATCTCAATCCTGTATGCAAATTTTTGTCTAAATATCATTTTTTTATTAATTGAAGGTTTTTTGAAAGGATCTCCGAACCTTTACAACAAAGAACCAAAAAGAGAGATAGTCTCCTAGAGACAAAAGGAGAAAAAAATGATAAGAACCTGAGAAAAATGACAAAATAGAAACAAGAAAAGACAATCCTCATCAAGATTTGCCTCACCTTAAGTTTTTCTTCAAGGTGGCTAGTAGTTCACAATATTGGACTTCAAAATATAGATTTTGAGAACCTATTTTAACACTTCTAGAAACTATAGTTTCTGAGAGAGGATTTTTGGAAGCAGGATGACCATTTCTCCTAGGATTATGCTTCTTAGTAATTGAAGGAGGAGCATCCCCTTGAGGTATGGAGAGCTCCTCATAGAGAGGGTCTCTTTCTTAACATATATCCTGAATATGGCCAAAGGAAACCCTCAAAGTAGCATAAGAGATAAGGGTATGTGAACCAGCAATAGAGGACACCTCCAAAGTATGAACAACAAGGGAATCCTAAGAAGCATTAGTAGATGCAGTAGCAATAGAGGACACATCCAAAGTAGTAACAACAAGGGCATCCTAAGAAGCAAAAATAGATGGCATAGTAGTAGTAAAGGATATCTCCAAAGCAAGGATAATAGGGGTATCCTAAGATGCAGTAATAGAGGACACCACCAAAGCAAGGATAGGGGCACCCTGAGAAGAAGTAGCATAGGGAGGGTGAAACAAGAGAGGGTGAAATAGGGTTAGGGTTAGCAAGAGCATGGGAGGCAAAGGCCAAAATAAGAGCAAATCCAAAGGACATCCAAATAGGAGGTCTAGTTTCATACTCAATAACTTGAGTCCAAGAGGAAGAACTAGAGATTGACTTGATTTATTTTTGCAAATCCAAATCTAGATTTGCAAGGATGCACATTCTAGCATAAATAATTTTGTATTTTTATTTGGTGGTTGGATCAAAGGAAACTATATTCCTAATGGCTCTTGCAATGCTAATTAGGATGTATTCATGCTATAACTAAACTGAGTCTAACCTAAATCAGAGTATAAGTGATGCTTTGGGTGTTTGGATCAAAGTTTAGACCACACATTCTTAGAAGGAGACTACGTATTCCAAAGAACCAAGGTCTTCCTTTTAGGATGCAAGATGAGTCTTTAGTGCATAGTAGTTTGATGAGGAAAAAGTCTTTGGGAAGGGTCACAATCTTCATGTTATCCTAAGGCTTCCATTTGAAGACAACCCATCGTCTGATGGAATCCAAGCCGGGGCATGAACCCAAGAATTTTCTAACCAAAGACTCTACATCATGGGACACAACCAATTGTAATTTTTTTTAGAGAAGATAGAGTTTTCATTACCTAGATGAAGGTTTAAAATAATGCAAATTCCACATCCAACTACATAAAACTTCTGAATAGTATCACAAACAAGTTGTGTCCAAAAAGAGGAGGGGCTTCATACTAGGTAAAACCAGAAGCTATGGATGTTGGGCAAGGGGAGGTCAAGAGGACTCACATCAATGATCGTATTGACATGCCCGTATTGACTAGACCATTCAATCATAAGGTAATCAACCCAACACCAAACTCGAAAACAACCAAACCTTGCAACTCACTAACATTGACTTAAAGCATTGATACCAAAACATAGTTCAAAATTCAAATTAAGGGCCTATTTATCACTTGAATCCAAACTAGAGATGATGCATCAAATGATAGAAAGGGAAAAGATGGTTTCCCCTTGAAAAGAAGTCATCCCATGATCTACCAAGCCCATGATCACCAGGCCATTGCAAATCAGATCCTAGGCACCAAAATTAACTTAAAAAAGAAAATTACCAAGAGTTTAATCACATCAAAACCACTACAAACAAGGCGATCAACATTTCTATTCAATCATAGCATATGCTTTTTTTTTTTTAAATATTTCATGTATCTTATATAATTTTAGTTGAGTAGATTTTTTTCTTTCTAGTAATATTTCTCATACACATCCACCATGGGGATTGAATTCGGGTCACATTACCTGATAATATAAGTGGTGTCCTTGTCGGTAAACCACAGAGTTTCATTATTTTAAGATTTTATAAGTCATTGTTTAAGAAATCAATAACAATGATATTTTAAATATAATTTATAATTTATATTATTAGATTAAAAATTTATAAAATATATCAAGTGAATTAAAAAGAACTAAATTAAGTCTCAAGGGAACAATGCAATGGTTTAGGCTTTGGATATTCTTTAGGAGATCCAAGGTTCAAATCGCGATGGGGACAAGTGTGTGAGGGGGTGGGTGTGTGTTAAATTCTCTATTGATAAGCATAGTTGTTGGCTTTAGGAGGGATCATGGTTGGGGGGAGCTTGCTCAGCCCTCTCTATTGGTTGTAGGGGTTCCTCACACTACCAAAAAAAAAAAAACTAAAATATATAATATATAAAAGTGAAAAGTATAGATAATATTTATAACCAACTACGATTAAATATAACATCTATAATATATAATAATTTTTAAAATTAATATTTAATTTATTGTATATAACTATAATAAATAAAATATTTTGTATGATATTTAATTAGTTTAAAAGTATAGATAATTATATTAAAATAAAAATAAATAAATAAATATTTAAATGAACATTTATTTGATTATATAGATAAATGAAATTCAGGTTGGGGTGAGGAGCATTTTGATGGGTGGGGGAACCATCCACTTCAAATGGATAGGGCTATGTCTACTACGTGATTCCTTATTTAAATCTTTTATGGCTGTAAAATGTTTCTAGTTTGTTGTTGATGGCAATGGTGCTTGTGTGGTGTAGTTTGTTTTTCTTTATTCGTTATTAGGATAAGTTAGTGATACTCGGTGTGTGATTTTTTCTCCACCCATGCTTTTGTTTTTGGCTATAAAGGAATTTTATTTTTATAGTTAAAATGGCCTTTCATCAACAAAAAAAAGTTCAAATGCGGGCGAATGTGTGAGGGGGTGGGTGAGTGGTGGCTTTAGAAGGGATCATGGTTGGGGAGAGCCTGCTCAGCCCTAGAAGGGGACGTGGTTGGGGGGAGCCTACTTAGCCCTGTGCATGTTGGTTGTAGGAGTTCCTCACACTATTCAAATAATAATAATAAAAAACTAAAATATATAACATATAAAAATGAAAAGTACAGATAATATTTATAGTCAACTATGATTCAATATAATCTTTATAATATTTAATAATTTTTAAAATAATTATTTTTTTTTGGGTAATTATTAATTTTAATTAATAATGGGTTTTTATAGAGGATCCCAAAACCTTATATACAAAAACAGCCTATCCAGATGATGTTTCATGCCAAACGGCTATGAACGTAAATCAGAATGAGGAGAAAAACCTAAAATCTACCAAAAAGATCAGACCAAAATCTGCCACCCCACATCGTCTCGAATCCGTCGTCGTCGAACTGGGGCCAAAAAAAAGAATGTGGCCCATAAGTCATGAGCACATCTGGGCAAAGCCTGAAGGTGCCACGTAGCCAAACCACAGTCCAAGCTGAGCAGCTACGATCCCCCTTCCCAGCGCGAGCTGGGACAAACCAACAAATACCAGAGAAACTGAAGGACTGGAGCCGGTTCCAAGGCCAAGAAGTGGCACGGTTCAAACTCAAACATTCCCAAGAATTATCGAGCTTCCCACACTGCAACGACTCGGCAGGGTAGAGATACTTGGAACTTCCACCTTTGGACAAAGGAGAGGAGTGCAAGGAGCATGGGGAAATAGCTACCTCATCATGGAAGAGAAGGGAGCGTCGATAACCACTGTTGCATCAAATCAGACGAGCCTTGAAAACATGGGAATCACCATCTTTGAAAAACAGAGTGTGAATGATGAGGTTAAGAGGGCCCACCTCCCAACCTTCAGAAACTTCGAGAAAAAACAACTAACACAAATCAATCATCATGGGGTAATGTCCGTCTTGGCCAAGCTATCCATCTCGGATGGGAAACGAGACCGCCAGATCACCGAACACGTGGTCACAAGGCCCTTGTTGGCCAAGTGGTCCGCCACCTGATTGCCCTATCTAAAAATGTGCCTTGCCTCCCACCTGGCACATTGGGAAAGGAGCATTCTAGCTTCGAGGATGATGTTGCAAACCCGCCAAGATGGGTCTTTGGAGCCATGAAGATAGTTAATGATGTTTAACGAGTTGCCTTCAATAATGAGAGGCTTGGGATCATTCAATAGGACCTACAAGCCTTTCAAAACACCTCGAGCTTCAGAAAAATGATTTGTCTGAAGCCCCAAATATTTGCAATAAGCCAAAATCAGCTTACCATCATGATCTCGCACAACGCCTCTAAAACCCACGGGCCATGGGTTTCCTTTGGCTGCCTCATTGAAATTGAGTTTGATCCACCCCATAAGAGGTTTGGACCATACGACATCCCTCCGTCCAGACATAGAACCGGCCTCGAAAGGTGCGCAGATATTCAACCTCTTGAGAATAAACTCTTCCCCAAGGAGGTGAGGGTGAGAGCTGGGAATAATTTTTGAATTCTCAATAGCAAAGTATAAAGCTCTTTGGGTGACAGAGAGCGCCACCCTGGGGGGCTTGCCAAATATACACCCATTTCTCTCAAGCCAAATCTGCAAAATGGAGTGGTGGAAAGTGACTTCAACCAGAAACCAGAGCTTAGGGTTCTTGAAAGGGCTAGGACATTGGAGGAAGGCATCTTTGAGGGATTGGGGAGAACACCATAGGATTTGGAAGGATGACAACACAAAGCTAAGAACCGATTGGGAAAAGGGGCAGTGTAAGAATAGGTGATCCAACGATTTGCAATCAGCCAAGCAAAGATAGCACCTGTTGGGAATTTCAAAGCCTCTCTTATGGAGATTATCAATGGTTAGGGCTTTATTATGAAAGGCAATCCAGGCAAAAAAAATCACCTTAGGAATAATCCCTTTTCGCCAAACCGCATTCCACCAGATATCCATAGCATTTCCAGATGTAAGAAGTTCATAGGCAGACTTAACAGAAAAAATACCATCCTGAGTGCTACGCCAAATAATTCTATCCTCCATGATAACCAAAGGAATTAAAACAAATTGAAGAATTTTAGATAAAAAATCCAACTTGTTGTTGAAGTCGTCTACACCCGAAAGCTTCCACCGGGGGGGAAGAGAGCTCCGATCGATGAATTCTGCTACCTTGAGCTAACAGTTTGGATCGATCAGGGTCCACAAATTAGCCAGGTCTACTTTCGACTCAAGGGCTTCATCACCAGCCCATCTGTCTCTCCAAAATAGGATGGAGGATCCATTGCCCAAGATCCACTGGGTGCCCCTAATAATTAATGAACGGGCCTGAAGCATTGTTTTCCAAAATGTCGAGGCTTCGGTTGGAGGCCCAGATTCAAGGAAAGAATTTTGCCCAAGGTACTTCCTCTTAACCAGCTTGACCCATTCCATCGGTTCATTAGTGAGGATCCTCCAAGCATGTTTTGCAATCAGCGCCATGTTCATGAGTCTGGATCTTCTCATTCCCATACCACCTTGGTCTTTTTGAAGGCAGACCTTCTCCCAAGCCACCAAAGGAATTCTGGATCTGTCTTCACTATTGGACCACAAAAAATTCCTCTATAACTTCTCAATATTGGAATGAATAGTCATAGGAATCATGAGAACAGACATGAAATAAGTGGGAATTCCTTGTAGACATGCTTTAGTGAGAGTGGCCTTCCCGGCTTGAGACAACAATTTACTTTTCCATGTGCTAAGTTTCTTATGGAACTATTCCAAGATCATGTTCCACATGTTTGCACTGGCATGCCCATTGCAAGCCAAGGGTAATCCCAAATATGTTGCAGGCAGGGAATCAATGGTGCATTCCAGAATCCTAGCAATGTGAATCTGCCTGCGTAAAGGAGTATTGATAAAGTAAATTTTGCTTTTGATATAATTTACCTTTTGGCCAGTAGCTTTCTCATACTGGGATAGGATGTGCTTAATAGACTTGGCCTGGATGACAGACGCTCTAGTGGAAATGAGCGTGTCATCAACAAACTGTTGGTGAGTGACAAGATCAACTCTAGACATAGGCAAAATGTCAGAGATCTTGTTTCACCGGAGAGCATCATTCAAGGACCAACTTAGGACCTTTGCCAAAATAATTAACAAAATAGGGGATAGAGGATCACCTTGTCTGAGACCTCTAGCACTTCAAAAGAAGCCAGTCAGGGACCCGTTGATCAGAACTGAAAATGAAGGAGAGGAAATGCAACTGCTCACCAGGTCAATCCAGAGAGGGTGGAAGCCAAATTTGAGGAGGAAAGCATAGAGAAACCTCCTATCGACCCTGTCAAAAGCTTTATTCATGTCTAGCTTAAGGAAAAGCATAGCATTTTTGGAACATTAGGGAGAGTGGAGGGTCTCATTGATTGTGATGACACCGTCCAAGATGTTTCTACCCTTAACGGTGCTACCCTACGCAGGACCAACCAAGGAGGGGAGGAGGGATCTCAGACGGTTGGCAATGGTCTTAGTAAGAATTTTGTAGAAGACATTGCACAAACTTATGGGCCGATAGTCAAAAAAGCTTTTACAGGCGGGAGTCTTGGGAATGAGAGCTAGGAAGGTAGAGTTGAGTTTTGGGTGGATGGATCTGGCGGCTTGAATTTCTAAAATAGCTTCACAAACATCAGACCCCACAATATACCACATAGCTTGAAAAAAATGGGGGGGAAAACCATCGAGCCCGGGGGCCTTATCCGATTGCATGGAAAAAAGAGCATCCTTAATCTCGGAATGGGAAAACAGTTCCAGGAGCTTAATACTCACCTCATGGGGAACCTTGGTGGGGAAATTAGCTAGCAAGGATCTCTGAACATGGAGGTCACTGCCAGGAGGAGCACCCAACAAATATTGAAAGAAATTGACAGCTTCACTATGAATTTCATCAATTTCCCTAGTAGTATGACCATCCTTGCACACCACCTCCCTGATCTTATTGGCCCCCCTGTGCCTCATGGTGGACGTGTGAAATTTTTTTGAATTTGAGTCAGCATTCTTTAGCTAGAGTTCCCTGGATTTTTGACGTTAGAAGACTTCCTCTCTAGCCAATATGGAATGGTAATCAACTAAGAGGCACCGTTCCTCCTCTCTAAGAGCTACCGAGTACCCTTTGACTTCCATATTCTCCTCCAAAGCCTTTAATTTCTAAGAAATGGACTTTTTAGACTCAAAAATGTTTCCAAAAACCTCCTTGTTCCAAACCTTCAAATTCTTTTTAATCAGATTGAGTTTTAGAGCCAGTATTTTGGACGCTGAACCTGCCAGCTTCACCTTCCACCAAGTCGAAACCTTCTCTCTAAAATCCTTATGGGAAATCCACATGGATTCGAATCTGAAAGGGGTCTTATAACCAATCCCGTCAGTGACCTCCAGAATAATAGGATTATGGTCAAATCTGATCCTAGGAAGGGCAGAGAGAGTTGCATCACCGAAGAGGGGGATAGCTTCGTGAGAAATGAAGAAACGGTCCAGCTTGACCTAGATGAGATTGCTCCCAATCCTCCTATTGCTCTAGGTGAAGGATGCCCCTTTAAGGTCAATATCCAGCAAATTATTAGCAGATACAAAATCTTTGAACTCCTCCAAGCCATGACTAAGAAGTTTAGCGCCTCCCTTTTTTTTTGAAGGATGAAGAGGGCAATTGAAATCTCCACCTACAACCCATGGGAGGTCGCTAAAATTGTCTCTCATCTAAGAAATGGCTTTCCACATCTCTGCTCTCTCCACAACAGAGTTCGAAGCATAAACATTAGTCAAAATCCATGAGGAATTATCTACCTTGGAATGAAACAGAACGTTCATAATCCTGCTAGAGACTGATAAGAGGTTGCCTTCAACAAAATTGGGGTCCCACATTACCATGAGGCCACCTGTAGAACCTGTTGCAGGACCAGAGAGGAAATGGCCCTTGGCCCAGATGGACTTAGCAGCCTTAGTAGAAACGAAAGCATCGGACTTAGTTTCTTGCAAAATGAGGATGGAGGGATTAGACTTCTTTCGGAGATCAACCACAACCCTGCATTTGGCCACTCCATTAAGGCCTCTCACATTCCATGAGAGGACTTTAATTTAGATAATTTAAGGAATTTATTACCCTCCTTTCCCTGCTGGATGGGAGGTTTTGTGACAAGAGAGTCACCCATCAGGGAATCAGAATCCTCTTGAAAAAGAAAACACTGAGAACCATTTGCAACATCTGCTGTCGTCTCCTTATCCCTCCTTTCTTTGTTAGGAGGATGACCCTACTTTCTTTCACTGCCGAAATCTACCCCTTGCTTTCGGATCCTAGTGTTTCGAGGGCTGATATTGCTAGACTGCTCGCCCCTCCTACCTGTCAGGTAATCTTCCAATAGGTTCTGGGCCTCGAGAAGGTTCTGATTATGGAGATTTAGTAGACCAACCTGCATGGGAATAGGGGGTGGGGGCTATTCTTTTTCCATTTGAGGTTTTGGCGGGGGGCTCGCACCACCATGAGTGGCCCTCAAATGGGAGATGATACCATTATCAGGGGTGGAAGATGCAGGGAGTTCCCCCAAAAGGATTGACAGTGCAGCCTCTGTCGCCACAAGGTGTTCGGGTTTCCCTTCACCATGGTCCAAGGGGTTGCAAGATTCCCCATTTTTTTTCCTCGGCTTTTGAAGAGGATAGCTAGACTGAAGATGCCCCTGATAATTACAATGAGGGCAGTAAGCAGGCCTATTCTCATAGAAAATGGCTTGCTTATGAAGAAAAGACCCTCCAAACCTTAGGGTAATGGAGTTCGGGAGGTTTGCCTCTAAATCTGCCAAAACACAAAAGTGAGCCTGAACAAATCTAGTTCGAGCTTGGGTAGGAGGGTCGATGGTAACCAACTCCCCAATGGAGCGTGCAATACCTCTGATGACACTTTCATGCCAGAAAAATATGGGAAGGTTCGGAAGCCTAACCCATATTGGGGCAATATTGATGTTTTGTGTTTTGGGATTGAAATCCATCCCCCACTTCCTGAGAAAGAGACTCCTTCATCCCAAAAACCAGGGACCCCCAGCCAGAATTTTACAATAATCCTCTGCGTTATTCAGTCTTATTGTGAAAAAACCCCTGGATAGGGCAGCCAACTCCATGTGGCCCGACGTTTGCCATTTTGCAGCTGCCCACCTACGGATGGTCTCCATATCAGGGCGTCCCCCAACGAACTTACCCACTAAGGTGAATTTTTTGAACTCTACAAAAATTGAGAGGACTTCCTTTGAGATATTCAGTTCATCTTCGGACGAAAACAGGTCTTGAGTGAAAAAACTGCCAAGGGTTTCCGAAGCCGTTGCTTGAGCATACATTTTCTGTTGGCCCATCCTCTGTTTATCATGCGAATCCTTCCTGCGGTTAACGTCATCTTCAGACAACTCTGTAGAACCTCCATCCTCAGATTGGCCTCCTTTCGTCTTGTTATGTCCTTCTGCTTTGCTGAGGTCTTGGTTCGTAATGCTGGCACGCCCACTCCCAGCCCCTCCTGACACGACCTTCCCACCCTAAGACATCTCCCTTCACCCCGCCTATCATAAAATAATTATTTAATTTATTATATATAATTATAATAAATAAAAATATTTTGTATGAATAATTATATTAAAATGAAAATTAGAAATTAAAAATATTTAAATGAGCATTTATTTGATTATATAAATAAAAAATATTAAAAAATAAAAATAAATAAATAAAAATATATTAAAATAAATCCTAAGATGAAATATATTTAAAATTAAATTATAATTAACATTATAATATTAAATTTGTATGCAATGAAAAACATAAAGTGATTAGTAAATTTATTTGAGTCCAAAAGATTTGGATGTTTGCATTTCAATTGTTTATATTATAATATTTTAATAAATTAAATATTTTAAATTTATACAATTAATTAAATAATATAGTTAATTTATTTAAAAATAATTATATAAATATCATATTTTTCTATTTAGTTATTGTGAGAAATCCCTATGACCGATGTATAGGGCTAAGCAAGTCTCCTCCCAACCATGACCCCTCATAAAGTCGAGAGCTATATTTATCAATAGGGAATTTAAGACAAAGCCACCACACACCCACCCCCCTCACACACTTGCTCATGCCACGGTTTGAACCTTGAACCTCCTAAAAAAGAGCCAAAGCCCACATTGTTGCACTGCACCCCTAGGGCTATCATATTTTTTGATTAAAATGTAAAAAAGTTATTCAAAAAAATTTATCAACGTATACAAATCCATTTTGATATCTTGCTTTTCTTAGCAAGGTTCAAAATGTAGTTTTTTTGTTTTCTTTTATCTTCCCAAGATCTCTGAATCCCCTATTCTTTAAACTTTGCCTCCTTAATTGTATATGTCTTTTTCCAACAAATATTACTAAAACCCTCTTTGTTCTTTTTTCTATTCTTGATAGCTTTTATATTGCATTTGATTCCATAGTTGTGCCCAAATATCTTGTTCTACCTTTGTCATCAAAGATTCTTCCTATACTTTGGACTCCACTGTTTTTAATAACTTCCTTAACATAATCCCTTGGGTCCTCTTTTTTGAACCAAATTCTTTTTAAAACAAATTATGTTGTTTCACTTCAACCATATTTGTTAGCAGATGAAGCCAATCCCTAAATTCCAAGTTGTGCTTAGTGTTTTGGATTTGAAGGCGTTATGTGACCAATAGTTCCAAATATTACTACCACTAGGAGGATACCATTTTGTTTGTCTAAAGATGGAGTTCTACCAATTCCATATTGTGTAAGCATAGGAGCAATAAAAAAGGAGGTGGTTTATCATTTCTACCTCTTGGAATCACATTACACATATACTAGGTCCAATAAACCCCTTTCTACTCATAATTTCCTAAGTCATAATTCTTTTGTGATCAACCAACCATATAAAACCATTAACCTTTGGTCAACATTTTGGTTGTCATATTTCTTTCAAGGGATGTTTTCATTGGGGATGGTTCTTGCTACTTTGGTGAGCCTTAAGGTAGTTTTCTTTCACTATGTAAGTACATTTTTTCCCATATCCCCATGCTAGTTGGTCAGATCTATCTTTTCATAGCCATGTTCATTTTTCTAGGATTTCTTTCAGTTCATGTATTTTGGCTTCCCATTCTTCACCTAGTCACTGGTTCAAATTTTGTCATCTTCCTGAAGCTGCTAGTTGTTGGCTTGGGGGGATGAGCTACCAAGATATAATATTTTGGCCATGATTATGAAGAGTCTCTCTGATGCTACTAAGATAAGGATATTGTTTGATAATGAGGGGAAATTCCCAAGAATCATCCCACAAACTGAATTTTATCCCATCACCTACTTTCAATGTAAGTCTTCCTTAATCAGTGAGGCCCCTCTTTTGAGTGTTTTCCATACCTCTGATACCACACCTGTAACTGGAAACCATGGAACATCCTCCATTTTATGTGTAGGATATGATATAGCTTTTAGAATTTGACTCCATAATTGATTTGGGTTTGTGATCCACCACTAGTATAACTTCCCTATTAGTGCTAGGTTATTTGTTGTTGCAACTCTGATTCCAAGACCTCCCTCTTCGTTTTGTTGACAGACTTTCTCCCATCTTAAGAAAGCATTTTTTTTATTTTCTTGTGCTCCTGACCATAATAATTTTCTCATCATTTTATCCATATATTTGAGTATGCTCTTTGAGGCTGCTAAAATGGAAAATTTATAAACTAGCATTTCTTGTAACACTGAATTCAAAAGTGTGACTCTACGTCCAAAGCTTAACCATATATGAGACCAGTGTGACAACTTTAATTTTTTTTTTATCTTTTATGGGTTTCTAATATTTCTTTTTTAATATTTTTTTTTGTTAAGGGAATTCCTAAATAATCTTATGGAAACGAGACCATTGAGAACCTAAGGATATTTCCTATTCGATCTCTGATTCTCTTATGTACATTGAAGAAGACAACTTTAGAGTTTTATTCATTTAGGAGGTGGCTAGTGGTTGCAGTTTAGCAGTCTAATATTTCTCTGATACTACTTGCTTATTTTATTGTTGCATTCCCCATAATATTGTATCATCTATGAATTGTAGATGATTGATAACTATATCTATATTTATTTGAATTCCTATAATGTTTTTCTCTACGTTTTTCTTCTATATGAGTCTACCTTGTCCTTTTGCAAAAATAATGAACAAATATGCAGAGAGGGTCTCCTTGTCTAATTCCTCTGTTGGCCTTGAACAGTGAAGAGGGGGTTCCATTGATGAGTACTAAAAAGGAGACTATGGAGATGCATTCAAGTATCTAGTTGATCCATTCTTTTTGGAATCCAATTTTTTGTAAAATTTGATCAAAAAAATCCCAACTCACTCTGTCATAGGCCTTGGATAGATCTAATGTATAATTTCTTGTGCTATTACAATCTAATTTAATATTTTTCTACCCTACACAAATCCCCCTTGTTTATGAGATATGATATTTGGTAATATAGTTTTTAGTCTATTGGCTATTACCTTGGTGATGATATTATAGATCACATTGTAGAGGGCTATTGGTCTATAATTGTTTAGATTCTCCATATCTCCTTTATTTGGAATCAAAGATAGAAAAGTATGGTTGAGGGATTTGAGAATCCTACCACTATATTTGTCTTCTTCTATTGCTCTAGTTATATCTTCTCCTATAATATCCCAAAAATATTTGTAAAATTTTATTGGTAATCCATCAGGACCTGGGGCCTTTTCTAATTGCATGGATAATATTATTTATTTCACCTCTTCTTATTTGATATCTTTCATAAGCTCCTCATTTTCTCTTGATACACTAGTCTAGGGATACTTCCCACGATTTCCTCCTAGGATTGTTTTGACAGATGTGGATTTGCAGTAAAAAAAATGGAGAAATACTCATTAGCTACTTTTTGCATACCTGAAGTGGTGGTTTCTAGGAGTCCTACATTTTTTAAAGAATCAATCTAGTTATATTATTTTCTATCTATGGCCAACAAGTGAAAGAACTTTGTATTCTTATCTCCTTCTTGAAGCCAAGTAATTCTAGATCTCTAATTCCAATAGGTTTCTTCTTTATTATATAGATCCTCTTCCTCCTGCATTAATATCTTTTCTTGGGAGAGTAATTCCTCTGAAAAGGATTCTAAACTAATTCTTTCTGCAACTCCTTTCATTCTCTCGATTAGCTCTGCTCTTTGTTGCTAAAAATATGATCTTTAGAATTTGCTCCAGTTTTTCTATTTATATCTGATATATTTCAATCTCGAGTGTAGCTGAAATTGGGTCTTTTCAAATGATGGTTTCCCTTGTTGCCACCATTGTTGAACTAACTTTGATAATTCCTAGTTTAGAAGCCAAAAGTTCTCAAATTTTAAGGGGTGGTTTTTGGACTGGGGTATTCTGTTTGTGATATTTAGATTTACTAGGAAATGGTCGAAAGATAATAGCTTTATCATTTCTAAATGACAACTCCATAACTGGTGAATTTCTTCCTCTATCAATATCCTATAAAATATTGATTTTATTGCTTGGTATCCTTTATTTTTATTGTTCCAAGTAGTACCACATCCTAGAGGTGGAATGCTAATCAGATTTAAATTATTATCTTGGATAATTAGGAGTTTGTCCTTCTCACTGAGATGATTTAGGCCTCCCTCTTGGTAATTCATTAATATAATGGCATTGAAGTCTCCACCCACTAGGTTCCTCTATTATGAGTAAGATTCTCTAATATCCTAGATTGACTTTCATTGGATTTTTTGTTCCTGCACTTCCTGCATCCCATAAAAGCTAATAATCAGCTAGAATGAGTTTGATTCTCTATCTCTCAATCTGGTAATCAAGATCCCTCTAGCTGATGCTACTCCTACCCACTAAAAAGTATCTCTATTCCACACAGTGGCCATTCCACCAAAGAAACCATGGGAAGCTTGGGCCTCATAGTCTTCATTCCTCTAGCCTCTCTTGGATATTATTTTCATTGCTTCCAGTGATGCTCTGGTTTCCTATAGTAAAACCACATATGGATGGTTATCTTCTATCATACGTTTAAAAACCAATTATCTAAGGCAATCGTTTAATCCCCTTAAATTCCATGTGTGTATAATCATTGGGAACCCATGTTTTAGAAGTTGGATATGGGTTTAACCATGTTTGCCTCTCTCAACTCTTCTCCTTGTTGTTGTATTTTTTCTTTGTTTATTTTTCTACCTACTCCTTGAGCGTTTGCATTTTTTATCCTTGTCTCCATTTGGCTTATCCCAAGGGTTGGTTTTTCTCTGTTATTCTCATAGTTATCTTCTTAGATGTATGTGACTATTTATTATACAGTACTACTGCCCCTTCTATATCTGGTTGTGGCTACTCTTTATATTATATTTTTTGTTCTTTGGTTGATGCAAATTGTACCTGTATGGATTGTCCTTCTTTTACCCCTCTCATTACTTTTAAGTATTGTTGTTTTTCTATATTTATATGTTGTGGATGATGAACCTCTTTTGCTATCAATTTCTCTAGATTTTTTTTTTGGTTTGAGTGCGGTAGTTCCTCTCCTTCCATTGGATCATCTAGCCTAAGGATCTCATATTTATTGGATGGAGCCCTTCCTTCTTTATGTTGATTTGTATTTTCTCTCTTCTGCTGATTTTTTCTTCTTTTCTAGTTATTATTTTTTGTTCCTTTTCTCATAACAATCTGAAATACTTGTTTGTTTTCTTTTTGCTGAGGTTGGTTTTTTGGGTTTGGATTCACTACATTTGTCTCTTCTTTGGCTAGTTTGGGGTAGTTTCTCACCAAATTTTTGTATTCATAACATGCTCTATATCTGAAAGGCACAGATTCATATTCTATTTGTTGTCTCCATATATTCCTTTTGACATTGAGGTCAATTTTCACTAGCAATGGTTTTCCAAGTCCATATCCACACAAATTATGGCATACACTAATGATCCTCCTCCCATTTATTCTCTCGATCTGCCTATGTATTTGCCCAAGAGATTACCTATCAACTCCAAAATTTCCTCTTTCTAGTATTCAAAAGGAAGTGCAAATAATTTTAGTCAAATTGGAGCTACCGAGGGTTCAGTTCTAGGATCAAAAGTGAGTCACCATGGTTGCATGAATAGACCTATAGGGCCTATGTTATATGGACCTCCCTTGAAATCTTTGTCCTTGTCAAATATCATTATAAATTTAGCTACTAATTACCCATTCGATAATTTGAAGATATCCAATTCCCATTGCGGTGCCCAATGCTTTCTAGCCAAGGAGTACAAGAACCTTACAGAAGGTCAAAGTCCCACAAAATTACATATTAAGGCATGCTTGGATTTATACACAATCTCATTTGCTATGAGTTTTTCTGTAATTTCTAGCATTGGGATTATTTTTGTCTGAGGTAAACATCCATTTCTTTTGGTTTGTTCAGCTTCAGTCTCCTTTGTTTTACCCATGGATTGTAGGAATTTTTGGGTCTGTTCTCTTTTATCATCTCTCTTTTATTTATTGCCTCTAACTGTTTTTGCAAAGGATTGCGTATTAGGTCCCTTGGGACTTTGAGCCCTTCCCACAGAAGTCCCCTCTGTGAAACCTCCTACTAAAGATTCTCCCATTGTATTCTCCTTGTGTGAACCCTCGCAATAAAAACTTTGAAAAAAACCCTTACTTTAACCCTAGCAATATTATGCTAATTTCATAGTGATAAATTTGAAACTGGATTCAAAATTTCCGTGTAAAAAAGATAAGTACATACATACCAGAGGCTTGGATCTTGGCCGAAGCTTCTTTTGCTTCATCGACTATGCATCATCATCCTGCTAAAATTTCATCTATTTCATCTCACCTCTCTATATATATTAACTACATTTAATTTATTTTAAAAAATTAATAAAATCTTAAATCATTTATAATAAATATTATAATATAAATTCTATAATATATATTTTTTGTTTTTATTTAATAGTATTATAAACTTCTAACAAAATTATCAATAAGGAGTAACACACAACACAACACATATTGTGATTTGAATCTTAACCTTAAACTTTCCAAAAAAAAATCAAACCCTATAATATTACTTTGTACAGAAAATTACATAATAATTATTATCTCATTTTCCTTTTCAATTTTATTTTGGCAGTGTCGGGGACGGCGTTTGAATATGTATTTATTTTTAAACGTAAAATTTTAATCCTAAATAAATCAATGGCCTTTAAGCAAAATGCTATCTCCGTCGTGTGAAGAGTCACAAGAATAGAATAAAAGTGAATTGGACGTGGAAAAGAAAGGACACGATTGGAAGGAAGGAGGAATAAAATACTAAACACGTTTAAGAACTACATAGAAGTGTGTGAAGCAAGAAGAATAAAGATAAAAGAAAAAGAGGGATGGAGAAGTTACAAAGAGTTCATCGGAGGGAAGGAGTAACAAGAATAGAATAAAGGTAAAATGGACGTCACACTCTTGACAACGGTAAAAAGAAGGGAGAGGATTGGAGGAAGAAAGGAAGAACAAGAATAAAATAGAGGTAAAATGGACGTCACACTCTTGACAACGGTAAAAAGAAGGGAGAGGATTGGAGGAAGAAAGGAAGAAAAGAGGAGTAAAATACAAAACATGAAAAGTGTGGAGCAAGAAGAATAGAATAAAGACAGGTATTAACGTGAATGAAATTTCAATCACAAAATATGTTATTAGATTTGCATCATCACATTAATAAAAGTAATATATCATTAAACTTGTACCATCACATTAATAAAGGTAAAACAAGGATGGTAAACCATCGCATTAATAAAGGTAAAACAAGGATAATAAACGAAATTTAACAATGATGAAAAGTGGATGTGGTAAATTTTAATTATGGAATGTTTTAATAGAATAAAAATAAATAAATATTAAATAAATGTGATCTACTGATAAAAAAATCGATATTATTTATAGACGTGTATTAGAAATATTACTTACAAAATAACTAAAACAAGGCAAAAAAAAAAAAAAAATGGAATGGGTTTTTTCCCAAAACGGAGGAATCGGAAAGTAGGAAGAATGGAGTATGAATGCAAACCATTACTCATTGTGCAGTCGCTTCTTTTTAAGTTATTTTCCCTGGGATTAATATTACAATGTTTATTTAATAAGGGTCAAGTTTGGGATAATTTGTATAAAAAAGTTTATTATTATATTTATTTAATTTATGTTAATTTTAAATAAAAAATAAAGGAGAAATTTATTTTCATAAATTTAAATTTAGTTTATTAATTTAATGTAAAATATATAGATTGAAGAGATAAAAAAAAAAACTATAAAAAATAATGTGTAAAAAATATGTAAAAAATATTATTTTAAAATAAAAATATATCTTATTATATTAAAATTAATTTTGTTAATATTTTAAAAGTAATTTTTTGTTTTAAAATACAAATATATCATGATAAAAATGTTGAACTCTCCTAATAAAAATTCAAATTTAAAAAAATAATTATTTTAGTTATTAATAAATATTGAAAAAGAAAAAACCACAATTATATCCAGTTGTGCTAATAATCTAGAAGTAAAATCCATTTAAATTTATTGAAACACAATAAAATAAAGGTCACAAGAAAATTCATTAAAAAAAACAACAATTTAAATAATAATAATAATAATAATTAAATTAAAAAATAAAAATAATTAAATTAAATTTTATAATAATATCTTTAGTTCTCGTAGACTGTTTTTGACCTCGGTCGTGAACGTTAAGAAACTTATATTCTATTCTCTCCTAGTTTAAAAAAGGTAGAATTTTAAATTATTTCCAATACAGCAAGTGCAACTACGTAGTTGCCTTTTTCTTTTAAGCAGTCAGTTTTTATTTGTTTCATCAATCTTCTAATTTCCCTAATTTTTAGTTTAAGAGCTTTAGTGACCCATAAGCTCTTGAAAAAGGCGATCACATGTCTGCCACCGTAATCGAAATAAGCCCTACGATGACGTTTGATTTGTGACAGCGAATGTGCCGCTTTTGTTGCCATAAATCAGAATGACACAGAGGGCAATGTATGAGTAGCGAAAAGGCCCTCGTCTAGTGTTGATGGACCGTCGTGAAGTGTTGAGTGCTGCTGAACGAGGCAGCGTTGCCCCTGTCTATGGTGCAGAGGATGACCCCGCTGCCTCTCCACTTCACGCAGCCGTCCTTTCACGACAGCCTCACATAGTACATGAGATCTTATTGACTAAGACTAATCAGTGGTCTTCCCTGTTCAAGAGGTGTCTTGGGATGATGGCTCGGCATTGTCGGATGATGGATAAGCCTTTCAAGTTCGACATCTGGCACTGCAGGATGATGAACATCGATGGTGAGGGAATGTGCGCGATTTATGTAGCTGCCCAGTTGGGCTACTCCGACATAATCCACGAGTTTCTATCGATAATGCCAGAGTGTGTGTACATTCGTAGCAAAGACTTCAAAACTGCTCTACATGTTGCTGTTAAGAACAATCAACTTGAGGTGGTGGAGAAACTACTTGCCAATCAAAACTTAGAAAACGGGAGAAAAATGGTGAGCTATGACGATGACGAATATGGCAACACAACTTTACATATTGCAGCCACGGAGAAAGTGCAACCACAGGTTAGACATCGCTTTCTATTTAAATTTTAATCAATGTTATTTTTGTTTTTTAATTTCTACTCGAGATGATGTTTCAAAACTTTTTGAAGATCAATATAATTGTTTTATTTATTATTTTGTTTTATGACGGCAAATTTCTAATCATTTTGGCTTTAAAATTTACTTTTTAAATTTTATTATGTGAATATACTATTAACTTCATTTTCTATCTGTTATTTTGTAAGATAAAAATATTAGTTACAGGTTTTCTTGCCATTTTTACAATATTTTTAAATTTATTATCAATGAACAATATGAACAGTAGATGGAAACTAAATAACAAAAATAATTAAACTAATAAAAATTTAATGAATATTTTATTTATTGTTTATAATTTAATTGTTTTTGGTATTAATATTGACTTTACTTACACATTTATTAAGTTTTAAAAAATATATTTATGATATATATTTATATTAATTTTATGATAAAATAATTTTATTTATTTAATTTAACAATAAATATTTTTTATTTTTATAATATATTATTTATTAAAAATATTAACTTTATTTTTTAACGATCTTTTTATACAATAATTCACTATATTAAATCTAAATAGGGTTCATGGGATAATAAGTGACACAAGGTGAGTTGACTACGTGTTTAATTGGATTCGTGGTCGTAAGAAATATTTGTGATAAATGTTTGACATGTTTTAATTTTAAAGCAATAAAATTATTGATGCGTTACTGTGGATGAAACAGATTGTAGAAGAGCTACTGAAATGGCCAGGGGTCGACCAGAATGCTTTGAACGGGGAAGGCCTTACTGCATTAAATATTGCTCTTTATTTTGCAAGAACTCCTCGTTATGGAGAAGCATTTCCTAACAACTGCAATTCTGTTGAGATTAAAGAGATTTTAGAAGAGGTTGGAGATCGTCGGAGCAGTTCAATGCAATTACAGAATAAAGAGAGTAAAAGTATGGAAGTAGACATATTGGTGGCATCTCTAATTGCCACCATAACATTTGCAGCCATCTTTCAGGTGCCTGGCGGAATTGAAGACGGGAAAGAGGCTCAAGGCGGGAAATTGCCTATACAGCTTGGAGCAGCCAAGCTAGCTTTAGACCCCTACTTTAAGGTGTTTTTGTTCTGTGATATTCTAGCCTTGTTTACTTCTCTCACAGTGGTTGTTGCCTGGTTATTTCGTGAACGACTGCAAATTGGCATTCTTGTATATGGGTCCCGACTGCAAAGTGGCAAACGACTGCAATACCTATCCGCATTTTGTTTGGGAATCTCAGTCACCTGTGCTGCCATCTCATTCTTGTGCGCAGTCTTTCTAGTCGTAATACCCCCTCACGTTAAGAACATCAAAACCACACACAAAAATGAATTTCGACAGTACAAGGGTCTTTATCGCATCATGGTTACATCCATTCTTTTACCGTATACTCTTTTCACCTTTGGAATGTACGTCTGTTTAATCTCAGACTTTATAAGTCGTCGTTTGAAAAATCCATTCCCTATACCTTACAGGCTCAAAAGAATCGTGTTTGTATACAGTTCATTGTTCATGTGGATCAGTATATTGCTGATACTGGTGTGGTTTGGTTTGGGGCGAATGCGTACTTTGGAAAAATTTGTATAAGGTTCTAGTAGTATGTCATGGATCTACAAAGTATATTCGGGTTAAATAAAATACGTACTCATCTTATTCTGGCGTGTGTGGACTTCTGGTCCTTGATCGTGTATCTACAAATATGCTGTCTGTCACCCGGCCAATTAGGAGCACCTTGTGTGCAATACATTACTGTAAAAGCTACATGATAAAAATTTTCATATAGTTATATATTACCTTGTTATTAAGTCGACCATGGGCAAATGTCAGGTTTATTCTTAAGATTTGTTTATAATTATATATTATTTTCATCATCTGCTGCTGTTATTTTTTTTGTTTTAAATTATTATTATTATATTAAGTAGATATAAAATTATATTTTTCAAAATGTTTTTATGGTATTTTTTTTAAATTTTAATAATAACTTAAAACTCCAATTATTTATAGATTACCATTAGCTATCTTTATCCTTAGACACGTTTTTAAATTGTCTATCAATAACTTTTAAATCACTGACTTTTGAGTTCTTTAAAAAGTTGCTTTAACTGTCATTATTTTAGTTAGAGTGGATTAATCTCCCTAGATAAAGATTACAATATAGCTGCAATGCATTGCCCTCACTAAATTCCTATACTAGGCATGTACTTGGTTCAATTTGAAGCCCCTCCTTTGAGAGTTCATCTATTTCCCTATTCAATTCTTTATAAATATGCCAAAAAGTAAAAGCTTCACTTCAGTCCATAATTTCTTTTATCTCAGAGAATATGGGTTGTAGAACCATGTTTTCTATCTTAAAAACACAAAGTCTCCAATTTATTACTACCTCTACCTTTGAGTCTTTGTAAATTTAGATTTTTTTGAAGAAATCTGAAAGGTGGTAAAATGCGAAGCAATTGATATTCATAATGTGGCAGGTTTAAATACATTCACTTGGTGGGTGGTTCGGTTGGTTGAACCACCGAGTTGGTTGATTGAACCAACTCTTAATTAGAGAGTGCTAAAGCGCTTTTTATCTAACCCACCCAATAATGAAATATACGTGCTCTATATGATATGCTAACATCCCCCCTTATTACATTATTGGCAAATACCAAGAGTATTGCGAAACAATTCAAATTTGATACGTGCAAGTGCCTTGGTGAAGATATTTGCAACTTGCTCATCAGTGGGAATGTATTGGAGTTGTATATTGTGCTTTGGAACTTCATCACGAATAAAATGACAATGAGTGTCAATGTGTTTGGTGCGATCATGAAAAATTGGATTCTTGACAAGGTTCAAAACACCTTGATTGTCGTAAAACAAATGCAGTGGAAGATTCTTTGGAAGGCCCATATTTGTAAGAATGCGACGTAGCCATATTATCTCACAGACTGCTCCACTAGCTGTGCGATATTTTGTCTCTGTAGAAGAAATAGCAACCACTTGCTGCTTTTTGCTATGCCAAGAGACAAGACCAGACCCAAGATGAAAGATATATCCAAAAGTTGATTTTCGATCATCAATGGATCCAACATAGTCGGAGTCCGTGTATCCCTGTAGATAAAACTTGTTATTCTTTTTGTATTCCAAGCCAAAATTTGTTGTACCATGGACATAATGTAGAACTCTTTTTGTTGCTTTCCAATGACTTGCCTTGGGTTCCTGCATGAACCGTGAAAGATACCCCACAACAAAACTGAGATCAGGCCTGGTATTGGTTAGGTATATAAGACTCCCGATCAATTGATGATAGAGAGTGCCATCTACCTTTGGAGATTGATCATATCTAGATAACTTAAGTCCTGCTTCCATTGGAGTAGCTTTTGACTTACAGTCAGTCATGCGATATTTATCAATCAAAGTCTTGGCATATTTCTTCTGTGTAACTCTGATATGATGTTTCTTTTGAGTTACTTCTAAACCAAGACAGTAGTGTAGAAGCCCCAGATCTATCATTTCAAAAGATGTCTTTAGATCATTTTTCATTGTATCAATCATACTGTCTGAACTACCTATTATGATCAAATCATCTACGTACAACACCAGAATCACTATGTCAGAACCATTGTTCTTTATATAGAGATTCACATCTGACGGACTTCATTGGAATCCATGTTGCAATAGGTGACTATCAATTTTGATGTACCAAGCTCGAGGAGCTTGTTTCAGCCCATACAAGGATTTGATCAACTTACAAAATTTTTGTTCTTGCCCTTTAACAACAAATCCTTTAGGTTGGGTCATGTATACTTCTTCTTGTAGATCACCATTAAGAAAGGCACTTTTTACATCCATCTGATGTAACTTCCACCCAAACTGAGCTGCCATGGCACACAATACTCGAATGGTAGTCATTTTTGTAGTAGGGGAAAAAGTCTCTTCATAATCTATGCCTTCTTTTTTAGCATAGCCCTTTGCAACCAGATGGGCTTTATGCTTATCAATCGTACCATCTACCTTATACTTTACTTTGAATACCCACTTACAACCAATGGGTTTCTTTCCTGAAGGTAGATTTACTAGCTTCCATGTGTGATTTTTCATGAGATATGTATGCTTTGCTTCCATAGCAACCTTCCATTGAGGCTTACTAAGGGCTTCCTGAGTAGTCGTGGGTTCATTTTCATCCAACGCTGTCAGATAAACCCTTTCATCCTCTATATCCATTTCTCTATCTTCTGTTGCATCCATGGATAATTCATCAAACTGATGACAAAGTTCATCAACTTCTGAAGATGATGCTTCTACCTTCTTCTGTTGAGTGATACTACGAGTACACGGTCGATCTAGAGTTAGATCTGGAAGTGAGGTCAATTTGGAATCTCTCAAAGTGTTGGTATACCATTTTGGAATATTTTTCTGAGGGGGTGAAACCTCTTTCTTAGGCTCATCATCCTCATGATATACTACTGTAGAGGTATTATTTGATGTGAAAGCTTCATCAAATACTACATCTCTACTTATATGTGTTTTCTTGGTTATAGGATCGATCAAGCGATATCCCTTTGAATGCTCATCATAACCAAGAAAGATACATTGCAAGGTTTTCTCATCTAACTTCTTCCTTCTTTGTTTTGGGATATGCATGAAGGCTTTACATCCAAACACTCTTAGATGAGAAATGGAGGGTTTCTTACCACTCCATGCTTCTTGTGGAGTTTTGCCTTGTAGAGCCCTTGTGGGTGCTCTATTCAAGAGGTATGATGTTGTATTTACTGCTTCTACCCAATACTGATCTTCAAGATGTGCTTCTTTTTATCATACATCGGACCATTTCCATAATGGAATGATTTCTCCTCTCAACAACACCATTTTGTTGTGGTGTATAAGTTGTTGTCAGTTGTTGCTTTATCCCATGTTCTTTCAGGAATGATGAAAACTCTTTGGAAGTATATTCCCCCCTCGATCTGAGCGAAGGGATTTGATGAAACATCTAGACTCTTTTTCAACAAGTTTCTTGAATTGTCGAAAGTATGAAAATGCCTTTGATTTCAATTGGAGGAAGAAAACCCACATCTTTCGGGAGTAATCATCAATGAACAATTGAAAGTACTTCTTTCCACCATAACTGGTTGGCATAGGACCACACAGATCGGTGTGTACCAACTCCAAAGGTTTCTTAGCTCTAGAAGAGCTAGATTCAAAAGGTACCCAGTGTTGCTTCCCTGCTAAGCAATCCGAGCAAACTGGTAAGATGGAGGAGAGATGAGGAAGTCCTCTCACCATCTCATATTTTCTCAATTCAAGAAAATATCCTAAACTGAGATGCCCATATCTTCTATGCCAGAGAGAAGTGGCCTCATTTGTAGTTGTAGCTAGAGCAACATGAGGTGTTGAAAGAGCATCTAGAATGAACAAGCCATGCTTGTAGGAACCGGTTGCAACATGTTTACCATTGTGGGTTATAAAACATCTCTTCTTGCCTTTCACAACTCAGAACACAACATCCATTTTTCTATCCAACATCTGAGGAATAGACAACATATTATTGGCTAATCCAGGGACATAGAGGACCTTCTCTATCTGACATCTACCATCTAGAAGAGTGATAGAAACATTCCCTTCACCCTTTACTTGGTAGACTTGATCATCAGCAATGGTGACTGGCTTTCCCTCTTTCTCCTCAAATGTGTCAAACCATGATTTGTCTCTAGTCATGTGCTTACTAGCTCTTGAATCAATATACCATACAATATCTATCTGGGAAGATGAAGTATGGGTCATAAGCACCTTGTGTGCTCTTTTAGAGTCAAAATCTGAATCGGACCCAGAGGAATCTGAGTCTGAGTTGGAGTCAGCACAAGCAACATGTCCCTTAGGTTGCTTATGTTTCTTTTTATATTTTTGTTTCTCTTTCCCTTTCTTTCGAGGAGGTTGATCATTTTGTTGCTTGTTTTTGAACCAACACCTGTTGGTGTCATGGTTATTCATATCATAAATCTTGCAATATTTATCCTTCTGCTGATTTTGTTTCCCTTTTTCTTTGGAAGAAGAACCCCCTTTTTGAAACTGACCTTGTTTCTTACCCCTTTGTTGGGTGGAAAGGGCATTATCTGGCACCTCATCTTTCTGAACCTGATTTGCCTCCTCAGTCTGAAGCAAATTTACCAACTCCACAAAAGATACTTGTCTACCAAAAACATTGAGGGAAGTGATCAACATCTTATAGGAATCTGGCAATGCTCTCAAGATGATAGAGTTCAAGACATCATCATCCACTGGTTTTCCCATAGCATTCAATTTGGCTTTTAGTTCCGCCACTCTGCAAAGGAATAGATCAACTGTCTCCCTAGAATTCATACTGAGGGTATGTAGTTGAGTTTGAAGGTGGAGAATAGTGGACTGATTCTTTCCTTCATACATAGTAATCAAAGCATCCCAAGCTTCATGACTGGTTTTGGCATCATAGATATGAGGCTAGACCTCATCTGTAGTAGCAAGCAGGAGAAACATGAGACCTTTCTTGTCCTTCTTATCCCAAGCTTCTTGATCTGTTCCTGTTGTTTGAGGGCGTTTTGTAGTGCCATTCACTACATCCCATAAATCTTCCACCTGAAGAATGGCTCTCATCTTTGTCTTCCATGGAACAAAGTTAGGACCTTTCAGCAACTGTGAATCTGAGAGATACTTGTGAACAATGGCCATTGTGAAGGTTCCTTATATCACCAATTGGTCTCCCTTTCTTTATACCTTCCAGACCTATATATCGAAACTACTCTATATATACCTGCCCTTACGTGAGGGAGACTATAAGTATATACGAGCAACATGATACATGGAACTTAGGCGATACTGAAAGGGCATCATGTTGTTTATGACACCTACCATAGAAAGTTTATTCCTCATGCGTGGGGCGTAAATTCCCCTAAACACTTCAAAAAAACCTTCGTTAGGATTTACGCCTAACAACAATCACGATGTGGGTATGAAATGGAGTGAACAATAGAACTGGTTTGCCTTATTTCTCCCCGATGATTGATAGAGAACAAGCTCAGACATCATTTTTGTAGCTATATTAGGCGGCGGATACAGTAGCCCAAAGCACGACAACATTACCTGTAAGTGTGGGCCAGAGGTATCACAAATACCAAATGTTGTTGTGCAATAAATTGCACATATAGGTGTATAAATTTGGGGTCTTTTCCTTTGCTTATGTGATTATTATTTGCAAGAAAAATAGGAAAGCAAAAATCACATGTGCCCACAAATTTTTGAAGCTATTTGAGGTGTCGGTTACCACCGAAAATACACCTATTACAATGTCAATTTTTTTTTCAATTGTATTCCCCCATTTTTCTTTGATTTTTGCAAAAGGAAAGTGCTTTTAAGAATCCCCCATTTTTGTTGCAAAAAAATGAGTAGGAAAATGAAATTTGAATGCTTCCAAACCTAGAAGACACAACTTATCACTCCAAAAAACTGAGGGAAAAAAATGAAGCATATGAAGAATACCTCAAAAAATAGCCCCTCCTTGTGCCTTGGTAGCAAAAAAATCGATCAAAGAGCCCTCCACTGTGTGAAAACAACTTTGTTTGCACCTTGAACAAGTTTGGAGCAACATTTAGCAAAAATGAGCAACATTTTAGCAAAAAATGAGCAACATTTAGCAAAAAATGAGCAACATTTGACAAAAAAAGAGCAACTTTTAGCAATTTTCATCAAATTTTTGTCGGGCAGTGGATTTGGAGCGTGGGCAGTACGGGTAGCATAGGTTTTTGAGGCACCTAACAAAAAAATTTCCATGATGGGATTCGACCCACGGTCCTTGTCCACTCAAAGGAACATCAAGCGCCAACTACGCTATAGCGCACGTTGGAGAGGGAAAGCACGTGTTGTGCTTTGAGGTCGACAAGCCTGGGCAAAGGCAAAAAAAAATTGCCTTCCTTTTATCCCACATGCATCATGGGATGCATGTTTGGGTATTCAAATACCTAGCTGTGCACTATCAAGGTTGACTACCTTCGGGCAATCATCGTCTCCCTTTTGCTGATTTTATCTCCTCAAATAGCCAAACTCTATTTACCACATTAGTCCTCAATTTTCCACATCATCACCCTATCAGCAACACTTATCTACCACGTGTCCTCTGCCACATTAGCAGTATAGTCATCACCTCTACCATGTGTCCTCTGCCATGTTAGTAGCCCAGTCAATACCTCTACCACATCAGCAGTCCAGTCAACACCTCGTTAGTAGCCTAGTCAACACCTCCACCACATTAGTAGTCTAGTCAACAGTTAGATTTTCCTCGAGCATCGTTCCTAGTCAGGTCAGGGTCTACCACATATTCAATCACCTTGGGCATCATGCTTAGGGTCAGGGTCTGTCGCATATTTAGTCACCTTGGACCTTGTACTCAGGCTGCATGGGTCTCCTTGGGCCTCATGCTCAGGCTCGTCTCCCCGTCGCCTCAGTCTACCTAGCCTCCATGCCTTGGTCTTCCTAGCCTACACACCTTGGATTTGGTACCATGAAGAAATATGAAAGGTGGTAAAATGTGAAGCAATTGATATTCATAATGTGGCAGGTTTAAATACATTCACTTGGTCGGTGGTTCGATTGGTTGAACCACCGAGTTGGTTGATTGAACCAACTCATAATTAGAGAATGCTAAAGCGATTTCTATCTAACCCACCAAATAATTAAATATACGTGCTCTATATGATATTCTAACATTTTTGTATTCCTTTTGATTTTTCCAACTAAACCAACAATTTGAGTGCCATAATTTTAGCATTATTATTAAAACTCCTTCCAAAATAGCCTTGAATTTGAATTAATGAGAGTAAAATATATATAATAATGCCTTTTCCCCACAAACTCTTGGAAACCCCTATCTAGCCCCTTCAAAAAATCCCTAGGCCCCTGATTTATCATTTTTTGTAGGTATGATTTGTTTGATTACCTTTGTTGCTACCAAAATCTTATTGTTGCTCAAACTTATGATGATTTGGGAGGAGACCTTCCAAGTAGGCTTCTCTTAATCCTAAAATATTCTTGCATTCCTAGATAACCAAAATCCTCATGACACAAATAGTGGAAGAGCTATAAAACCTTTGTATGACCTATTTTCAAACCAAGATTTCAAGTTCTCTCCTAGGGAGTCTTCTTGCCATCCTATAGGAAGCTTTAATTACACTATAACCTCCCTCCAAACATGTCTAGAAAATGAGTAAGCTACTATTAAATGAATAATTATTTCATTATTTGACTTACACAAATGGCACCTTCTTGACCATTCCAACTCCTCTTCTATACTACCTCCCATGTTAGAACCTTATTTTTTATAGCAAGCCATAAGAATAGTCTTATCTTTAATGAGGCTTTTTAGTTCCACAGTGACTTCCACCACCGTGTTGAATCATCATTTCTATCATTAAATAGATTTTTATACCCTAATTTTGGAGTGTATTCCCTCATAGCTTCATTCTTTGTTCAGACCAGTTTATCAACTTCCTCTCACAACTTAATATATCTAGCTTTAAGCCTTCCCATATATTCTTCCCACTAGTGTGCCTCTTGACCCTAAAGCCTAACATTGTTGCTTTCTTCCATCCTTATCTCCAGTTTGTAGATGATTCTAGGTCAATTTCTTGGGTAATATTTCCAATCCCCTAAGCTCTTAGGATCTAAATTACATTACTTTATGGTCTATGTATATCACCACAACCGATCTAAAGGTCTAAACCTAGTCTTATCCTTGAATCATCCCCCATTTTCTAGATAAGGCAATCACCTTGTTAGCTTTTGATGAGTATATGATATAGGATATGCAACCACAAAATGTAAGATAAATAATCTATGATATCTATATGATAATGGTACTATAATATGAAGGAAAATGATAAGAGAAACTTTTGCAATAACTCAAAAATATATTATTAATGAAAGCTTACAAATGTAGTACAATGTAGTATAGTGGAGGACGTGAACACTCTATAAATAGTTTTTAAAGAGCTACATTGCACCACACTACCAATATATACTATGCACTCTCTATGTTCTCTCCACTCTACTTCACTCACTATAAGGCCTATATATAGGAAGATAAGTTCCTTGGTCCTCACTCTACCTTTGACTCTATCCTATGACTCATGTACATGTGGACTACATGCATATTTACATCATTGCACATTCTAACACTTGTGCATTTATTACATGTTGAAGTAACTATATAACTTTACTCTAAAGTAAAATCCTACTCTAGTAATGTACCCAAGGTGGTACGTTACCATGTAACCAATAATGTAATATACTCTAACACCCCCATTATAACATTATTTGGATATTGAATATTTTAGTCTTCAATATGAATCTTTGTCTTGGTTTTTGAATTTGTACTCTTCTTCTCTACTCTTTTTATTCTATTTCTTGTCTATATCTTGTTCAAGCAATTAGTTAGTATCTTCATAAAATGCTATCTTTGTTGTGATAACTTTAACTTCATGTTCATTTAGTTCTATGTTTGTGCTATCTTTATTATACTCTCTGTTTATATCTAGATTAGGATATTTGTCTTGTTCTCTTCTCCCATGTTTTATCTTCCTCCTTCTCCTTCTTTTATGCATTGTTACTAGAGTAACATCTGCTTCATGATGATTTAGTCTATCTTCACAATAAATTTGACTTAGATTCAAAGGTTTATTACTAGCATTTACATTCTTTTTTTTTATTCCTTAAACGAACTCAAAAGTGATTAATGATAAATAGAACATTAAGCTTTCTTTTTAAGAAATAATAATCCCATTTTGATTATTCCACCAAGTCTTGAATATAGTTTCATGAATATATCCAATTAATGTTGTAAAGTTATCTTCCTTGGCTTCTTTAATTTTAAAGAGAATCTTTCTTTCAATATTGTAGACAAGAGTTTGAATCCATCAAAGTTTTCTATAAAATTTTGTGAATAGAACCTAAGTTCATGAAATAGCATTTCACTCTTTTCATTGAATGCATTCTTAATTATTTCCTTTATATTACTTTAAATAATGCACCTTTTGATGTTTTATTACTTTTACAGTTGGCTTCCTTACGTTTTCCTAGTTCATAGTATGTGAGCTAGTTTGATAAAACCTTTCAAGTCTTAGATTTTGTATAATTTCTAATGTCTCCTTAGTGATTATAATTTACTCTAATCTTGGTAAAGTGCTTAGCTACTATTAGTTCACCTTTTGAGTTGATTTTTTAATGTTTTGTAAATGATAATAATCAACTCCTATTTTACCTTATTTCTCCTATTGAACTATGAACTTATCAATTTGATGGAGTTATATATGGTTGGATTTCTTTTGTCTCTTTAATATGACTATGAGACACGTGTAAGCAATAAATTCCAACTCTTTTAGCAAGCAATGGTTTTTCTCATTTATCCTTAAATTTTAATGATTCATTTTTCTAAATTCCAATTAATTAAAGTTTGATGTAGCACTCCTTATATATCCCTAATTTGGAATTTTTAGAAATTGATGATATTTGCAATATAATAATAATTTATTTTCCAATTATAAAACCTTATATCTCCTATGATATTAATTGCAAATATTAATCTACTTGTATTTCAATTAATGTGATTTGAAATACCATTTAAGGATATAAACTCCTATTGATTTGCTTTCAAGTTTACTGAGGTTGAGATTGAAATATATTCAATGGAAATAACAATGATTTCAACCTTATATACTATGCATTATCACTCCTTAATGAAATAAAATATTATAGTGTGTGAATCTTAAGCAATGAATACTAGCTTTGCTTTACTTGACTTCTATCTTTCTAAGGTTAATTTTTAATGCAATAATTATAGACACCTAAATCGCGTAAATCGGATAAGACTATCAGTGCATCATATATGCCCCTCTTATCAACAACATATGGCCCTATTGGGCACCCCTCTAGGTTGGCATAAGGTTTTCATAAGGCTGTAAAACTCAGTTTGGAGGTTTCCTAGCAATTTAGGGCAGTTTTGGGGCACCTCTTAGTGATCGTACCACCAAGGAATGATCACAGTTGGTGACCATCCCACCCAAGGACGGCCATCCATAATCGTCCCTGGGTGGTACTGCCCCTAAATAGACCCTTGAAAAAGTCAAAGGATGCACTAAAAGGTAGTCAAATACTACCATTAACACGTCCAATCACCCCAAATTGATTAGGGACCTACAATTATACTTTGGAACAATAGATTGGAAGCCCCAAATGGGAAACCTTCCCTCACCAACGCATGTCAAGGATTAGGACACATGGCGGTACCTGCCTCATATGGAAAAACATGCCCTTTACCCTAGATGCCCTTTTGGGCTATAAAAGGAGGTGAATTCACCCAATTTCAAGAAGTAAGATTGAAGCATTTGAGCAATGAAGTGCTGCACAATTTGATCCTCACCTTTTGCAAACCAAAACTTGCCCTACCTTAGCCTTGAAATCCTCTTCATTCGAAGGCAATAGGAAGCCATACAACTATTCTAAACCAACAAAATTAAAGGTAAACTTGGCCCTATCTTTCGACAACACTTGCATATCAGTTTTGGACCAAATCCCTTGATCATAGGTGATAAAAATAAGGTAAAATTGTAAATAGACCCCTTAAGAATACCTAGAAGAACCTGTGGTCCAAATTTTGTGAAGTTTGGAGTAGATTTGATGCCAAATTTAAGGTCTCCAATGTTGAAGGTTTAGTTGTCACTATCAGGGATGATCACTGTTTTTGCATAGTTTTACTTTGAATATTGCTTCCAAATCTCTTCAAAAGTATTTATATTAGATTATATTATGTTTATGCTGCATTTAGATCAATTTCCATGTGTTGTAGATCAGTTTTGATGTTGTAGATTAACCTCTTTTTCTATGGTTTCATTGCTTACATTCTATAACATAGGTGCTATTAACCCCCTTTCAATCCCTTGTGTGTAGGTACAGGTATTCTATGTAGGAGGGAGGAGCTAAGAAGACAAGAAGAACAGGTTGAAGGATAGCTCTCAATCATGGGATGCGAGTTTCACACTATAGAAATTCACCTTAAAGGCCCCTTTCAAGGGACTAGATCCCTTGAACATTGTAATGGAAATGTATCAAATTTGTAAATGCCCTCGAGAGGATGTTTTGTAATCTCATTTGAAGCAATAGAATAATTAATAGAAGGAGAAATCCACTGTTTATATTACACATTTTCCTCATTTCATGTAAATTGCAAGTTTATACTATTTTCCTTTGAATGCTTGTATACTGCTTTTCCATTGCAATAGAGTGCCCTTAAGGCGATGTCGTGAAATTTTCTTATTAAGTGGTGATCATGGTGGGAACTTAAATGTCATATATAGGATAATTTAAGGTTGCCACCGAAGAAACAAATTTTATGACATCGCCTTAAGGGCACTCTATTGCAATGGAAAAGCAGTATACGAGCATTCAAAGGGAAATAGCATAAACTTGCAATGTAAATGAAATGAGGAAAATGTGTAACATAAACAATGGATTTCTCCTTCTATTAATTCTTCTATTGCTTCAAATGAGATTACAAAACATCCCCTCAAGGGCATTTACAAATTTGATACATTTCCATTACAATGTTCAAGGGATCTAGTCCCTTGAAAGGGACCTTTAAGGCGATGTTCTAAAGTATGAAACTCGCATCCCACGATTGAGAGCTATACCTAAACCTATTATGCATGTCTTCTTAGCTCCTCCCTCCTGCATAGAATACCTATACCTACACAAAATGTATTGAAAGAGGGTTAATAGCACCTATGTTATAGAATGTAAGCAATGAAACCATAGAAAAAGAGGTTAATCTACAACACCCAAACTAATCTACAACACATGGAAATTGATCTAAATGTAGAATAAACATAATATAATTTTATATAAATACTTTTGAAGATATTTGGAAGAAATATTCAAAGTAAAACTATGCAAAAATAATGACCGTCCCTGACAGGGACAACTAAACCTGCAACATTGGAGACCTTAAATCTGGCATCAAATTTGCTCCAAACTTCACCAAATTTGGACCAAGGGTTCTTCTAGGCATTCCTAAGGGGTATATGGAGGAATTTTACCAAAATTCATTTCTATTTTATGGTCTTACCTAGGTGTTATGAATACATACTTTTGATCATCCCCAGGTCGGACAGTTACAAATCTGCCTTATTTTAAGGGATTTGGTCCAAAATTGATATGGGAGTGTTGTCGATAGATAGGGCCAATTTTACCTCCAATTTTTCTAGTTTATAATAGTTGGATGGCTTCCTATTTCCTCCAAAATTGCCTTCGAATGAAGAGGGTTTCAAGGCTAAGGTAGGGCAAATTTTAGTTTGCAAAAGATGAGGACAAAATTGTGTAGGACTTCGTTTCATAAATTCTTAAATATTCCTTCTTAAAATTGGGTGATTTCACCTCATTTTATAGCCAAAAATGGCATCTAGGGAAAAGGGACATGTTTTTCCATGCGAGGTAGGTGCCTCCAAGTGTCCTAATCCTTGACATGCATTGGTGAGGGAAGGTTTCCCATTTGGGGCTTCCAATCTACTATCCCAAAGTCTAATTGTAGGTCCCCAATCAATTTGGGGTGATTGGACACATTAATGGCAGTATTTTATTGCCATTTAGCATGTCCTTTAACTTTTTCAAGGGTCGAGTTAGGGGCGGTCCCACCCAGGGATGGTTATGGATGGCCATTCTAGGTGGGACGGTCACCAACTATGATCATCCCTTGGTGGGATGGTCACTAGGAGGTGCCCCAAAACTGCCCTAAACTGATAGAAAACATCTAAACTAAGTTTTTTAACCTTATGCAAACCTTATTCCAGCCTAGATGGGTGCCCAATAGGGCCATATGTTATCGATAATATGGGCATATGTGATGCACTGATAGTATTATCTTATTTATATGATTTAGGTGTCTACAGATACCCCATTTTGAGATGTGCTATGTGCAACAAAGCGCTAAGAAAACTATATCACTAAATCATCAAATTATTAAGTTTTTTAATTGACCTAATCAACTTTGGATACCTCTGTTGTGTAAAAATCATACATTCTTGGAATCCTTGCCATTGACATAGTCGAAGGATCAATTTCGGGTATACCTTTCAACCATGTTGTAGTAACAGTCTTATGGGGTTTAAGGTATACCAGGTATTGGTGCCTTGTATTCTTGTAAACCTTTTCATGGGTTAATTCCTAAGTTTTCAAGGAGGTCAAGCCTATATATTTACTTCCTATGCTGATTCTTTGTCACAGCATAGGCTTGAAAATTTATCTTTAGCGAAGATTCTTTTGAATGCATGGAATTTACACTTCTGAGTGTTTTAATGTTGATTTGATTTTTGAATTCATTATTATTAATACCCCCTCAAGCGATGATTCGATGATGGTATGACCAATAATAAATTGATGATTCACTTGACTCATATGACATAATTGAGGCAACTCTTTGTTTTGGCCATGGTACTATAGAACTATTTGAAGGGAATTTTTGACTGTTTGATGAATATTTTTGGAGGCAAAAGGGTAAATATTTCATTCCCATGGAGTGGTACAGCCATGGAGGCCTTATTCATGTGTAAAATAGGCACTTTTTATGCATCCAAAATTACTATAGATTCAGTCTTGATCTCTCCTATTTGGTTGACCCTTCTGCCTAGTTTTTGGTGGGTTTTTGGCCCATTTTGTTATATTTTTGAGGGTTTTTAGTGCAATTTTTGTGTGACCATCCTAGTTGGGGATTATTACATCATTTATGACCATCATAGGGTGGGAAAACCAGCCAAATATGTGCTTATACCACCTAGGGGCGGTCGACTTCTTTTGGAGTTATATAAGCCCAAAATGGGCCATATTAGCTCATTTTTTTTATTTTTCTTGGAGGAGTTGGAGAGGAGAGAGGTAGGAGATGGATTTTATAAATTTAAGAACTATAAAAATATCAAACTATAACATGATCCAACCAGCGGATGCAATAGGCGGTGGAGCCGGTGCGAAACGGGTATGAACCTCATGTCTTTCTCTGCCCTATTTTATTATGTTTTCATGATTTCTTTTGTAATTTATTTAATACAACAACAATAATGGTTAATAAACCATAGTAGGACTGAAATGTATAAAATAGAGCTTTTATTTATGTTTTATTTGCAAAAAAATAGGGTTAAATGCCTATTTTTTGTGTTTTTAGAGTTTTTTAGGGCAAATTTTGGGGTCAAGTTGACCCTATTTTACCCATTATTGGGGACCGTAACTATAAGGGATGGTCATTGGTGGCCACACCTAGGTGGGATGGCTATGAAATTGGGGTTCATATCTGGGTGGGATAGCAAAAAACTGGGCCGAAAGCGGCCCATTTTTATGTCTTTTTATTGGTATTTTTATAGCAAATTTTTGCATTTTAGGGTATTTTTGACACCCTATTTTACATGAGCATATAGTTAAGATTCGATACAGAGTTCCAAATATCTTTCAGGTCATGAGAGACTTTTTGAATACTGTATAATGGTGATGGATCGATGCCATTGGTTTGAAGCAAGTTACACGGTTATATCCCATTGTGGGTGATCGTGCCTATATGATTGCACTGATAGACCTATGGGACCCTTTTAATAATACTTTCCATTTAGCTATAGAAGATATGATAGTGAAATTAGAGTATATCTATTGGATATTGCATATTATGATAAAGGGACACCTGATAGTATCTTCTCCTACAAAGCGACAAGAGGTCATAGTGCGAAGGTGCTTCGAGGTGCACTGGGAGGATGTAGTGGTTGATCTTCTCAATGGAGGGGTATTAGTGATTGCATGGTATCAGGTTGGTGTGCTTGGTATTTGGCATACCCTATTGATGACCTTGATCAACAACATGCTACTACCCAACTCTTCCGGTGCAAGGTTCCCATGAAACCTACTAGAGTTGGTGTTTACTCTTGTGGAGTGCATAGAGGATGAGCCCATAGTTATGGATTTGGGTCCTACTTTATTGGCATAGCTATTTGATGAGTTGTATGAGATCCACTCTCATGGGTGGAATGGTTTGGGTTGTAGTTTTCTTCTATAGGTGTGGGCTTGGCAGCATATTGTTATGGAGATGCCATGGGGACTACCATGGATCACTCGAGTAGAGCTACCAGATAGGGAGATTAGCTATGGAGAGCTATGGAAGAGGTCGCATGAGGTAGGCTAGAGCTGGAGACATGCTGGGGAGGTTGAGCACTATGTAGAGGCTTTTGTATAGCTCAGGGTAGTAGACATTGAGTGGATATCCTACAAGGATTATCTTGACTGGAGGGAGGTGGAGTTACAACTACGTCAAGTTTGGCAAGGTAGATGGTTGATAGGGTGACATGGCATAGAGTGAGATTAATTCTCTTATTATCATGTGCTATGATAGTTTGGGCTATTCCAAGGATTACCTAGGGAGCCGATGGTATACCGTCATTGCAAGGATGAGAGGAATTTAGTATGGCCAGTTGTAGAGGTACTAGGAGAGGAGTCAGATCTCGAGGAGGCAATTTTTGATTCATATTATGTAGGCACTACAGTTGAGTATGATGCATGGTGGGTCATATGGCAGTGGTGAGGGGAGGTACCACAAGGTGGGGATGCAGCTGCTAGGCTAGAAAATGCAGCTAGGGTTCTCAAAACAAGGAGGGTTTTGGTGAGTCTCCAAATGATGAGGAGTTAGATACAGGAGAGGAGTTGATTGATGTATAAGATCTCGTAGAATTTTATGAGGATGGCCTTAGGGGTTAGGATATGTAAGAACAATTAGCAACACATGATGCTATGATTGCAAAGTTGTATAGTGATTGGGCTCTATTATAGGCACAGTTGCAGAGTGCATAGGTTGAGATGGAGAGACATGAAGTGTTGATAGCTACGCTTTAGGAATAAGTTCATGGATAGGGTCCTATCCATGGGGAGTCTAGCAGTGGTGAGTTATCCATGATGCATGAGGATATGGTACATCTCTAGGATTTTGTGGTGACTTATCAAGCTAGGTGTCTAGAGGAGCGCACCTACATGCATATTATGGAGGATGATATAATGCATCTTAAAGGGTGCATACCATATCAGGAAGTAGCTATTGGATCACAACGTAGAAAAAGAAGCAACACAATATAGTCATCTGCACGAGTGAGAGCTCTAAGCTCTGCATGGAGGATGGAGGTGTCAGGAGATAACAGGTTAGGGGGGAGTAGGTCTAGGAGCTCACTATGGACTCATACTAAGGGTAAAGGAGAGAGTTGAGGTACCATTCCTACGTGACCATGGCTAGCAGACTCTTATGGTTCATTTTTGTCTTTTTGATTTTTTGAAGTCAGAGGACTCACTTTTATTGTAGCCTATGGTAATTTTATGGACTATGATGTAGCTTTTGGTTTTTACATATAGATATATATATGTATGACTTTGCTTTTATCACTGTGTCATATTTTACTAATTTATGATATTCTTAACATGGATGCATGTATTTATCATATGATTTGAGTTGATGATATGTAGACGTGTTATGTTTTCTCTATATGCTTTTGTAAATTATTTGATATGCATAAAATAGTCAGTGGACGTCTAAATATCATTGCTAATATTTATCCGGTATCTATCCTATTTTATGAACATTAATTTAAGAAACAAAAGTTTATAAGGAAAAAATGTGTATGATTCGATGTAATGATGGATGTGATATAATTTTGTATGATGGATTTATGATGATTATTTTACGCATTATATTCTAGCACCATAGAATGTACAAAATGTATATTTGTTATTTTCATGTTATTATAACATTTTATGTAATGGATTTTGTAACTTTGACAAACATGTAACATCATGACGTAAAATAAAATGGATAATGTAATATGATATGATATTATTTGATAGTTTTGAAGAGACTCAAACACTCTAGTTACCTAATCAAAAGCCATATAATAACTATACAAGATATTTTAACAAAGTATGCACTTGCTAAGGTAACATAGATAATCAACATCCCTGTGTGTGCACATGAGTTCATTACCATGATAACGCATAAGGTTATCCTAGTGCAAATGGGATTCACTCAGCCCATCGATACTAGAAGTTTCCCTATGAGTATCATTATCCTAATTTTTGTACTTAGTTGGATTAGACTACTAGGTAATCTAGGTTACAAATATATAGCTCATCCACATGCAAACATTGGTCTATACCTAATCAAGTTGCTTAAGTGATAAACTAATCATCATGCGGGAGGCTACCACCATTGACAAGTAGGATATCCACAAAACTTGTAATGAGGATCACCTTATGGTTCTCTAATGATGATAATTCTAGGGATTCAAGTTCAAGACTCCCTTATTTTATTTTAACTTTGACTTTCTCAAGGGAGTTGCTCATTTTGATTTGATAAGCAAGGGATTTTTAGTAGTGGTGAGAACCATTGTTTCTTTTTTCTTTTTCCTAGTGATAATAATCATTGTTTATTTTTGCATATTTTAAAGTGATGATAATCACTGATTGAATTTTCTCTTTGGTACACTTGCTCCAGTGTAGAGCAGGGGATTTATGGGTAAGGAGGAACTTGTCCTTTTTTCAATTCTCAGCATATTTGAACCATTCGCACAGGGTGATGATCAAGATAATATTTTCACTTGAAATTAACCTAGACAACTTTACAATTTTCATATTTCCTTGTGTTATACTTGGATTTATTAATGTGAAAATGTGTTGGTATTTTGATGTATACCAAGCATTATCCAAGTAGGATTCTACCTTCTAAATATCATGATAGCTTTCTACAAAATCTGAGAAGACAACTAGATATGGCTGAGTGACCGAAAACTTTAACTATGTGTTACTAACAATGGCTAAGTGACGAGAAACAAACATATAATATGGAATGTGAATTTACATGGTATATGTAATTTAAAAATATGGTAATATTGACTCATAATAACAATGATTTTAACAGATGCATAGTGTATAGACTTGTTGCTAGAAATGTATGATCAATTTTGAATGAATAATAATGCAATGATGAGTATACCTAATTCAATTTAGATGAAGTGTAATGAAGCAATATTTTTGTATTTTGATGATTTTGATGATGTTTTTGTATTTTTGATTTATGTATATACAGGTTGACCAATGGGATTAATGAATGCAATTGGGGCTTTTGGGTGACCAAAGGGCTTATAGACACCTTTGGAGCATTTTGGGATGACCTAGGCAATCATAGACTACCTAGGAACATTTTATGGGGAACAAAGGGCTTATAGATGCCTTTGGAACTTTTTGGATTGATCTAGATGATCGTAGATTATCTAGGAGCATTTTATTTTGACCTAGATAGTCATTGACCGCCTAGGAGCATTTTAGGTGACCTAGACGGTCATTGGCACTAAGGAAGTGCCATAGAATGCCTATGGGAATTTGGTTGTGACTAAAGGGATTATAGATGCATTTGGAGAATTTAAGGTTGACCTAGATGATCGTAGATACTCTAGGAGCATTTTTATTTGACATAGATGGTCATTGACCGCTAGGAGAATTTTGGGTGACCTAGACGGTCATCGACACTAAGAAAAAACCATAGAATGCCTAGGGGTATTTGGTTGTGACCAAATGGCTTATAGATGCCTTTGGATTATTTAAGGTTGACCTAGATGATCATAGATTATCTAGGGATATTTTTATTTGACCTAGACAATCATTGACTGCTAGGAGCATTTTGGGTGACCTAGACGGTCATTGGTACTAAGTAAGTGCCATAGATTGCCTAGGGTCATTTGGTTGTGACCAAAGGGGTCATAGATGCCTTTGGAGCATTTAGGGTTGACCTAGACTATTGTAGATAGTCTAGGGAAATTTTTATTTGACCTAGACGGTCATTGACCGCTAAGAGCATTTTTGGTGACCTAGATAGTCATTGGCAGTTAGGAAGTGCCATAGACTACCTAGGGGTATTTTTTTGTGACAAAAGGACTTATAGATGCTTTTGGAGCATTTAAGGTTGACCTATATGATCGTATATTGTCTAGGGCTATTTTTATTTGACCTAGACAGTCACTGATCGCTAGGAGCATTTTGGATGACCTAGATAGTCATTGGCACCAAGGAAGTACCATAGACTACCTAGGGACATTTGGTTGTGACCAAAGGGCTTATAGATGCCTTTGGAGCATTTAATGTTGACCTAGACTATTGTAGATAGTCTAGGGACATTTTTATTTTACCTAGATGGTCATTGACCGCTAGGAGCATTTTGGGTGACCTAGATAGTCATTGGCAATAAGGAAGTGCTATAGACTGCCCAGGGGTATTTGGTTGTGACAAAAAAATGTATAGATGCCTTTGGAGAATTTAAGGTTGACCTAGATGATCATAGATTTTCTAGGGGTATTTTTATTTGACCTAGATGGTCACTGACCGCTAGGAGCATTTTGGATGACCTAGACAGTCATTGGCACCAAGGAAGTACCATAGACTACCTAGGGACATTTGGTTGTGACCAAAGGGCTTATATATGCCTTTGGAGCATTTAATATTGACCTAGATGATCGTATATAGTCTAGGGATATTTTTATTCATAGGTATTCTTGTTCTACCTCCCAATCAAACTAATTTTATATATGGAGGTTTAGAATATGGAGCTCTGCCAATTCTTCTGAAAGTAGAAGATGTTGAACCTTTTTTAGAGGATGTAAACTATTTGTCGAATCCATATTATGAATTATGGTACTTAGATCACTATAACTGGCATGGTTTTGTCTTAGGCTTATATGAGCAAGGTACTCGTGTCCCATGTCAGCACCAATATCAATTACCTTATGATAAATTTGGGTTGGGACATAATAAGCTAGTACCATTGGACATACTCAAAGATAGTCTAGAACGCTTATGTTTAGGGTACCAGGATAAGATTGCATGTGATCCATATACCAATATGAATTACATCCAGTCCTTGGAGGATCATTTTCCCAAAGATATGATAGATCAAGGACTATCAAGTGATGTTGTCCAAACCCATGAAGTGGGGGAAATCTCACATATCTTGAAACCTGACAGTGAGGAAGAGGATAAAGGTCCTCCTCATGAATGGATGAGTGATTATGAAGATGACTATGGAATAACACCCATAAAATATCCTAGCTCAGATGATGAACACGAGAGAGTCTTCCCCTTGGATGATGAGGATGAATATTATCTTCGTATTTTAATCCCCGTACAATGTCCCATCTAACGCAAAATCTTACCACATGAAGAGCAAGCTCATCCTCTTTTGCATAGGCCACCGCCATTAATTCCACTTCCACTAGAGCCACCCCCATGAGTTATGAGACTACATCAGGTCTCTAGACCCACTCGCCCTAGAACAGGAGATCATGTATCCATCAACATGATTTCCATAGATCTAACTACACCACTGATAGATCTGAATAACCCATCAAATTCATTGCATCTCGATATTGAGGTAATTGAATTTGATCAAGGAGATTCTTCCCCATCACCACCAGAGTATTGGCCTTGTAATAAAATGTTACATTCATTTCAATTTTCTCCAAGAACTACTCAGAATTTTTTTCAAACTGAGGTTGATCCTGAATTTCTTATGGATGAAGCAAACCCATCTGATGACATTCATTTGATTCCCACTCCACATCAACTGTAATATGGGTCTCATATGTCAATTGAGCCAAAAATTGATAGGGATATCGGTACAGATCCTAATAATTCATGCATTATCAAACTAGGGGAAGGTCTATCCCAAGTTGAACAAGATGATTTCACACAAGCATTGAAACAAAGGATGAATGCTTTTGCTTGGAGACATGCCAAGACTTTACCCAAATCTAGTCATGAATAATCTTACATTGGACCCAAAGATAAAACCAGTCAAGCAAAATTTGTGCAAGATGCACCCAACAATAGCCTTAATGGTGAAATATGAATTACAAAAGTTGTTGGATGATGATTTCATCATCTAAGTACACTATCCGCCATGGGTTTCAAACATGGTTCCCATCAAGAAGCCTAATTGGAGGATTCACATTTGCACTCACTTTAGAGATCTCAACAAAGGAAGTTGTAAGGATGAATTTCCCTTACCTAACATTGATGTGTTGGTAGACGCTACAGATGGACATGAAATGCTTTCTCTCATGGATGGTTTCTCTAGATATAATAAAATCCATATTAATCCAGAATACCAAATCAAAATAGAGTTTACAACTCCTTGGGGGACATTTTGTTATAAGGTAATGTCTTTTGGCCTTAAGAATGCTGGTGCCACCTATCAACGAGCCGTGATGTATATCTTCCATGACTACATGCATAAGATTTTGGAAGATTATATGGATGATGTATTGGTGAAATATATATTGGTGTATTGTTTAAGGTTCTAGATCGCCTCATTGAGCACAATTTTAGGCTTAATCCCAAAAAGTGTCTTTGACATCACATTTGGTAAAATTTTGGGATTCATAGTCTCCAAGCGAGGCATAGAGGTAGATACAAAAAGGTCAAGGAAATATTAGAAATGCCTCCCCCCACAACCATTAAGTAGCTACATATATTGCAAGGAAAATTTGCATCCATAAAATGCTTTATAGTGTAATTATCAAATAAGTGTCAACCCATGAATAGGTTGCTACACAAGGGGGTCTCATTTCATTAGGACGAAGAATGTCAAATGCCTTTGATGATATTAAGAAATACTTGGCTTCACCACCCATATTGGCTCCTCAATTACTAGGAGTTTCATTCTATTTATACATATCGGCTACTGAGTTGACATTAGAAACCATGTTGTTCGAAAAGAATGAATTTCACAAAGAACAAACTACCTATTACATTAGCCACACACTGGTCAGGTATGAAATCAAGTATGCATGCGTTGAGAAGCTATGCTTAGCAGTGTTATTTGCCACTAAAAATCTACACCATTACATGCTTAATCATACCACATATGTCATATCTAAGAAAAATCCATCGTGATATATGATAAGTAGAACATATCACAATAGTTGCACGATGAAATGGATAATGTTGTTGATGGAATTTTACCTAGAGTTCATTGGAAAAAAATCAATCAAAGGACAGGTCATAGTTGATCAACTAGCAGAGGCTCCTCTCTAAGATGACTAGCCTCTAAATGTAGATCTTCCTGATGATGGATTTTTTCATATCTCAGAATCACCTGATTCTACAGAGCCTGAGTCACAGGTGGACATAACTCTATTCTTTTATGGGTCTAAATGCAAGAAATATTTTGGCATAGGTATCGTTTTTTTCACACTACAATAGGCTCCAATACCTCTTTCATTTAAACTCAATTTACTATGTACCAAAAACAATTTCGATTATGAAGCCCTCATCATTGGTCTTCAGACGACAATCACCATGAAAATTACAAAGTTAAACATTTTTGGCAATTCCTTGCTCATAGTTAGCCAGGTTAAAGTGATATTCTAGTATAGGTGTCCTATCTTGCAAGCCTACAAAGCCTTAGTGGATAAACTTCTAGAAAAATTTGAATGGTATGATATAGAGGCACTCCCTCATCCATCTAATCATTTTGCGGATATAATGGCTTCCTTAGGGTTGCTATTCCCACAAAACCCTTCAGATGATATCACGACTATTCAAGTAAAAATTCTAACACAATATATGACTAAGCATGATGAGCATAATGCCACACCAGATGTTCACATGATTTAGATTGAGCCTTCACATGAAAGGTTCTCTCAACTACACAATTATTTGAATAATGTCCAATGGGGGACTCTGTTCCCTCAGAATTATTTTGATACTAGCATAATGCTATATCTTCAAGTTCATTCTCAATAAATATTCACTCAAGACAAACGTCAAAAGGATTATGCAATTCATAGGCTTCCTCAAGGCAAAATTGGGCCATACAAATTAAATATTATCTTAAACTGGGAAATATTCTGCCTGGATTATCGCATGCCGCAAAGTGATCATTTAAATAAAAGGTGGTAAAATATGTCTTATTAGGAGACATAATGTATCATCAGAGTTATGAATGTATCCTCCTTCATTGCTTAGACTCACAAGAGTCAGCTTGGGCCATTACCCAAGCACACGATGGTACATGTGGTGGCCACTTTAGCGGCATGGCCATTGCTAAGCGCATTCTTCGCATGGGCTATTATTGGCCAACTTTAGAGCAATATTTTTGTGCTTATGTAAATAAGTGCATGAAGTGTCAGCATCATGCAAATTTGACACACGTACCTTCATAGGCCTTACAACCGATTCAATCGGTCTGGCCATTTGCACAATGGGGGTTTGATTTAATTGGGAAAATCTCACCTGCCTCTTCGGGTCGTCACACATTTATCATAACGGCAACTGAGTACTTCACAAAATGGGTGGAAGCAATTCCCCTTACCACAATTACTGGACCTCACATTATGGATTTCATGCTACATAATATTATATGTCATTTTGGTATTCCATACAAAATAATATCAGATAATGGAACACCCTTAAAATAATGATGTGCATGTGTTAACAAAAAATTATAACATAAAGCATAGCTTTTCCATGCCCTACTATCCATAGGCCAATGGGAAAGCAGAGGCATCAAATAAAATAGTAGTAGCCATCTTGAAGAAAATCATCAAGGAAAATAATAAATATTGGCATAATCAATTACCTCTTGCCCTTTGGGCCTATTGCACTAGCATTCAGATGCCCATTGGGGAAACACCGTTTTCACTAGTGTATGGTGTTGAAGCCATCACACCTCTAGAGTTAGAGATTCTGTCATTGCACATTTCCATGCAAGAATTCATCGACGATGATACAACTAGGCAAGCTCGTTTAGATCAGTTAATGTTACTTGATGAACGACGTGTAAATTCCCTCGAGCATCTGCATTTTTATCAATAATACCTTAATATATCTTACAACTTGAAAGTAACCAGATATATTTTCAAGATGGTGATTTATTTCTAAAAAAGAACCAGCAAAACTCAAATTTGCCCTCCAATTTGTGAGATAAATTTGCAGCAAACAGGTTAGGTCCATTCATCATTACAAGCCAGATTGGACCTAGAACTTATCACCTAGCATCCATAGAAGGAAGTGAAGAGCCTAAACTAATGAATGTTAGCCATTTACAATCGTTTCATGCTTAGAGCACCAATAAAATACCCCTAGGTAGTCTATGGCACTTCCTTAGTGCCAATGACTATCTAGGTCACCTAAAATGCTCCTAGTAGTCAATGACCATCTAGGTCAAATAAAAATACCCCTAAACAATATATGATCATCTAGGTCAACATTAAATTATCCAAAGTCATATATAATCCCTTTGGTCACAACCAAATTCCCCTAGGCAGTCTATGGCACTTCCTTAGTGCCAATGACCGTCTAGGTCACCCAAAACACTTCTAGCAGTCAATGACCATCTAGGTCAAATAAAAATATCCTTAGACTATCTATGATCATCTATGTCAAAATTAAATGCTCCAAATGCATTTATAAGCCCTTTGGTCACAACCAAATACCCCTAGGTATTCTATGGTACTTCCTTAGTGCAAATGACCATCTAGGTCACCCAAAATGCTCCTAGTGGTCAATGACCATCTAGGTAAAATAAAAATGCCCCTAGACAATATACGATCATCTAGTTCAACCTTAAATGCTCCAAAGGCATCTATAATATCTTTGGTCACAACCAAATGCCCCTAGGTAGTCTATGGCACTTCCTTAGTGCCAATGACCATCTAGGTCACCCAAAATGCTCCTAGCAGTCAATGACCATCTAGGTAAAATAAAAATGTCCCTAGACTATCTACAATAATTTAGGTCAACATTAAATGCTCCATAGGCATCTATAAACCCTTTAGTCACAACCAAATACCCCTAGGTAGTCTATGAAACTTCCTTAGTGCCAATGATCTTATAGGTCACCCAAAATGCTCCTAGCGGTCAATGACCATCTAGGTCAAATAAAAATGTCCCTAGATAATCTACGATCATCGAGGTCAACCTTAAATGCTCAAAAGGTATATGTAAGCCCTTTGGTCATAACCAAATGCCCCTATGTAGTCTATGACATTTTCTTAGTGTCAATGATCGTCTAGGTCACCCAAAACGCTCCTCGAGGTCAATGACAATCTAGGTCAAATAAAAATGCTCCTAGACTATCTATGATTGTCTAGGTCAACCTTAAATTATCCAAATGCATATATAAGACCTTTGATCACAACCAAATAACCCTAGGAAGTCTATGGCACTTCCTTAGTTCCAATGACCATATAGGTCACCTAAAATACTCCTAGGTAGTCAATGATCGTCTAGGTAAAAAGAAAATGCTCCTAGACTCTAGGTCAATAAAAAAATCCCCAAAGGCATATATAAGCCCTTTTTTACCCATAAAACATTCCTAGACATTCAATGACCATCTAGGTCAAAATAAAACATTCCTAGGCAGTCTACGATTGCCTAGGTCATCCCGAAATGATCCAAAGGCGTCTATAAGCCCTTTGGTCACACAAAATCCCCAATGGAATTCATTAAGCCTGTTGGTCAACCTGTATATACATATATATCAAAAATACAAATACATCATTAAAATCATCAAAATACAAAAATATTGCTTCATTGCACTTCATCTAAATTGCATTAGGTATACTCATCGTTGCATTATTATTCATTCAAAATTGATCATACATTTCTAGCAACAAGTCTGTACACTATGCATCTGTTAAAATCATTGTTATTATGAGTCAATATTGCCACATTTTACATTACATATACCATGTACATTCACATTCCATATTATATGTCTATTTACCATCACTTAGCCATTGTTAGTAACACATAGTTAAAGTTTTCGATCACTCAGCCACATCTAGTTGTCTTCTCAGATTTTGTAGAAAGCTATCACGATATTTAGAAGGTAGATTCCTACTTGGATAATGCTTGGTATACATCAAAATACCAACACATTTTCACATTAATAAATCCAATTCTAGCACAAGGAAATATGAAAACTGTAAAGTGGTATAGGTTACTTTTGAGCGAAAGGATTATCTTTCTCATCTTCCTGTGCGAATGGTTCAAATATGCTAAGAATTTACAAAAGGACGAGTTCCTCCTTACACATAAATCCCTTGCTCTACACTGGAGCAAGTATCCCAAAGATAAAATTCAAATAGTGATTATCATCACTTAAGAATATGCAAAAAGACACAATGATTATTATCACTAGGAAAAAGAAAAAAGAAACTACGGTTCTCACCACTACTAAAAATCCCTTGCTCACCAAATAAAAATGAGCAACTTCCTTGAGAAAGTTAAAGTTAAAATAAAATAAGGGATTCTTGAACTTGAATCCCTAGAATTCTCAGCATTAGAGAACCATAAGGTGATCCTAATTACAGGTTTGGTGGATAGCCTACTTGTCAATGGTTGTAGCCTCCCGCATGATGATATGTTTGTCACTTAAGAAACTTTCTTAGGTATAGACCAATGTTTGCATGTTGATGAGATATATTTTTTTAACCTATATTACCTAGTAGTCTAAGACAACTAATTACAAAACTCAAGATAATGAGACTCGTAGGGCAACTTCTAGTATCGATGGGCTGAGTGAATCCCATTTGCACTAGGATAACCTTATGTGTTATCATGGTAATGAACTCATGTGCACACACAGGGATGTTGATTATCTTGGTTACCTTAGCAGGTGCATACTTTGTCAAAATATCATGTATAATTATTATATGACTTTTGATTAGGTAACTAGAGTGTTTGAGTCTCTTCAAAACTATCAAATAATATTATATCATATTACATTATCCATTTCATTTTACATCATGCTCTTACATGTTTGTCAAAGTTACAAAATCCATTACATAAAATGTTAGAATAACATGAAAATAACAAAGATACATTTTGTATAGTCTATGGTGCTAGCATATAATGCATCAAATAATCATCATAAATCCATCATACAAAATTAGATCACATCCATCATTACATCAAACCATACACATTTTTTCCTTATAAAATTTTGTTTCTTAAAGTGATGTTCATAAAATAGGATAGATACCGGATAAATATTAGCAATGATATTTATACGGCCACTAACTATTTTATGCATATATTTTAATTTACAAAAGCATATAGAGAAAACATAACACATCTACATATCATCAACTCAAATCATCTGATCAATACATGCATCCATGTTAAGCATATCATAAAGTAGTAAAATATGACATAATGATAAAAGCAAAGTCATACATATATATGTCTATATGTAAAAACCAAAAGCTAAATCATAGTCCATAAACTACCCATAGGCTACAATAAAAGTGATTCCTTAGACTTCACAAAACCAAAAAGACAAAAAAGAACCATCAGAGTATTCTAGCCATGGTCACGCATGATCGATATCTTGACTCTCTCCTCTACCCTCAATATGAGTCCATCATGAGCTCCCAAACTTGTTCCCCCTGACCTGCTATCTTGACACCTCCATCCTTTGTGTAGAGATCAGAGCCCTCACCCATGCAAAAAACTACCCCATGTCATTCCTCTGGCTACACTATGATCTAATAGCTACTGCTCGATATGGTATGTGCCCCTTAAAGTGCACTATCTCATCCTCCATAATATCCATGTAGGTGCACTCCTCTTGATATCTAGTCTGATAGGTCACCACAAAACCCTGGAGATGTGCCATATCCTCCCACATCATGGATAACTCACCATTGCTATACTCCCCATGGCTAGGATCCTATTCATGAACCTGAACCTAAAGCATAGCTATCAGCACTATCTGCCTCTCCATCTCAACCTATGCATTCTACACCTATGCCTATAGTAGAGCTCGATCACTATGCAACTCCATAATCGTAGCATCTCGTGTTTCTAACTGTACCTGCATATCCTAACCCCCAAGTCATCCTCATCAAAGCCTACCAGATACTATACATAAATAAACTCCACCTTGTCTACTGACACATGCTAATGCACAACTCACTCACTTATGTTCACCTCCTAATTATCTGTAGACTCACCAAAACCCTCCTCGTCTAGAGCACTCCCTACTGCATCCACTACCCTAGTAGCTACAACCCCACCTAGTGGTCCCTCTCCTCACCATTGTTGTATGACCCACCATGCATCATACTCAGTTGTAGTGCCTACATCATCCAAATCATAAACTACCACCTTAGGACCTGACTCCTCTCCCAGTGCCTCTACAATTGGGCATGCTAGAGTCCTCGTATCCTTGTGATGATGGTATACCATCGAATCTCTAGATAATACCTAGCATACCCCAAATTGTCATTTCACATGATCATAAGAGAAGTACTCTCGCTCTGTGCCATGTCACCCCATCAACCATCTACCTCATTGAACTCAGCATAGCTATGACTTCGCCTCCCTCCAGTCAGGACAATCCCTGTAGGGTATCCACTTGATGTCTACTACCTTGAGCTATACAAAAGCCTCTACATAGTGCTCAACCTCCCCAGTGTGTTTTCAGCTCTAGTCTACCTCATGTGACCTCTTCCACAACTCTCCATAGCTAATCTCCCTATCTGGTAGCTCTGCTCGACTAATCCATGGTACTCCCTACGACATCTCCACAACAATATGCTACCAAGCCTACACCTATAGAATAAATCTATAACCTAAAACCTTCTACCCATGAGAGCAGATCTCATACAACTCATCATATAGTTGTGCCAATAAAGTAGGACCCCAAGACATCACTATGGGCTCGTCCTCTATGCACTCCATAAGAGTAAACACCAGCTCTAGTAGGTTCCATGGGAACCTCGCACCAGACAAGTCAAGTAGTAGCATGTTGTTGATCAAGGTCATCAATAGGGTATACCTAATACCAAGAACACTATACTGATACCATGTATCCACTAATAACCCCCACTAATAATATCAACCAGTGCATCCTCCCAATGCACCCCGAAGCACCTTCGTACTATGACTATCATCACTCTGTAGGAGAAGATACTATTGAGTGCCACTCTATCGAAATACATAGTATATGATAGACATCCTCTAATTTTAGTATTATCTCCCCCATATCTAAATAGAAATTATTAGTACGAGGGTACCATAGGTCTATCAGTGCAGTTAGATAGGCGCAGTCGCCCACCATGAGATATAACTACGTAATTTGACTCAGACCAATGGCATTGAGCCATCACCAATCTATAGTAGTAAAATAGTCTCTCATGACCTGAAAGAGAGTCAAAACTCTGTACCAACTCTTAACTATATGCTCATGTAAAATAGGGTGTCAAAAATACCCTAAAAGTGCAAAAATTAGTTATAAAAATACCAAAAAAAAGTATAAAAATGGGTCCTTTTTGGCCATCCCACCTAGTTATGGCCCCAAATTTGGTATCTGTCCCACCCAGGTATAGCCACCAGTGAGGTCCCAAAAATGGGTAAAATAGGGTCAATTTGACCCCAAATATTGCCTTTAAAAACTCTTAAAAACACAAAAAATAGGCATTTAACCCTAATTTTTTGCAAATAAAACAAAAATAAAAGCTCTATTTTATACATTTCAGTCCTCCTAGTGTTTATTAACCATTAGTGTAGCTATATTAAAGAAATTATAGTAGAAATTGTGAAAACACAATAAAATAGGGCAGAAAAAGACGTGGTTCATACCCATTTCGCTTCGGATCCACCGCTTGTTGCATTCGCTGGTTGGTTCATGTTGTAGGTTGATATTTTGAAAGTGCTCCAATTCATAAAATCCCGCTCCTGTCTCTATCCTCTCCAACTCCTCCAAGAAAAATGAAAAAATGGGCTCATATGGCCCATTTTGGGCTTATATAGCTCCAAAAGAAGTCAACCACCCCTAGGTGGGAGTAGCACATAGTTGGATAGCTGCCTCATCCTAGGATGGTTATAAATGCTGTAATAATCCCCCCATAGGATGGTCACACAAAAATTTCACTAGAAAACCTTAAAAATATAACAAAATGGGCCAAAAACCCACCAAAAACTAGGTAGAATGGTCAACCAAATAGGAGAGATCAAGAATAAACCTATAGTAATTTTGGATGCATTGAAAGTGTTTATTTTACTTCCCAAGAAGGCCTCCATGGATGGATTGGGACACGGGAATGAAATATTCATCAAAATAGTCAAAAATCCCCTTCAAACAAGTATATAATACCATGGGCAAAACAAAGAGTTGCGCCAATTATGTCATATGAGTCAAGCGACTCATCACTTTATTATTGTTCATACCCTAATTGAATCATCACTTGAGGGGGTAGTCATAATAAGTAATTCAAAAATCAAATCAACATTAAAACACTCATAAGTGTAAATTCCATGCATTCAAAAGAATCTTGGCTAAAGATAAATTTTCAAGCCCATGTTGGGGCAAAGAATCAACATAAGAAGTAAATAGATAGGCTTGACCTCCTTTAAACCTTAGGAATTTACCCATGAAAATATTTACAATAATACAAGGCACCAAGACCTGGTATACCCTAAACCCCATAAGACTATTACTACAACACGATTGAAAGGTATACCTAAAATCGATCCTTCGACTATGTCAATGGCAAGGATTCCAAGAATGTATGCTTTTTCCACAACGGAGGTATCCAAAGTTGATTAGGTCAATGAAAAACCTTAATAATTTGATTATTTAGTAATATATTTTTCATAGTGCTTTTTTGCACATAGCACATCTCAAAATGGGGCATCTGTAGACACCTAAATCACGTAAATCAGAAAAGACTATCAATGCATCACATATGCCCCTCTTATTGACAACATATGGCCTTATTGGGTACTCCTATAGGATAGCATAAGGTTTGCATAAGGATCCAAAACTTTATTTGGAATTTTCCTAGCAGTTTAGGGCATTTTTTGGGCACCTCTTGGTGACCGTACCACCAAGGGATGGTCACAGTTTGTGATAATACCACCCAGGGATGACCATCCATAACTATCCTTGGTTGGGACGACCCCTAACTAGACCCTTTGAAAAATTTAAAGGATGCACTAAAAGGCAATCAAATACTACCATTAATGCGTCCAATCACCCCAAATTGATTGGGGACCTAAAATTAGACTTTGGGATAGTATATTGGAAGCCCAAAATGGGTAACATTCCCTCACCAATGCATGTCAAGGATTAGGACACATGGAAACACCTGCATCACATGTAAAAACATGCCCCTTTTCCATAGATACCCTTTTGGGCTATAAAATGAGGTGAAATCATCCAATTTCAAGAAGAAATATTGAAGCATTTGAGCAACGAAGTGCTACACAATTTGATCCTCACCTTTTGCAAACCAAAACTCGCCCTACCTTAGCCTTGAAACCCTCTTCATTCGAAGGTGATTTCAAGGGCAATAGGAAGCCCTAAAACTATTCTAAATCAGCGAAATTGAAGGTAAACTTGGTCCTATATTTTGAAAACACTCCCATACCAGTTTTGGACCAAATCCCTTGAGCATAGGTGACAAAAATAAGGCAGATTTGTAACCGTCCCACCTAGGGACGGTCAGTAGTCTGTATTCATCACACCTAGGGATGGCCATAAAATATAAAGTAATTTTGGTAAAATTCCTCCATAGACCCCTTAGGAATTCCTAGAAGAACCCCTAGTCCAAATTTGTTAAATTTTGGAGCAGATTTGATGCCAAATTTAAGGTCTCAAATGTTGCAGATTTAGTTGTCCCTATCAGGGATGGTCACTATTTTTGCACAGTTTTACTTTAAATCTTTCTTCCAAATATCTTCAAAATTATTTACATTATATTATATTATGTTTATGTTGCATTTAGATAAATTTCCATGTGTTTAATATCAGTTTGGATGTTGTAGATTAACCTCTTTTTCTATGGTTTCATTGCTTACATTCTATAACACATGTGCTATTAACCCCATTTCAATATCTTATGTGTAGGTAAAGGTATTCTATGTAGGAGGGAGGATCTAAGAAGACAAGAAGAATAGGTTGAAGGATAGCTCTCAATCGTGGGATGTGAGTTTCATACTATAGAACTTTACCTTAAAGGCCCCTTTCAAGGGACTAGATCCCTTGAACATGTTGAGCAAGGTGCAACGATAGTATTGTCATTGTTGTCAACATAGTCAAATAGATCGGTTGATGGAGTGGAAAGGAGTTCAGAGGTTATTCAGAGTATGTACAGTGATGTTAAATGCTTATGAGGATGTTTTTGATGTTTGGGTGAAGTTGTTACAGGTTGTCCAAGAAGACCGAAGTGGCCCATATGCTAAAGATCAAAGAAAAATCAAAACACCGCAAAGAAAAAAAGTGTCGCGATATCGCGACATGTTGCATTTTCACGATCAAAAGAGAAGAGAAAAAGCAAGGAGAAAAAAGTGTCATGATATCACGACATATTGCATTTTTGTGGCCAAAAGAGAAGCGAAAAAGCGGGGAAAAAGTGTCGCGATATCGCGACATGTTGCATTTTCACGGCCGAAAGAGCAAAGAGAAAAAAGTGTCACGATATTGCGACATGTTGTATTTTCACGGGCCAAAGCAAAGAAAAAGAGCAAGGAGAAAAAGTGTCGCGATATCGTGACATGTATTTTCATGGGCCAAAGCAAAGAGAAAGTGCAAGGAGAAAAAAGTGTCACGATATCGCGACATGTTGTATTTTTGCGGGCCAAAGCAAAGAGAAATAGCAAGGAGAAAAAGTGTCGCGATATCGCGACATGTTGTATTTTCGTAGGCCAAAGCAAAGAGAAAGAGCAAGGAGAAAAAGTGTCACGATATCGCGACATGTTGTATTTTCGCGGGCCAAAGCAAAGAGAAAGAGCAAGGAGAAAAAAGTGTCGTGATATTGCGACATGTATTTTCACGGTCCAAAGCAAAGAGAAAGAGCAAGAAGGAAAAAGTGTCATGATATCGCGACATGTCACATTTTCGTGACTCAAAAAGGGTAGGTATGCAGAGAAACAAAAGTGTCACGATATCGCGACATGTCACATTTTCACGACTCAAAAAGGGCAGGCAGGCAGAGAAACAAAAGTGTCGTGATATCGCGACATGTCACATTTTCACGACTCAAAAAGGGCAGGCAGGCAGAGAAACAAAAGTGTCACGATATCGTGACATGTTGCATTTTCACCAAAGGAACAGAGTAGTTGACAGTGCGTCTGATATTAGTGATGAACACCAGGATGGTGAAACTGAAGACTGCATAGTGACGTGGACCCATAAAGAATCTTTAATGATTTGAAATCATTTAAGATGGTCGTTACACATGGAAAGAAGCGGACACATGCCCATGTGGAGAAAAGGAAATGAAGGGCCTCAAAATAGAAACAAAAAGTCTTTTTAGAAACCAAAACAAATGCATGCAAAAGGGAAAAGAAAATGAATAGTCATGAAGGAGAAAACGAACAGTCATCGAAGGAGAAAACAAATGCATGCACAAGGGAAAAGAAAATGAACAGTCATGAAGGAGAAAATGAACAATCATCGAAGGAGAAAACAAATGCATGCACAAGGGAAAAGAAAACAAACAGTCATGAAGGAGAAAACGAATAGTCATCGAAGGAGAAAACAAATGCATGCACAAGGGAAAAGAAAACAAACAGTCATCGAAGGAGAAAACGAACAGTCATGAAGGAGAAAACGAACAGTCATGGTAGGAGAATATGGTGTCAATTATTTGCATGTGACGTGTTTGACGAAATGCCTTCTCAATATATACAAAAGGAGTTACATAAATAAGGAGTTACAATTGACAAGTGGCGTATGAGAATATGAAATAAGGAGTTACAACTGGAGTTACAAAGAGAAAGGATTGTTATAAAAGGAGTGTTGCTTGGAGAATTCTAAGTGAGTGTGAGAGGCAAGCGAGAAGGGTGTGTGTTTTGTGAATTGTGGGCGATGATGGGTAAGCAATAGACCAGTCAGGGTCTTGTAAAAGTGAAGGCATTTTTATGTCAATCTTCTAGTTTCAAAATTGAAGTCCAAGTTGGTGCTTAGCATCAGGGGTTGGTGCTCCTTCCAATTGGTGCTGGTAAATCAGGGGTTGATGCTCCTTCCAGTGGGTGCTGGTAAATTGATTGTAAAGTTGGTGCTTTGCAAAGGCTGGATTTGGATGGGAGTCCAAACAGTCATTTTTGAGGAGTAGCCAAATTGGTGAACCTCGATACATCTTGTGTTGTGTGATGTTCTCTTGTTATACTTGCTTTATTTGGTTTTAAGTTTTCATTGTTTTGGCTTTAAGAGTTGAAGATTTAAGTTATAAAGAGCTACACTGATTCACCCCCCCTCTTAGTGTCATTGTGAGACTAACAATTGGTATCAGATCCAAGTTCCTAAACAAGCTTAACCGGCTAGGGTGATCTTGGAAGTGACACAATGGTAGGTGGTGAAGGCTTCTCATCAAACAAAGCACCATTGTTTGATGAAACTAATTATGCATTTTGGAGACTTAGGATGCAGACATATCTTTGTGCTTTGGGATACGACATTTGAGATTCAGTAGATAGTGGATACACAATACCCACCACTTCTCCAACCGATGTTGCCGATAAAAATCTGTTTGAGAATAACTCAAAAGCAAAGAATGCTATCATGTTTGGATTAGTGGACAGAGAACTGGTAAAAATTATGAGTTGTAAAATGGCAAAAGAAATATGGGACAAACTGAGGAGCATTCATGAAGGAGACGTTAAGATCAAGGAGGCCAAGTTACAAACACATCGAGCTCAGTTCAAAGTATTAAAGATGAATGATGATGAGAACATAGAGGCATATATGCTGAGAGTTAATGAAGTCATTAATGCGATTAGAGGACTCGACGAGGAAATCAAAGATTCTGTCATCATGAAAAAGGTATTAAGATCTCTTCCCCAAAGATTTGATTCTAAAGTTTTAGCTATAGAAGAAGCTAAAGATCTAAATTCTTTTAGTATGGATGAGATGCATGGTTCTTTGATTGCATATGAGATGAGAATAGGAAAATCTAAACCCACAAATAGAGAAGCTACTTTTAAAGCCCATAAAAATATGAAAGCAAAACAAGAATCCGAGGAAGAAGAGACATCAGATGAAATGGAAGCAAACTTTGTTCAAAAACTAAAAAGGGGAAAAGGAAAATACAGAGGAAATTTATCGTTTAAATGTTTCAATTGTGGAGGCATTGGGCATTTTGCAGCTAAATGTCCACTTAATGAGAAGAACAAAAGTGATGAAGGATCGCACCAAGAAAGAAGTGACTGGAAGAAAAAAATAAATTTTAGAAAAGGCAACTTCAAGAAGAAAAGTTTCATCTCCAAGAATGTCAGTTCATCAGAAGACAACTGCGGTGAGGATTCTGAAAAGGAAACAGGTGAAGCTCTTTTCATGGCACTCATAGAAGAAAAAATAGAAAAAGAACAGGAATGTGATGAAGAATAAATTGATGCAAAAGTAAATTTGGAAGAGGAACTAATTGCAACTCTAGATGAATTGAAGATAGAAAGAAAAAAGAATAAGAAAATTTCAAGAAAGCTTGAGGATGCAAATGAAATCATAACCAGTTTGAAAGTACAGATAGAATAATCCAAGAAAATATCTGAATATCTCGAAGTGCAAATAACCATGAAAATAGATTATTGCTGCAAGCTAGAAGAAGAGACTGTTGGTTTAAGGATGCAGATAGAAGAGATGAATCGTAAAATTAGTTGTCATCACAAACATGAAGAAAGTTCTATGAAGCTGGATAAGATCATAAATAACCAAAGGACTATAGGCATCAAATTTGGTTTGGGCTTTGACGAAGGAGAATCATCAAATGGATCAAAGAATGAAGATAAGAAACAGGTTGATCAAGAAAAATTGACTCATGCAAAAGAAAGCAATAATGCAAGGCACGAAAGGAGAATTGACAATGATGGATTCACCAATGTCACACATCAAAGAAGAAGAAGTATTTATGACTCCTACGACAACATGGCAAAGACCATCACCTAGGTTCAATCATCTCTTTTACGGTTACTTTTTTAAATGCAATGGTTATGGACATAAGATTTCAGATTGCAAGTATAACGTAGGACCAAGGAATTTTACCAATAGAAATGTTTTTTCACCTTTGATGGATTATGCAGTAGAATGTTATAACTATCATAAGTTTGGGCACATTGCAAGAAATTTTTGAAGTACATTTGCATCAAATCAATTTCAAGGAAGAAAATTTCAACCAAATGGAATGAGACAAAATAGAAAATTTCCCAAAAAACATGCACAAGCTACTAAAAAAGAAAAGTCAAAACAAGAGCCCAAAACTGTAATCAAACCAGAGTGGAAAGAAAAATATCGATCTAAGGAAGAAAAGGAATCCCTAATCATACAAACAGCATTTAAAGCACAAAATAAATCTGCACCATGGATACTTGATAGTGGATGCTCCAGTCATATGACAGGTGACAAACAGAAATTTGAGAAGTTACAGCAATATGAAGGTGGTTCAGTAAAATTTGGAAATAATGATGGAGCTAAAATAGTTGGCAAAGGATCAGTTAAGATCAGTGACGAAAAAATCAAGTCAAAAGAAGTCTTGTTTGTGGTTGGTCTGAAGCATAACTTGTTGAGTGTAAGTCAGATTTGTGATAGAGGTCATGAAGTGATTTTTAAGAAGCAGGGTTGTGAAGTCAGAAAAGCAAATAGTGGAAAGTTGATAGCAACTGGATCGAGGACATCTGACAACCTGTACACTCTCTCAGAGACTTCAGAAGGAGCTTGCTTGATTGGACAGGAAGAAGAAAATAAGAAATTCAAAATAGGCAGCTGGCAGAAAGATCATCCTAGAGAGAAAATAATTGGAGACCCCACAGTTGGTGTTCAGACAAGAAGAAGAATAGTAAGTAACTACTCTCTATTATCCAGCATTGAGCCCAAAAATGTTGTTGACGCAAGCAAAGATGAAAGTTGGATGAAGGCAATAAATGAAGAATTAGATCATATCGAGAAAAACAAAACTTGGGAGTTAGTACCAAGACCTGCAAATAAAAATATAATCGGTACTAAATGGATCTTTCGAAACAAATTGAATGAAGACGGATAGGTAGTCAATAATAAAGCAAGATTGGTATGTAAAGGCTATGCACAAGTTGAAGGTATTGACTTTGAGGAAACCTTTGCACCTGTGGCTAGACTAGAGGCAATTAGAATGTTTCAGGCTTTAGCAGTTTACAAGAATTTCAAAGTTTATCAAATGGATGTGAAATCAGCATTTTTGAATGGGAAACTCGAAGAAGAGGTTTATATTGAGCAACAGATGGTTTCCAACTTGGTGATGATACCAACTTGGTTTGCAAGTTGAAGAAAGCATTATATGGCTTAAAAAAGGCACCCCGAGCATGGTATGCAAGGCTAGACAACTATCTTACTCAACAAGGGTTCAAGAAAGGTATGGTGGATAGTAATTTGTATGTCAAAATAGAAAATGGCCATCTTATTGTTCTTGTTGTATATGTTGATGATATCATATTTGGCAACAACAAAGATGAGTCGTGTAAAGATTTAGCAAATAAGATGCAGAAATAATTTGAAATGTCAATGATTGGTGAACTTTCGTATTTCCTCGGGTTGCAAGTTAATCAAAATGAGAAGGGCATATTTATTTCTCAAATTAAATATGTGAAAGAGATACTAAAAAAGTTCACAATGGAGGATTGTAAGCCAGTTAGCACTCCCATGATGACAAGTTGCAAGTTGAGCAAGGATGACAAATCTCCACATGTTGATCAAACCATGTATAGATCTATGATTGGGAGCTTACTGTACTTGACAGCTACCAGACCAGATATTTTGCAGGCAATATGCATGGTAGCATGATTTCAGGCTAGTCCCAAGGAGACTCATGTGATAGCAGTGAAGAGGATTCTTCGGTACCTCAAGGGTACTATGGAGTATGGGTTATGGTATCCGAAAGGTAAGGACTTCACCCTTATTGTGTATTCATATGCAGATTGGGCAAGATGTGTAGATGATAGAAAGAGTACCAATGGAGGTGCATTCTATCTTGGAGATAGGTTGGTCGCATGGCACAGTAAGAAATAAGAGTCAGTCTCCTTATCCACAGTAGAGGCAGAATATATTGCAGCGACAACGTGTTGTACGTAGGTATTATGGATGAAACAAACCCTGAAAGATCTTGGTATTAACTTCAGTGAGCCAATTTTAGTTAAGTGTGATAACACCAGTGCCATTAACATCTCAAAGAATTCGGTTATGCATTCTCGCACAAAACATATTGCTATCCGATATCACTTTTTGAAGGAGAAAGTTGCGGAAGGTGAGGTTAAGTTGGATTTTGTTCCAACAACAGAGCAAGTAGTGGATATCTTCACAAAACCATTGCCCAAGGAAGTCTTTGAGTACCTTCGCAATAAATTGGGAGTGGTCATGCTTCCCAAGAATTGACTAGCTATCGGGACCACATTCTCAGGGGGAGCATTTGTGTATTTGTTTATCTTTTTGCTCATGTTTGTGATTTTTGCTAAGTGTAATAATTTTTTCCAGAGAATGTTGTGCATGGACTCAGGGGGATTTTGTAGTAGCCCTTTGATATTGTTGTCAAAGGGGGAGAAGAGTTACAGGAAATTGCATGTGTGTTGCCAATAATTCCAAAGGGGGAGATTGTTGAGCAAGGTGTAGCAATAGTATTGTCATTGTTGTCAACACAGTCAGATAGATCGGTTGATGTAGTGGACAGGAGTTCAGAGGTTATTCAGAGTATGTACAGTGATGTTAAATGCTTATGAGGATGTTTTTGATGTTTGGGTGAAATTGTTACAGGTTTTCCAAGAAGACCGAAGTGGCCCATATGCTAAAGATCAAAGAAAAAGCAAAACATCGCAAAAAAAAAAGTGTCGCGATATCGCGACATGTTGCATTTTCGTGGCCAAAAGAGAAGCAAAAAGAAAAGAGAAAAAAGTGTCGCGATATCGCGACATGTTGCATTTTCACGGCCAAAATAGAAGCGAAAAAGCAAGGAGGAAAAAGTGTCGCGATATCGTGACATAGTTGCATTTTCACGGCCGAAAGAGCAAAGAGGAAAAAGTGTCACGATATCGCGACATGTTGTATTTTCACGGGCCAAAGCAAAGAAAAATAGCAAGGAGAAAAAGTGTCGCGATATCGTGACATGTTGTATTTTTGTGGGCCAAAGCAAAGAGAAAGAGCAAGGAGAAAAAGTGTCGCGATATCGCGACATGTATTTTTGCGGGCCAAAGCAAAGAGAAAGAGCAAGGAGAAAAAAGTGTCATGATATCGCGACATGTTGTATTTTCGTGGGCCAAAGAAAAGAGAAAGAGCAAGGAGAAAAAAGTTTCGTGATATCGCGACATGTTGCATTTTCGTGGTCCAAAGCGAAGAGAAAGGGCAAGGAGAAAAAAGTGTCACGATATCGTGACATGTTGTATTTTCGCGGGCCAAAGCAAAGAGAAAGAGCAAGGAGAAAAAAAGTGTTGCGATATCGTGACATGTATTTTCACAGTCCAAAGCAAAGAGAAAGAGCAAGAAGGAAAAAGTGTCGCGATATCGTGACATGTCGCATTTTCACGACTCAAAAAGGGCAGGTAGGCAGAGAAACAAAAGTGTCGCGATATCGTGACATGTCGCATTTTTGTGACTCAAAAAGGGCAGGTAGGCAGAGAAACAAAAGTGTCACGATATCACGACATGTCACATTTTCGTGACTCAAAAAGGGCATGCAGGCATAAGAAACAAAAGTATCACGATATCGCGACATGTTGCATTTTTGCCAAGGGAACAGAGTAATTAACAGTGTGTCTGATATTAGTGATGAACATCAAGATGGTGAAACTGAAGACTGCATAGTGATGTGGACCCATAAGGAATATTTAATGATTTGAAATCATTTAATATGGTCGTTACACATGGAAAGAAGTGGACGCATGCCCATGTGGAGAAAAGGAAATGAAGGGCCTCAAAATAGAAACAAAAAGTCTTTTCGAAAACCAAAACAAATGCATGCACAAGGGAAAAGAAAATGAACAGTCATGAAGGAGAAAATGAACAGTCATTGAAGGAGAAAACAAATGCATGCACAAGGGAAAAGAAAATGAATAGTCATGAAGGAGAAAATGAACAGTCATCGAAGGAGAAAACAAAAGCATGCACAAGGGAAAAGAAAACAAACAGTCATGAAGGAGAAAATGAATAGTCATGAAGGAGAAAATGAACAGTCATCGAAGGAGAAAACAAATGCATGCACAAGGGAAAAGAAAATGAACAGTCATCGAAGGAGAAAATGAACAATCATCGAAGGAGAAAATGAACAGTCATGAAGGAGAAAACGAACAGTCATGGTAGGAGAATATGGTGTCAATTCTTTGCATGTGACGTGTTTGATGAAATGCCTTCTTAATATATACAAAAGGAGTTACATAAAGAAGGAGTTACAATTGACAAGTGGCGTATGAGAATATGAAAGGAGTTACAATTGGAGTTACAAAGAGAAAGGATAGTTATAAAAGGAGTGTTTCTTGGATAATTTTAGAGTGATTGCGAGAGGCGAGCGAGAAGGGTGTGTGTTTTGTGAATTGTGGTCGATGATGGGTAAGCAATAGACCAGTCAGGGTCTTGTAAAAGTGAAGGCATTTTTATGTCAATCTTCTAGTTTCAAAATTGAAGTCCAAGTTGGTGCTTGGCATCAAGGGTTGGTGCTCCTTCCAATTGGTGCTGGTAAATTAGGGGTTGATGCTCCTTCTAGTGGGTGCTGGTAAATTGATTGTAAAGTTGGTGCTTTGCAAAGGTTGGATTTGGATGGGAGTCCAAACTATCATTTTTGAGGAGTAGCCAAATCGGTGAACCTCGATACATCTTGTTGTGGGTGATCCACAACACACCCCAAAATTGGGGACCCACCTTTTTGCAGGCTTGCAGAGAAGAATCTCGGTGACCCAGATGCTAAAATTGAAGAAAAGAGAAAAAATGCCTAAGTGTTGAAAAGTGTCGCGAAATCGTGACTTGTCGCGCCATCGCTGCTGGAAACAGGAAAGTTGTCACGAAATCGCGACATGTAGCTCCATCGCCGAAGAGGAGAGAAAAGAAAAATTGAAAGTTGTCGCGAAATCGCGACATGTGGCTGAGAAGAAAAGAAATGGTGTCGCGAAATCGCGACATGCCGTTGAGAAGAAAAGAAATGGTGTCGCGAAATCGCGACATGCCGTTGGAAAAAAATGAAAATGGTCACGATTTCGCGACGTGTTTTGCCGAAGCGTACGGATGATGAAAAGTGTCACGATTTCGCGACGTGTTTTGGCAAACTGTACGGAAGATGAAAAGTGTCACGATTTCGCGACGTGTTTTGGAAAACCGTACGGAAGATGAAAAGTGTCACGATTTCGTGACATGTTTTTTGCAAACCGTACGGAAGATGAAAAGTGTCACGATATCCGACGTGTTTTGCAACCGTACGAAGATGAAAATGGTCGACGATCGCGACGGTTTTGCCAAAGGTTCGAACATAAAAGCGTGAGCGATTTCCGACGTGTTTCTGGAAAGCGTACGAAGAGAAAGCGGTAGCGATATCGGAGATAAAGGTAGCGATATCGCGACGTTTGTCGAAAGAAGGCAAGAAAGTGATAATGGTCGCGATGTCACGACGTAAAGTTGCCAAGGAAGCCCGACGGAGAAATGGTAGCGATTTCGCTACAGCTTGGTGAAAAGGAAGCCCGACGGAGAAATGGTAGCGATATCGCTACAGTTTGAGGAAAGAAGGTTCAAAAGCAAAAACGGTCGCGATATCGCGACAAGATGCTGCCGAAGACGTACGGCCGGGAAGAGCGTCGCGATATCGCGACATGTCGCGATTTCGCGACATGTCGCGTTTTCATGGCCAAGAAGGTGAACAGGCGGCATGCAGTTTTTGTCGGTTTTTTTTGCAGAGTGGCGTTACAGAAGGCGCAGAGGGCGTGTGACACGTGGCATGCAGGTGTCAGGTCTACAGAAGCGTTACATGCAACGAAGGATTTTAGGCGTTTTGGCGTTAAAAATGGAATAAAGACAAGGAAAAGGTGGGAATTTGAAGGGTCACATGCAGGAAGATGAAACAAATCGACACGGGGAGAATCGAAGAGCCGTTTCTATTAGTATAAAGCCAAAAGTGTAGATTGAAGGAAGGGTTGGAAATTGCCGATTGCAGAGTTGCAGAGACAAGAGCTTCGTGCTATTCTGGGCCTGCACTTGGGCAATTTCCTTCTTTTTTGTTCTGGAATATTTTTGCCTGGAACATTCTTTGAATGTAATTGACATATCATTTAATATAAAATACAGAGTATTGGCATCTCATTGATGAGAAAGAAGGAGTCATTTTGTGCATGCATGATTTAATGTTTTATCTTTCATTCCAGACTTTCGAGGCTTTTAGGTGAAGTTTAATGCAAGTGTGCTTGGTTGCTTCATACGAATGCCTAGGTCTGGAATTACAAGTAGAAACCCTAGAAACCAAGCACCTAATTTATTTGGATTGTGCGAGTTTGCAGGTTCATTAGATTAGGTTGTATGCATAAAACCTCATTATCTTCGGTTTCATCGAATTGATGGCAGCATTCGATCGTAATTTAGTTTCTTTTTCATTTACTTTTTTGTTCAAACCCTTGCTTTATTTTCTGCAATTTAATTACTGTATCCAAATAAATAACCGAAAATCCATCAGAATCCAAGATTAAAGTACAATTATTCAATTTGAGTCCACTGTAATTTCAGATTAGATAAACCCCAGTGCCCCTTGTTAACATCCACTTGCAAACCCTAAGATATTCCTGGCATTTCATTTGAACAACATTATTTAAGCATAACAGGAACCTTGGAGAAAGTTCTTTTCTTTGCAAGCAGAGGATTTTTGGACTCAGATCCTACCGGAGAGTGTGCTTTCACAACTGGGTGAAAACACCACTCAACAGATTGGCGCTAGAAGGAGGGCCGAATTGGTTTATCTATTTTGATTTTCATATCTGAGTATTTTGTTTTTGATTTAATTCTGAAATTATTTACGGCTAAACCGCAACATCGTTTTTTGTTTTTGTTGCAGGTTTTCTTCGAAATAGCCGAGGGTTTCTTCAGGCAGGTTGGACCCACCACGTCGTATTGCGACCAGGTCTCAAACAACCGGAGAAACCATTTTTCATGACCTTACTGGTACTCCCAAGGGTAAAGCCAAGCAAGTCGTAAGCACACCAGTCGCAAAAGGCCTGTTTTCTCCAGGAACGTCGAGTGGACCTACGCCAGTAATATCCTTTGCTCCTAGTGTGCCTATAGTTAGTAATATTTCTACTGCTATTGTAGGTCTGTCTACATCAATTCTGAGTCAAATGGCTCAAGCTCCAGCAGCTCCTTGGTATGGAGCTAACAATACTCCTTTGAATATTGCTGGGGATATCCATGAAATCCCCAAGAACATTGAAATATTTTTGCCTAAATACAAGCCAGATGGCCTAAGAATAGCAGAAGAACATATCCAAGCCTATAGGGATGTTTTAATTAGGTCGCAAGTTCAGCATGAAGATGTAGCCTGTAGACTTTTCCCCATGAGCTTGGATCCAATAGCATATGAATGGTATATATGCTTGCCAACCGGTTCAATCACCTCTTGGACACAAATGGAAAATGCCTTTGTCAATCAATTTAGGTCACCCTTAGATCCCGCAACTATTTACAATCAGTTTATTACATGCAAACGGGGCCAAGGGGAACCAATCCGAATGTTTAATCAGAGATTCCAAAAGAACTATAACAGAGCAATTAGACATTTTGCCATCGATCCCGCAGTGGCTTTGCAGATATATTTTGGGGCATTGGACCCCATGACAGCTATGTTTGCAAGGCGTAATCCTCAGGTCACCACGCTGGCTTTGGCCTATAATGAAGCCATGACTATTGAGCAGCAGTTGACACCGCAAGGCTACGGGTTTACCCGGATGCCTATGATGGGACAGTGTGCTCCATATGGTCAAGCTCCCCAGGCAAATCAACTCATGGCACCACAAATGCCAAGTATGAACGCCTTCCCATATCAGCAGCCGTATCCACCAACACCCGCATATGCACCCATTCCAATCCAACCAATCACAGCCATTCCACCTGTTCTTGCATTTTTGCAGAACAGTCAATCAACTACGCAGGAAACTAGTCAAGTCAATCCTCAAGCCATAGTTCCCTGTTTCGAATCCAATCCCGATTCAAGGTATTAATCCATATGGGAATCAAATTCCTCAGAACCCGACCCAAATGTGGAATCAAGACCCCATTAATTATGCGAATCCAATAGGGGTTAACAACAATATGATTCCACCGAAGGATGTTTTTTCGGAAGTCGAAGAGCTCAAGAAACTAGTGCATAAACTAAGCAATGACAGGGTTCAACAGCAGAAGTATGACTCCCATGCCCCTCACCCAAATCAAAATTTTAACAATAGAGGGAGGCACTGGAACACCAAGCCAAACAATGGGGGAGTTCCTCCTCCCATTGCTAATCAATTAGATGCTTCGCAGGCCCTAGCCAATCTAATTCTCTTTTGAATCTTTCAGATTTGGCATGGGAAAGGGGGTGCAGATTACATAACACAAAAGAACACAATGAGAGGAATTGTCCCGAGATTGCTAGATACACTCATTGTCTTCGAGCACAAGTTGATGATTTGGAACTAGTATCAAATGAGGATCCATCGTATCATCAAGATGAAAATATTATGGTGATGGAAACAATATATCACCAAGAGGGTGAAAGCGAGGAGGAAGAAGACGAAGTTTTGGAACAGGAGGTGCAAGCTTTTCGAGATTTCAGAAAGGGGACTCATGGGTACCATTTGAGGAGTAAATCTAAAGCCCCTAAAACCTCATCAACACCTCCAAACAATTCTATTCTTCCTCCAGATACAAAGGCAAGTAACAACCCTCCCCCTCCACTCGGAAGAGAAATGTCCAATGACGTCCAGAAGACAGTCAAATTCGAAAAACCAAATTATGACGTAGTGGAGGATATGAAGAAGTCCAAATCTAGCCTTTCATTCCTGGACGCAGCTAAATTGCCTGGTCAAAAGGAGGCGTTGATAAGAGCTTTGAACTCACCTGATCCGATGTGGAAGGAAAAAAGAGCTGAATCCCATCTGATTTTGTGAAAGGAGAGAAGGGATGTCCCGCCATTCTTATTGACTCTGAGAATTGCGGGTAAGAACTTGCATAACTGTTTGGTGGACACAGGAGCCACGAGCAACCTCATGCCTACGGAGATATGCAAAATGCTAGGTCTGCAGCCTGTTTCATCCAAATGTACAGTCCCGCAACCGGACAGATCAGAAGTAAATGTAGTGGGGACTTTATATGATGTCAAGATTCAATTGAATTCCGAACCCAGGGTTCAACAGGTTGTGGACATTTTGGTGGTTAATATCCCGAGTAGGTATGGAATGCTACTTGCTAGGGATTGGATGAAAACGTTGAATGGCTATTTTGCAACAGATCGCTCGCATATGTGGCTACCATGGAAGGGAATTGCAAATCAAATAAGAGTGGAAAACGAACCGAGGCTTAAAGAGATTATAACAGATTTTAACAAGCCGAATGAAGTTCAGTTTTCTGAGCCAGACTTAGGAGTCTATGCGCTTGATGTTGAGGAAGCTGCTGAAGAGTTTAAAGAAGAAGTGTGTCATGGTCATTCTTCTGAAGAAAATGATTACACGTGGTTGCTCAAGTTCGATGGATCAAAGTCTAGACAGGGAGCAGGAGCTGGAGTCGAGCTCACTGGTCCAGGAGGTAAACCATTGCTAGCTGCCTACAGACTGCAATTTCCTTGCACAAACAATGTGGCAGAGTACGAAGCATTGATCTATGGTTTACGTCTAGCATTGAGCAAACATGTTAAATGCTTGAAGGTTTTGGGAGATTCTGAGTTGGTTGTCAAGCAAATCAAAGGACAGTATACATGCCGTGACAAAAGACTGAGCCTTTATAGAACTAGGGTTATGGATCTCATGGAGGAGTTTGATGCATTCAACATAGCCCTTATTTCTAGGAGAGGAAATCGAATAGCAGACTCTCTTGCAGTCGTCGCGGGCATGTTAAACCCGATGGATATAAAAAGATGTAAAAAGTTTTCCATTGAGCTGGTTCCTTGTCCATCAATACCTGATAATGTAAAGAATTTCCAGGTTTTTGAAAGTGACAGGCACATCTTCAAGTTTGTCACAAACTCGGGTATTTTTGAAAACCAGGTGATTGATGAGGAACAAAGGTGGCGAGGATGAAACAGAAGAAAGTGAAACTGCGTATCAATCCAACAAAATTCCTAAAGACGTGGTTTCATTAGAAAAGATGTTCGACATGGAATGCAAGAACAAGAAGAGAAAAAGAGTCCCACTCCCCAAAGATGCATGCGATTCAATTAATCTAGGGAGTGCAGACAATCCAAAGGAGGTGTACATAGCAAAGGCATGTACGAGAGGAAGAAAGGAGCAACATAATACGGGCATTGAAGCATTACATAGATTGTATTGCTTGGAACTACAATGAGTCGAAGACTTACAAACCGGAACATTATCACACATACCATTCCTTTGAAGCCAGACTCCAAGCCTTTTAGGCAAAGACAACGAGTTGTTAACCCGCTATTGGAGCCTTTGATCGAAAAGGAGGTTAAAATATTATTGGAAGCGAAAATCATTTTTCCTGTTAGGCACTCAACCTGGGTGGCCAACCTCGTTCCAGTAAGGAAAAAGAGTGGAGAGATTAGGTCGTGCATAGATTTTCGAAATCTTAATAAAGCCTCTCAAAAAGACAATTATCCATTGCCATCAATTGATGAAATTCTGCAAATGGTAAATGGATCTGAAATGATGTCCTTTCTCGATGGATATTCTAGGTACAACCAAGTTCTTATACATCCAGATGACAGGATGAAAATAGCCTTCACTACCAAGTGGGGGACATTTGCATATAAGAGAATGTCGTTCGGACTGTTAAATGCTGGTGCAACTTTTCAACGCGCCATGGATTACGCATTCAAAGGGCTAATAGGCAAATGCATCATCGTGTATGTGGATGATATCCCAATTTTCTCGAAGAAGAGAGAGGATCATGTTAAAGATTTGAAGAAAGTGCTTCAAAGATGCAGAGAACATGGAATTTCCTTAAATCCCAAAAAGTGCATTTTCGGAGTAATGAAGGGAAATTATTGGGTCACATCATTTCAAAAGAGGGCATATCCATCGACCCAGAAAGGATACAAGCTATCCAAAACCTACCTCTCCCGAGCAGTAAGAAAGAACTGAGATCTTTCTTTGGGCAAGTCAATTTTGTGAGGAAGTTTATCTCTAGCTTTGCTGAGATAGCCAAACCTCTGAACCAAATGCTCAAGAAAGATGTGGATGTAAAATGGAACGAGGAAAGTAGAGTGGCTTTCCAGAATATCAAAGATGCCATTTCCAGAGCCCCTGTCCTTATAAGCCCAGACTACTCCAAGCCTTTTTATATTTATGCTTTTGCATCAGAACACTCCTTTGCGAGTGTCTTAACCCAAAAAGGTGAGGATAGTGCCAAAAAACCCATTGCATTTTTAAGTGCCCCCTCGAAAGACGCTCAATTAAGGTATTCGATCCTTGATAAGCAAATGTACGCACTTTTTAAAACTCGTGAAAAAATTTAGGCACTACATCGTGCACAACAGAATTATCACCATCGTGCCCAATTCTACTGTCAAGACCATGTTTTTACAGAATGAACTAGGTGAGAAGAGAGGAAAGTGGATTTCAACCATCCAAGAATTTGATCTCGAAATCCAATCAATGAAACTAGTTCGAGGACAAGGACTGGCGAAGGCGATCGCAGAAAATAATCCGCAAATAACAGGTCAATGCTCAAATACATAATACATGGCTAAGGACGACTGGTATGTTGATATTGTGCAATTTTTATTGACAGGTAAGTGTCCTTCTAATCTGAATTCAACACAGAGAAGAGCCTTAAGGCTTAAATCTGTCAATTATCTGATAAAATCTGGTGTGCTTTACAGGAAGAATCATGAAGGTATCTACCTGAGGTGCTTGAGCAAAGAAGAAGCTGCCAGGGTGTTGCAGGAATTTCACGGGAAACATGGAACTGGTCATGGTGCAGCCAATGCTACAACACATCAAATCCTGAGAGCAGGATACTACTGGCCACATATTTTCAAGGATGCGCATACCCATGTACGATCTTGTCACATCTGTCAAGTGGCTGCAAATAGAGAGAGAAATGCAGCCATGCCGTTGCAGCCTGTAGTCGAAATGAGACCGTTTGCACAGTGGGGACTAGATTTCATCGGGGTTATTAACCCAAATTCTTCTGATTCTCATAAATTCATTTTGACAGCTACGGACTACTGTACAAGGTGGACAGAAGCGATTCCTACTAAACATGCCACCACCGATGTTGTGATTAAATTTCTTGAGGATCAAATTATAACAAGATTTGGAATGCCCGACTCTATTGTCAATGACAATGGTAAAGCTTTTATTTCTACACAATTTGCAGATTGGGCATATGATAACAAAGTGAGCTTAAAGTTTGCATCCAATTACTATCCTCAAGGAAATGGGTTGGCCGAGTCTTCAAATAAGAATTTGTTGAATACTATTAAGAAGTTGCTAGGAAAAGAACCCGCGGGATCGGCACGACCCAACTAAAGTTTGCCCTTTGGGCAGATAGGACCAGAGTGAAAGAGTCCATAGGGAATACTCCCTATCATTTGGTCTATGGGCAAGACCCGATATTTCCAGCAAATTTGAAGTTGCAGACCTTACATTTCATACAAGAGTACTTGGGGACAGATGATCAAGTTGAAGCCAGGTTGAGCCAGTTGTTGCACCTTGATGAAAAGAGAGAAGAGGCCATGAATCACATGAATAAACACCAGGAAGTTATCAAGAGATGGTTTGACAGAAGGGCCAAAGTTAAATCATTCAGAATTTCAGATTTGGTATTACTATGGGACAAAAGACATGAGGAAAAAGGGAATCACCAAAAGTTTGATTGTCTTTGGTTGGGCCCATATCAGATTTCAGAGATTCTTGGGAAGAATACCTTCAGGCTAAAAACATTAGAAGGGGAAGATTTCATGCTACCGGTTAATGGGCAGATTTTAAAGCATTATTTTAGCCCTTAGGTTTTGAGACTTTGATATTATTCTTTTGATCTTGGTGGGGGATTTTCAGATTTTGTTTTTTATTGTTTAGGATTGTTAGTCTAGCTAGGATTTTGGTTATGGATTTGATTTCAATTGACATGTGTGTTAATTTTGAAAAAAATAAATAATATATATATAAAATAATAATAAATAATAAAGAATAAAAAATTGAGATGTCAACTTATGCTTAAGGTTAGGAGAATATGAAATATTGGAATTATCTTGTAAAAGCTCCACAAGTAACACAAGCAGTTTAATAATATTGTTTGATTTTGGGATGCATGAAAGAATCAGTTTTGTATGACAATTCATTCCATTTGTAATTCAAGAAATAATGCATTCATGTTCCATCTCACCTTACATACATCTCATCTTAGTTACATATGCATCTTAGGTACAAGCCATTAAAGTATGTCAAATCCTCTTAGGGTTGTGTTATAACATATATGTAAGTAGCTCCTAAGGTTGGAAACTGAGTCTTGAGATATCTAGAACCAAGCACGTCTCATACATTAAAAAGGATCTTGAGCAAAATGATCAAAACCTAACTTGGAGGAAAAGGTTGGGCGAAAGAAGTATTTCATGTCTATCCTATTTATGCAACATGATCCTTAAAACAATGGTTTTGACCACTTCCATAGAGCTTAAAGCCTAAAATCAGAGTAGTAAGGATAGGGTTAAATCCTCATCAAACTTAGGTTGAGGATCCAATTCCCCAAAGCTTTGATTTGACCCACATGGAGTAGTAAGGATAGGGCATAAATTCTCATCTCGGTTGGTTGAGAATCTGATTCCCCAAAGCTCTTATGTCTCATTTCATAGTAAATCTTGGATTGTAAGGATTGTACTATTTGTCCTCTACAAAGGATGGGTAGTCATCCCCAAGGTCTAAGCAACAAAATTAATATTTCTCATCTAAAGTTTGGATTGTAAGGATCGTACTACATGTCCCTAGCCAGGATGGGTAGTCATCCTCAAGGTCCAAGAAGTAAAAAATAAAAAAATAAATATATAATAAATAAATTTTTCCCATCTCATCCTTATTTTGGATTGTAAGGATCGTACTACTTGTCCTCTACAAGGGATGGGTAGTCATCCCCAAGGTCCAAAGAAATGGAGATAAGTTTTGGATTGTGGGGTTAGATATGCCCATGCATGGCATCATGTCTTGCCTAAAAAACAAGACCACTGATTGTCTAGAGGGTTAGACTAGCATGACCATTTCTTCCATAACTGGTTTAATTATTTTGCTTAAAGTGAGGTAATGAACTCTAAATCAGAATAGTAAGGATAAGGTTAAACTCTCATCTCGGTTGGTTGGGAGTCTGATTCCCCAAAGTTCTGATTTCACATTCACTTGCACATGGGTTCTAGATAGTAGGGACTCATAACCAACTTTGGGATACAATAAGGTAATGAATTAGTGGATCCTAAGAGGGTTTGGCAATCTTGAATGCTTGTACATAGTAATAGAAGAAGGACCATGCCTTTTATGGAAGCAAATCTCCTTGCACATTCATTAGGGTACACAAATCAGTCACCATCCCATATATGCATTCATGCAAAACTGATAATGGAATGTTGATCAATTTCAAACGATAGGGAATGAAAGCACATTGCACATACTGAGCTAATACTTGATGATTCTGATGATTCATGTACTTCTGATCTTTGGGCATTTGTTATTTTGCTTATGTGCTAACGTATATTTGCGAGTTTGTGATATGTTTCAGGTTGGGTTCTTACTAAAATGCTCAAGAGCATTTGACAAGCAGAGTCGCCATTTGTTGTGGGTGATCCACAACACACCCCAAAATTGGGGACCCACCTTTTTGCAGGCTTGCAGAGAAGAATCTCGGTGACCCAGATGCTAAAATTGAAGAAAAGAGAAAAAATGCCTAAGTGTTGAAAAGTGTCGCGAAATCGCGACATGTCGCGAAATCGCGACTTGTCGCGCCATCGCTGCCGGAAATAGGAAAGTTGTCACGAAATCGCGACATGTAGCTCCATCGCTGCCGAAGAGGAGAGAAAAGAAAAATTGAAAGTTGTCACGAAATCGCGACATGTCGCTGAGAAGAAAAGAAATGGTGTCGCGAAATCGCGACATGTCGTTGAGAAGAAAAGAAATGGTGTCGCGAAATCGCGACATGCCGTTGGAAAAAAATGAAAATGGTCACGATTTCGCGACGTGTTTTGCCGAAGCGTACGGATGATGAAAAGTGTCACGATTTCGCGACGTGTTTTGGCAAACTGTACGGAAGATGAAAAGTGTCACGATTTCGCGACGTGTTTTGGCAAACTGTACGGAAGATGAAAAGTGTCACGATTTCGCGACGTGTTTTGGCAAACTGTACGGAAGATGAAAAGTGTCACGATTTCGCGACGTGTTTTGGGAAAGCGTACAGAAAGAGAAAGCGGTAGCGATATCACGACAGTTTGTGGCAAGCAGGTTCAGGGATAAAGGCGGTAGCGATATCGCGACAGTTTGTCGAAAGAAGGCAAGAAAGTGATAATGGTCGCGATGTCGCGACGTAAAGTTGCCAAGGAAGCCCGACGGAGAAATGGTAGCGATTTCGCTACAGCTTGGTGAAAAGGAAGCCCGACGGAGAAATGGTAGCGATATCGCTACAGTTTGAGGAAAGAAGGTTCAAAAGCAAAAACGGTCGCGATATCGCGACAAGATGCTGCCGAAGACGTACGGTCGGGAAGAGCGTCGCGATATCGCGACATGTCGCGATTTCGTGACATGTCGCGTTTTCGCGGCCAAGAAGGTGAACAGGCGGCATGCAGTTTTTGTCGGTTTTTTTTGCAGAGTGGCGTTACAGAAGGCGCAGAGGGCGTGTGACACGTGGCATGCAGGTGTCAGGTCTGCAGAAGCGTTACATGCAGCGAAGGATTTTAGGCGTTTTGGCGTTAAACATGGAATAAAGACAAGGAAAAGGTGGGAATTTGAAGGGTCACATGCAGGAAGATGAAACAAATCGACACAGGGAGAATCGAAGAGCCGTTTCTATTAGTATAAAGCCAGAAGTGTAGATTGAAGGAAGGGTTGGAAATTGCCGATTGCAGAGTTGCAGAGACAAGAGCTTCGTGCTATTCTGGGCCTGTACTTGGGCAATTTCCTTCTTTTTTGTTCTGGAATATTTTTGCCTGGAACATTCTTTGAATGTAATTGACATATCATTTAATATAAAATACAGAGTATTGGCATCTCATTGATGAGAAAGAAGGAGTCATTTTGTGCATGCATGATTTAATGTTTTATCTTTCATTCCAGATTTCTGAGGCTTTTAGGTGAAGTTTAATGCAAGTGTGCTTGGTTGCTTCATACGAATGCCTAGGTCTGGAATTACAGTAGAAACCCTAGAAACCAGCACCTAATTTATTTGGATTGTGCGAGTTTGCAGGTTCATTAGATTAGGTTGTATGCATAAAACCTCATTATCTTCGGTTTCATCGAATTGATGGCAGCATTCTGACTGTAGTTTAGTTTCTTTTTCATTTACTTTTTTGTTCAAACCCTTGCTTTATTTTCTGCAATTTAATTACTGTATCCAAATAAATAACCGAAAATCCATCAGAATCCAAGATTAAAGTACAATTATTCAATTTGAGTCCACTGTAATTTCAGATTAGATAAACCCTAGTGCCCCTTGTTAACATCCACTTGCAAACCCTAAGATATTCCTGGCATTTCATTTGAACAACATTATTTAAGCATAACAGGAACCTTGGAGAAAGTTCTTTTCTTTGCAAGCAGAGGATTTTTGGACTCAGATCCTACCGGAGAGTGTGCTTTCACAACTGGGTGAAAACACCACTCAACACATCATATGTTGTGTGATGTTCTCTTGTTATACTTGCTTTATTTGGTTTTAAGTTTTCATTGTTTTGGCTTTAAGAGTTGAAGATTTAAGTTATAAAGAGCTACACTGATCACCCCCCCTCTAAGTGTCATTGTGAGACTAACAATTGGTATCAGAGCCAAGTTCCTAAACAAACTTAATCGGATAGGGTGATCTTGGAAGTGACCAAATGGTAGGTGGTGAAGTCTTCTCATCAAACAAAGAACCATTGTTTGATGAAACTAATTACGCATTTTGGATACTTAGGATGCAAACATATATTTGTGCTTTGGGATACAACATTTGGGATTTAGTAGATAGTGGATACACAATACCCACCACTTCTTCAATCGATGTTTCTCGTAAGAAACTATTTGAGAATAACTCAAAAGCAAATAATGTTATCATGTGTGGATTAGTGGATTGAGAACTGGTAAAAATTATGAGTTGTAAATGGTAAAATAAATATGGGACAAACTGAGGAGCATTCATGAAGGAGACGTTAAAATCAAGGAGGCCAAGTTACAAACACATCGAGATCAGTTAGAAGTATTAAAGATGAATGATGACGAGAACATAAAGGAATATATGCTGAGAGTTAATGAAGTCATTAATGCGATTAGAGGACTCGGTGAGGAAATTGAAGATTCTATCATCGTGAAAAAGGTATTAAGATCTCTTCCCCAAAGATTTGATTCTAAAGTTTCAGCTATAGAAGAAGCTAAAGATCTAAATTCTTTTAGTATGGATGAGATGCATGGTTCTTTGACTACATATGAGATGAGAATAGGAAAATATAAACCCATAGACAGAGAAGTTGCTTTTAAAGCCCATAAAAATATGAAAGCAAAAAAAGAATTCGAGGAAGAAGAGACATCAGATGAAATGGAAGCAAACTTTGTTCAAAAAATAAAAAGGGGAAAAGAAAAATACAGAGGAAAGTTATCGTTTAAATGTTTCAATTATGGAGGCGTTGAGCATTTTGCAGCTAAATGTCCACTTAATGAGAAGAAAAAAAGTTATGAAGGATCGCACCAAGAAAGAAGTGACTGGAATAAAAAAACAAATTTCAAAAAAGACAACTTCAAGAAGAAAAGTTTTATCTCCAAAATGTCAGTTCATCAGAAGACAGTTGCAGTGAGGATTCTAAAAATGAAATAGGTGAAGCTCTTTTCATGGCACTCGAAGAAGAAAAAATAGAAAAATAACAGGAATGTGATGAAGAATAAATTGATGCAGAAGTAAATTTGGAAGAGGAACTAATTACAGCTCTGGATGAATTGAAGATAGAAAGAAAAAAGAATAAGAAAATTTCAAGAAAGCTTGAGGATGCAAATGAAATCATAACTAGTTTGAAAGTACAGATAGAATAATCCAAGAAAATATTTGAATATCTCGAAGTGCAAATAACCATGAAAATAGATTATTGCTGCAAGCTAGAAGAAGAGAATGTTGGTTTAAGGATGCAGATAGAAGAGATGAATCGTAAAATTAGTTGTCATCACAAACATTAAAAAAGTTCTATGAAGCTAGATAAAATCATAAATAACCAAAGGACTACAGGCATCAAATTTTTTTTGGGCTTTGATGAAGGATAATCATCAAATGGATCAAAGAATGAAGATAAGGAACAGGTTGATCAAGAAAAATTGACTCATGCAAAAGAAAGCAATAATGCAAGCCACAAAAGGAGAATTGACAATGATGGATTCACCAATTTCACACATCAAAGAAGAAGAAGATTTATGACTTCTACGACAACATGAAAAAGACCATCACCTAGGTTCAATCATCTCTTTTATGGTTACTTTTTTAAATGCAATTGTTATGGACATAAGATTTCAGATTGCAAGTATAACGTAGGACCAAGGAATTTTACCAGTAGAAATGTTTTTTCACCTTTGATGGATTATGCAGTAGAATGTTATAACTGTCATAAGTTTGGGCACATTGCAAGAAATTTTTGAAATACATTTGCATCAAATCAATTTCAAGGAAGAAAATTTCAACCAAATGGAATGAGACAAAATAGAAAATTTCCCAAAAATCATGCACAAGCTACTAAAAAAGAAAAGTCAAAACAAGAGCCCAAAACTGTAATCAAAACAGAGTGGAAAGAAAAAAATTGATCTGAGGAAGAAAAGGAATCCCTGATCTTACAAATAGCATTTAAATCACAAAATAAATCTACACCATGGATACTTGATAGTGGATGCTCCAGTCATATGACAGGTGAAAAACAAAAATTTGAGAAGTTACAACAATATGAAGGTGGTTCAGTAAAATTTGGAAATAATGATGGAGCTAAAATAGTTAGCAAAGGATTAGTTAAGATCAGTGACGAAAAAATCAAGTCAAAAGAAGTCTTGTTTGTGGTTGGTCTAAAGCATAACTTGTTGAGCATAAGTCAGATTTGTGATAGAGGTCATGAAGTAATTTTTAAGAAGTAGGGTTGTGAAGTTAGAAAAGCAAACAGTGGAAAGTTGATAGCAATTGGATCGAGGACATCTGGAAACCTGTACAGTCTCTTAGAGACTTGAGAAGGAGCTTGCTTGATTTTATAGGAAGAAGAAAATAAGAAATTTAAAATAGGTAGTTGGCAGAAAGATCATCCTAGAGAGCAAATAATTGGATACCCCACAGTTGGTATTCAGACAAGAAGAAGAATAGTAAGTAACTACTCTCTATTATCCAGCATTGAGCCCAAAAATGTTGCTGACACAAGTAAATATGAAAGTTGGATGAAGGCAATAAATGAAGAATTAGATCAGATCAAGAAAAACAAAACTTGGGAGTTAGTACCAAGACCTGTAAATAAAAATATAATCGGTACTAAATGCATCTTTCAAAACAAATTGAATGAAGACAGATAGGTAGTCAGGAATAAAGCAATATTGGTATGTAAATGCTATGCACAAGTTGAAGGTATTGATTCTGAGGAAACCTTTGCACCTGTGGCTAGACTAGAGGCAATTAGAATGTTGCTGGCTTTAGCAGTTTACAAGAATTTCAAAGTTTATCAAATGGATGTGAAATCAGCATTTTTGAATGGGAAACTTGAAGAAGAGGTTTATATTGAGCAGCCATATGTTTTCCAACTTGGTGATGATACCAACATGGTTTGCAAGTTTAAGAAAGCATTATATGGCTTAAAATAGACACCCCCAACATGGTATGCAAGGCTAGACAACTATCTTACTCAACAAGGGTTCAAGAAAGGTATGGTGGATAGTAATTTGTATGTCAAAATAGAAAATGGCCATCTTATTGTTCTTGTTGTATATGTTGATGATATCATATTTGGTAGCAACAAAGATGAGTCGTGTAAAGATTTAGCAAATAAGATGCAGAAAGAATTTGAAATGTCAATGATTGGTGAACTTTCGTATTTCCTCGGGTTGCAAGTTAATCAAAATGAGAAGGGCATACTTATTTCTTAAATTAAATATGTGAAATAAATACTAAAAAAGTTCACAATGGAGGATTGTAAGCCAGTTAGCACTCTCATGACGACAGTTTGCAAGTTGAGCAACGATGACAAATCTCCACATATTGATCAAACCATGTACAGATCTATGATTAGGAGCTTACTATACTTGATAGCTACCAGACCAGATATTTTGTAGGCAGTATGCATGGTAGCATGATTTCAGGCTAGTCCCAAGGAGACTCATGTGATAGTAGTGAAGAGGATTCTTCGATACCTCAAGGGTACTATGGAGTATGGGTTATGGTATTTGAAAGGTAAGGACTTCACCCTTATTGTGTATTCAGATGCAGATTGGGCAAGATGTGTAGATGACAGAAATATTACCAGTGGAGGTGCATTCTATCTTGGAGATAGGTTGGTCATGTGGCATAGTAAGAAATAAGATTCAGTCTCCTTATCCATAGCAAAGACAAAATATATTGTAGCGACAAAGTGTTGTACATAGGTATTATGAATGAAACAAACCTTGAAAGATCTTGGTATTAACTTTAGTGTGCCAATTTCAGTTAAGTGTGATAACACCAGTGCCATTAACATCTCAAAGAATCCGGTTATGCATTCTTGTACAAAACATATTGCTATCCGATATCACTTTTTAAAGGAGAAAGTTGTGAAAGGTGAGGTTAAGTTGGATTTTGTTCCAACAACAGAGCAAGTAGCAGATATCTTCACAAAACCATTGCCCAAGGAATTCTTTGAGTACCTTCACGATAAATTGGGAGTGGTCACGCTTCCCAAGAATTGACTAGCTATCAGGACCACATTCTCAGGGGGAGCATTTGTGTATTTGTTTATCTTTTTGCTCATGTTTGTGATTTTTGCTGTGTAATAATTTTTGCCAGAGAATGTTATGAATGGAATCAGGGGGAGTTTATAGAAGCCCTTTGGTATTTTTGTCAAAGGGGGAGAAGAGTTATAGGAAATTGCACGTGTGTTGCCAATAATTCCAAAGGGGGAGATTGGTGAGCAAGGTGCATAGACAGTATTGTCATTGTTGTCAACACAGTCAGATAGATCAGTTGATGTAGTGGATAGGAATTCAGAGGTTATTTAGAGTATGTACAGTAATATTAAATTCTTATGAGGATGTTTTTTTATGTTTGGGTGAAGTTATTACAGGTTGTCCAAGAAGACCGAAGTGGCCCATATGCAAAAGATCAAAGAAAAACCAAAACACCGCAAAAAAAAAAGTGTCGCGATATCATGACATGTTGCATTTTTCGCGATCAAAAGAGAAGCAAAAAAGCAAGGAGAAAAAATTTTCGTGATATCACGACATGTTGCATTTTCATGGCCAAAAGAGAAGCGAAAAAGCAAGGAGGAAAAAGTGTCGCGATATCACGACATGTTGCATTTTCACGACCGAAATAGCAAAGAGAAAAAAGTGTCACGATATCGTGACATGTATTTTCGTGGGCCAAAGCAAAGAAAAAGAGCAAGGAGAAAAAGTGTCACGATATCGTGACATGTTGTATTTTTGCAGGCCAAAGAAAAGAGAAAGAGCAAGGAGAAAAAGTGTCGCGATATTGTGACATGTTGTATTTTTGCGGGCCAACGAAAAGAAAAAGAGCAAGGAGAAAAAGTGTCGTGATATCGCGACATTTTGTATTTTCGCGGGCCAAAGCAAAGAAAAAGAGCAAGTAGAAAAAGTGTCGCGATATCGCAACATGTATTTTCACGGGCCAAAGAAAAGAAAAAGAGCAAGGAGAAAAAGTGTCACAATATCACGACATGTATTTTTGTGGGCCAAAGCAAAGAGAAAGAGCAAGGAGAAAAAGTGTCGCGATATCGTGACATGTTGTATTTTCGTGGGCCAAAGCAAAGAGAAAGAGCAAGGAGAAAAAAGTGTCACGATATCGCGACATGTTGTATTTTTGCGGTCCAAAGCAAAGAGAAAGAGCAAGAAGGAAAAAGTGTCGCGATATCGCGACATGTCGCATTTTTGTGACTCAAAAATGGCAAGGCAGGCAGAGAAACAAAAATGTCGCGATATCACGAAATGTCACATTTTTGCAAATCAAAAAGGGTAGGTAGGCAAAGAAACAAAAGTGTCATGATATCGTGACATGTCACATTTTTACGACTCAAAAAGGGCAGGTAGGAAGAAAAACAAAAGTATCACGATATCGCCACATGTTGCATTTTTGCCAAAGGGACAGAGTAGTTGATAGTGCGTCTGATATTAGTGATGAACATCAAGATGGTGAAACTGAAGACTGCATAGTGACGTGGACCCATAAGGAATCTTTAATGATTTGAAATCATTTAAGATGGTCATTACACATGGAAAGAAGCGGACGCATGCCCATGTGGAGAAAAGGAAACGAAGGGCCTCAAAATAGAAATAAAAAGTCTTTTCAAAAACCAAAACAAATGCATGCACAAGGGAAAAGAAAACAAACAGTCATGAAGGAGAAAACGAATAGTCATCGAAGGAGAAAACAAATGCATGCACAAGGGAAAAGAAAACGAACAATCATGAAGAAGAAAACGAACAGTCATCGAAGGATCAAACAAATGCATGCATAAGGGAAAATAAAATGGACAGTCATGAAGGAGAAAATGAACATTCATGAAGGAAAACGAACATTCATCAAAGGAGAAAACAAATGCATGCACAAGGGAAAAGAAAACGAACAGTCATCGAAGGAGAAAACGAATAGTCATCGAAAGAGAAAATGAACAGTCATGAAGGAGAAAACGAACAGTCATGGTAGGAGAATATGGTGTCAATTCTTTGCATGTAACGTGTTTGACGAAATGCCTTCTTAATATATACAAAAGGAGTTACATAAAGAAGGAGTTACAATTGACAAGTGGCATATGAGAATATGAAAGGAGTTACAATTGGAGTTACAAAGAGAAAGGATTGTTATAAAAGGAGTGTTTCTTGGAGAATTTTAGTGAGTGCAAGAGGCGAGCGAGAAGGGTGTGTGTTTTGAGAATTGTGGGCAATGATGGGTAAGCAATAGACCAATCAGGGTCTTGTAAAATTGAAGGCATTTTTATGTCAATCTTCTAGTTTCAAAATTGAAGTCCAAGTTGGTGCTTGGCATCAGGGGTTGGTGCTCCTTCTAGTTGGTGCTGGTAAATCAGGGGTTGATGCTAATTTTAGTGGGTGCTGGTCAATTGATTGTAAAGTTGGTGCTTTGCAAAGGCTGGATTTGGATGGGAGTCCAAACTATCATTTTTGAGGAGTAGCCAAATCGGTGAACCTCGGTACATCTTGTGTTGTGTGATGTTCTCTTGTTATACTTGCTTTATTTGGTTTTAAGTTTTCATTTTTTTGGCTTTAAGAGCTGAAGATTTAAATTATAAAGAGCTACACTGATTCACATCCCCTCTTAGTGTCATTGTGAGACTAACAATTGGTATCAAAGCCAAGTTCCTGAACAATCTTAACCAGCTACGATGATCTTGGAAGTGACACAATGGCAGGTGGTGAAGGCTTCTCATCAAACAAAGCACCATTGTTTGATGGAACTAATTACGCATTTTTGAGACTTAGGATGCAAACATATCTTTGTGCTTTGGGATACGACATTTGGGATTCAGTAGATAGTGGATACACAATACCCACCACTTCTCCAACCGATGTTGCCTGTAATAAACTATTTGAGAATAACTCAAAAGAAAAGAATGCTATCATGTGCGGATTAGTGGACAAAGAATTGGTAAAAATTATGAGTTGTAAAACAACAAAAGAAATATGGGGCAAACTAAGGAGCATTCATGAAGGAGACGTTAAAATCAAGGAGGCCAAGTTACAAACACATCGAGCTCAGTTCAAAGTATTAAATATGAATGACGATGAGAACATAGAGGAATATATGTGTGGCATATTCTGGGGTGGACAACATAGAATACTGTGGCAGCCATAAAAAGTTGGACAGCCTACCTGAATTCATGGTAGCTATCGATTCCACCATGTAAATTCAAAAAAAAAATTGAAGTCCAAGTTGGTGCTTGGCATCAGGGGTTGGTGCTCCTTCTGGTTGGTGCTGGTAAATCAGGGGTTGATGCTCCTTATAGTGGGTGCTAGTAAATTTATTGTAAAGTTGGTGCTTTGCAAAGGATGGATTTGGATGGGAGTCCAAACAATCATTTTTAAGTAGTAGCCAAATCGATGAACATCGGTACATCTTGTGTTGTGTGATGTTCTCTTGTTATACTTGCTTTATTTGGTTTTAAGTTTTCATTGTTTTAGCTTTAAGAGTTGAATATTTAAGTTATAAAGAGCTACACTGATTCACCCCTCCCCTCTCAGTGTCATTGTGAGACTAACATAACATTGTAATGGAAATATATCAAATTTGTAAATGCCTTCGATGGGATGTTTTGTAATCTCATTTGAAGCAATATTAGAATTAATAGAAGGAGAAATCCACTGTTTATGTTACACATTTACCTCATTTCATGTAGATTGCAATTTTATGTTATTTCCATTTGAATGCTTGTATACTGCTTTTCCATTGCAATAGAGTGCCCTTAAGGTGATGTCATAAAATTTACTTCTTCAATGGTGATCACGGTGGGACGGTGATCAGTTTGTATTTGTCACACCTTTAGAAGTCAATTAATACAATATCTTAATACAATACCTTGAATGAAGAACACAAGCTTATACTGAGAGGGGGGTGAACAATATAATACCACTTTTTACTTTTTTTTTCCAAATAGTATTAATCAATATAATCAATTGCAATATCAAGAGCAATAACCAAAGCAATGCACCAATCATCACACACAATAGAGGCACAAATTTTAACGTGGTTCACCTAGTGTGGGCTACATCCACAGATAAAATATTTCTTCTAAATATTTCTCAAATAATATCTTGGGAATATTTCCTAAATTACAATGTTAAAGGACTTCTATCCAAAGGAGATGTTGATCCCCTAATCTCAATTTTGTGTATCTCTTCCATAGGAGAACTATTTCCCCTTCTGCTCTGGCTAGTGATCTTTTAGAAGACTCTATCTCTCTGATGTACTAACTTATGGATCTCTCTCCACTTGAGAACTCCTCACTCAGATCTGTCTTTAATTGTCATGGTTGCTAGATCTCTATCCACTAAGACTCTGTCCTACTCAACAGGTTCACTTAGAACCTACTCAAATATGCTCAACAGGTTCACACAAAACTTATCCAAATCTGCTCAACAGGTTCACACAAAACCTATCCAAATCTGCTCAACAGGTTCACACAAAACCTATCCAAATCTACTCAACAAGTTCACATAGAACTTGTCCAAATCTTCTCAATAGGTTCACACAAAACCTGTCCAAATATGCTCAACAAGTTCACACAAAATCTATCCAAATATTCTCAACAATTTCACACAAAACTTGTCCAAATATGCTCAACAAGTTCATGCAAAACTTGTCCAAATCTGATCAACAAGTTCACACAAAACTTGTCCAATTCTGCTCAACAAATCCTCTCTAGGACTTTCTCAAATCTTCTCAATAAGTCCTCTATAGTACTTGCTCAAATCTGCTCAATAAGTCCTCTATAGGACTTGCTCAAATTTGCATAGCAAGCTTTCACAAAAGCTTAACTCAAATTATTCCACAAGTCTTCTCAAAGACTTGTCTTAATCACATAGAATCATAAAGAGAATTGTTAGAGACTCAATATGTTCTAAGCTCAATGTACAATCCATATCTCAAATCAATCTCATAGAAGCATAAAGAGAATTGTTAGATACTCTATATGTTCTATACTCAAATCCCAATCTCATCTCAAATCAGAATATTGAATAGTTTGTTTCTACAAAATTGAACAACCACATGCATCCACTTGACTAGGCTTAATAAACTCAACTCAATCAATCACCTCAAGGAACAATCCTTTCTCACAAACCCTATTCCAAGCATGTATTAACCAACTCAACTCAACCAATCACCTCAAGAAACAATCCTTTTTCACAAACCCTAGTCCAAGCATGTATTAACCAACTCAACTCAACGAATCACCTTAAGGAATAATCCTTTTTCACAAACCCTAGTCCAAGCATGTATTAACCAACTCAACTCAACCAATCACCTCAAGGAACAATCCTTTTTCACAAACCCTAGTCCAAGCATGTATTAACAAACTCAAAATGTTTCCAACAATTCTCAAGCACAAGTCTCACATAGCAATGATACTCATGTTCTTTTATAACTCAAGTTCAAGTTGATTTCATCATCAATGGGCTTCAACAACAATGCTAATAAAACAAGGTTTAAATACAACTCACAAACTAGAAAACCTTGAAGCATTCAACCAATCATTTTCTCAAAGGAAACCACAATAAATCCTTTTCTCTCCAATGATATTTCAAAAATCAACCACCATAAAAAATCAATAGGAGAATGTGCCCATACCTTTTTGATGCCAATAAGTTGTCCATAAAATCTACCACACTTAAACACAACTTTCCTTTCCAATATAAACAAGGGTTAATGGACTTCAAATAATCACAAAATAAAGCATTACTCAAATTACACCCTTTTTACTCCAAGTTAATAAACACATCCACCAAATTCCCTTTTATTAAAACCCTTATAAAAAATAATAAACCTCTCAAAATTACTTTTAAAAACAACTCCTTATTTCTTCTAAAATTAATTCTCCATAACCATCAAATAAATCATAAACCAATTATGCTTTGCAATAATAATCACAGCCCTAATAACAAACTTTAATTTCCATTAACTACCTTATAACTCCAAACTTTAGGGCTAATAAAAATTATTTAAATGCAAAATGTAATTACCTCCTCAAGGGGATTCGAACCCCCGACTTGCCACACCGTGAGCGTCTTAGCCGCAACTAACATTCCACACAAGCTAGGTGCTCATTGGAAAGGCAAAGGCCCAAAGTGCCTTAAATATTCCTCCACATTCCACAAAAGACAAAGCACCAAAGCACTTTCCACATGCCTTACAAAATGTTGTCCAAGGGATTCGATCCCTAGTGTTTGTGTTGCCTTAAACCAAAATGATTTGCCAATGTGCCATGCTTCCTACCACGTTTTGATTTTCCAAGTGCTATCATTTTCTTTGCTGCTTCTCTTCTCAAAATTCACATGAGCTCATAGACTTATTTGAATGCCAAACATTTATCACAAGAGCAAGGATAAAAATTTGATTTATTTACCACCCCTTTATATAGTGTTTAAAATACTTTGAAGACGTCGACGGAAATATGAATTTATGTTTGCTTGATGACGTCGATGGAAAAATTTGGATTTAAATTTAAATTTAAATTTAAATTTTAAATAATTAAAATTTAAACCAAATATTAAAATTCAAATAACTCCATCACCGAGTCACCTTTTTCGATGAAACGAAAGCCCAACTTGGGTTTTAAGAAAAATATAGATCAAATCGGTTGTCCATGGTTTTAACTAAAATTTTTTATTTTTCTTGCCTTGGTTTTCACAAAAACCCTTCATAGATCCTTTTGACATTAAATGCTCTTTCGAAATCAATGACAACATTTTAGCTTAGGGACTTAAAATGTCCAACATTGAAAGCAAACTGATTTGCTTTCAAGTTTACTGAGGTTGAGTTTGCAATATCTTCAATACAAATAATAATGATTTCAACCTTATATACTATGCATTATCACCCTTAATGAAAGCAAATATTATAGTGTGTGAATCTTAAGCAATTAATACTAGCTTTGCTTTAATTTAATTCTATATTTCTAAGGTTAATTTTTAATGCAATAACATATAACTTTCAACCTTATATTAAGCACCTTATAACTCCCTAAAAATTAAGAAAAACAAATATTAAGTAATATAAATCTATTACATTCTTTGCAAAGTATGATGCACGAGTTGACTGGTCGATGGTGATATTTTTTAATCCAAATGCTGGTCTTCACCTTATAACATGAGAATTAATGCTCTTCTACGAACAATGCTCCTCTATGACAAACTTGTGCTGCACTTTGATTTTTATATCGATGTGGGACTCCTACATATGGCAATGAGCAATTAATGCTCAATTTTGAATGCTTCATTCCTTGAGTTTGGTCTTAATCACACCTCTAATTCTATCTCGATTGCTTATTTAATTATCTCCTCACTTAATGTTTGCTGAAGATATGCTTCCACACTCTAAGTGCTCTTATTTGGGTGGTTATAAGTATGCTTTTGTCTTCTTGATATATATGCCAAGTGGCACTAAGCATTACCTAGGACTTTTATCTCCTCCTTACCTAGTGGAACATTGATGTAGGAATTGATAGGTGGTATATGTTGCGTAGTAACTCTTGAGCATTGAAAAATGTAGGTGAATGCTCAAGATGCTCTTCTTGAGCATTGAATCAATTATGGAAGCGTTACTTAGTTTAGGCGCCCTTCCTTCTTGAGCACAAGTGTTATGGTTATGAATATGATATTTCACCTTTGTGTCAAGTGACACAATATTCATCCCTTTTTTGAGACAAGTGTTTATTCCTTCCCTTGGTTGCGTACTTAATTTCAACACACCAAACTCTTTAAGGCTTCTCAATGCTTGTTCTTGCCAACTATTTGCAAGCTTTATTTGGCTCCTTTGTGATAGCGAAGTGTGATATGACTCATATTTATCTCCAACAAATATGGATGGTGTTCTCCAACAAGGTTTGCTCCAACTATGGTGATTGTAGGATGCTTCAAAACTACCCTCTTGGACCTGTAAGGGGGGTGGAGGTCCACAGATCAAATCTCAATCCTCATCAAACTAAAAACTTGTCCATTTCTTGATGCTTTTAGTGGTGTAAAAGGTTTAAAATGATTGTGGCATGGTGGTTATAGGGGCGGACTACATGAAGATCTATGTGGTAGATTCTAGGATGGACATCGCAGAATACTATGGTGACCATAAAAGTTGGACAACCTACCTGGATTCATGGAAGATACCGATTCCACCATGTAAATTAAAAAAAACACTAACCTATTGGATTATGATTCTTCTTTAATCGATGATAGATCTTGGGTGCTCTAGCTAGCCATTCAACCAATCTATCGCTTGGGTGATGTACTTATTGTATGCTCTTGCTTTATGTAACTTGTTCTTCATTATCCTTAGTATTATACACCTTGCAATGAGTGCTAACTTCTTACATAGGATTGTTGATGCTACAGGTTGCTTGTTGCGTAGGCATTGAGTTGGTGTCTTATTACACCTTGGTGAAGTAGATATGAAACCCTTTGGACTGGATCTACTCTTAAGTACCTTGAGTTTATGTTTTCACCTTGCTAATGGTGGATGTTAAGCCCTTTATAATGGCTCTTATTTTAAGCACTTTGATTGTGATTTCCTTTTGCTAATGGTGGTTTCTTGTAGATAAGACAATGAGTTATGTAATGTGTCCTTGAGACACTTAAATTATTGTCTTCTTTTGGTGTAATGTAGAAGACAAATGAGGTACTTGTAAACAACCTATAATAACCTATAATATGCTACTTGATTGCACCTAAAATTTGAGACTCTTCTAGTCTTATTTTGTAGCTTATTTTTCTAGTTTTAGATAACGACTTTCTTCTCCACTCATTTGAGGTATATCACCCTTTTAGTGGATTTACTATGGACCAATAAGTTGCAGGTTTCATGTGTATAATAGTGTCTCTAGAAACTTTACTCTTACCCTATTTTCTACACTAAATATTTCTTATTTGATAAAATTTTAATGCACTTTCAAGAACTTAAGGGTAACCAATATAATGCACTAATAACAACCTTCAAACACACTATAATATTTGCAACTTTCTCTTTCTATCAAAATATATCTAATATCCTATTTAATGTGTAGGTATTAACCTTAAAAAAAACTATCTTCTATACTTCCTTGAATATTATGATGCAGGAGCATCCAACGACGGCCAAAAATAGGGCAGAGGTTACAGAAGGCGGAGGGTCGCAAAAACGCGACATGTCGTGAAATCGCAACATGTCACAAAATTACGACATCACGCAGTCGGGTGTAGGAGCTGAGGAGGATGTCACAAAATTGTGACCATCATGAAATCATGATGCAGATCAGCTAGAAGGTGAAGGCAAGGAAATTGTCATGATTTCGTGACATGTCGCAAAATCGTGACCATCGCGAAATCACGACCGTTGCGAAATCGTGACCGTTGCAAAATCGTGACCGTCGTGAAATCACGACGTAGATTAGCCAGAAGGTGAAGGCAAGGAAATTGTCATGATTTCATGACATGTCATGAAATCATGACCGTCATGAGATCACGACGTAGAACAGTCAGGAGGAGGAGCGAAGGAAATTATCGTGATTTCGTGACATGTTGCGAAATCGCAACCGTCACAAAATCACAACCAGAAGCAGCCAAGAGGAGAAGCAATTGGTGATGTCGTGATTTTGTGACATGTCACAAAATCGTGATCGAAGAAGAAGAGTGGAGGCATCCGAAGGAAGATGTCGCGATATCGCGACATGTCACGATATCGTGACCCAAAGGCGAGAAAGGGCGTAGAAAGGAAAAATGTCGTGATATCACGACATGTCGTGATATCGCGACATGTGATATCACGACCCAAGGGCGAGGAAGGCAGCAATGAAGGAAAACATTGTGATATCACGACATGTCACGATATCATGACCAAAAGGGAGAAGAAGCGTAGGAAGGCCAAAACATCATGATATCGTGACATGTCGCGATATCATGACAGGAAAAGAAGAAGACGCAAAAGAAGGCGGAGACATCGCAAAATCGCGACAGGTGGTATCTTCAGGGACCGTTACAGGATGACATCATTGAGCGACATGTGGCAGCACAAGAACAACACGTGGCACCAAGGTGTAGCGAAAGTAGGCGAAGACAAAGCGTCGTGCAAAAAATGTAACCGTAAGCGGGAGTCGAACGACAGTTACAGAGGCCAATGCAGATTGCAGTTACGAAGATGAACAGTCATGGCAAAAATGAATCGAAGGGCCACCAGTTGGAAGAGAGAGAGTCATGCCAAAGTTATAAAAAGAGCAAGCCGGGCCATGCATCGGGGGAAAACGGAGAAGCAGACTCACGAAGTCGAGCTACAGAGCCAAGGCCAGAGAGAGCCGGCTAGAGAGTGGTGCATTTTCCTTCCAAGTGTGGTGGATCTGAAGATTGCACGTAGAGTGTTGGAAAACCAAGCCGAGCGCTGGTTGTTGTAAAGCCTGCGGGCTGTATTTGTAATTTGTTTTTCAGATTTAATGAAAAGCATTGGAATTTTCTTTGTGCAATTTTCTCATCCCCCATCACTTAGCAATAAGTTTTCTTTAGCCACGAGTGCATACTGGTATATCTCTTTAATAGTTCTGATTCAAATCAGATCATCTCATATTGTATTGGTAATCTTAGTTCATTTATATAACTTGCCACTTTCTCCTAATCACCTTCAATATGACCAATTATTATGGTTAATTTATAGAATTATTTCATATAGTATTTCACTCATAACTCCTTTGTTTAAGGTTTTAGAATTTTCTAAAAAATATCATCTACTAATCTACAAGTAAAAATTTATATTTCAAATTGCTTACAAACTTATCCCAAATTTTAATTTTATCCTTCCCTTTTCATCGTCTTCTAGTTTGGACATAATCCCACCATAAAAGACATGTTCTTTTAGCTTTTTATCAAAAATTTCAACTTTTTGGGGGTCTTTTATTAATTCAGAATCAAAATATTTATCCATATCTAAAATTAAATCAATGAATTTCTCATGGTTTAAAATTCCATTATATGATGAGGTTTCTAATTTTGGTTTCCTATCCATGTTAAAAATTTGACCAAATTAATCTTTCTTTTCGATCTACTTCTTGTCCATCATTGAAAAATTTTGGTGGGTCCATTTCCTCCCCTTGATTTGAATTTATATCTTCTACTTGAACACCCCTCCTTTGGGTAGTTTTAAGTGAATCTAATCAATCAAATACTTCTCTAATCATCTTAGCTATATTCATCGATCAAGGGCCTTGTAGTATTCCTCTTATTTATTATTTCATCTTCCTCTAATATGTATCACAACTTGGATATGATACCAAATGATGTAAATAAGATAAGGAAGTCCTCCTATGGATGGACTTCTCAAGCAACACTAGTTTCCTTTCTCAAGATGCATGATAATCACATATGTAAACAAGGTTCTATAAAATAACGTAAATTTAAAATCTTTATGCTTGATTTTATGGCAACATACAATTGTGAAACAATATCCTACAGGCATGATAATCATTCAATTGTATGAAACTATCCTCGTCATTGTACTATTATATTTAGTTGTATGATCATATTCATCATATTGTGAATTAGTCAAATGAATTTCCCAGTTGTATGATAATTTGAATGAAAGGTGGTCTTGATTGTATGCTAGATTTCCTTGAATTTATAACACAATTAAAATCACTTGAACTATTATATTAATATTTCCTTATGCATATTACCTTCCTTGGATGACGAGATTCATTTTTGAATAACAACCAAAATGTTCCATGGATCTTGGTTTAGATCTTGATTTCATTCCAATGATATTAATCCTCATATGAATAATATTAATGGTGTTTCAAATTTTAAATGCATGATCCAAATAGTAATCACATGTCCTCTTTCTCCTCTAAGGCCAAGTTTTATCCTCCTACATGCATATTTTTCCCCATTATGTCTCTTTCTTGGCCTCTCTTCCAAGTTGTCATTGAATTTTCTCCCACCTTTTAGCTCTCCTCTCTATTGTCTCAAAACTCTCTCTCAATTTTTCATCTCTCTCTTAGTCTAGCCTTTCTCTCCTAACCTAGCCTTCTCCAACCCATTGTTTATTTTTTTGTTTTCTTTTTTTCTATGTCTAGCATCTCTCGTTGTCTAACTCTTTCTCTTTCACTTCTCATCTATTGTTTTTGTTTCATATTCTGTCCGTATCCGTATTGGTTCCTCTTCTTCCTAACCATTATGCAAATGATTTGTATCACATTCTTCTCTTTTACTTCCTTTTATTTCTCCATACATCGTTAATAGTCCATCAATTATTTTCCATGACCTTTCAATGCCCTACATAAAAGTATTTCCACTATGAGTAAGAAGCAAGTATGAAGAACGAGTAAGCATTAGTTCTCCTTCAAAAATTTTAGAAAAAATTAAAATCTAATAGATTCTTAACTAGAAGTAAAGATGCCCTAGCTGTGAGTATGTATGCCATAGTTAGAAGTATATATGCCCTTGTTGGAGATAAGAAAAAGAGCGAATCTATGGAAAACTCTATCCATGTAGTAAATATTACAAAAAAAATTATTATCGATGATGAGTTGATTGAATATAACACATTGGTTCTTTAAATAAGAGGGTTAATATATAAGTTCCATGGATATTTTCTAAGTTGTTTAGATATTCAAAATTGGATCAAGTTGAAGTAGGGATTAATTCAAATTATTCTATGACTTTTTAAAAAAAATATTTTTTCTTATCTTTTTTGTAGATAAAAAACCATGGATAAATGGATGGTGGCCCATGGTTTAGGGGAGAGACGCATTCTATTTCAAATCATTTAGTGAGATTATTTTTATGGATACATAAACGATTACAAAGATTTATTTATGATTTAGGATGTTTGGACTTCCATTTTAACTTATCAATGAGGGTGTTTTGAAGAATATCGAAAATACTCTAGGGGAATTCATCCAAAAAGGGCCAAATAGTAAGGATAAAAGGCATGTTATATAAACCTAAATTTGTGTTTCAATGGATATTTCAAAATATTCACCATAATCCATTAACATTAAATCTATATTAAAATAATGTGATCAATAAGTGTAATATGAAAATATTGCATTTTAATGTTATAAATGTTATGAGACTAGACATATGTCAAGAAATTACAAAGTGAAGATGGTGGAGAAAGAGATAAAAAATGTTAAGAACAATATAAAATTCAATATGAAATAAGGAGGTCATATCATAATAGAATCTAGATTAGATTTATGGTTCTTTACTCCAAATAAAGTGATAAGGAAATCCCCTACATATGGAAAAGGTCATCATAGTTTACTCAGATCAAGAATTAGAAGAAAAAAATGATAGAAAAAATGAGAAAATACAATACATAAATTCAAATTTAGAATGAGTTAAAGATGCAAAGAAGATGGGGAGGCAAATTAAAAGGGCAAAAAGGTATAAAAGGTAACCTTAATCCAAAAAAATCATCCTAATTTTTCTCAAGTAGTAGAAAATCATCTCTTTATAATAAAAATGAAATTAGTGGAGTTCATCCCTTGTATGTTAGGGTTTCAAGAGCAATACAATAAATAAAATATCCATGAAAATTTAGGATTTCTATGGGAATATAAAAAAGTAATTACATTGGAGGATTATTTTATACTTTAAGTTTAGGGTTTATGGGGAAACATCCAAGGTTTTCATAGTAGCATAAGAAAGTAATTACTATGGACGATAATCCTTGTACTCTAGGGTTTTTAAGGCAATATAAAGAATAATTTTTTTATGAGGTTGTTCCTTGCATCTCAAATTCTCTAAAATAAAATAAACCTTTAGAAGATAAGTCTCATCATAAATAATATGGAAAAATAAATGCGATTTATGGAGGTGAAAGTGTTGGTGGAAATAGAAAAAGGAGGGGAAAACCCTTAAAGGAAGAATAAAGAGAAAAGTAAACTCAAAATGATATTAATTGAGTGAGTGAAAAATAAATTTCATAGGTGTTAACAAGAAGTGGATTCAAGCCCACAAATAAATATAATAAGTGATGATGAAAATGATATCATGGAATACTAGTGTAATGGATAAAACATATTTAAATAAATAAATAAAGGAAATATTAGGATTTTATAGTCATGATTTTATTTTGATACAAGAAAAAAATTAAGTGGTGAAGAACACAAATATGCATTCAAAAATATTTCGAATTTTGGGGATTATCTATTATTTTTTAGAAATAGGCTATTACCTAATTTAGATTATGTAAATGTACATTCCTTGGTACATACATAGGACATTAGATTGCTTTAGGGGGAAGTTATCTAGTTACTACATGCAATGTAATAAATGCAGAAGTGTCAAAGCACAAGTTGTATATGTGTAAGCTATCCCTTGCACATCTAGGTAGAGTGTTGGCCAAGGAATCTATTTTTTATATAAAGGTCCATAGACATAGATATAGAGACAAGAGAGTGAACTACATCAGTAGGAAGTAGTATAGACTAGAGTGGCATGATGTAGCAGTGTGATGTATTGTGAGAGGGTGTAATATGCTCAATGCCCATTCTTGAGTTGTAGATATATTCATGGAGTGTTAATTTCCTCCAAAAATACTTTTGTAAATATCTCCATCATTTCTATTTATAGTATATTTTTAGTCATCTCATAGATTTACTTTATTTCATACTATTTTGCATCTTGTGTTTGTTATCTCCCATTACATGCTGCATCAAAAGCTAAAAGTGGTATCAGAGCTACAGTAGGTCTATAGGGAACCACAATTATTATTGATACTAAGATTTTTGAGAACCTGATGCGCCATTGGACCAGTCACTATCAAAAATTCTCACAAGAGTCTTGGTGGTAGAGTTAAGGAGAGCCACAAGTAAGGACTGAAAGAAATATTAGATTCTAGAATATTGAGATTGCATATGACTAGAGTCTTTCCAGAGATTTTCAAGGGAAAACTTGTGAAGACTAGGACTCAACACTTGATCCACTAGTTTTAATGAATCAACTAGTAAATTTGATCTAAGATATTTGGATAAACTAACCTGAAGGTTCTTTTATTGTATGGAATTAATACTTAGATGATTAGGACACCTCCTAAAAAAAAATCTAGGAGATTTAAACTTCATTTCCTGAAGGTGAGAGTGCCTTCATAGCATATAGATTAGTTATTGCAAGATAAGAACACTATAGAAGAGACTTATGGAGAAAAATTGTAGTGAATTTTGGAGACAATAGATCTCCATTAATAGATTAGAAACTTCATAAGAAGGGAAGGCCATAGAAGCCTTTATACAAAATAAAATACCATAGAATCCTTGCTCTAGAGGGAAAGTTCATAGAAGCCTTGAATAAAAGACCACATAAACCTTGGTACTGTTGACAATTTTGTCACATTGCACAATGGGGTAGAAAAATCAAAATTTTATACAGTGTTTCTTTTTGTAAAATATTTCTTTTGTTGTTTTTGAGAATATTTGTAAGTTGCAGCAATTTTGGGCTTTCCCTGCCATCCCCCTTGTACATAAAATGAAGATGAAGGAGCTTTTCTACTAAGCGGACTAAAGAATCTTCGCGAGAGGAAGATAGCTTCACCGAAAAGAAATGAAGGATGAAAAATACTTCGGGCCCGAAGTCCTTCAAACATCTACTTCAGGAAAAAAGTTTGCGAAGCGGTATTCAAGTGGCATTTCAAAAGAATAACTTCGCCAAAGAAGGAAATACTACAGTCCGAGTTTGCTAAGGCAAGAAAGAAACTACTTCAGGCCCGAAGCACTTCAAATAGCTACTTTGGCCAGAAAACTTGCGAAGTGGAAGTTGAAGGAGCGCAACATTGAAAAAGTACTTCGCCAAAAAATTGTCGAAGCACCCACTTCAGGCCTCTCCACCAGAAAACCATTTCTACTTCACTAAAAGTTGTTGCAAAGCATCTACTTTGGCTAGCTTTCATGCGAAGTGCTTTCACCCGAAGTGGTGGAGGTTGTGAAGAGCAAAATATTTTTCGAAGGCAAGAATGTGCTTCGGCCCAAACTTCTCCGAACCGCAGTTTTGGAAGAAGATCGCAGTGAAGCATTTCTAAAATACATCAGCGAAGTAAGCGATGAGGAATGAAGAACCCCATTGTGAGGAGGAAATCTGCTTCGACACTCACCACCCCCAAAGCTGTTTTGTGAAGCTCCATCATGCAAAGTATAAATCAAGAAGGAGTAGTTGCTTCGGCTTAAATACATTGCGAAGCAAATTTGCAAATAGAGATCCAGCAAAGCACTTCAAGGGCACGTGCTCCAAGCCGGGTATTTTCTCGAGGTGATCAAGTGCCTCATAAATGCATTTTTACATGCCCGATAAGCTCGTTGCTCATTTTTAGCAATTGGAAATGAAGTATCAGTCCCTAAAGAAGAGCCCGATGAGCATGGTGGCCACTCGAGCACTACACCCAAAAGCCAAGGATGCTCATATGGCTCATTAATGCATGTTTCCATGGCTGACCCGATCGTAGTTGCTAGTTTTGGTAATATATTTGAGAGCTCAGTCACGAGAGCCGTGAAGAGCCGACTTCTCAGGTTTCAAGGGTGTACTCCTCCATTTTGTGCATTAATGGCTCAAAGGGTCGGGTCCTCTATAAAAACCCAAGACATTGTAATGTAAAAAGGGGGGGAAATTTCTACTAGAAAGCTGTTGTAACTCATATTCCTACGATTAATACTAAAGGGCTTTGGACTATATTTCTCTCTTTTATGTTGCCTTCTACGATTATTTCTTTTATCTTTTCTTCATTTGCATACTGTAATTCTGAACTCTGGATTTAGGTGTGTGATTGGAGTGGAACCCTGAGATTTTCCTGAAGGATACATAAGGGAGGAAAACGCTGTATTAGTTTTCTTTTATGCTGCCTGTGGATAGTGTTTCTGTCATATTCACTCCTTCTTCATCGTCATAACTCTGAACTCTAAATTTCAATGGGAGGGAAGGGTAATCCTGGAACTCATCCAGAGGATACATAGGAGGATTAATATTGTGTTCATTTCATTTATTCTTGGTGTTCTTTGCTGCTGTTCCAAGTTATAGGCTAGCAATCGTGCTTCTGGTTCTTTCCCACCATTAAACTACTAAAATTTCTTCCCTTACTCTTTTATTTATTTCTTGCACCCTTACTCTGTTCATCTCTTTCCTGCACCCTTATCTTAAAAATTAAAGTAGTTTAGTATAGGATCCGGCCTTTCTCCGAATATTGGCATGAGGGGCATCTCTTCCCTTTGGCCTTTCAATGTTGGTCCAGGTCTAGGGCGCATACACTTACCCAAATCCTTTCCTGGGCAGATTTGATGACCAACAATTTTTGGCACGCCCGGTGGGACCCGATCAGTCTCACCTTGTGAGTGGTAGTGAGAACCGATGCTCTCATTACCAAAAGACTCTTAGCATCTGGAGACTCTGTCTAACCAAGAATATTTAAGTCATAGAGACCGGTATCAAAGTCTGTGCCTTCATGCAAACAAGATGGAGAGTTAGGAATAGAGGAGAGGAAACTGAGTTCTTTGAGCTAGATATTGATACCTTTGGGGAATTATCTAGGTTGGTTACCCCCGAGTCTCTATTACGTGGAACATCCTCGCAAGAGGCCATTGTTGATGAACAAGGCCTAACTCATGATAGCACAGTGGCTAGCTTTCCTCCTAATCCTCCCAACTCATCGAAGAATCCTAGTGCCTCCATTCCTATTGGTCGTCCTATTAGCAATCAAGGAGGAGCTTTGAGAATTCCTATTTCTCAAAATCCAAGAGTAAATATGGCACAGCAATAGTAGCAAAAAAAACAACAACAAATGCAGCAACAACCACCACCCAGATTATTCCCAACATGGAATTCTTCGAGACCACTAAATCTAGTGGGACAAGGGCAAGTGTCGCCTGTTGCTATAAAGAAGATCCCAATGTTCGATGGAACTGGGAAGACTGCTCTGGAGCACATCCAGGATATAGTTTCTCTGGCGGTGATCCATGACATCACAGAAGAGCGGGTTATGGTAAAGCTTCTGGTTCTCTCTCTTAGAGGGAAACTCCTCTACTGGTATAGATCTTTACCACCCGGTACCATTACAAGATGGGACCAGTTAGCTGGATAGTTGATGCAAAGCTTCAATGAGTCCACCGATCCGACCTCTCTCCTGCATCAGTTCACAATGATCCAGAGACATCCACAAGAGGAGATCATCGACTTCAATGTTAGGTTCACTCAAACCTAGAAAATAATACCAATTGGACTTCAGCCAACTGATGAAGCTGCAACATACTATTTCCTTTGGGCTTTCAATCTTGATATCAGCATCATGGTGAGGTATTCGAATATCAATACCTTCCCATAGTTATATGAGTTAGCCCAGAAAGTAGAGATGGATCTAATAGCTATGGGTAAGCTTCCCCAAAGGATGTCGATGCCCATACTTCCCAATTTCCATCAATCCCAGTATGCGAGTGCAGCCGCTTCGCAGATCTCTGCAACCCCTGCATACCTGATCTCATCTTGGAACCCGAATCCTATTGTATCCCAAATCACCACTCCACAAATTCATTTTCCCACTTTTTTGACTCCATAGCCCACGGTCACTTTGACATTCCCTGTACTGCCAACACCACTTCAACACCCCGCCCTACCTCCAATACCAACAATGGCTCCATTGCCACCTATTCCTAAAACCGATGACATGCAAGCCAAAATATTGCAAGAAGTTCAGTCCCTAAACTCCATAGTGCAGACCTTGTCTAATGACATGACCATTATGAAGAAGAAGCACGCGCAACAAGAGTTTCTACCGAGAAGATCTTATCCTACACCTACGCTTACTAAAGATCAAGCGGTCCAGCAAGGAAGAGCTTCGGCAAGAAATGCTACAATAGACGAAGCCCCGAGCACTTCCGATTATATACATTGGTGCTCCACATGTAATGACCCTCACGAAGAGAATACCTGCATGCTGCACCAACACTATGTACAAACACTAGTGAGCAGTAGTCACAGCGGTCAAGTCAATGTCATCAGATAATCGGATCAAAACCTGGAAATTGGTGAAGAAGAGCCAGTTGCAGTCCTTACCAGAGGAGGAAAAAGGTCGATAGAGGTGGATGCTACTCAAATGGCTCCCTTAAAGGTGCATGCTCATCATGAGAAAGGATAGCAACCTCCACCAGCCCCAAATGAATCTCGAAAGCCTACACCAATCAAAGAGAAGGCCCTACAAGCCCTTGCAAATCCACCGTAGGTGGAAACTAAGGAATAGGCTAGAGAGAAGCTCAAACTTCCTTCGCTGACCAAGCGACAAAGGGTCGAAGCTACGAAACAATATCACACTAGATATGAGCCGAGAAAGGAACCTGAGGTGCCCAATTCCATGGCATACAACATTGTAGATGAGCTGAAGAGGATTCCAGCCAAAATTAGTTTGTACGATGCACTGCAACTACCCGAACAAGTAGATTTGCTGCAAGAATCATTGAAAACAACCAAAGCAAGAAAAGCAGCACCACTTGCCCTAGTGCAAACCCTATCCACATCCATTATGGGGAAGAATCGACCACCTCCGTTCTACCTATCTTTACAGATGGAAGGGTATGTTGTACATAACTGTATGATTGACTATGGGGCCATGACAATGGTCATGCCCAAGGTAGTGTACGAAGAGATATGGATGGAATATACATGAAGAAGTCATGGTGTACTCTAGTTGGATGGTACCCTCATGAATACTATAGGAGTGATCAAAGATATTCCTATTCGACTACACAATATGCCTCAGATCATAGTTATACAAGAGGTGGTGGTCGTTGACCTTGAGCCCTACTTCAGTATGTGCTTGTCAAGAGAATTTACAACGAAGCTAGGAGGATATCTAGGAGGATATTTAAAGGAAAGAAGATAAAAATTTACAATGAGAAGCCTTCTACCTTCCTCGTAGAAAATATGTTCGAAGGGGAGAGCAGCGATCCTATGCACGTGATAGTGGAAGGGATAGAGCAGGTGGACCTGGTCGAGGAGTCCCTCGCACAGTTAAGTTGTGAAGATGAGTTTTCATTGGTAGAATTTAATGCCATGATAGAAACTGAGATGGGATGTTATGCCATCGCCAAGCCTGAGAAACACATCAAATCAGAAGATAAAGTCTTCACCCAAGGATTATGGAAATTATTCTTTGATGGTGCCCGATGCAAAAATGGCATCGAGGCGGGGATTATTTTAGTATCACCTTCTGGAGAACAAAAGGAATATTGCTACCGGTTGGTATGGAGTTGCACCAACAACGTAGCAGAATATGAAGCATTATGCCTAGGACTCAAGAAAGCAAAAAAGTTAGGCATAAAGCATCTCCAAATATTTGGAGATTTAGAATTGGTATGCAATCAAGTCACAAACAAGTGCACTTCAAAGAAGCACTATCTCAAGTCATACCAAAATAGGGTATGGGACTTGTTCGACCAGTTCAAATCTCTCAATCTGTAGTCTATTCCAAGAGAAAAGAACCAACATGTCGATGTTCTAGCATCCATCGCAGCTAGGTACTCTCCAATAGAAGATATGGTGCACAAGACTAAAGTTGTGAGGATGATTTATAGGCCCTCCATCCTAGACAGATATCTGCACTGGCAAGTTTTTGACAACGATGAGTAGATTGTGAATTTTATGATTCAAGAAGCAGCTACAATTGAAAAGAGAAGCCTCAAAAATGAGGAATATGAAGGGCTAGTTCAATTGAAGAATAATCACGTTCCCAAGGGATTGATTACTCTTGAAAGCCTCTTTGATCAAAATGATCGAGCAGTTTCTCATCGGATCAAAGTTAATGCAAAGCAGTATCAAGATTTGGAGCTTGAACCTAGGAAAGCAATAAAAGTTGGAACAGATTGCACTTCGAAAGATCTAGAGCAGATCCGATCTCTGTGCAGAAGGTATCCTGACATAGTGGCTTGGTATTATCAAGACTTAAATGGATATGATCGACAACTGATCCAACATACAATTGAGTTGTAGGAAGGGATCAAACCTTTTCGACAGAAGCAAAGGCTTGTCAATCTGAAGATCAAAGTCTTGATGAAGGTTGAACTCCTAAAAATGCTCAAGGCAAAGATAATTTATCCCATCAAGTTTTCTTCTTGGGTAGCGAATTTAGTCCCTATTAGAAAGAAGAACGGAGATATATGATTATGCGTGGACTTTCACAACCTGAACCAGGCTTCGCTTAAAGATCATTACCCTCTCCCATAGATCGATCAGATCTTGCACTCGGTGGCTGGAGATCAATGCTTCTCCCTACTCGATGGCTTCTCAGGGTACAATCAAATTTGGGTTAAGGATGAATACCAACATAAAATCGCATTCACGACTAAGTGGGGAACATTTTCTTACCAGTGAATGCCATTCGGCCTTTCAAATGCAGGGGCCACTTTCCAGAGGGCCATGGATCTAGATTTTGATGAACTCTTGAATAAGGTTATTGTTATCTATTTGTATGACATGACCATCTTCTCCCAAATAAGGGAGGATCATTCTTTTCATCTACAACAAGAATTCAAAAAATACCGAGAGTTTGATATTTCAATCAATACGAAGAAGTCCATATTCGCGGTTAGCAAAGGGAAGTTATTGGGGCATGTGATATCAAAGAAGGGTTTCACTATAGATCCTAATAGATCCGAGGCTATACTGAAGCTTCCAATCCTTATGAACAAGAAAGGACTTCAATATTTCTTCGGCTAGATCAATTTCATGAGGAAGTTTGTCCCAGATTTTGCCCAGGTCATCAAGCCGATGTCTAAACTTTTGAAGAAGGGTGTAGAATTCATCTAGACGAAGGAGATAAAAGAAGAATTCAAATAGATCAAGGCTTGAATTTCTCAAGCATCAGTCCTGACCAACCCTGACTACAATCGGGACTTCATCCTATATGATATAGGAGAACTTGAGAGATATGCTGCGATCCTGACACAAAAGGGGGAATATGGCAAAGAGCGCCCCATCACATTTCTAAGCCAAGTGATAAAACCTCATGAAGAAAAATATAATTTCATAGAAATTTAGGTGCATGCAGTAATGAAGTCTCTTAGGAAATTCAAGCAGTTCATCTCCCAAAGTCGGGTTATAGTCTTTTTCATTCACCTTAATGTGTGCAATTTCATCATCCAAGGAGAATTGGGTAGTAAGAGAGTCGGTTGGGTCAGCAAGATACAATAATTCAACATCGAGATCAAACCTACAAAATTGGTTTGCAGTCACACATTGTGTCAAGAACTGGTGAAGAGCATGGCGGCCGAAGCTACAGAATCTTAGTGGGACGACTTGCCAGCAGAAGGATGCTTCGCAAACTAGGAAGAGGACGAGAAATACTGGGTCAGTGAAATTTTTGAATAATTCAACACTAGCAGATGTCCTTCTGAAAGCATGAGGATACGAAAGAAAAAAGGAAAGCAAATAAGCGATGCGAATCAAACTTAGAATGAACGCTAAATCCTACAAATTAAAAGTGCTTGAAAAGAGGGAAAGCATGAACGAATCAAAAAATTTGAACAAAAGCCAATAAAGAAGATAGACATTTTTATTGATATTGTTTCAAAACTCGGTTACAATGCGCTTCCCCTCCTTTTCCAAGGGCTAGGAGCGTGAAGTATATGTGTTCTTGTTACATCCATGGATGCCCTTCCTTCTTCCGCGTACCCACATGTAAAAATGGGTAGACCAAACATCACCGTCGCTCACATTGATGAGTCTTGGCTCCTTGATACTCATTTGAGGTACATATCCTATGTTCAAAGAGACAAGAAGCGATCAGTAGCACCTATGGACAAAGTAAAGCATTGCAATCCCCAAGCCTACGCTAAGTGAATGAGAAAAATGAATTAAACTATGACTAAAATGAATCCAAATGCTCTAAAAATTTGATAGGTACATCAAGAAATCACTAGGAGGGCACTAAAAAAGGAACAATCAAAAAATTCCTCACCGATTTGAATTCGCTCTGAGGCGGGACGAATTCACCTGCAACAAAACGTCGAAATGGTATGTCCCAAATGTCCTGCTTAGAAAGCTCCAAAAGACCTGCAAACTTGGGGTTAGCTAATTGGTGGCATTTTGGGGAGACCCAGATGATCATATTTTCCCAATTTTGCCTCCATAAATGGGAATTTGATGATGCTACCTGCAAGATAGTGAAGGCAAACGAAGATGGAAACATGATCAAAGTTGCTCAAAACAAGGTGAAATTTAAACGACAACCTATCTAAGCATCATAGAACTGAATGCAAAAATTAAAGAAAGCAGATCTATCATAGATTTCCCATCACTCTGAAGAGGGGCGATTAGGACTGTAACAGTGTGGGAGGGGGCACGCATGGGGCAAGCCACCCACCGTTTAGGGCCTGATTTTGGTACCAATCCACTTGGGATGGGTCCAAAACCTCTTGTGGGGTATTGTTTGAAAATTGGGTGGGATATTGTGGCCAAAATTTAGGTTTTGTTATGGATTTGTGCTTCCAATAACCACCCTATGACCTCTTCTCCAAAAGATATCAAGGATGTGAAAGGCACAACTCAAAAGGGCGTGGGTGTGAAAGTAAAATGATAGCACTTTATTGATCCAAAATGCTCCTTTTTTCCTTCTCTTGGGGTGAGGAAACTCACCAATTTATAGACCTAGAGGTCTCTTGAATTGGGCATGCAGAGGTGCCACTTGGCAATCATGCCTTCCTAGGGGGGAGGAGATTCCTCCCTGATTAGGGACTTCATGACTGCTCTTGTAATTGCCTCTAATGCTTGAAAATGCTCACCCACACTCCCATGCAATGAAGGAAGCATTAAGTGGCAGATTTGAGCTGCCATTTGTCATGATTTGACTTTTTTCTCGTCAAACCTGCAATTCGCCCCACCCTGGAGCGAATTTGGAATTCATCCCGGGGTGGGGTGAATCCCAGTTTGAATTCGTCCCTAGGTGGGACAGATATTGAGCAAAGTGCCTGAAGGTGCCAAATTGATTTTTGACCTTCCAAAACTGCTGTCAGAGTGGTTAGGACCACTGTTTAACCTCTGGGGGCTATCCTTGGGGCTGTGTGTGTCAATGCGATCAGTGTTTGCAGTCACATAATCATATTGTTGTTGTTTTGGTGTCTACACCTTCACATCTAAATGCTTCACAGTGAAGGCATTTTAGGATGCGGTCCTCTCGATATACTTTACACCCTGAAGGCCTATTTTTTAGAAACATTGATGGCATCCTTATTAGGTGCATAAAAGATGATGATAAAAGGAGAGTCCTAGGGGAATTTCATTCAGGATTATCTGGAGGTCACTTCGTAGTGAGAACAACGATGCTAAAAATAATTAAAGCTGGTTATTATTGGCCTATACTCTTCGCTGATGCCTTCAAAATTTGTCACAAATACGAGAACTGTCATAAGTTCACAGGCCAAATCAGGAATGCTTCAATGCCCCTCCGATCGATACAAGTAGAATCACATTTTCAACAATTGTTGTTGGATTTCATAGGGGTCATATCGTTGAACTCGACTGGGCATAAGTTCATCCTGACCGCAACTGATTACTTCACCAGATGGGCCAAAGTAACACCCATGAAGCATGCAAATTAGGATACCGTCATCGCCTTATTAGAAGGATTGATCACCCGATTTGGCATCCCATAAGCAATCATCATGGACAATGGTCATGGCTTCGCAGGTGTCAAAATCAATGAATTCCTTTACAAATATGGGATATATCATAAAGTATCCTTCAATTACTATCCACAGGGCAATGACTTGGTAGAATCAACCAACAAGACTCTGTTGAAGGTGTTAAGAAAGCTCATAGATATGAACAAAAGAACTTGGCACCTTCTTCTATATTGGGCCTTGTGGGCCGATCAGATTTCTGTCAAGAAGTCGATCAAGACTTCACCTTATGCCCTAGTGTATGGCAAGGAGGTCATCTTACCAACTCATGTAGATATCCCTGCATTGTAGTTTCTAAATAATGAAGAGGAAGTGGATTTTATGGAAAATAGGTTGGCTCAACTTCTGCAGCTAGAGGAGGATCATGATAAGGCTTACCAGAGCTTCGCTAAACATGACCAGATCACCCAAGACTGGTTTAAGAAGAAGTCCTCCGACCACACTTTCAAAGTGGGAGATCTAGTATGGAAGTGGGATTCTTGGAAGGCCAAGCCTGGAAATCATGAAAAATTGGATGCATTCTGGGACGGACCGTTCGAAATCATGAAGGTAAACTCGGCCAATTCTTTCATCCTTAAAGATGCAGATGGCTAGGTGTTGCCAATATCTGTCAATGGTCTTCACTTGAAGACTTTTCATCACTGAAGATGTAATGTAAAAAAAAAAACAATGTTCAAATTTTACTTTTGTATGTATTTTTTTTTACTTTTGTAGATATACCCAGCTCCGAAACTTCCAAGAGGTTAAGTGTCATAGCGACGAATTCCAGCTTCGCCAAGCCTAGTGAAAATCTCCTTCGAGAAATTTTAGTGCAAAGAAACTAACGCGAGATGCTTCGCAGTGAAGCACTTCAGCTTCCAAAAGGTCCTCAGAAGACCGAAGGCATCATCAAAATTAAGTAGGGACGAAAAGAGCTTCGCACCCGAAGCGTTTCGAGCAACTACTTATGGCAAAAGTTTTGCGAAGTAGTTTTCAAAAGAAGCCTAGTGAAGCATTTTTTCAAAGAAGACGAGCTTCGGGGGACTAACCTTTCGTGAAGAAAAGAAATGACGTAGCAAGGTAGAACTACTTCGGGCCCGAAGCATACAAGATGTACCCACACCAGAGGTTCACTGCGAAGCAGTTTTAGCATCGGTTTCATTTCGCCCACCCAATGGCATGCAAAACAAGGAGCATTTAAAATGTGTCTTGGGGAACATGCCAACGACAACCGAGGGGAGTGTTCAGGGCAAATTTTTTAATGATAAGGTGGTGAAACACATCCCAAGAGAATTCTATTGCAAGAAAATCTTGTGCCCAAGTACGAGGTGGCAGAAGGTTAAGTTATCGATACATGGGAAATCATCGAACCACATGGGCCCGCGTACCATGCCATCGTAGAACCAATCAGAAGGCACAGTAACTTCCTCCATCCGAAGCATAAATTTAATTATGGCAGGTGCCATAAATTAAGGTAGTTGTATTTTAAGGCTATAAAATGCAAGGCCCTAGTAGTGAGAAGGTTATTCACTTATCGGTTCATGCAAGACTAAGAGCCTTCGTTGTTACTCTACAATTCTTCCTCCATTTGTATCAAAGTCCTTCGCTTCGAAGCTCTCTACATCAAGGACTCTGCCGTCGCTCATATTCATGATGGGAAAGAAAAATTCTAAGGAGAAGGGGAAGGAGCCTGAGACAACACCCTCGGAGAAAACGAAGAAGGGCAAAGAGGAGAAAAAACATAGACCTAAGAAGATCAATCTCAATCCTCGCCCAAAAAGCAACCGATGGAATAAGGAGAGGATTCTGAAGAGGAACAAATTGAAGAACCACCAATTGATGGGTGGGAGAAAATTAGGGACACAGAGCTCTCAAAAAGCGTGGTCGAACTCAGATGCACTATCGAGTTCATGACAAGCCAAATTTCCCAAGAAAACAAGAGGGCTGCTGCATATTACTCTCAAATTTACTGGTATTTGATCCCACTCGCTCACCATTGTCCTGAATTAATTAGTGCCATCATGCAGAATTACCAGCCCTCATCTTGGCAAGTTTTGGATGCCTCGGGTCACAAATTGTTTTCAATTTTGAAGGAAGATGTACAAGCAGCCTTCGTGCTGCAATAGGGGCCGCCCAAGGGTTATTCAATTCGTAATGTCATCCTGAACAAAAAAATGGAGAGGTTCACTACCTCCACCTTTATTTTAAAATTTCTAAGAGAGAACCTCAAATATGGGCTCCCTTTAGGCAAGCTACCTCAGATGCCTCACCCATTGATATATTTTAAAAGCATAGACATCTTCTCAATTATTACATGGATGGCGGGCCTATCAACCGATGCTTCAGTGCACCCCTGGTAGGTTTCTTTGGCCAAATGTATTTTGAGAGGGGAATTCTATGCCCCCGATGCTTCAAGGCTGAACACCAATCTAGTATTATTTGACTGGGTAGAATGGGTGGCCTGAACCTTGCACATGTGGCTTACCAGCATGAAGAATTCAGTGACAGGCCAGTACTTCGCACCCTGCTCTTTTCTTGTTTGGTTGTTTTTCTATCATGTACGTAATAAATTTCCCCATATTACCATTTCTTTGAGCGAAAAGGATGGAAATCCTCTACCTGTGTACTAGTGGACTCCCCTCCTATTGAGGACAGAGTCATATTATTATTTTAATCAGTAATTCTTGGGACCGACTATGCATTTTCTGAAGGGTTCCTACCCTCGGGTGCCCCTTAGTTAGAGAGATAGAGTGATAATGGAAAATAAGGGAGACATGTTCCAATTAATGTAGGGACTTGTGATTAACTTGTTTGGCTTCATAGGGAAGCCCTTCCTGCTTCCTGTCTACCCCTTCGAGTACCAGTTTGCCTTAGAGGTCGCTCGATAGAGCAATGTAACAAACTCCATCTATGACCACGGTCGAAAATGGGCACACACCTGTGACTTCCCCTTCAAGATTGGGGTAATTGAAGTATTTGCCTTAAAGAAGAACATATTCCTAAAGGAAAATCTTGCCAATTTTTGCCTACTCTAGATTCATCAAATATGGCTCTATGATCCCTTGGGAGTGATGAGGGATCACTTAAAATTCAAGAATTTTCATGTCTACCCCCGCCCTAAAATTGTGGAGCAAAGAAATAATCCCAATTGGAAGGATCTGGAGTGGCATTTGGAAAGGATGAAGACCTTACCTCCCTAGCATGAGTTCTACCCCATGGAAGTTGAGTTTGATCCTGCTCAGCATCCTTTCCCGACCCTAGATTCCATCTCTTAGAGGAATATGAAGGACGATCTAAGGGAATAATTGAAAGATTGAGGCATGGAACAACTAAAAGAATGGTGGAAAATGAGAGTCGATCAACAAAATATGAAATCATATGGACTCTTAGAGATGGATAAGGACTTTGTAGTTGTGTATGAAGCCAATGCTAGGACTTGGAAGCCCACCTCCTTCGTCGACTTCATTCCCCCAAGTGCCCCAGGTTTGGGTGAAATCCCAAGGAGATATGATGATGCATCTGAAGATGATGAAGAGGAAGAGATAGAAGATAAACCTGACACAAGTGCCATGGGGTCAGTGTAATCATCAGAAAAGAGGAAGAGAAAGAGGTAAGAGCAAATTCAAGTGCCTCCGACCCACCCAAAGTGACCCCGCATGAAGCACCCAAGTGCCTCTACCGAACAACCTGTGACCAGCTCTATCGAAACAAATATCAAAGGGATGACATCACCAAGAGCCGAAGTGACCCCATATGTGGACATCATCGATGTGGAGGAACTCCTCCAACAAGAAGGGGTCCCCAAAGAAGAAGTAGTAGAGGTCATGAATACCAAAGTTCAGAAGGAGCAAGAGTCGGTCACACAAGAAGTCACTACTACTGCTCTGCAAGGAGGGCACAAAGGTACGCACTCTCTACCATTTGCCCTAGTTTTTCAAGGTGTGTCCACTATAGTCTCAGTAGAAATCTCTCATAAGTCTCCTTGTCAATCTCCCCTTTCCTTGCAAGGTCAATCACCTCCTCATGCATTGCCCATTACTACTCCGAGTTTGTCTCATGATCCCGTTAGCCCCACTCCACTCGAGTCATCTGGTCAGGACAAGTCTGTTGATACCACTTTGCCTACCCACACCATCATCCCCTTGATTCTTAATTAGGGTGAAGAGAGTACCCCAATGCCAAACCCCATTCCTTGTTCCCATGTTTCACATGACATTATTTCATTCACTGAAACTCCTACCACATCTGTCGCCAAACCAATTGGTGAGGCATCGCCCATTCATTCTTTATATTTGTTTACCCCTTTGGCTGGAGATCTAGCCTCATTTGAATTAGAGATGTCCTTGATCAAGGAACGCCCTCTGGCCAAAAAACTGCTCTAGGCCCGACATAACACAGAGAAAATGCTGAAGGAGGCCAAGAAAAAAAGAGGGCGCTCTCTAGCCAAAGTAGAAAAATATGCCATTTTTGACCTGAAGGGCGGAAAGCTGCATAAGGTGAAATAGGTCCCCAAAGTCCAAATACCTCTGGATGAGATGACTCCAGCAGACTATGATTATCAAGAGAAGACCAAGGACCTAGAGGACCTAAATGTAGACAATGAATCTGCATCTATGCATGTCAGAATTGAAACTTTCTGAGTGCATGTGAACATCGCAAATCAGCATATATTTGAGGTTGAGAGTGCCAACATAAAGTTGGAAGAAGATCTAGCCAGGATCCGCTCCAAGCTGGAAGACTCAAAAAAGTAATGTGAGCAGATAAAGAAAGAAGCATACGCTCTGAAACGACAAATAAGACAACTGCAGAACACAACTAAAATTCAAAGCTAGATACAGGCCGAAGCTGAGCTAAGGGCAAAATAGCTTGAAAGCAAGATATTGCAAATGCAGTAGTAGTTGTACAAGAATGAGAGCCTGGAGCTATTTGACAAAAGCAGAATCAAGGAGATTCGCTCACATTTGCTCAAGAACTTTTGATCTCGGGCTTCTAGTGCCCTATCAATTTTAACATACATCACCAAAGCCCAATACGCCGCTGCTAAGGAAGGCCCAAAAGTAGATGAGGTCATCCAAAAAATCAAAATGTGACTCAATATAGCTTTCAAGGTCCAAAGCATTAAATATCAGGACTTGCAGGTTGCTATGATGAGTCAAATGGCTAGGGATTGGTCTACAGCCCAAGCCATAGTTCACGCCTTCTTCTCTAAGGTGAAGAAAGCATAGAAGGCAAAAGACCTCCTGGATATATTTGAGCATGAGCAGCATGCATCAATGGGTTACTTCCAAGATCTTTCTTCCTTAGGTTTCCCAAGTTTCATAGATGATGATGGGAACCTTCTGACCAAGGAAGAAATCAAGCTGACATGCCTCCATTTTGAAGGCAATGTCTCAGAGATAGACAGGTAGGTAGAGCCAATTACAGAAGTACAAGTCATAGACTTCATTCTGAGACATTGCAAGATCACAACTTGCCTGAACGATCTGAGCACCAGAGCCAAACATGCTGACATCGGGCAGATTGATCGGTTCCATGTTTTGATCAAGGCACTGCAAGATCAAGAGCCATTATGGAAGGGTGTCTAGGCTCACATCCGTAGAACCATGGAACACATCCGCGATCGTCTTCTCCCACCACTACAACAAGAAGCCTCACCAAAAGAAGAAGAAGAAGAAGGAGAGGCAAAAGAATAATAAGAAGAAGTCGTGGAAGCATCCCCGAAAGGAGAGAAGGGAGAAGGTTCTGGAGGTGACTCTGGCCCAACAGATCAAGGCTGAGAATTCTACCACCGAGATGAGCTCATTGCCCCATGAGCCACCAAGAATGTTGATAATTTTGTCACATTGCACAATGGGGTAGGAAATCAAAATTTTATACAATGTTTCTTTTTGTAAAATATTTCTTTTGTTGTTTTTGAGAATATTTGTAAGTTGCAACAATTTTGGGCTTTCCCTGCCATCCCCCTTGTACATAAAATGAAGATGAAAGAGCTTCGCTACCAAAAAAGCTAAGGAAGATAGCTTCACCGAAAAGAAATGAAGGATGAAAAATACTTCGGGCCTGAAGTCCTTCAAATAGCTACTTCGGGCAAAAATTTTGTGAAGCGGCATTCAAGCGACATCTCAAAAAATAGCTTCGTCGAAGAAAGACTACAGTCCAAGTTTGCTAAGGCAAGAAAGAAACTACTTCGGGCCTGAGGCACTTCAAACAGGTACTTCGACCAAAAAACTTGTGAAGCGGAAGTTGAAGGAGTGCAGCATTGAAAAAGTACTTCGCCAAAAAATCGCCAAAGCACCCACTTCGGGCCTCTCCACCAGCGAACCATTTCTACTTTGCCAAAAGTTTTTGTGAAGCATATGCTTCGGCTAGCTTTCGTGCGAAGTGCTTTCACCCGAAGTTTCGGAGGCCATGAAGAGCGAAACATTTTTCGAAGGCAAGAATGTGCTTCGGCCCAAAATTCCCTAAACTGCAGTTTTGGAAGAATATCGCAGCAAAGCATTTCTACAATACATCAGTGAAGCAAGCGGCGAGGAATGAAGAGCCTCGTTGTGAGGAGGAAATCTGCTTTGGCACTCACCACCCCTAAAGTTGTTTTGCAAAGCTCCATCATGTGAAGTACAAATCAAGGAGTAGTTGCTTCGACTCAAATCCATTACAAAGCGAAGTTGCGAATAGAGATCTAGCGAAGCGCTTCAAGGGCACGCGCTCCAAGCTGATTATTTTCTTGAGATGATCAAGTGCATCACAAATGCATTTTTACATGCTCGGTAAGCTCGCTACTCATTTTTAACAATTGGAAATGAAGTATCAATCCCTAAATAAGATCTCGATGAGCATGGCGGCCACTCGAGCACTGCACCTAGAAGCCAAGGCCGCTCAAATGACTCATTAATGCATGTTTCCATGGTTAATCTGGTCATAGTTTCCAATTTTGGTAATAAATTTGAGAGCTCAGTCACGAGAGCTGCAAGGAGCCAACTTCTCAGGTTTCGAGGGTGTACTCCTCCATTTTGTGCATTAATGGCTTAGAGGGTCGGGTTCTCTATAAAAACCCAGGCATTATAATGTAAAAAGGGGGGGAACTTTCTGCTAGAAAGCTGCTGTAACTCAGATTCTTACGATTAATACTAAAGGGCTTTGGACTATATTTCTCTCTTTTATGCTGCCTTATGTGATTATTTCTTTTATCTTTTCTTCATTTGCATACTGTAATTATGAACTCTGGATTTAGGTGTGTGATTGGAGTGGAACCTTGAGATTTTTTCGAAGGATACATAAGGGAGGAAAATGTTGTATTAGTTTTCTTTTATGCTGCCTGTGGATAGTGTTTCTGTCATATTCACCCCTTCTTCGTCATCGTAACTCTGAACTCTGAATTTATATGGTAGGGAAGGGTAATCCTGGAACTCATCTAGAGGATACATAGGAGTATTAATATTATGTTCATTTCATTTATTCTTGGTGTTCTTTGCTACTGTTCCAGGTTATTGGCTAGCAATCATGCTTCTGGTTCTTTCCCACCATTAAACTACTAAATTTTCTTCCCTTACTCTTTTATTTCTTTCCTGCACCCTTACTCTGTTCATCTCTTTCCTGCACTCTTATCTTAAAAATTAAAGTAGTTTAGTATAGGAGCTGACCTTTCTCCGAATATTGGCACGAGGGGCATCTCTTCCCTTTGGCCTTTCAATTTTGTTCCAGGTCTAGGGCGCATTCACTTACCCAAATCCTTTCCTAGGCATATTTGATGACCAATAGGTACTAAAGAAAAGGCCACATAATCTTGGAAGAAAATACCATAGAAGCCTTGATCCTGAAGAATACTTTAGGAGAAAGTGTCTAATTCAAAAGCATATTTTAGTACTAATACTTTGTTGTAGGAACAAGTAGATTCAATGAGTTAGAAAAGCTTCCTAGAATAGTATTTTCTTTAGAATCAATCCAACACCTGAAGAAAAAAATCAGAAGAAGATCTCATTGATGAAGAAGACTAGGAGATTCCTAGTCAAGTACAGAGGTAGTAGAATCAAATATCCATGAGAATATCTCACCACCAACACTTATAGGAGCATAATATTGAATATAATATCTCAAAGAAGATCAAAAGTAGCTGCAAGACCTTGGAGATACCTCTACAAGCATCCAGTAAAAGTCTTGGAGAGCCTTATTGAATAAATCCTCAAAGGAATTCCAAGGATAACTCATTGGATAAATTCATTATTGGATATAGTAAAATATTTGGGACAATTGTTGCCATCCGACAACAAGACCAAGAAGAAGAATTTGGTAAGGAGTGTCAAATCTTAGAATATCTTAAGACATTTAGAATCTTGAGAAGAATAACCATTTTAAAGTTAGAATTTGACAATAAGCTTGAAGGGAGATTCAGATAGAAGAATCCTACCAAATCCAGGATATTTCCTCTCACAATAAGAGGGCACCACTTCAGAATCAAAAATCTCTTCTAATCTACAACAAAATGAGAAAAAGCCACAAAAATCCTAGGCTCATGAAAGATATTTGGAAACTATATTTTTGTGAAGATGAAGTTGTTCAAGGTAGTCTACAAAGAGCTACAAGATCTTCCTCAAGACAACAACTTGGTGATATTAGACACCAAGATCTACATCATCTACAGAAGTGGTGAAAAGGAATTTTAGAAAAAGGTAAGCAACTATTGGTGTAAGTATATTCATTAAGTGGATTACTTATCAGATTTGTTTAAAGCACCTTAAATGGATTGAAGTTGTAAAAAGGAGAGTTGAATTAAAAGTATTCAAATGTGCAAAAATAAAGGATTATTTAAGGTTCATTTGCACTTTAGAGGTTGATTATATTTAATAATCATAAAATATCTATCAACTACCTATCATCTACTTTGGAAATAAAATGAAGACTAGATCATATTACCTTGCTTATAAAGAAATTTTAGAATAATTCGTGAAGATTCATTTAAGAGTATTCTTTATTTGATGCGATAAATTATTTAAGTGTAATACTTTTGAGAATTGATTGGAGTGATAAGGTGAAATTCTTAGTGAAGTATTATTAGATTGTTTTTGCACTATTATATTGCTCTCAAAGATTATAGTTTGTATTCGTGAGAAGGGCACAAAAATAGAATTTATCAGTGTCTAAATATACTATTAATGCACTAATATCTGCAACTTTGAAGTGGACTAAGGAAGCTACAAAATCATATCAATCCTCCAAACATTGGATAAGAAAGCAACTGTCATAAGATCATCAAAAGAAGTATAGAACGAGACTTGGTGAGTCCCAAGTTCAAAGCAAAAGAAAATAGTGTAGAAAAATAACTTTTATTATATGGTTACATGCTTGGATTCATTTATAAAAATATTCAAGAAAATAGGGGAAGGTGTCTAATCCAGAGACAAAATCAAAACCCCTATATTGCACTCAATATTTTACCTCAAAAACCAGAAATTATGACCAACAAAGAGGAGTGCAAAAGAAAGTGCAGCAAGTTCATATTGTAATAAAACTATTTTACATGATAGTGCACTATTTCTAATATGGTTATGTAGGGAAATAAGGTATACTTAAAGGTGCCTCAAAGGCACTACTCTTTATAGAAAAACCAATCGAAAGTAGTCATACACTAGCAGTAATCCAAGCCTAGCTTGAGAGCTATACAAAGGTCTCATACTCACATTCTAGAGCAGCGAACCTACAAGATACATGTACAAGAGCATGGAAGTATACGTTCATTAAAGAGCAAGAGCATCTATGTAAGGAGGATGGAAATCAAACATAGAGCAAAAGAGAGTTGAATCACCATTAAAATTACTACTTACTCCATATACATTCACTAAAAGTGATGCTCAAAGTCTCCATACTATTTCTCCATATCCCTATCAAAGAATGTTTAGACGAATGAAAGCAAATAATGATATTTGTAAACTAAAAATATCCCAAAGGATCTGTTCGAACCAACAATAGGGTCTATGTGAACACAAGCTTATACTGAGATGGGGGTGAACAGTATAAGATACAAATTTTATTTCCAAATTATAACAACAATAATATGAATGCAATAATAAATTAATGCATAATTTCTATACACAAGAGATAATGCTTTTACGTGAAAACACCTTCTCGGAAGAAAACCACAACAAGATATTTCTTATATTTTTCTTCAATAAATTTTGTGGGAACTAACCCAAAAGAGACACCAATTACCTATACACGTTCATGGTCACCAATCCCCTATACAAGTTTGTAGACACCAATCCATAGGAGACACCAATCCCCTATACAAATTTGTGGACACAAATCCACATGAGACACCAATACCCTATATAAGTTCATGGACACTAATCCACAAGAGACACCAATCCCCTATACAAGTTTGTGGGCACCAACCCAAAGAAGACACTAATCCCCTATACACGTTCATGGACACCAATCCACAGGAGACACCAATACCCTTTACACAAGTACTTCTCCAAAAACTGATCACAAACATTGCTTAATTCTACTTCCAAATATTCTTACAAACACTACTCAAATATGCTCCCAAAGCTACTCACAAACACTGCTCAAATTTAATACAAAATATAATCACAAACATTGCTCAAATATGCTCCCAAATATGCTCACAAATACTACTCAAATCTGCTCCCAAATATTCTCACAAATACTACTCAATCTTGCTCCCAAATCTAATCCAAAATTCTTCTCAAGTGTGCTCAACAATATGATACAAAACCCTGCTCTTACTCTTTAAATTATTCCCTTTTATTGAGTTTTATTTCTTCAAACCAAAATATATTCTACCCAAATTTTGTTTAACCTACTGAACATATAGATGATGTACTTGTGTAGGAAGCTTCAAATGACCAAACTATTCTTTACATTCAACAATTTTGTCACTTCCACATGTCTCACATTTATTACATTTTAAAGGTATCTCTAGTCTAGCACTTGATAAATTACCTTGTAAATGTTGATTTGTAACTATCTTGTGCACCTTTCCTTCTTCTTGTAGATAGCTGAAATGTCCTTCCTTTTCAATTGGATGCTTGGGTGAAGATGTGCATTAATCCTTTTACTATGTGACACCTTGACTTGTTCTTAGGTTCTAAAAAGAATTATTTGTTGCCCCCACATTCATTTGAAACTCCTCATGATAAGATAAGCATTAAAAAAAACTTTGGATAATTCAATTCAACCTTTCATTGCAAATTCAAATTACTCCCAATAGCTTAGTGCAAATTCAAACTATTCCCAATGGCTAGTGCACTTTCAACTTTCTCCCAACGGCTAGTGCAAATTCAAATTTCTCTCAACCGTTAGTGCAAACTCGAATTACTCCTAGTGGCTAGTGCAAACTCAAATTACTCCTAGTGGCTAGTGCAAAATTTTCACTACACATTCATATTACTCCCTATGACATGTTTTTAATAGGCTCAATGAACAACACTGAGATAAGTAGACATGCGACATAGCTGTGAGGCAAGTAGACATGTGGCTCAACTCATGTGGATACACAAGCACAACATAGGTGGAAAAACAAGCTCAACTATGAGGTAAGTAGACAAGTAGGTATGGCTATGGGGTGATTAGACATGATGCCATGACACACGTAAACAAGTGGTTACAACACAAGTAGACACGTGGCACGACTATGAGACATATGACCACAAAATGGATGGAAGATTTGATAGTTAGAGACAACATGGACCTTTCACAAAAGGACACATGATATATTTGATAGCTAGGGACAGCGTGGAAATTTTACACTTGCAATGAATACCAAAAGGGGTCCTAATGTGACCGTAGTCACATTTAAAACATAGTGCTTGGAAGTATATAAACTACAATGTGAAAGTGACACAAACAATGTGGGATTATGGGATTTCCTTCAAAAATGAAGCTAGATGTCAGATGGCCAAACCAAATATGCATACCTTTATTTAATGGTAAGGTTTGTGCACTCCACATATTTTATAAGCTTGCTCCCTTCATTGTTTTGCTAGGTTTTAGAACAATGTTCGTTGGTCACTTTTTTTGGACATCACTTTGTTTTCTAACTTCAAACTGCACATCAGTTGATGCTTTGATCAATGCTAGTCAAGTTTCTCTATAATGCCTCCCACACAACCAGAGCAAAACTTCAATGAAATCACTTTTCAACCTCTCTTTGCTTCAATTCCCACCGCATGCCATTCTCTTCCATGAATCCATCACAATCATACAAAACACACATGTTGTTTACATAATTTGAGCTTTTTGATGATTTGATGATCCAGACACTTAAATGAAAATAATTTATCCCTTAACTTTACCTTTTTTGCTATCAATATTTATGATGTTCAAGCTCCCAAATGGACCAGGGTGCAGATCTAGCTTACTCATGCATTTTGAGGATGTTCAATTGAGAATTACTACCGTCTTCATCTCTTTCACTGCTTCTCTAAGCTCCTTCATTGTTGCCCTAATCTCTACCACTGCTCTAATCTCCTTCATCGCTGCCCTAATATCCTTCACCACTACTCTAAGCTCCTTCATTGTTATCTTAATCTTTTTCGCTACTCTAAACTCCTTTACTGCTACTCTAATCTCCTTTGCCACTGCACTAATCTTCTTCGTTGCTTAATGATCCTTGTCACTTGCACAAGTAACTTGAAGGCATCCATTGCTCAAATGAATTTCAACCTTTTATATATACAACCTTTATTTATATGCACAAGGTCAACCTTTATTGATATTTCGAAACATTAACTTTATAATATTTAAATTTAATATTTAAATATTATAAGGTTTAACTTTGTAATAATATTTTTTATAACTTTAATATTTAAATATATATTTAAATATTAAAGCATATTCTTGTAATTCAAAACATGATATTGCCAAAACTCATGAGCATACTTATAATTAAATTATCCTTCCAATTCTGCCTTTGACATCAATGACAACTCAACATTTCTAACAGTCTACATCCATGCAGAGAATAAAGTGATAATTGTCACTAAAGGGAAACCCTAATGCTCACTTAAAGAGAGTGTCCATCATCAAGGATGAGTTACATGAATAGCTTGGTGAATTTTGTGCATTGAGTACACTTATCAAAGAGGAAGACCAAGTGTTTCACCAAAGAACATAACATTCTTACGTTACAATAAGGGATACAAGCTTTCATTGGCACCAAAATCTCCTCAAGCACTCAATGGAAATGGTCATGCCACTTGGTGCATAAGAGATAGATCGTATTCATCTAAATACATCAATGACCAAAGTCAAACAACATTCTTTGATGTCAAAATTACTCTCATCGACTGCGCAAAAATAGGCTGAGTTGTAGTAATCAAGAAGGTGTTAGAGCCTTTAATGCTGAAGGCGGTCAGAGTCAAGGGAAGAGACTTGAAGACACCAAATTTGAAACACATTAAAGCCAAAATATTTATGTTGGAGAACAAATCCATAACATGCACAATGTCTATGTAAAATCAGTTGTCCAAGCATCTCTGAATTCAGCACTGAACTTTGCTTAGAGAAAGGTAAAATAATTTCCTTTAATATGTGCTTTATTTCCTTTGCACTATAAGGGTTAAAACAAAGTAATTTATACACATCAAATTAAATCAAATATTTGCAATAAAAAACCTAGGAGTAATAAGATTTTCTATTTGGATAAGAATTTAATATTTACAAATATTAATTGTGATCTAATTTATCCAATGATTAGTGATTCATAAGGGCTACTACGCCAAATAATTTAATTGGAAAATTAGATAAACTTAACCTAATTCACAAAGGGTTATTTATAAAGAAAGTTATTTCATAGGTTGATTATAATATTATTGTCTCAATATTTTCAAAAGGAGACAAAATATCCAACATTATAACCTCTTAAAAATTTGGGAACAATGCTAAGTGCAATAGGAGTTATAAGGGATAAAAGAAATTGATTTTGGTATTCTATAAAACCTTAAAAAATAAATCAATATTGAATTATAATTCTACAAAAGAACTATATCTTATCCATAGCATACTAGGGAGTCATAAGGTATTCTATAAAACTTGGTAATATCAAGCATCCATCATAGATTATCAAGAATTTAAAATCCTTAGGAGTATATACTCACTTTACTTGGGAGACATAAGGTAGTCTAAAAAACAAGGATTATTTTAGGTTTTATCAAATCAAGCTTATATTAATTCAGATTTTATACACACTAAGTAGGGAGCTATAAGGTAGTCTACTCTATCCCAAAGAATACAGGTAATACAAATGTCTACTAGCATGCTAAGAAACACTCTTAAAAGTGGATTAAGAAAGATACCAACAGGGATTAAAAACTTGATGGTCCAAAATGATAAAAAAGGCAAAGAAAAGGAATAATCATTATAAACTGAAATAAGCTCTGAAAGTAAAAGCCATATACAGGAGGATTCATCTATTGAATCTAACATCAAAGGGGATGTAAGACTAAAAAAGGTTGATCGATAAGTTTCTAATAGAAAAGTAAAATATGGAATAGCTTCAATTGTGCATGGATGGTTAGAAGATCTTACTAAGGAAATAGAAAAAACATGATTTTTCTAAAATAGAATTCAAAGCTATCATATCATCTCTATTGTGCACCTATTGCAATCAATATGGTCATGAAAAATCAACTTGTTGGAGTTTCCATCCTTGCAAATACTGTGATGGAATAAATCACTCATCCTTTTCCTATCATTTCAAATTTAGATACTATAAGGGCTATGAGAGAAGATTACTACAAAGAATAAATTGTTATATTCAAGAAATTATTTCATATGGATCTACTAACAATGATCTCAAGGTTGATACTTATGAAGAGCAAAAAAATAGGTCTTACATAGGTACAAAATAAAGGAGGAGAACCTATTTATATCCACTCATGACATGCAAAATCATGAGAATAATTATCCACAAATTACACCTGACATCAACGAACACCAGACTCAAGAATATGAGAGTACAAGTACAGCATGCTCTACTCAATAATAAACATTCAGAACCAAATGAAGACACTCATAAATAGAACAATAAAACTGACTGGATAGAAGATAAGGATGATGAGCTTGAACAAGTTGAAGACCATCAATTGGATGACGATCCACATTGAAGACTAAAGTCTTCAATATCAAAATAATGTAAAACAGAGGTGTATTTGAAATAGGTTATTACATCATTTGGATTATGTAAATGTAATATTCTTGGTACATACCTAGAACATTAGATTACTTTAGAGGGAAGTTATCTAGTTACTACATGCAATGAAATAAATGCACAAGTGTCAAAGTGCAAGTTGTATATGTGTAAGTTGTCCCTTGCACATCTAGGTAGAGTGTTGGCCAAGGAATCTATTTTCTATATAAAGGGCCATAGACATAAATATAGAGACGAGAGTGAACTACATCAGTAGGAAGCAGTATAGACTAGAGTGGCATGATGTAGCAATGTGATGTATTCTTATGGGATGTAATATTCTCAATGCCCATTCTTGAGCTGTAGCTATATTCATGGAGTGTTCACTTCCTCCATAACTACTTTTGTAAACACCTCCATCATTTCTATTTATAGTATATTTTTAGTCATCTCGTAGATTTACTTTATTTCATATTATTTTACATCTTGTGTTTGCCTTTGCCCATTACATGATGCATCAAAAGCTAACATTATTTTCTTCTATAGGTATTGCAACAAAATTGAACATGTGCAAATGGGATGGAGAATTCATATAAGTAGAGAATAATAGGGTTGCTGATTGTTGGCATTTTTACCACACTAAAAATAAATTTTTAAATTCGTCTAAGTATGAAGTACATCCAATGGTGAAAGAAAAATTGGACAAAATGATCTTTAGATATTTTTTTGTGATAGATCTTTTCTCAAGATTTCCAATGATATATTACAATAGACAATCGGGTTAATAGATCAAAAGTTATGGCTCTGGGAAACTTTACCACCGAAAATCAATTTCGGGGCAGAAAATCAATTTCGGGAAAGCAAATGCAATTTCAAAGTCAAAAGTCAAATTTGCCCCATTTTTTTTGGGCGAAAAGAGAAAATTTCCAAAAAAGGCATTTCGCCTCGAAAAAAAAAACTTTCCAAAAATAGAAAGTTTTCGAAAAAATGAAACTTTTTGAAAAAGGAAGGTTTTCGAAAAAGGCATTTCGGAACCCGAAAAATGTATTTCGCTCCGAAAATGGAAAGTTTCCAGAAATGAAAAGTTTCTAAAAATAGAAACTTTTAGAAAATATAAACTTTCCTAAAAGGGAAATTTGCCAAAAATGGAAACTTTTCAAAAATGGAAAGTTGCTTGAAAAGGGAAAATTTAATGACGGAATTTAATGGTTGTGGCAAACTAGAAGATATTTCCTTTGATTTTGCCATTTCCAAAGGCGTTGTCCTAACAGTTTCGCTCCCTCTCCAAGATAAATTTAATGTGGAGTAAATTGTTGGAGCAATGGTCGATTTTCAAAGCACGAAGGTGGTTAGAATTCAATGCATTTGTACCCAGGCTAATTAATTATCCAGAGTTGTTTCCCATTAAAACTGGATCATGGTTGCCAAAGGAAGATTTCCAAGGAGTAATTAATTCATCATGTCTCTCATCAATGGGCATTTTTCCTCCACATGTATTTAATGAAAGAGGTGAAAACCTCTATAAATACTAATCAAATTTCCATTGTAAAAGAGGAAAGAAATTTTGCAAAAAAAACTTATCAAGTTCTCTGCGTAAATAAGATATATTTGGCTTTCGATTTTGCAAGTGACTTTATGTGTGATTTCCTTCTATTTTGTGCATTTCTCTTTTATGCTCGTATTTATTATCTGCTATTGAAATTTAAATTCTGCATGAGTTTGAATATTGCTAGTGAGGAAGTGAGTTTTGGAATGCAATCCTGGAGGTTATCTATGTTAGGTTGTAAGTAAATTTTGTTGCTCTCTCTTATTATATTCTATTTATATGCTTGAGTGGAATTCCTGTTGTTAATATTTCCCCAATCCTACACCTTCGGCTTGTGGCTATATTTCCATTTCTTTATGTTATTTCCAGCTTCTTTCATGCAACTCTAGTCTTCAACAGTGTAGGATTTAGTAAGGGAGCCATCTCTCTCTGGAGATCGACCCGAAGGAATTTTCTCTTTCCCTCGGCCTTTCAATGTTGGTCGAGTCTAGGGTGCACAAGTGATAAATATCTTGTACTTAGGCATATTTGTGACCAACACTGATCTATTTGGTAGGAAAGAGGAAAACATCAAAGTTGAGACTATAAATATCTATGCACCAACTATAGTTACTCCTCATGAAAGATGTTAGAAAGAATTCAATGTATTTTAATTAAATATATGATGATTAATGATTGTGAACTCTAAAACCTAGATTCATGGTATGGATGCAAACATGGTTCTATTTCCTTCAAAACGGAAGAGTAATATACTCCTTGATGATCTATATCAATATAGAATTTTGCTTCCTTTTTTATTTCAAATGGCCTTTGGGATTTTATTCCTTTAATATTTAAAAATACATGGAATAATGGACACACTAGGTAAACTCATATAATAAAAATATTGGATATATTTTTGCTATCCAAATCATGGTTATAAATAGAGTATAGAATATTTTCAAACATTTTACTATAAGCATGATCAGATCATAAATATATTCTCTTGAGATGTGATCTACTCCATAATGGTCATCTAAATCTATTTTTCTTTCAATCTATATGAATTCAATATCTTGATTTTTTATAGATGGTTATGTTATGGTGGGATCAAGTAAATTTTGAAAAATCATGTATTTACAGGTTTGTTCAAAACATGTAAGATTTATAGGGAAAAAATTAAAATGTAAAATATTTTAGTAACATGTTTACAAGAAAGACGAAAATTGAATCCAAGCTAAAAAATATACAAGGGATAGTAGATCTTTCATCTTTATTATGATAAGAAAAATAATTACTTTTTTATTATCATAATGTTTTGAAAATGGAGGATTCATATTGGTTTAAAAATTTGAGGGATAGATGGATTAAGGAAGGAAATATAAATGCCATTTTTTTCCATGTTGTAGAAAAAAAAGAACACTTTTCATCACATCACAAATATTTCAACTCCAAGTAGAGGAAATATTGAAAAATAAGATATTTGCAAGGAAGCAATTAATTATTTCAAAGATATTTTATCAGACATTTGAAAAGATAAGAAGGCTCAAGATAAGATTTTATAAAATATTCCATCAATTATCATACAAGAAAAAAATGAAAGGTAAAAAAAAAATTTCTCTATAGAGGAGGTGCATGAGGCAATATTTCATTTCCATATTAGCAAAGCACTAACCTTGATAGAATTCCTATATTTTTCTTGCAACAAATTGAGGATTTATTGAAGAGTGATATGTTGGTTATGGTTGAAGAGGCCTAGAAAAGGAAGGGTCCAATTAGTAAGATCAATGCCGCCATTATTAAATTGGTTCTATATGAAGGTGAGATAAAATATTTTAATATTTTTTTTCCAATAAGCCTTTGTAATAGGAATTATAAGATCATTTTAAAAACTATTTGAAAATCATTCTATATTGTGTTATAGTAGAGGAACAAGTTTGTTTTGCTTATCTAAAATAAAATTGTTCTATATTGGGTAAAAACATGGATCATGCATCCTATGGGAATAAAGTCATTATACACAATGCATCATAATATCAATATGCTAGGTTCATTCATGAAATACTAAATTGTAGATAAACTAAACTGTGTTTTGATTGGTACACCAAAGAGTGAATAGGTAGGATGAAGGAATTCTCACATGTTTCAAAATCATAAATATCCATTGAAGGTACTTTGTTGCCTCATTGGTAGCATAATATTCAACTTCCATGGTAGAATAAAATATAGTGGACTATTTCCTAGAGCACCAAGAAATAGGGCCAAAACTAAGATAGAATACAAGACCTATGATAGATTGCCACACATCCAAATCACTAACCTAATCTACATCTAAATATCCTATCAAAATTAGAGGTAAAGCAATTGAATAATGAATAAAAATTTGATATGTACCTCAAATGTATCAAATAATTCTCTTGGTCATGGTCTAGTAACCCTTACGGTGATTGCATCTAACAGGAATAATAATTAATAGTAAATGCAATATCAAGATGTATATAGGTGAGGTAAATAAGACTGATGAGCGTCGAAAATGCTCATTTTATTTATATTTGTGAGGGCATTATACTAGCATAATTAACATTAGAAATATATTTTTGAATGACTATTACATATGATTAATAAGAAAATATGGCACTTATAATTGATTGGTGTATTGAGATGTATGTGTGTAGTTACAGGCTTTTGCTCATTCTTTTACATTTCCAAGTCGAGGTCCTATATGGACCTAACATTACATAAAAGGATTATTATTTCTAGAAAATAAATATGATATAAAAGTGATCTTGCTGAGTGTAGGAGGTACCTATACCCTACCCAAGGTAGAGTACCTACTTCCCACAAGGAAGAGGTGCCTCCACCCTGAGCTTGGGTAGAGCACCTACTTCCCATAAGGAATATCCGTCTACACCCTAAGCTTGGGTAGGGTGCCTACCTCATACAAGGAAGAGGTACTTACACCCCACATTTAGGTAGGGAATCTACCTACCATAAGGAACATGCACCTACATCCCATGATCAAGAACGTGCCTACACCCCATCGATCGTGGAAGGTGCCTATGCTCCACTAAAGTGTAGCACCTACATCTTGTAAAGTGTATTACATGTGCACACATAGTTGAAAGGGATGATCCCTACATGCCATTCTACCCTCAACAAGAATGATAGTGACTACTCCCCAACGAAGGACGCCTATGCCCTAACTATCGAATGTTAACCATTGACCACATGGTTTCTTGAAAAATGATTGAAGTAGTTGTAAATTCTGGAGGAGCATCATTCTTAGCCACCAATGCTCAATTTCAAAGAACGACTAACCATTCTTGGTGAAGAATGTAGTTGTGCACACAACCATTGTAACAAACCAAAAATGCATATTTTAATATGGCTTTTTTAGTTGCATATTGTTTTAACAGGAACTACCTACAAGTTGTATAAAAATGTAGGGCAACCCTAATAAAAATATCCTTGATCCATAATCCTTAATCCTTGATTTGAATTTGTAGTTTTCCAACACATTGTAATTAATTTTTATCAATTGAAAGATCAAGTTCTTGTGGATCAAAAGGTTGTTTCTTAGTGATTAGTTGGATGGATCATCTATGGGAGCTTGGACCCACTCTAGGCAATAATCCTCCCTTGTTTTTATTTCTTTATTTTCAATTTTAATGTGAGTGTGTAGTTTATTTATTTCATGTGCAATTTATTCCTTTCATGAAAAGTGTGTTTATTTCCTTAATTTTAATTGTGTTATTAATTCAATTAATTTTGTTGTTTACTTCTATACATATTTATTTTTATATTATTATTTGCTTTGATTAAACCATTAGTTTTCTTGAGTTTGATTTAACTGAAATTATACAAAGACATATTCCTCCACCAAATTATTAGGCATAGAGGGACTCATTTCCCACACTGCAGACATATACTATGTGTGGCACTCACAAGATTACAATACCTAGATTGACATGAGTAGATAGGACTCGACCAATTTAGAAAATATAATTTTTACATGTCATTTTGGCATCATTGTTGGGAGTGCCAAAACTATAATGTTTAGGATCCATAGAATAAGGTAGCATGAAAGTACACATTAAAACTACCTCACCCATAGATCCACTTCCTGAGATGCATGAGTTTGCCAAAACCAAGAGGACTTGAGAGATGTTGTAGTAGAAGAATAAAAGTTACCTCAAAATATAAGCTTAGTCTACTCTAGAAATATCTACCGAAGAGTTTGGAACATTTCATAAATAGAGATAATCCTCTCCACTTGATTCACCCTGGAATGTTAATCTGATATACAACATAGCTGGTGGATCAAACCACAACCATAGATAGTTTAAGGATTTATTGAATACTCAAAGGTGGAAAGCATATGAAGAGTGAACCATTTTAGATTTTGATCTAAGAATATTATTAGAAGACAAAAATAGAAAGTGTGATGCTCTTTTAGTTGCCATAGAAAAACTGAGCCTACAATCCCTACAAAAATATAAATCATTGAAAATGATGAAGCTTTCACAAGCTTTGAATTTTCAATTGAAGAACCTATGGAAGAAACTAAAATGAAAATAATTCTCCCTAGTTAGCAGTTCAAAGGAAGATTTTTATGAAAGAAAGTATACAAAGAAGATGATATTATGGACCCTTCAGATATGCCTTGTGTGAAAAGGATTTAGAAACGTCACACCATTTACTTCTCTATTGTTCAAATTTTCACACCATTTAGGATTTTTTTTAATTGAAATTATATTGGGTAGCTCCATCAACATTAAAAAGAGTTGATAAAATGTTGGATAATATATTTTAAAGCTAAAGCATTATGTATTCTTTAGAGGACTGACCCTGCCATTATTTTTTTGAATTTATAGCTTGAAAGGAATAATAGAATTTTTAAAATTAAATATCAAAATCTTGTCCAACTTTGAAACTATATTAGTGTCTCTCTTGTAAAATGTCTCCAAATATGGTGCTCGTCATGGGAAGTCTAAATTAAGGAAAATAGGGTTCTAATAACTTGGCTATAGGATTTGAACATACATGGAAGAGTAATTTGTGACAACAAAATTAAAACAAATGATATACTTTAATCTATGGTTAAATGCAAATGTCCAAAAATTGGTCTTATCAAAATTAATTTTGGGTGCTTTTAAAATAAATCTAGCAAAAGTTGATGGAGATGGTGTTTTTATAAATAGTGAAGGCAAAATTATCCCCAACAAACAACTATGTAGAGGCTAGGACACTTCTTGTAGAGATTAAAATTGTAATAAAAATAGATGGAAATATATTTCAATTGAAGGAGACTCACAAATTATTATCAATGTTATTAACAAAAATTGATGTGAATATTGGATAAAAAATAGAGGTAATCTCCTCGTAGTGTGAGCATATTTATAGAGAAGGAAATTAAGTAGTAGATAAATTAGTGAATTATGGTGTTGATATTCATCTCGATGAAATTGAAATTTTAAAAGACAACTAACCAAGTGAGATTTGATGTTTTAATCATAATGATGTCAAGGAGTTGATTGTGGAAACATGCACTTCGATGAAGTAAGAATATATTTAAAAGAAAAAAGAAATGAAAAAACTATGATAAAAATGTCTGCTACAACAAATGTAATATTTTGGTATTGTGATGGGAGTAACCCCAATAGAAGCCACATATAACCTATTATATATATATATATATATATATTATAAAATATTTATAGTAACTTTATTCAATTTTTTTAAAATATTATTAATAAATTAAAAGTTTATAAACATAACTTTATATTATTTAAAAAATATATTTATTTAATATTTAATTAAATTAAAAATAATTTTAATATCTAAATAATTAAAAAAACATAATTACAAACCAATCTTGGAGGATAAGAAACATTGTGAGTCAAATTATGTCCATTTGGCAATAGTTCCCCAATGTCATCTCGGTCTATGTTGATAGACATAATAATGAACTAGTTTTTTTTTTTTTTTGTTGAACATGGTAGTGAAATTCTAGTTGATGCTAAATTCTAATCATGATAGAGACACTTCTAATGGTTGGAGGTGAACCAAATGGTTCTTAATTTGACCAGCAAAATCTTAGGCAAAGGTGAGAATAGGTCTAGAGTCCATTAAGCCTTGTAAATTAATGAAAGATGAACAATTATTTGTTGGATTTTTTTGCTACCTCTTATAACACTCTATAACCATTTTTGAGATAACACGTAAGATTATCTTAGAAATGAGACCAAGTTAAAAGTATTTACTCTTTTAAATAATACTCAATTTTCTATTATTTTTGAAGATGTTAATCATTGATTCTTGTTTTATTATTACAATTTTTACTTTTCAAAAAATTATAAACCACTCTTAACACTAAAATGTTTTAGTGGATGATAAAAGTAATATATAATTATAAATCAATCTTAACAATAAACCTCCTCTAATGTGCCTACTATATGAAAATCCTTATCATATACCTCTTACAATAATCCATCACACACAGGATAATATACTTGCAGAACCATGACTTACAAGTTTCTCCTAGGGCTATTGGAGTCCGCGGTCTCGCCCATAGTACTGGAAAATCAGAGCGACACTTACGGACATGACAAGTGAACCCAATGAAAACACACGTCTTTTTAAAAAGTAATGTCTTGGGGATGGATCTGTCAAACGACGGCTTATAAGGTCAGAGACAAAACAGAAGTACACTGCAGCTATGGAAATAGTAAATGGTAAAAGAACAGATGCCGTCATGATCGAATAAAGACCCTTGTACTCTCCAAATTCTTTTTTGTGTGTGGCGTTCAGGTTCTTCACATGAGGAGGTATTACGACAAGAAAGGTTGCGCACACGAATGCGATGCCAGCACAGGTGACTGAGATTCCCAAACTCAATGCTGATAGATATGGCAGTCGCGACGGATATACACTAATGCCAATTTGCAATCGTTCCCGAAATAACCAGGCAACAACCACGATGAGAGAAGTAAACAAGGCTAGAATATCACAGAACAAAAACACCTTAAAGTAGGGATCTAGAGCTAGCTTGGCTGCTTCCTCGTCTCCAATTCCGCCAGGCACCTGAAAGATGGCTGCAAATGTCATGGTCGCAATTAGAGATGCCACCAATGTGTCCACTTCGAGAGTTTTACTCTCATTGTCCTCATCTGATGGTAGTGAAGTGCTCCGACAAGCTCCAACTTCTTCCAAAATCTCTTTAATCCTAACACAATGGGAGATGTTAGGAGATGCTTCTGCAAAACCAGCAGTTCTGGCATAATGGAGAGCAATATCTAATGGAGTCACGCCTTCCCTGTTCATGGCATTCAGCTTAACCGCTGGCCATCTCAATAGCTCTTCTACAATCTGTTTCAGACACTAATAAAGCATCAAAAGTTCTATTGCTTTAAATTAACAAATATTTCTTATGACTGTAAATCCAATCAAACACTCGCGTCACTTATTAAAGGGATGAATCCTATTTATATTTAATATAGTGAAGTATTATATAAAATGATACTTATTAATTTTATAATTAAATAAATTAAGTTGATTATAATTTTTAATAAATAATATTTTATAAAAAAAAAAAAATATTTATTATTAAATATTTATTTTTAATTAATAAATAAAATTATTTTGTTAAAAAATAATAGAAGCATATATCATTACATTTTTTAATTTAATAAATGATCAAGCTAATAATACAATATGTAAAAACAGCTAAATTATAAACAAATAATCTAAATTATAAATAAATAAATAAAAGATGCATATAAATTTTATTAATATTATCACTTAAATAAAAGATGCATATAAATTTTATTAATATTATCACTTAATTTTTATTTATTATTTATTGATAATAAGTTTAAAATAAATATTTTTAAAAAGCTAAGAAACTTATAACTAGCATTTTTATATTAAAAACTAAGAGGATTGAAAAATGAAGTTGATAATATATTCAAATGTTAAAATTAAAAAAAAAAAAAATTGAAAGTCAAAACGTTTAGAAATTTGCCGTCAAAAAACAAAATTTTAAAAAGAAAGCAACTATATTGATCTTCAAAAAGTTTCGCAACATAAATTAAAACAAAAAAACAAAAATATGATCAAAATTTAAATAGAGAGCGATGTTTAACCTCACCTCTGGTTGCACTTTCTGGATGGCTGCAATATGAAAAGCTGTGTTGCCATCTTTGTCATGGTCAGAGCTCACCATTTTTCTCCCATCTTCTGGCTTTTGATTGGCAAGGAGTTTCTTCACAACCTCAAGTTGTTTGTACTTGATAGCAACATGTAGAGCAGTTTTATAGTGTTTGCTACGAATGTAGACACACTCTGGCCATAACGAGAGAAACTCGTCTATTATGTCGCCGTAGCCCAACTTGGCAGCTACATGAATTGCACACATCCCATCATTATCCCTCTTCACCATCATCCAGTGCAAAATGTCGAATTTGAAACGCCTATTCATCATCCGAAAAGGCCAAAGCATCGTCACAAGACACACGTTGAGCAAGTTCAGGCAAGACCACTTATTAGTCGTGAGGATTTCACGTACTTTGTCAGGCCGTCTCGAAAGAACGGCTTCGTGAAGTGGAGAGGCGCTGGGGCCATCCACCTGTTTCTCATCAGAGGCAGCAGCACTATCAGAGGCAAAGCTGCCTCGTTCAGGATCACTCGACACTTTAGGAGGATCCATCGTCAACCTCTAATTATGCTTCTCGCTACCTCCTGCATACATTCCTATTTATAACAACAAAGGGTGCACATTGCCTGTCACAAATCAAACGTCATGGTACGGATTACTCTAGTTTTTCTTTAAAGGCAACAGACTTGCTATCAGTTTTTCGAAGGCCTTCCCAAACTGAAAATTAGGGAAATTACATGATGAAACGAATAAAATCTTGCTGCCCAACAGATAAGGCAACTACACAGTCAGTAGTTCCTGAACTGGAAATATTAAAAATTTTACTTCATCAATTTGAAGAGAATAGAATACAAGTTTTTGAACGTCCGCAAGCTAGGTACAAACACGCAAGCGAGGTAAAAACAGGTTACAAGACCTTTTTTTTAAAGTATGGATATAAGTTGTAGAATCTAATTAATTATTTTTTATTTTTATTATTGTTTTTAATAAAAATAAATGTGCTTGTGATCTATATTTTATTATCTTCAAATAAATTTATATTTCTATTAAAAATTAAAAACTATTCCAAAACAGTGTATTTCTTGTTTCTGTCAACACTTCTCAATATAAAAAAATAAAAATCATATTTTGATTAAATGAATATGAATTAGATACAACTCTTTATGAAAGCAGACATAATGACAATCCTATGAAAAGCAAACAAACACATTATAGGGTCAATCCCAAGGAAAGAATAAGCTACTATACAATGAGTGATGGCTTTGCTTTTTAAAGCACTATACAACGCGTAGTTTGGGCCAGTTAGCTGCATGACAGGTCAAGTATTTTATTAAAAAAATCATTATTCATAGATTTTTCTTCTCGTTCCATTATTCATTATTTATATATATATGCTTTGCTTTAGTCCACTTTAGTCCACCTCTATTTTGCCTTTATTCTAAATCAAAGTATTTCTTTTTCCCAACACTTCTTAGTGTAAGAATATATATATAATCTTTTTTATTTTATTTTTCCGAATTAACAACTCTTTATAAAAAGATGTGCAGATATAATGCAAACAAACACATTGTAGGATCAATCCAGGGAAAGAATAAGCTACTATACAATGAGTGATGTTTTTTTTTTTTTAATTATTATTTAAAGCACTATACAACGCGTAATTTGGGTCAGTTAATTGCATGACAGGTCAAGTATTTTATTAAAAAAACATTATACATAGACTTTTCTTCTACTTCGACTTTAAAAGATCCATTTTAAATTTATTTTTAAAATATTAATAAAACTCCAATAAAGTAAAATGTATTGTCTAAAACAAAGTATTTGTTTTCGACAATTCTCAATGTAAAAAAATATATATCATCTCCTTTATTTTATTTTTCCGTAGTAAACGAATTAGATATAACTCTTTATGAAAAGATGTGCAGATATAATGATAAACCTAGAAACAGATAACACATTGTTGTAGGGTCAATCCGAGGGAAAGAATAAGCTACTATACAATGAGTGATGTTTTTTTTAGTAAAACACTATACTAAGCGTAATTTGGGTCAGTTAATTGCATGATAAGTGAAGTATTCTATTATAAAAACATTATTCATAGACTTTTCTTCTACTTCATGCTTAAATGGCCCATTTTGTTTTCCCTTTTTCTTTTCTTTGCTTTAGTTCACCCCCCTCCCCCCTTTTTTTCCCTTTATTCTGGTAGGGTACCAACTTCTCATCATTAACCTTCGGTTTACCATTCTTAGGTTAGCTTTAGCTTTATTCTTGCCCCCTTATAACGAACAGACTTCTTTATCAGTCTTAAATGTGTTTAATAATTTTCTGATTTTCTTCCTTCCTACTGATCTTTTCCCTTCATTTTACTGATGTCAATAGTGACGTGTTAGCTTCTTCTTCAAGCAAGAAGCGATAAGAGAACAACCGATATAGAATTTGCATAAAGGCAATTGATTTATTTAGTTTAAAATTGTAGATGCAGAACTAAATAGATATGCAAACGCCGTCGCCAACGATCTTATAAGGGGTAGAGTGTCAAACTAAAATTAAAATGGAAAATGAAATAATAATTATTATGTACATAGTTTAATTCTAATTTATGTTATAATTTATTTAAGGGATTTTATAATAAATTATTAATAGTTAGTATGAGATATAGATAGCAAACCCTAACCGATTTTGCACACAATAAATCCTAGTAGCTACAAAGGAGTTAGCTTGCATGTGGCAGTGAGAATGAGAGTCCGAGAATTTGAATTGGGTAAGGACCGGATAGAAGGGTTTGGAGAGGAGGTGCGTGAGGAAGTTGATGGTGGTTTGCAGGTTTTGGTCATTGAGGGATTCTAGGTGGTAGATTATATGGTAGGTTCTAAGGCGGATGGTCTTCTACTAAGGTCATATGGGGAGGGCTAAGGTCATATGGGGAGGGAACAAAGATTGAGGTGGTTGTTCCCGTTGGCGAGTCTCTCCGTTCAGAGTTTACAAGGTTCTTTTTTTTGGTAATGTTGGTGCATCACAAAGCGTTGGGCCCTTCCTTAACTCATGAATGTTTTCCTTTGCTTCAGTTACTCCTAAGGGTTATGGGATTCCAAACTCTGAAGTCTTTTTTGAACTATCTCCCTCTCTCCCTCTACAAACAAGCTTGTTATTCCGGATGAGCTGGTGGAGGTTACCATGGAGGAAAGATCATGGAACCTTGTTAAAAAAATTCATGGAAGTAGACCTAATATTTATGCCATCTAAAGATGGGATTTAATCAAATGGAAGTCTATAGGATCTTTGGATATTGTCACAATCCCAAATGCATTTTTCTTGATCGAAATTAATTATGAGGAATATTGGAAGAGGATTATGGGTGGGGGTCCTTGGTTCTTCGGAAAAAGAGGGCTTTCCTGCATAAATGGGATCTTGATTTTAATCCAAGGACCCAAAATATTAATTTGACTCCTCTATGGGTGAGACTTCCAGATTTGCCTTTTCACCTTTGGCACGATGATATCCTAAGGGGAATTGCTTAGGTGATTGGAGAGTTAGTCTTAATTGACTCCTCTACTAGGTCAAAGTCCAAAATTTATTTTTTCTCGAACCTGTGTAATGATGGACCGGTATGCAAAGCTTCCTGAACATATTGACCTTATTTCCAAACATGGGCCCTAGACTCAACCTATTTTCTATGAAAATAGATTATTAAGATGTGCAGTTTGCAAAAGGATAGGCCACACTCTAGGTTCATATCTGAAAATTATTCAAATAGAAAGGATGGTCCTAAGAATGATAGGTTCAGGAAACAAATGAACCATAAGGATCAAAGCAAAGGTTCAAAAGCAGTGTTGAACTTGATGTGGTCTTTGGAGCCACCTCAAGAACCCTCGATAATAGATATTGGGGTGGTTGAAAAGGTCCTCGTAATTGACATCAGCAACCCTAGAAGGGTGGTAGTGAATAATTAGGCTAGTTTGTACTCTAGTTCTCCCATAGGTAAGTAAGGAAGATTTGGTTACAGATACTGGTATCCCTCTAGATTTCCTTTAAACTTTTTAATGCCTATATTCTAGAGAAGGAATCCTCGATGAGAAGAAAGGGGCTCAGCTTGAAGCCCCATTTCTCTTTAAAAATATGCATATGAATAGCGTGCTCCTACCTTTATTGATATCATTAAATATCTTGGTCATGGGGAGGGATCTTCAAGGATAAATTTCTCTCACCCAAAAACAAGAAACCTCTTAAAAGGCTTCGCTAATATGGGATCCCAATTTTGTTGAAGGTTTAGTTCTCCTTAAATTTGATAGAGTCATGTTTGTTTTATTCTAAATATTTCAACTTTAAGTGGTTCAATTAGAATATATGCTCCTTAAACACCTCAAAATATGGTGGCTATGTGGAACTCCTTGAGAACAATGAGATATTTTTATATGGAAAGCTTGGCTTTTAGCTAGAGATATTAATACTCCTCTCTATCCCTCAGAGAAGAAAGGTGGAACCCCGTCTGCAAGAGTATGGAGAATTTTACCTCCTTTGTGAAAACCAAGAACTCATGAATATAGAGTTGAAAGGATCCAAATTTATGTGGAGCAACAAACATTTGGGGAGCCAAATTATCCAGATCAGGCATGATAGAGTTTTTATCTCCAAAGAGGGGATCCATTTTTTTGGATATGCGATGTTTCTCTCCCCAAACTTGTTTTAGATTTGTTGGCAGTTTTGTCACTTTACCACATTAATTTTTTTTGAAATTTAATTGTAAAATTTTGATAAAATGACTAAGGGAAGATGCCATAGCTTTTGTCATATTTTTTATTATTTTTCTCATTTTTAGACAATATTGTTGTAAAATAAAATGAAAGTCATGAGAATAATGCAATGTAGGAATGTGTTGAATAATGCTTTAAGGAACAAAAGTGTCAATAGAAAATTAATTTAAAAGGGAAGCACTTGAAAAAGAAGGAGAAAATTAGTTTCACCCTTATTAAAGGGCAAAAGTTTTTTTTCCCCTTTTAGAGGTGAACCACAACAAAAGGGTTTTTTCACCTGAAATGAAGCAAAGGTGATGAAGAAGTGCTTGGTTTTGAATTGGTAGTAGAATTATAAAGAAAAATGACAAATTTTAGTATTTTCACTCTAGGATTTGCTTGTAAAGGGATTTTGCCCCCAAAAGAGGCAAAAGTCATAATTTGATTCAGGAGAGAAAGTAAAAGGAGGAATAGATTAGTTTCACACCAATTGAGGGGAAAAAAACACTTTCACCCTTCTTGGAGGTGAAATGTAATGAAAATTAGTGACTTCACCCCTACAAAAGCAAAGGGCCAAAAGTCATAAGTTTTAAAAGCAAAGGGGCAAAACTCATAAATTTTAAAAAGGTGTAGAAAAGTGTAAAAGGATGAAGCAAAATGCTTTTGCTCCAGGTGAGGGGTAAAAATCATTGTTGCCTCTCTTTGGGGCAAAAAGGCCATGTTAAAATATTTTCAAAGCAAATGATAAGTAACGACATGGGACCCTATTTTAAATACATTTGGTATTTTCATCCATGATGGGGTGAAAATAAAAATTAGTGCTTGGTGCAAAGCTTAACATGTATTCAAAGTCAAAAACACCCCTGTTGAGAGGCACTACACATTTTTGCCTCTCTAGGAGGCAAATGAAGGTTTTTAAATTAACTTCGGGTGAAATAAGGTTGCAATACATGCCCATCCTGAAGAAAAGAAGTCAAATTCAATGTTACCTATTATAGGGAGCAAAAATTCCTGTCACATTCCTTTGGGATGAAATCAGTTAAGTTTTCTACTTTTCAAATTGTAATCGTATTTATGTCCTTTCTGACAACGAAATTAAAATGCAAGCAAATTTTAAATAAAAATGATGGTGTTTTATTCCAAGTATATGAAGATGATAAGAGGAAGAAGCATTTGGGGGTGAAATCACCAAGACATTAGTAATAAGTCGAACAAGTTGCTTTTATCATTCATTAATGCTCTGAAAAGGCTTTTCACCCCATTTTTGGGTGAAATTAATTCATTTGCATTCATTCTCAAAGGCATTCATTCCCAAGGCACTATTTTTGCAGATTCTCTCAACAGGAGTCATAGAATTTAATTTTGGATGCAATGCAAGCATATCTCCAAAATTTCTACTTCGAATTTACAAGATTAGATTCCATTTTTTCATTTCCAACACATCACCCACCGGCCTTGCTGCTTTTCAAGATGAAAATTAATACTAGATGGACTTTATTGGTGAAGGTGGATTTCCAAAGCATAGGGGTAACACAAGTTCAATGACCAAGCTCCCGATCTCTAGGCAACTTTGCTGCATCCCAATGCAACAATGCTCAAGGCTACTTTCCATCATTTAATCATGTCGATTTCCTATGTGATTCTCCCACCAAAGCAGGATCATTGTTTGCATGTAAAATGTTTTGACTGGCACATCACTAATGCCAAGGAGGAAATTATTCACACTAGTTTTTGATCTACCAATATTTTTTTGTATGTGCATTAAATGAAATAGGTTCAACCCTATATAAATACTAATCATTTTTCGTGTACAAAGAATGATGGAAACTTTGCAAAAAAATATTTCAATTTTTCTACATCAATAGAAAAACTTTGGCTTATAGTTCTTTGAAGGATGTTGCATTTGATGATTTATTGTATGGCATTTCTGAATACATTTATCACCATTATTTTTACATTTAAATTCTACATCTAAATTTAATATCTTTTGGTGAGAGAATGAATAGTGAGGTGCTCTTTGGAGGTTGTCTTTGCAAAACTATAAATAGTTCATGCACTTGCATTTATATTATATGCTAATCATTACCTGATTTTAATTTTGACTTTTAGTCTATCCCCATCCTACACTTATGACTTATAACCATATTTTCCCATTTCTTTCCTATTACCCTAAGCTTTAAACTAGAGTACATTAGAAAGGGAGCCAAGAATCTCTAGATATTGGCCCAAAGGACATTTCTTTCCTCCAGTATTTCAATTTTGCACGAGTCTGAGGCACACAAAACATAGATTTTGTACTAGGTAGATTCGTGATCAATAGTTTTTGGTACACCCGATGGGACATTCAAAAGGTTCCACTTTCAATAGTATTGAGGTTTGATGTTCACCTTTGTACTGTATGATTAGAACATATGGTGACTCAGCTCTATCGATAAGCCTCTAAACGTGAAGTGAAGGAAAGCTTTCTTCATGATCACAATATTGAAGGCCAAAAATCTAGAAGATCTCATTGAGTTTTATGAACTTGACATCCAAGTGCTAGGAGAACACCCTAGGTTAGTTACTACTGTTGTCCCATCAAGTGTAACATCTTCATAGTTAGCTAGTGTGTTTTCTATTCCTTCAAGTCATGCTACTACAACTACTAGTTTTCCACCTCCTCAACCACACACACTAATACACATGGCTTACAATCCACCATCATAGCTGCCAAGGTAGTTTCCAGCATGGAACCACTCTAAACCACTAAATATGCCAGCTCATAACCTGATATCACAAGTGGCGATGACTGCTTTGCCAAATTATGATGGTATGGGAAAGACGACCTATGATCATGTTTAATATGTAGCTACTTTGTTGATAATTTATGGCATCACAGATGAGGATATAATGGTAATATTTTTTGTTCTCTCTCTTCAAGGAAAAATTCTTTATTGGTATCGATCATTACAACCTGTAACCATTACCACCTGGGACTATTTGGTTGAACTGTTTAATAAAAGGATTTAATGAACAAGCAAATCCATTATTTCTACTGCATCAATTCACTACTATCTAGAGATATTTGTAGGAGGAAATCATGGACTTCAATGTTAGGTTGACCATAACTTGGCATAAAGTTCCTGATGGTATCCGACTGACTCTCAAAAAGTAGCCTTTTACTACCTCTAAGATTTCAAATTCGATATCAGTATGGCCATCCGACAATCCAATACCAATACATTTTTTTATTTGTATTCTATGACACAAAATGCTGAAGCTGATCTGATTGCTATTAGTAAGATTTTACTAAAAATGGTCATGCCTATTTTACCTAACCTTCCACAATATTTTTATGTTAAGTTACCTTCTCAACTTGTGCCCATGTCACCCATGTATCTAATTCCTTCATGGAATTCGAGTACATCCCAAACCACAGTGATAGTTTATATATCTCAACTCCCTGCTAAAATCATTCCATAGTTACCATCTCCAATTCTATTTTTGATACTACCATCTCCACCTATTTCATTACCATTACCAGCTCCCTCAACACCCTCAAACCCTGATCCACAAGATAAGGTGATGAAGGAGTTGTAGTTCATGAATTTAGCCATAGGACAAATGGGTAATGAAATTATGGTGATCAAAATAAAGTAGACTGAAGGAAATTTCCAACCAAGGAGATTTCAATCACCATCGATCACCAGAGAACAAGCCTCTACTTTTAGGAAAACTTCTTAAATGAGTACTACTATGCTTGTAAATGAGGAAGCTAGCCCATCAGAAATAATATTATGGTGTTCTATCTGTAATGACCCACATGGTGAAGACACTTGCATGGTTTATTTGAACTATGTGCAAGCACTGGAAGATAGCTCTTATGGTGGTCAAGTCAACATGATCATGAAATTTAATCATAACTTCATGGTACCATCTATTAAACAAGTTTTAGTTCTCACAATATATAGAAAAAACCTATCATTATAGATCCAACTGAAATGAAACCATTGAAGGTACCTATTGAGCAAAAGATACAAAACACAAAGAGGTAATATCAAGCAAAAGTTCATATACCGGTACCTCAGGTAGATGAGCTCATCTTGTTTAAGGATCTTTTACCTACACCTATGAAGGACAGATTGTAAGTAAAATAATCAACTTTACAACCCTAGATTACATAAACATAGATAGAAACAAAAGAACATGTGAAGCAGAGTCTCAAATACCCTTCCTTGACCAAGCATCAGAAGGTAGAAGCTACACAACAATACCAAACCAAGTATGAAGCTACTAGTGAAGGAAGAGATCCCAACACATATTCATAAAATATTTTTTAATAACTAAAGAGGATTCCCACCAAAGTGATCCTCTATGATGCACTACAACAACCTAGACAAGTCGACCTCTTGCAATAATCTTTGAATTTTGTGAATAATAAGAGTAAAACCCCTACGCAAATAGTGCTAGCTCAAACACTAACCACTTATATGATGGAAAAAAATAGACCTCCCCCATTCTATCCATCTCTCAAGATAGAGGGTTTGATTGTGCACAACTGTACGATTGACTCTGGTGCAACAATGATTGTCATGCCAAAGGTAGTTTAAGAAATCATGGTAATGGAATATACAAGAAGAAGCCTAGGCATCGTGTAGTTAGATGGCACTTCCATAAAAATGGTGCGGGTGATCAAAGATATCTCAATTATATTATACATCATGCCCTAGATAAATGTCATTCAAGAAGTTGTTATGGTAGATTTGGAGTCGTACTTTAGCATGTGCCTATTAAAGGAGTTAACAACCAAGTTAGGAGGCTATCTATATCTAGACTATTCTCACCTAGAGATTCAATTCAAAGGGAGGAGAATACATATTTACAATGAGAAGCCCACCATGTATCATATCAAAAATATTGAAGAATAAGAGAAGGTTGTAGATTTAGTCAATACGATGACTGAATAAATAGAGGATATGGATCTGATGGAGCAAGCTTTATATGATATTCGTTTAGAGGATGAATTATCATGCTTTATTTCAATGTAATGATGGATACCGAGATCTACTGTTACACCATTGCTAATCCTATTAAGGTTTAAGCAAAAGTGTCTGATGATCTAGTTTCTACCCCTAACCAATTGTGGAAAATGTACTTTTATGGTGCTATATGCTATAATGGTTCCAAAGCTAAAATAGTATTTATCTCTCCATCTAGAATTACAAGATATATTCATATCGGTTGACCTGGAGCTATACAAACAATACCACCAAGTATGAAGCATTGTGCTTAGACCTAAAAAAAGCACAAAAGCTCATAATCATACAACTAGAAATTTTCAAATATTTTGAGTTAATTGTGAACTAGGTGACCAACAAGTGCATTTCAAAGTAGCACTACCTAAAGGTATACCACAACAAGGTATGACATCCTTTTTAGTCATTTATCACATTGAATGTTCAAGTGGTTTCACAAGAATTAAATAAAATGTAGATCTTTGAGAATCCCTTGGTGTGAAATTCTCTCCTATTGAGTATGTGGTAAGAAATACCAATATTTTAAGGTTAATATATATATCTTTAGGACCTGATAAGAATATCTACTAACAAGTTTTTGACAACTATGAGCATATTATGAATTTTTTGATCAAAGAAGCCAGTAGTGTGGAGGAAAGGATGTTGGACGAAGATGAAGTTGAGCGTTTAATCCAACTCAAAAATAATCACATCCCAAAAGGTTTAATTACCCTTGAGAACCTCTTTGATCAGAATGACAACATAAAAGTGTTGGAAATTTGAGCAAGTTTTGTTGTCATTGATGTCAAGAGGTTGATGTCCAAGTTTCGTCATCATTAATGTCATCAGGTGGTTTTTCCAAAAGGCAAGGAAGTGGTTAAAAGGAATAGGATATAATATTTATTTTAAATATTATATGCCTAAAGAGGCCTAAAATATTGAAGACCCAAGGAAGGAGAAGCAGGTTTAAAAGGAAATAATAATATTATAATATTTTAGGCAAAAGGTTGAGGTGAAGAAAAACGAGGTCCAAGGAGTCATTAAAAAATAAATCCTTGAAAAGACCCATTTGGCAGATTGTAAAGGTTATTATTTAATTTATTTAAATTAAAATATTTTAACCATAGGTTAAAATTTTAATTTAAATAAATATTAAAGGCGCCAAAAGTCTAAGTTTAAAATTCGAATTAAAATTTGAAAGCCGACGTGTTGGAGTGCATAGCAAAAGGTATAAAAGGGGGCAATGATTTTTATTTTAAATTATCCATGCAATTCGTATGCCCAAAGTAAAAGAAATTTGTGTGCATTAAGAGAAGAGAAAGGAATTCGCATGTGTTAAAATTAAAAGGGTAGACTTTGTGATAAACCCAAGTGGAGCACCAAATATTTTCCAAAGTGCTTGGTAGCGCAAGTGATGATCGATGACTGGTTAAGGCGTTTGTGCAAGGCAGGTTAGGGGTTCGATTCATATCCCCTTCATTTTGAATGCAGCAAGAGTTTTTGATTAATTTGAAATCATCGAAAGCAAAGGATAAAAGGTGCATCGTGCACCTTAGGTTTTATGTTGGGTATGTAGCCCAATGATAGCCTAGCCTTGGGCTAAGGCACTACGATGGTGACAGGTTTTAGGTTCAAGTTTGGGCACGTTCATTGAGGGCATAAATTTTTTGATGTGGGCCATCATATAAGGTAAGCGCTCGATTTAATTTTTTCCAAGGTTTTGAATAGCGCTAGAGGGCACGTGATAGTTTTGAAGGTGCTTACGTGATTAATTTTTGCTAAGGTGAAAGATAGGGAGTCATAAGGTTGTTTAAATATTTTAATTTTTAATTAGAATTATAAATAAATATTGGAGATATAAGGTGTTAGAAAGGAAATTAATTGTGTTGAATATTATTGTGTGAAGATTGGAGTTATAAAGTGTTAAACAAAGGAATTAATTTTTATTTTATAAGTGTGAAGATTGGGTTTATAAAGTGTTATCAAAGGAGTTTGATTGTTTATGAATTGAATATTATTTTTGTGAAGTTTGGAGATTATAAGGTGTACTTGAGACTTAATATTTTTGTATGGTGAAATAATTATTGAGGGAAATATTTGAGTGGAGATTTTGAGATAGATTGTTGCTATCTAACCTTGAAATTGGCAAAGAGGATTTGATTGTGATTAAGACAAGTTTTGAAGACATATCTCCATAAAAACAAAAGGTATGGGCACATCTTCCTTATGAGTGAAATATTGTTGGATTGAATGTTGTGAAATGCAAAGTTGGAGTGAAAAGGATTGTTTGATAAGTATTGTTGGAAATGTTGAGTGAGTTTTCATATGCATGATTTAGGGTTTGTGAAAGATCATGAGTATCATTGTTATGTGAGATTGAGAACTATCTTGAACTAGGGTTTGTGAAATATCATGAGTATCATTGTTATGTGAGATTGAGAACTATCTTGAGCTAGGGTTTGTGAAAGAACATGAGTATCATTGTTATGTGAATTTGGAATCATCTTGAGTCAAGGTTTGAGTTCCATAGTGTGAGTTGTTGGAAGTATAGTGAAACACTTGGTTAGGGTTTGTAAGCAAGTTGTGTTTCATTGAGTGAATGGTTGAGTGAAGTTGATTGAGCATTATTGATTGAAAGTATTGGAGTGATAGTTCAAGTTTTGTGAAACAAATTATACTTTATTTTGAATTGATTTGAAAGAGAGTTTGAAAGTGATAGAGTGATTTGTGAGTGTGAAACATATTGAGTCTCTAATCATTCTCTATATGTTTCTATGGTTAAACAAGATTCTGAGTGAAACTTGTTTGTGTGATTGAAGAGGTTTTCTATAAGAGATTAAGTTGAGTTTTGTATGCAAGTTTTGCAATTGATTTGAATAAGCTTTTGTGAAAGCTAGTGGATATTTGAGTAAGTCCTAGAGGGGACTTAAGGACAGAATTGAGTAAGCTTTTGTGAAATCTTAAGGATAGATTTGTGTGAGATTTTGTGGAAGCTTACAAGAGATTTGAGGTAAGTCTTGGTGAAGACTTGTTGAGTAGATTGGACAAGTTCTAGGAAGACTTGTGGATAGATTTGAGGTAAGTCTTAGTGAAGACTTGTAGAGCAGATTGAGCAAGTTCTTGAGAGGACTTGTGGATAGATTTGAGGTAAGTCTTTGAGAAGACTTGAGAGCAGAGTTGATTGATTGATTTGTTCAAGCTTTGAGTTAAGGCTTGGAGCAGATCTAAGTAGAGTTGATTTGTGATTGGATCAAGATTTGTGTTAAGGCTTGAGGATAGATTTGAGGATAGATTTTGGTGTATATTTGAGGGTAAATTTGTGCCAGACTAGAGATAAATTTTGAGAAGATTTATGCTAGACCAAGGATAGTGTTTAGTGTAGATTTGAGATAGATATTGAGCAGAGCTGAGAGTAAGCTTTGGAGGTGATAGAGTAGAGGATAGTAGTCTCTAGTGGATAGAGATCCATTAGCCAAGGTAGTGAGGACAGAGGTATTATGAGTGAGGATAGAGGTCTTCAATGGAGAGAGATCCACAAGCCAGTGTAGTGGAGGCAGTAGTCTTCTAGAAGATCACCAACCAAAGCAGAGGAGAAGGAGTTCTCCTATGGATAGAGATCCATAAACCAATAGAGGGAAAAGAGTTCTCCTATGGATAGAGATCCATAAAATTGATTAGGGGATTGGTATCTCCTTTGGATAGAGGTCCATAAACATTGTAATAGGGAAGGATTCCCAAGAGATTTATTGAGAAAATTTTAGTGAAATATTTTCTTCATGGAGTAGCCCACATTGGGTGAACCATGTTAAATTGGTGTCTCTATTGTGTGTGATGATTTGTGCATTGCTTTGATTACTATTGTTGATATTGCCATTGATATATTGGATAATATTGTTTGAGAAAGAAAAGTAAAAAGTGGTCTTATATTGTTCACCCCCCTCTCAGTATAAGCTTGTGTTCTTCAATTGGTATCAGAGTGGGTTCCTTCGAAAGAGTTTAACAACTTGAAGGAAAATCTTACAGGAACACAGATGGATTCTCAGAGTGGATCTTTAGGAAATAAGGCACCATTGTTTGATGGGAACAATTATGCATTTTGGAGTGTGAGAATGAAGATTTACCTAATGGCACTAGGAAATGATATATGGCAAGCAGTTGAGGATGGGTACATACCGCCAGCTACTCCACCTACAGATAAATATGGTAAGCTCCTACAACTAAATAATTCAAAGGCAATGAATGGAATCTTAAATGGTTTACGTGAAATAGAGTTTGTAAAAGTTATGCATTGCACATCAACAAAAGAGATTTGGGATAAGTTGAAAAAATATATGAGGGAGACAAAAAGGTCAAGATGGCAAAATTGCAAAATCACAAGAAAACATTTGAAGACCTAAAGATGAAGGATGAGGAAGACATTGCTACATACTTACTTCATGTGGATGAGGTTGTTAACTCCATGCAAGGACTTGGGTTTAAAGTTGAAGAAACAGATGTTTGTCAAAATATTTTAAGGTCACTCCCTAAGAGGTATAGTGAAAAGGTTTCAGCCATAGAAGAAACAAAAGATATTGAAACTTTGACAAGGGATGAGTTACATGGAACTCTCACAGCTTTTGAGATGAGAATAAAAGAGGAGCCTATCCCCTAGAAAGAAGCAACCTTCAAAGTTACAAAGAAGACAAAGGGTAAGAAGTCAGATTCAAGTAATGAGTTATCCAGTGATGAAGAAGCAAACTATGGTAGAAGGAACAAGGACACAAGAAAGTATAAAGGTACGAAAATAGTTAAGTGTTTCAAATGTGGTAAATATGGTCACTATGCATCTGATTGTCCAGAAGCTAGAAATAGCAGTGGTGATGAGAAACAAGATCATAAGAACAGGGAAGCAGGAAAATACAGGTATCAAAAGAAAAGTAGGGATGGACAAGGCAAGCAAGGAAAGAAGTTTTTCCAAAGGCATAAGAAGAGTTTTTATGTAGATAAGGTAGGCAAGAGTTCAAGTGATAGTGATGGAAGGTCCTCAGATAATGAAGAAGAAGAAATTCTATTTTTGATAGTAGAAAAAGAAGATGTTAGAAAAAGGGCACCAATAATTCTCAAGTGTTTTAGGTGTGGTAACTTTGGTCATCTTGAAGATAGTTGTACAAGGAATGGGTTCAATTTTAGTGAAGATGAATATGAAGATGCTCTTGAAGGTCCAGAAGAAGAAAGTCTTCTTATGGCAATAGAAGAAGAAGGAAGTGCTCCTATTGAAGATGAATCAGAAAGGAATGAAGATGATCTTAAAGACAAAGGAATAGAGGAAATGAAGAGGAAGGAGAAGTTGATCTTGAGGGTGAGATTATTTCTGCTCTTAAGGAATTAAGAAAGGTAAGAAAGTAGAACTCAAAACTCAAGCTTCAATTTCAAGAATGTGATGAAGAGAAAGGAAAGCTTATAGAAGATCTAACCAACTCAATAGCTAAGACAAGGAGATTTAAAGAGAAGTTAGAGGCAAAGGTTTTAGAATGTGAAATATTAGAGCATGAGGTAGCTTCACTAAGGAAGGAAGTAAAAGAGTCTAAAGACAAGCTACACAGGTTTGGGAGAAGCTCAAAGAACTTGGATAAGATTATCAAGGTACAAAGATCTTCATCAAACAAGACAGGACTTGGTTTTGAAGAAGAATATAGAGGACAAGGAGAGGAGTCAATCTCAAGCTCCAAAGAAGAAGAAGCTTCAGAAGAAGAGAGTGTAAGAGAAAGTGAGACTTCTAAGGATAAGTTGGAAAATAGAAAGTTCAACAAGGAAAGGAACAATGCACAAATAAGGAACAGATGGAACAGGAAACATCATAGGGAAGAAGAGACTAAGAGACCAATGGGGTCAAGGCAAGGTTTCTTCAATGGATATTGCTTCTCATGTCATAGGTTTGGTCACAAGGCTACATAATGCAAGACACATGAAAGATAGGGATATGGTTTCACCAATAGAAATTTCAGAAATGGGCATCTCTTTCAAGGGTATTGCTACTCTTGTAATCAGTTTGGTCATAAGGTAGTAAATTGTAGGGTTCATGATAGGAATGGATATGGCTTCACCAAGAGGAACTTCAAGATATTTGCACCTTCAAGGAACCACAACATTAAGTGTTATAAGTGCAATAATGTTGGGCATATGGCTAAGTGGTGTAGAGCAGAATTTCCAGAGACAAGCAGGAACAAGAATATTCAGAGGAATCAGAAGGATCAGTTGAGGAAGAAGGTGGACAAAGGTAAAGAGCAGTGTATGCTGGGAGTAGAGATACTCCCACCCCAAAATTAACCACCTCAAAGAGAGGAGGTGGGGGAGGGGCTGAGCTAAGAGTCTTATCTTTAGCCCCAAGCCCCAAAGGTGGCCCTTTGCCATTGATGTCAAAGGGGGAGAGATTTGAGTTAGGGGAGAGCATTCAATCAGGGGAGCAGTTTCTCAAGGGGAGCAGAACTGAAAAAGGTAAAAGAAATGGTTAAAGGAAAAAGGGTTGCCATCAATGACAAAGGGGGAGATTGTTGGAAATTTGAGCAAGTTTTGTTGTCATTGATGTCAAGAGATTGATGTCCAAGTTTCATCATCATTAATGTCATCAGGTGGTTTTTCCAAAAGGCAAGGAAGAGTTTAAAAGGAATAGGATATAATATTTATTTTAAATATTATATGCCTAAAGAGGCCTAAAATATTGAAGACCCAAGGAAGGAGAAGCAGGTTTAAAAGGAAATAATAATATTATAATATTTAATATTATAATATTCTGAGCTAAAGGTTGAGGTGAAGAAAAATGAGGTCCAAGGAGTCATTAAAAAATAAATCCTTCAAAAGACCCATTTAGCAGATTTTAAAGGTTATTATTTAATTTATTTAAATTAAAATATTTTAACCATAGGTTAAAATTTTAATTTAAATAAATATTAAAGGCACCAAAAGTTTAAGTTTAAAATTTAAATTAAAATTTGAAAGTCGACATGTTGGAGTGCATAGCAAAAGGTATAAAAGGGGCAATATTTTTATTTAAAATTATCCATGCAATTCATATGCCCAAAGAAAAAGAAATCCGTGCACATATTAAGAGAAGATAAAGGATTTTCTTGTGTTAAAATTAAAAGGGTAGAGTTTGTGTTCATACCAAGAGGAGTGCCAAATATTTTCTAAAGCACCTGGTAGTGCAAGCAGCGGTCGGTGATTGGTTAAGGTGTTTGTGCAAGGCAGGTTAGGGGTTTTATTCACATCCCCTTCATTTTGAATGTGGCAAAAGTTTTTAATTTTGGGATTCATCGAAAGCAAAGGATAAAAATGTGCATCATGCACCTTAGGTTCTATGTTGGGTGCATAGCCCAATGATAGCCTAGCCTTGGGCTAAGGCATTGTGATGATGGTAGGTTACGGGTTCAAGTTTGGGCATAGTCATTGAGGGCACAAATTTTTGATGTGGGCCATCATATAAGGTAAGCGCTCGATTTAATTTTTGCCAAGGTTTTGAATAGTGCTAGGGGCCACGTGATAGTTTTGAAGGTGCTTATGATCACGTGTTTATTTTTGCTAAGGTGAAATATAGGGAGTCATAAGGTTGTTTAATATTTTAATTTTTAATTAGAATTATAAATAAATATTGGAGATATAAGGTGTTAGAAAGGAAATTAATTGTGTTGAATATTATTGTGTGAATATTGGAGTTAAAAGTGTTAAACAAAGGAATTAATTTTTATTTTTAATGTGAATATTGGGTTTATAAAGTGTTATCAAAGGAGTTTGATTGTTTATGAATTGAATATTATTTTTGTGAAGTTTGGAGATTATAAGGTGTACTTGAGACTTGATATTTTTGTATGGTGAAATAATTATTGAGGAAAATATTTGAGTGGAGATTTTGAGATAGATTGTTGCTATCTAACCTTGAAATTGGAAAAGAGGATTTGATTGTGATTAAGACAGGTTTTGAAGACATATCTCCATCAAAACAAAAGGTATGGGCACATCTTCCTTATGAGTGAAATATTGTTGGATTGAATGTTGTGAAATGCAAAGTTGGAGTGAAAAGGATTGTTTGATAACATTGTTGGAAATGTTGAGTGAGTTTTCATATGCATGATTTATGTATGTTGAAAGAACATGAGTATCATTGTTATGTGAAATTGAGAACTATCTTGAACTAGGGTTTGTGAAAGATCATGAGTATCATTGTTATGTGAGATTGAGAACTATCTTGAACTAGGGTTTGTGAAAGATCATGAGTATCATTGTTATGTGAGATTGAGAACTATCTTGAGCTAGGGTTTGTGAAAGAACATGAGTATCATTGTTATGTGAAATTGGAATCATCTTGAGTCAAGGTTTGAGTTCCATAGTGTGAGTTATTGGAAGTATAGTGAAACACTTGGTTAGGGTTTGTAAGCAAGTTGTGTTTCATTGAGTGAATGGTTGAGTGAAGTTGATTGAGCATTATTGATTGAAAGTATTGGAGTGATAGTTCAAGTTTTGTGAAACAAATTATACTTTATTTCTGAATTGATTTGAAAGAGAGTTTGAAAGTGATAGAGTGATTTGTGAGTGTGAAACATATTGAGTCTCTAATCATTCTCTATATGTTTCTATGGTTAAACAAGATTCTGAGTGAAACTTGTTTGTGGTATTGAAGAGGTTTTCTGTAAGAGATTAAGTTGAGTTTTGTATGCAAGTTTTGTAATTGATTTGAATAAGCTTTTGTGAAAGCTAGTGAGCAGATTTGAGTAAGTCCTAGAGGGGACTTAAGGACAGAATTGAGTAAGCTTTTGTGAAATCTTAAGGATAGATTTGTGTGAGATTTTGTGGAAGCTTACAAGCAGATTTGAGGTAAGTCTTGGTGAAGACTTGTTGAGCAGATTGGACAAGTTCTAGAGAGGACTTGTTGACAGATTTGAGGTAAGTCTTGGAGAAGACTTGAGCAGATTGAGCAAGTTCTTGAGAGGACTTGTGGATAGATTTGAGGTAAGTCTTGAGAAGACTTGAGAGCAGAGTTGATTGATTGATTTGTTCAAGCTTTGAGTTAAGGCTTGGAGCAGATCTAAGAAGAGTTGATTTGTGATTGGATCAAGCTTTGTGTTAAGGCTTGAGGATAGATTTGAGGACAAAATTTGGTGTAGATTTGAGGGTAGATTTGTGCTAGACCAGATATAGACTTGTGAGAAGATTTGTGCTAGACCGAAGGATAGTGTTTAGTGCATATTTGAGATAGATATTGAGCAGAGTTGAGAGTAAGATTTGGAGGTGATAGAGTAGAGGATAGTAGTCTCTAGTGGATAGAGATCCATTAGCTAGGGTAGTGAGGATAGAGGTCTTTAGTGGAGAGAGATCCACAAGCTAGTGTAGTGGAGGTAGTAGTCTTCTAGAAGATCACCACCAGAGCAGAGGAGAAGGAGTTCTCCTATGGATAGAGATCCATAAACCAATAGAGGGGAAAGAGTTCTCCTATGGATAGAGATCCATGAACTTGATTAGGGGATTGGTGTCTCCTTTGGATAGAGGTCCATAAACATTGTAATAGGGAAGGATTCCCAAGAGATTTGTTGAGAAAATTTTAGTGAAATATTTTCTCCGTGGAGTAGCCCACATTGGGTGAACCACGTTAAATTGGTGTCTCTATTGTGTGTGATGATTTGTGCATTGCTTTGATTACTACTATTGATATTGCCATTGATATATTGGATAATATTATTTGGGAAAGAAAAGTAAAAAGTGGTCTTATACTGTTCACCCCCTCTCAGTATAAGCTTGTGTTCTTCAATTGGTATCAGAGCGGGTTCCTTCGAAAGAGTTTAACAACTTGAAGGAAAATCTTACAGGAACACAGATGGATTCTCAGAGTGGATCTTTAGGAAATAAGGCACCATTGTTCGATGGGAACAATTATGCATTTTGGAGTGTAAGAATGAAGATTTACCTAATGGCACTAGGAAATGATATATGGCAAGCAGTTGAGGATGGGTACACACCGCCAACTACTCCACCTATAGATAAATATGGTAAGCTCCTACAACTGAATAATTCAAAGGCAATGAATGGAATCTTAAATGGTTTACGTGAATCAAAGTTTGTAAAAGTTATGCATTGCACATCAGCAAAAGAGATTTGGGATAAGTTGAAAAATATATATGAGGGAGACAAAAAGGTCAAGATGGCAAAATTGCAAAATCACAAGAAAACATTTGAAGACCTAAATATGAAGGATGAGGAAGACATTGCTACATACTTACTTCATGTGGATGAGGTTGTTAACTCCATGCAAGGACTTGGGTTTAAAGTTGAAGAAATAGATGTTTGTCAAAAGATTTTAAGGTCACTCCCTAAGAGGTATAGTGAAAAGGTTTCAGCCATAGAAGAAACAAAAGATATTGAAACTTTGACAAGGGATGAGTTACATGGAACTCTCACAACTTTTGAGATGAGAATAAAAGAGGAGCCTATTCCCCAGAAAGAAGCAACCTTCAAAGTTACAAAGAAGACAAAGGGTAAGAAGTCAGATTCAAGTAATGAGTTATCCAGTGATGAAGAAGCAAACTATGGCAGAAGGAACAAGGACACAAGAAAGTATAAAGGTACAAAAATAGTTAAGTGTTTCAAATGTGGTAAATATGGTCACTATGCATCTGATTGTCCAGAAGCTGGAAATAGCAGTGGTGATGAGAAACATGATCATAAGAACAGGGAAACAAGAAAATATAGGTATCAAAAGAAAAGCAGGGATGGACAAGGCAAGCAAGGAAAGAAGTTTTTCCAAAGGCATAAGAAGAGTTTTTATGCAGATAAGATAGGCAAGAGTTCAAGTGATAGTGATGGAAGGTCCTCAGATAATGAAGAAGAAGAAATTCTATTTCTGAAAGTAGAAAATGAAGATGTTAGAAAAAGGGCACCAATATTTGTCAACTATTAAAAACCTATTGAGATTTTAAAGAGGATACTTGGAGACAACAAGAGGAGTTGGCATTTGATGCTAAACCAAGCCTTGTGGATGCATTGCATCTTGATAAATAAATCAATCAAATATTCCCCTTATTATTTGGTCTACAATAAGGAGGTAGTTTTACCTATACATATTGAGTTGCCTATCCTCTGAACTTTGTAGATTCTCACTGATGAGAGTGATGAATTTGACCCTATGAGTGTGATACTAGAATAAATTTTGCAACTAGAAGAAGATAGAGAGAAGGCATACAAGGCTTTAATAGAACATGCCAAGACAACATAGAAATGGCTTAGCAAGAAGACATCCGAAAGGACATTCAAAGTTAGTTTTTTGGTGTTAAAATGGAATGCAAATAAAGCAAATCCTAGCAAGCATCATAAGTTCAAAGCTATATGGGAAGATTCATTTCAGATTTTGGAGTTGAACTCAATTAATGCCTATTATATTTAGGATATGGATGGCTAGGAATTACTGATTCCAGTAAATGGTCTTCATTTGAAGGCCTATTATCATTAACATTTTCAAATACAAGTATGTATATATGTACAAATGTTTTTTTTTTCAAGTATATTCTGCTTATAAAAAAAAGATTTTATTCTACCCCTAACAAGTGATTTCGCCCTAAAAGCACGTCCTCATTAGGCAAAAATTAATTTCGCCCCTAAAAGGATTTTCAAGCCCTATTTTTTTATTTTGGAGAAAAAATCATTAAAATAATTCTTTGGCAATGTGATTTTAGGAGAAAAGCGGAAGCATTTTATTAATGGAGTAAAAGGGGAGGAATACTCATATCATATAAAAAATATATTTAATTAAAAAAATGAAAGACATTAGTTTTGCCCCTCTTTAGGAAAAATGAACAATATATATATATATATATAAGGAAAATAAAATGAAATTCTTTAATTTCGCCCAAGTTAAGACTTCACCATGCAGTTTTACCTTTTTCGGGGCAAAATGCAATTTTAGAGCAAAACTCCTAGAGTGGAAAAAGCAAAATAAAATAAATCTCATGATTTTTGAAGATTCCCAGTTTAACAAACTATTTCTAGCAATGAAGGGAGAAATTGATTTTTAATTTATTTTTCCAATAAAAGCATTGACACTTAAAAAACTTATTTTGTTTTTCTCAAGGTGCTTTTGGGGCAAAATCAGAGAAGAGAAATTGTTTTAAAATGGCAACCAAGCTTATGAATTTTCCAAGCAAACACAGAGAATGATTTTCAAGTGTCGGTTGAATGAAGAAGCAAGTTGTAGGATTTTTTCATGCAGCTAGTTTTTTTTCAGCAAAGGAAGTGCGCCTGGGATATGTTTTTGCTAGTACAAGATTATTTCGGAGTGCCCATGTGACATTTTCAATGGAAGGGTGCACCCAAAGTAGATTAATTTTACCCATTCACCCTAGATTAACGATTTGACATTTCTAAGTTGTAGAATTGATTGATTTTCATCCTAAAGAGTATCCATTAATGACACATGGTATTTATCATTTCTGAGACTAGCTATTGATATCTGAGATGCACTTTTATAGATTAAAGGTGGCCAAAGAATGAGGTTTGAGGAAGATTTTGAGTGATAGGAGGTTAATGATAGTTGAAAAAACTCATTAAAAATTGTGCTTGGCGAGGGAATCAAGATGCATGTTCTCCTCATTTCATTGAAAAGTAACACATGGATTAAATTCAGTAGTTGGAGGTGCAATCTATAAATTTGGTGCATTTGCAACATGGAGGTAAAAAAATTTATACATTTTCTGGATAATTGATGCATCTGGTTGCTTTATTGTAGGAATTATAGGGTGCCTATGAGTTGTTGAATGTGGGAAGAAAAGTTGTAGATTTGAAGAGCATCATAGGGTCAAATAAGGTGTAGAAGAAAATTGAGGGAGGCAAGAAGTCTAAAAAATCTAGGAAAAATGAAAATGTTGACTTGGATCCATATTTTGATGTGCTATCTCAGTTTGGAGATTGAATTATTTCAAATAAAGACAATTGAAAAATTATAATAAAATGTAGAGGTTATAGTCAAACAAGGGTTGATGCTGAAAATCCCTCTCAATATCACATATCATGCTCAAAATTTTTGGTATTTGTGCACATCGGTCCATTTTTTCCCAAATTTTGTGGAAGCAATTTCAATATTTTATAATCCCAACACCAGAGTTGTAAAAAAATATAAAATGAGATGTATTATTTACTATTTCATCTGATGATGTCCAGGAGGCATTTTCTTGTGGGAGTAAACCTCTTTTTGATTTTGTTTTTAAGAGGTTGAATCTTGGTGAAAAAGAGGAGAAGTATCAGTCAATAGTAATGCTATACCATTTTATGGAGAGCCAAATGATAAAGATGCCTAGCATGGCAAATTGTTGACTTTACCAAAGCTATTAATAGATTTCAAGAATCCATATTTATTTTCTATGGTGGCTTGTGTTGTGGACCTCTTGATTGACTCAACAATGCACAAGTGGTAGGTAGCCTTGGTGCAGTGTATTTCTTAGGTCAAATTTTATGCCCCTACTACAATGACGGTGAGAACAAATTTAATTTTCTTCGATTGGGTCAATTACATTGCCAAAAGGATGCATACCTAGTTGGATAAAATGCAAAGTGAAGAAACCATGGCATTCAAGCACACGTCATTCTTAATATGGTATTTCTTCTTTCACACGTGAATTGCAATAGATAGATTAGATGGATCTTGCTATCTAATCTATCTATTGCAATTCATGAAATAAGCACAAATGGGAAAACATAAGTTGACAACAAGAAATGAAACAAATATAAAGAATCCCTTTATTAATTTCAATGAAGCCAAGTTACAGATTCGTCCCTCTTAGGGATACCCATTTGATACATCAATTACAATAGAGTTTCAAATCCCTCTCAAGGGTAGATGCAATCAAAATGCCTTCCAGGGTGACACAAACTGCTCTAGGGTGTCGATGACCCTCTTCTCCATGATTAGAGGTATTTGTTGCCTTGCATCCCAAAACCCTGTTAGTCCTGCATGCAATAAACAACAAGAAACATTAAAAGCAAAGGAGGCCTCTCTTGATGAGGCTTTAAAAGGATATTTGCACAAAAGATAACATGATAATCAAGAAATCAAGAAAGTGATTTAGTGCATGTAAATTGATCTAAAACATGATAATATGCCATTAGAAACATGAAAGAAACTAAGATTAATCTATCTAAGCTCCTAATTAACCAATTGAAGACATGAAAGCATGAAAAAGATTCATTATGCCTACACTACAATAATGAAGGAAAATTGCAATTAACTCCTAATCTATCGGTCAAATATCTCTAGAATACTGAATTAAACCTACAACATGATTAATCTAACCTAGTTAAACAAACTACAAAATAGAGAACAAGGAAATCAGGGATTACCCTCTGACCGTGGGTCATTCACGCGGTGGGCACTGTTCACCATGGCTGATAGCCATGATGGAGACTGAAGTAAGTTTACCCTCCAAATCAGGGCCAATTCTCTGATTCTCCTTGCCAAATTGATGGTCAAGGGTCGCCTCTATGTCCTCTGATATATTTGGTGGTTGAATTGCTCAGTGAGTGCATGGATTGCATGGATTAGCATTTCTTGGCTCTCCTATCCTCCTAGGACCTCCATGGCAATGTGATCTCCAATTGGGTAGCAAAAGTATTCCTATCAATGCATGTGAATGGTTATGCAATTCGATAGGGCTTCGCTGCTCAATTGATTATGCTTCTCTCTCTCTTTTCCCCAATTTGGAAGGGGGATTATATAGCAATTGCCAAGGGCTAGGGGTAGCTTCATGAGGAAGCTAAGATCAAGATTGGGTGGTTGAGCTTGTTGGATGGAAGGATCCAGAACCTTCCTCACTCAAACCACTCCAATCCACAACCAATTGGCCATTGCAACCGATTTTGGGTCGGATGAAGGCCAATTGTCTTTGAGTGTTGACCATGGATGATAGGTGTGGTGAGCACTACTAACCATGGGTGTCAGCAGTGGCTAGCACTGACTAGGCAAAGGTGCCCAAATTGAGTGGTAAAAACCACTACTATACCTTGGTATCTATCCAAGGTCTTCCATATGGTCTTCTAGCATGTCCCATATGAGTAGTCACCTTGGCATGACGTATTTTAGGTGTCTACAGATGCCCCTTTTGAGATGCATTGTGAGATCGAACAATGCTGAGCAAAAATAGACCTCCTAAAATGATGTCGTAGGTTGCATGATGATCATTAGTCTGATCAACATTAGATGCCCAAGTCCTGCAAAGAGGATGCGCATCCTAGAATCATTGCTTCCAACTCGGTGAAAGGCTTAATTTGAAAGGGTTTGCACTCATCATCAAGCATTCGGGTAGCTTTGGTGCTACAATAGGAGTTAGGCCTATATAACCGAAAGGAGGAGAGCTACAAACAAACTATCATATATGCTATTTTCCCCAGTAGAAGGGTAAGCTTATGATAGTCTTTGGCAATGATTCGTAAGACGAACACAATTTTGACAAGATCAAGGGATCTACGATCAAGGGATATTATATTGACTTTGATTATGATTTGATATTATGACTACCCCCTCAAGCGATGAGTCGATGAGGGTAATGACAATAAATGAAGTGACGAGGTCGCTTGACCACTATGAATGATCTTGAACAAATTAAGATTTAGCATTTGAATTCTTGGCAAGGCCTAATCAGCTATGATTGCAACTATTAATAGTAATTGCCTATTTCTATCCCATGGAGTGGTCCAACCACGAAGGCCTTCTTAGGGAATCAAAATGAAGACAATCCCAATTAGGCATGTGTTGAATCATATTGTCGATGATATGCTAAAAATATCATAGGAGAATTGCGATGAATATCTCATTCCCTTGGAGCAGTCCAGCCGTCAAGGCCTTCTTGGGGATTGAAATGAAGCATACAATTCAACGATGATGAATTTACCCCAAATGTCCTTATGGTAATTTACTCATATTGTCAGATTGCATGGATCGCAAGTCGCTACAACCGCCAAGTGTATAGGGTAAATGACTGAATACGAGGCACATTTGGATTTTGATTTATTTGATTTTTTTGTTAATTTTGAATTGAATTTGTTTTATTGGTTGGGAGGTGTGGTGCTCAAAGAAAGGATTTCCATAGCGATGACCTCGGTTGAATGTACTTTATAATCTCAGCCAGTTATTTTATTTTACCTTATGATGACATTTTCCAATGTCGTTGTGCTTTGTTTGGCTCATTCTGCTTATTTTATATTTTCTATAGCAATTTTGGTCTGGTGAAAAATTTTAATTTGACCTTTTAAGGCTCTCCACGATGGGAATTGGGAGCATTTATTATAGTTTGTTGACCGTACCTATCAAATACGAGTAATTTCCTTGATCACGACTCAAAGCCATGATCACAAAACCCTAATTCGGGGACCACGATTGTCAACCATGGGCTGACCCAAATTCAAAAAATATATATAAGGTTTTGACATTTGAAAATTTCATTATTTACCTAACATTGATAGAAAACTTGAGAGCTCTGAGAGGTAAATAGTAAAATTTGACCCGAGATGCTACCGAAAACTTGACCCACTTTCATATATTCCACACCGATGGCGGACCAACCAGAGGCTTCGACCAGTGGAGGAGTCGATGCCTCCAAGGTAACTCAAAAATCGAGACCATGCTTGTAAATTATCAGATTTAAAATTAACCACACTAAGTAATGGGTAAATGAACCACATTAAACTATCGGTAATGAACCTCACCCTAGTTAGATTTAGCATAGGTTAGTTTAGGGGGTGGGTTTTAATTTTTAGGGTTTATTTTGGGGAGGACGGGGCCCGAAAAGGGTCTCGCTCCTTAGCCATGAGTGGCAATCATGACTCCCAATTGGTAAGATTGGGACCTTGTCAACATGGGATTTAAATCCCAATGATCATATTTTTGACCATTGCATCGACCATGGTTAGGACCCGTGATGCACAAACTTTAGAAAAATTTTCAAAATTTTATTTTTTTTTTGAATTTTTATGGCAATTAATGCATTTTAATGCATTTTTGAAATACTATTTTAATTTTTTTGAAATTTTTGATCATATTTTTGCATGTTTTTGCATTTTTATGAGATTTTATGATTTGTTTGTCATTTTTTAGTTGTTTTTAATTATTTATTTTTACTTTATTGTTGTCACTCAGGCCTTGACTAACAGAGCGAGGGAGACCGATCTCCTTCACAACCTGCACCACACTCTTACTGAGATAGAGCGAGGTTGGTTTACTATCATGGGGTTTGGTTACGTCTTAGACCTCCCCACCATTAGAGTTGACCAATCCTACCTGACTACTTTGGCCCATCATTGGGATGCACGGACCAACACATTTCACCTATCGATGGGTGAAATGATAATGACTCTAGAGGATGTCTACCGCATCTTCCACCTACCTATTGATGGTGAGGCCATCACTTCTTCTCCTACCATGGTGAAGAAGGTATTTTTGATGCTATATTTGGCCAATGGAGCCATGATGCATAGGGTCGCATCGACCATGGAGGCATCCATGTCGAGGAGTGGTTCCAGGCTAACTTCTTCTCATAATGGGAGGTTGTGTTTATGCATCTGATCATTCAGATAGTCCTCCTAGACTCCTCAAGTGTGAGGTTCCCTTAGAACCTCTTAGCTAGGACCAGAGAGGTGATGGTTAGCTCGACCAAGTGACCTCTCATTCTAGCATGGGGGAGCACTCTACTTGCATAGCTCTACCATGAGCTATTTTAGATCATGCATTGCAATAGAGTGGGCATCAACTGCAACATCCTTCTATAGATTTGGGGTTGGTAGCACATCCTGATAGAGCACCCCATTGATTTACCCTTAGAGATCACTACCATTCCTGAGGAGCGATAGTGCTACGTAGCCTACTAGCCCTAGGAGCAGGAGGGCTTCAAGAGTAGGTCTCATGTAGGAGACCTAGATCACTATATTGGTCACTTTGCATAGCTTCACCCTGAGCACATACGGTGGTGACCCTACATGGACTACCCACCCTAGATAGAGGTAGATAGATACCTACATCGAGCACATAGAGATAGGTGGATCATCGATCGAAAGGTCGATATATATGAGTACCAGTTCTACTCTCACATCCTAAGGTAGTTTGGGATTCATTAGGATGTCCTAGATATGCCTACCATCTATAGACACCTGGTCCTAGAGAGGGACCTGACCTAGCCCTAGGTGACTCCACTAGGGGATGATGATGATGACTTTCAAGAGTTAGGCCTAGTAGATGTAGGCACTACTATAGATTATGATGGTTGGTGGTCAGACTTCTAGTGGCATAGAGAGGGTCCACTAGGTCGACCAACTGATGGGTTCATAATAGAGGGCATAGAGGTGCAGAGGTAGATCCTCATGGGCGTAGGACCCACCAATAGATAGAGGGCACATGGGGCATAGGGGCCATAGTAGAGGAGGGCCCATAGGTAGAGGTAGAGGAGGAGGCCTCCGAGGAGGGTGAGGCAGCTCTAGATAGTGAGGTAGGGTAGCTGAGAGCATAGGTTGTCGACCTCTAGAGCTAGGTGGGGAGACTCCACACCTAACTCCTACATAGGGATACTTCTATCACCACTCTAGAGGTGAAGCTAGCTCATGGGTAGAGGTAGTGGCATGGATACGAGGAGGAGAGGGCAGCTCTCTAGGCATAGGTGACCATAATAGACACTTAGATTAGGTAGCTCACTAGTGAGCATGATCTATCATAGGCACAGCTAGGTGTAGTGACCCTGGAGTGAGACCTACTCAGGGTGGAAGAGGAGATCCCTCATCCTCATAGGCTATCATGGCACCTCCTATAGTACCATCTACTTTAGTGCCAATAGGTTTTGATCCTATGGTAGAGATCAAGAGGCTACATACCCTCATGGAGGAGGGTAATGATAGACACATAATGGATGTAGCCCATAATGCCCAACTAGAGGGTATCATCAGGTTGCTAGGTGGGCAGGTGCCAGAGAGGACCACTACCATAGGGTCACACCAGACCAAGACCAGGGAGATAGGGTAGTCATCAGCTAGCTCTAGACATAGGATGTGCAGGTCTGATAGGACTCATGGTACCAGCTCATGGAGGAGCCACAGGGATGGTGGAGGTAATGATGGTGCCTCACAGACTAGGGGTATAGGCCCTATCTAGTACTGATCTTAGAGATGTTATTGTACCATTTTTGAGTGTAAGGTCGAGGACCTACACATATGTAGCCTATAGGTATTTTGATTGTACCCCACTATGATGTACATTTGACACACACACACACACACATATATATATATATATATATAGTTCATCTCATTACATGTGTACTTTATTTTTGGTATTTTATGTTTTATGTTATGCATATGGATGCAATGCGTTATTGATTAGATGCTATATGATGTGATGTATGGATGACATGCACTAGATAGCTATGCGATAGATGATTAGATGTTATGAGTTATGTATGTAGATGTACTACTTATGATGGATGCATTATGAATGCCATATTTTGATGTTACATGCATGTATACTTTGCTTTACTTGTATGCATTTAATTTATATTGCTATGACATAATTTATGCCATGTATGTATTGCATGTATTTCTTTGTTTGAATGCTATGTAAATGAACATGTATGCTTTAATCACTTAAAACATAATGTATGCAATATGAGTTTTAATCAATCTAATGGATGACACCACAGAATGTATAACAATCATGGATTGTAGTTGCTTTATATTTATGAATGTTTGATAAATTGTACACCCATATGTGAGATGCAATGATATATGGTTTCTATTTATAAATTTTTGTAAATTAAAAGGATATGTATAATATAATCAGTGGCCATCTAAATATCATTTCTGACATCCATCCAATATCTAATTATATAGTACAAATAATTCTAATAAACAAACTCTCATAAAAGAAATTGATTTTTGATGATTGCAATTTGAATGATTGTTGCTATTTGGGAATTTTTGAGGTTTACCATGAGACTCAAACACCCTAGTTGACTTATCAAAAGTTGTATACTAACCATACTAGACTTCTGAAACATAAGGCTTTCGCTAGGATAGGCCCTAACTGTTCATTACCCCTATGTGTGCAAGTGAGTATATTTGATAAGGCATAAGCATACCCCGATGTCAGGCGGGATTCTTTCAGCCCATTGCTAAGATCGGGGGTCCGCAAATGTCTTACCCAATCCTAGGTTTAGATTTTAGTTGGACTAGACCACTAGGTGATACAAGACACCTGAAGCTAGCTCTTCCACATTCAAACATTGGTCTGCACACAAGCAAAATGCTAATGTATCAGACATATCATCATGCGTAAGGTACAATAGTGCTGAAAATTCCAGGGATTCAAGTTCACCCCCTTATTTTCTTCAATTTTTTAGGATACTTGCTCATATAAAGTGATAAAAATCATTGTTTATTTTTGTACTATAGTGATAAGAATCACTATTTATTTTGTACTTTCTTTTTTTATTTTAATTTTTGAGCAAGGGATTTGATACTGATTTTTATTTTCTTTGTACAACTTGATCTTCATTTGATCTAAATTTCTAGGATTTACATTTGATAATTTGCTTCAAAAACTTCCTTTGGGGATTTTGCTTTGTGGAACTATTTTTGGGATATCAATCTAGGATATCGATCTTATGATATCAATATGGGATATCAATCTATGATATCGATATAATCAATCTGGAGGATTGATCTAGGATATCACTCTGGGATATTGCTCATTTTAATGTAAGCAAGGGATTCTAGGTAGGGAATAAACTTGTCCTTTTTCCAATTGCCAACATTTCCCATACCATCCGCACAGAGGGATAAGCAAGAATAAATATTTTCACCTCAGGATACCTAGTCCTACTTCATAGCTTTCATCTTCCCCTAGTCCTTATTAGGATTGTTTAATTTATTGATTAGTGATAGGATTATGATATGCTAAGGGCTATACTAACTAGACCTCAACTACAAAAGCAAAGCAAGCTTTCTATCAACTCTTGAGAAGACCTCTAGGTATGGTTGAATGACCAGAAAACCCTAGTATATTCTTCATAGCAACAATTTGGGTTGTGTTGAAAAACACAATTACTCACAAGGGTGATAAATGGATGAAAAATATAGTGCATAGATGCATGATTGAAATACAAATGTGGTGTCATTTGTAAGATTGTAAACACAATTTATTCTAATGCAAGGGTGACGGATGGAAATGCCTAATGCAATGCAAAGGTGAAATGCATGATGCAAAATGAAATGCAATGATGCAAATGAAATGCAAATGTTTTTTATTTTTGATATTTTTCCAATTTTTTATGGATTTTAACATTTTGACCAAGGGATTTTTGAAAACCCTTGGAGCCTTTTGGGATTGACCAAGTGGTTTTGAGAAACCCTTGGAGCCTTTTGGGATTGACCAAGTGGTTTTGAGAAACCCTTGGAGCCTTTTGGGATTGACCAAGTGGTTTTGAGAAACCCTTGGAGCCTTTTGAATGACCAAGGGGCTTTAATACATAACCTTGGAGCCTTTTTAATGACCAAAGGGCTTACAGATGCCTTTGGAGCCTTTTTAGGATTTAGGCATAGAACACTTTAAGATGAAGGATATTGAGAGGTTCAGGCTCTTCAACTCCTCCAAGCGATGTCAAGTGATATGTCCTAGGTCCAATCTTCTCCGAGATCATATAAGGACCTAACCAGTTAGCCATGAATTTGTCTCACATTTTTGGTGGTAAATTTGAGTTCTATTGGTTCTCTTTCAGCACAAGATCACCAACCTCAAAGTCTCTCAGATGGACTTTGTTATTGTAAGCTCATTTTAAGCACTCTTGATAAACGTAGAGGTGCTCAAGGGCATTCACATGATGTTCATCAAGTAGCATCAATTGATCTAGGTGAGCTTGCCACGTAGTGTCATCATCAATGAACTCTTTCAATGTGATGCGCAACATTGGAATCTCCAACTCTAAGGGCATAATGGCCTCAATGCCATATACTAATGAAAATGGAGTTGCCCCAATGGGTGTCTGAATACTAGTCCTATAAGCCCATAATGCAAGGGGTAGCTGGATGTGCCAATCTTTGTGGTGCTCTTGTACCATATTTTTCAAGATGGAGACCACTATCTTATTTGAAGCTTCAGCCTATCCATTTGCTTGTGGATAATATGGAGTCACAAAACTATGTTTGATTCTATACTTAGACATCAAAGCTCTCATAGTTTTGTTCTTAAATGATGTTCCATTATCCAAAATTATCTTGGATGGTATCCCAAAATGACTAATGATATTGGTGAGTATAAACTCAGCAATACGCACTCCAGTTGTCATTGTTAAGGGAATGGCTTCCACCCACTTAGTGAAATACTCAGTAGCCATGATAATAAAAGTATGTCGACCCGATGATGGAGGAGAGATCTTACCTATGAGATCAAGTCCCCACTGAGCAAATGGCCAAGCCGCTTGAATGGGTTGTAAGGCCTGTGATGGCAGGTGCATAAGATTAGCATGATGTTGGCATTTAATGCATTTCTTGACATACACATTGCAATCCTTCTCCATAGTGGGCCAATAATAACCCATACGAAGGATGCACTTGATGATAGCCATGCCACTGAAATGGCCACCGCACGTACCATCATGAGCTTGCAAAATTGCCCAAGATGACTCTTGGGGCTCAAGACAATGAAGGAGAACTCCATCGTAGCTTCTACGGTATAGGATGTCTGCTAACAAGACATACTTTGTCACTTTCTATTTAAATGTGCATTTTATGGCATGTGAAAATCCCTGAGGGATTACACCAAGTCTAAGGAAGTCATGTATCTGTGATGTCCAGTTATGATAAGCTTCGACTTTGACCGACAAGACAACATGTTCCCCCTATGGTTCTACACTTGCAAATGCAGACTGGGAAACAACCCTATGGTGAATGGTAGTACCACTCCCCATCGGATCCTGCGAGATCAAAGACCCCCAGGATGCTCTCTTGAGAAAGTCTCTGGCTCTGTAGAACCACTCATGGTTTGGTTCTACATGAATCATGTTGATTGAATCTTTGTTATCCAATGCTTCATGTTGCACAGTAGAATGTGACAATGTTTTTACATGGATGGTAGTGAAATCGGTAGATGGATTCTGAGGGATTAGAGATCCCAAAGATGCCATTGTGTCTACAAATCTATTGGATGAATGAGGGATTGCCTCGATGTCATACCATTCCAATCGAGCTAGATAAATGTCAACAAGATCCTTGTAAGCTTTCAATACCGGACATCGACATTGAAATAATCCCTTAACTTGGTTAACAATGAGAAGGGAATCACCAAAGATATTTAACCTTTTTATCTTCATGGTGATAGCTATTTGGAGACCCAAAATTAGGGCTTCATATTCAACATTATTGTTAGTGCAAGGAAAGTCCAACTTGAATGACAAGGGCATTGGAGCTCCTTGTGGCATGAACAACACTATTCCTGCACCACCCCCTTGCTCACACTTTGAACCATCGAAGAACAAGGTCATATCGACTTTGTTATCCGGTTCTTCGGGTTTGGGTGCTTCTGATAAGGCAAAGACTGCATCATCAGGAAGCTCTATGGTGAGGGGCCTACTATTTTTGAGAGGTACCTCAACCAGTTGATCTGCTATGACTTGTCCCTTAATGGACTTTTGGCTTATGAATTCTAAATCAAATTCTATCAATAGCATGATCCACTTTGTAGTACGTGTATTATGATATGTCTTGCTCATCATATACTACAAAGGATTTTGTTTTGATATGACATACGTCATATGACTCAACATATAGTGTCACAATTTCTTTGTAGTGAACACTACTACTAAACATAACTTTTCAACGTATGCATATCCTAGCTCATAACTCACCAAGGTTCAGCTAATATAATATATGGCCTATTCTTTATCTTGCACATTCTTTTGGGCTAACATGGTTCCCAGTGCAAAGTTGATTGCCAATATATATAGCAAAAATGGCACATCTAGCCTTGGTGGAGCTAGCACTAGCGACATCGCTAGGTATTGCTTAATCTCAACAAAGGTTGCTTGAAAGTCCTCATCCCAATTGAATGGGACCCCCTTGTGTAGTAGTCGATTCATGGGTCGACATTTATCCGATAATTGAGTGATAAATCACTTTATGGATGCTACTTTGCCTTGAAGGCTTCTTAATTCTTTGATGTTTGTGGGGGACGCATTTCTAAAATAGCCTTGACCTTTGTTAGGTCAACTTCGATGCCTCATTTTGAAATGATGAATCCTAAGAGCTTTCCTAAAGTTACACCAAACATGCACTTCTTAGGATTCAACCTGACATTATGCTCTATCAGGCGATCGAAGACCTTCCTCAAGACCTCCGCATGCTCAGAACGCAATAATGACTTTGCCAACAAGTCATCAATATAATCTTCTAAGATCTTATGCATATAGTCATGAAAGATATATGTCATAGCCCGTTGATATGTGGCACCAACATTCTTAAGGCTGAATGGCATAAATTTATAGAAAAATGTCCCCCATGGCATTATAAACATGGTTTTATGTTGGTCTTCGGGCTTAATCCGAATTTGATTGTAACAAAAAAACTCATCCATTAAGGAGAGCATCTCATGACCTATAGTGGCATCTACAAGAGCATCGATATTCGACAAAAGGAAATGAATCCTTTGGTGTTGCCTTATTTAGGTCTCTGAAATCCGTACAGAATATGGATCCTTCCATCAGGTTTTCCTACAGGCACCATATTGGATACCCATTCTGGATAGTCGATGGAGATGACAAACTCTACATCCAACAACTTTTGCAATTCATCCTTAACCATTAAGGCTACTATTGGATGCATCTTCCTGAGTTTCTGCTTGATTGGCTTCTTTGATAGATCTAGCGAAAGGTTATGAGTAACCAATTTTGGATCTAGACCCGACATATCCTTATAAGTCCAAGCAAAGAGAGCAGGTCTCTCTCTCAGTAGAGGGATGAGGTTGGCATGCTCATCAGGAGTCAAAGTCTCTCTAAATTTAACCTTCCTTGGATTGGTGGGATCATTACTGATATCCACTTTGAAGGTTTCCTCTACTGACATATGGGATCCCTCCTCAAGATGATGAGGCGTAGGGATCAAGTGGATGTCATCTATTAGGTTTATAGGTTCCTCATTGGAAGCATCCTCAACATGATAGACATCATGTGCATAGCCTAGTGCAAAATGGAAAGGTTGCAACATTTCTTCATTAGGGAAGAAATATTCAGGCTCTAGAGGTGAATCAACATGATCCCAATCAATAGCATCTACATTTAGATGCAATGGTTTGGATGGATCGGTTGGATTGTGGAGTGGAGTGGTCAAATCAATGGAGATCATGTTGATGGAATGGATCATGTCTCCAGGACCACGTGCAAGTGACTCAACATTAGCAAAACTTCCATCCCTGAGATGTGGTTCTAGGGGTATGGGGATCTCTGGATCCGATCTATGAATAGACTATCGGATGGGATCACTGGGCTCAAGGAGCTCCATGTACATTGGTGGATTAGGAAACACCATGTGATAAATCACATTAAGATTCGATGGTCTTCCCCTAAGAAGAGGATTAATATTAATCTCTCTATACAAATCCTCCATAGTGTAAGGTGCATTATGATAGCGTAAGTAGGGAGGTCCTAAATAGGCTCTCTCCATCTCATCCTCATCATCACTATCATAATAGAGACCTTCACCACTACCAAATGGAATCGGGAGATTAGGAAGATGAGGTCCCATGTACGCCCACACCCGATAACTATTGTCGCTCATGAAGGATTGATCATCTTCGATGATTATTTCCTCTAGTAATAGATGATATAAATTATGAGGGCCTAGATAGGCCACCTCAGTCTCATCCTCATATAGCTCACTATTTGAGGACTCATTGTCATCATCATTCTCATGTATGCAACTTGGTCCACCTATCTCGTAGATGGACTCTACTGTATCCTCATCAGAATGATCTTCTAACTCAGAATTTATCACTAAATTATCATTATGAACCTGCATGCCTGTATCATCGGCTGCCTCATAGATTTGTTGACCCAAGTTTTCTCTTGGTATATGATCTAGACCGGTCCCCACCAAGATATCCTCATGATATGTCTCGGGTGGTTCTATAGTGACATAGGACACTATCCGATTATCCCTCTGAAACATAGAAGGATTAGGGTGATAAGGATTGAAGTCAACTTCACCCCCAGACTGAGGTACAAGTGGTCTAAATATGCCATGAGGAGTTCAGCCTATCCTCCACTATAAAATCCCAACCCGAACCTATCAGTAGGTAACTGATACTATGGTTCTATAGGCCTCTTACACCCCTGCTCAAATAGTTCGAGACCGTAACCATGCCAATGGTAACGCTCGAAGTATCACATGGTGTAGTCTAGGTTAGAAAGATAATGAACATTCATGGTGAATGGTTCATTATCATCCTCATCCATGGGTGTGGGAGATGCAATCTGGTCTAGCCCTCCATAGATGAAGTTGGTTTGGTTAGGTGGTACCCCTAATGGTTCCACCATCCCTATGGGAAGGTGATGGGCTCACGGTCAGCCCATGTCCTGTGTAGTCTTGATAATCGTTCACAATATATTCCCCTAATCTAGGATTAACCAAATGGATGGTCACCTACGGTGCAGATGACCCTGCTAAAGATGTAGGCAAAGCAGGCTGAGGTGCCTCTTCGACTCCTCCTTGAACTTCCTCTACTTCCATGGGAGTAGGGGCTTCAATGATAACTGGCTTGGGCATTTGCTTTATCTTCTTTTCACCCACATTTTCTTTCAACTTCCTATCATCCCATTGTATCATAGACACAGTCGGTCTAATAGAAGTAGCTGTCGTGTGCTCCGATCATTGAGATACGGATATTGTAGGTCTAGCACACACTTCTTTGATTTTACCTCCTGGATCTTTGATTGGTGATACTGGTCGCACATCCAGGTGCATTGAGGGGAGCACAAATTCCCTCGAAAAATCTGCTAGATTCATGTATTTAAAGGGTTCTTCATCCGAAGGCACCACGTGAACCTATCCCTCATGAATGTATTTGATACATTGGTGTAGAATAGAAGGGATGCAATGCATTTCTCTGATCCAAGGTCTCCCTAGAAGTATATTATACTGCATAGCACCTTCGATTACATGACACATCATCGGGATGGTCTTCAGTCCTACCTGGATAGGTAAAACTATAGTACCGATCATTGAGCATAATGCATCATTGAAAGCTCTCAACGTGAAGGTAGAAGGGATGATATGCATCTTGGGTAACTTCAAGTGAGTTAACGCCTTGGTAGTTATGATATTGATTGATGACCCCATGTCAATCAAAACCCACTTGAATGGTTTGTGATTCACACATGCAATAATATGCAGTGGTGGGTCTGCTATAATAGTGGAAACCATCTTGACTTCATGGTCATGAAATTGAATGACCAGTTCCTGGAACTATTGCACGTGCCCCATGAAGTGTGTAAATGCTTTGGGATCCTAAGGCTGCACTTCTATGGACCTTAAAATATCCATGAGCATCTCCCTATGCTTGGGAGACTACTGGATTAGCTCATAAATTGACAACTTTGTTGGAGTTGTCTGTAGGTTTTGAATCAACCTACTCCTGATGGTCACCATCGGTCTAGTTGGTGGGCCAGGCACATATTGGGCTGGCCTTGGAGGAGGCACAACTTGGACTCTAATAGGTGTTGGAGGTTGATTCGGTCATTCATACCTCATATTTCTTGTGACAATATTGACCATACTGATGAACCCTTGGGTTGGTGGTTCGATGCGCACTTGGTTGACTTGGCCAACATTATTCTTTGGTACCTCATGATTTGGTAGAGGATTTTTGTAAATCCCCATATTTTGATTATCAGGCGCTTGTGGGTTGTCGACAAGAAGCGTACCTCTCTCGATCATATTTTGCACAAGATGTTTGAAAGACCAACATACCTCGATGTCATGGCCTTTCGATCGATGAAAGATGCAATAATGATCATCTTTATAGCCTTTAGGCTTAGGTTGATTAGGATCCATCATCTTGAATTTGGGTAAGTTTATAGCCTTTGCCTCACATAACTGATGAAAAATCAAAGCCAACGACTCTGATAACTGAGTGAATACGTGAGGTGGGCATTGTTCCTTATTTTTACCCTTATAATTGTTGTTGCGCTGCTCATACTATGCAGGCGGAGGTTGGGCTTGATAATTTTGCTTTTGCTACCCTTTTTCTCCTTTTTGAAGGTTCAACACCACCTGATTAACATGGGCCGGCTTGGCCTATTGTCTCTCAGTACTTTTCTTGTGCCCCTCCTTATTCCTAAGCTTCAAGTTACCCTCCTATAACTTGATGTCCTCAATCACCTTGGCTTGTGCCAAAGCCTCTTCGAATGTCTGGTATTGTTGCAACTGTAGCAACAATGAAATGTGCTTGGCACAACTCTTCGTGAACATTCATGTTAATTCAGAGGACGAGATGGAGAATGGCAGCTTTACCATCATCTTCCTCCATAATTTTCCATAATCCATCACTGGCTCATCATCATGTTGCGTTAGAGTGGCCAAGTCGGATAAGTTTACCTTCTTCTTGACATCGAAGGAGAAGCGTTCAAGAAATGCATCAACTAGTTGTTTGAAACTAGTGATGTTGTGCCTCTTTAATTGGTTGAACCACTCTCGAGCTGGGCCTGAGAGGGTCATGATGAAGGTGCGTAGGAGCAAAGCATCATTGCTCTCAATCTGAAAGCACATATCTAGGAAACTAGTCACGTGCTCCTGTGCATCTTCCTCTCCTTGAAACTTTTCTAGCCTAGGCATCTTGAAATGCTCAAGATATGCTAGAATAGGCACTGACGTGCATAGAGGTTCATTATGAATTTTGTTCAAGGTAGGCTTCTGATAAGCCATTCCTTGCTTCTCTATGGCTTGGACCTTCTCTGCTAAGGTCTTATAGGCCTGCGAGGAAAGAAACTCCTCTTCTCGAGATTGCCTTGGAGGTGCCTTCAGAGGTAGATTCTTCCTCGATCGAGGTGGGGGACTAGGCTCACCCTCCTCCTCGAATTGGGATATTTTTGGATATTCTTGTTCTAATTCCTCTCCCACTTCATTCTCATACTACCTATGCTCATGTTGTTCGGACGTTGGACATCGATATCTGTGTTGAGCTGCATGGTGAGTATGTGTGTCTATGTGCTCAGGGTGTAACTCGGGCTGTGAAGCCACTCATCTATCGACACGCTCCCTGATCTCACTACGAGGAGGTAAACCGATACTAGCCAATCGATCCTCTCTCTCCACATACTCCTTCTGATCGAGGATGCATTGTTCATGCATGTGTTGTTCATACAATTTTTGTCTTATGAACCTCTACCTCTGAGTATTCTCATTTTTGAGGTGCTCTTTCTCTACGTGAACATCCTCCAATTGGTCTTGGAGAATCTACCATCTCTGCTCTGACATCAGTCTATGAGCTCTATCAACATGATCGGTCGTCTGAGGCCTCTAGGGAGTGCACTCTATTCGAGTGACTTTATGGGTATGTCCTCCAATGGACTGATTTACCACACTCTTGCCTCGGTCTATAAAGATGGCATTCATGTCAGGTTGTCTCCTATACTCAGTGCCTGCATGCGATGCAGGAGCACGCATGTCTCGAGAATGCTTGGAGCACTCTCCATGTTCTTGAGTGGTCCTAATGGTGCTTGCGCTACACACACTCATAGGTCGAGAGGGTGCAGGCATAGGCTTATATCCTAGATGCCCTAGGACTCTGTCTAGACCATCTAATTGTTTGCTATGCCATGGCTCATGAGGTGGTGTACCATTTGCTCCCACTTTGGATATATCTATGGTGAACTTGGTAGGTTCACCCCTATAGGGAGTCTGTGTGGGCCTATGCTCAGAAGTAGCCCTCTCTATTTACCCCTGAATGGGTGGATCTTGGACATGTCTATGCTTTGACGGTGGAGGTCATGAGCCTCCCTTAGATACCGGTCGAAGGGGTACCAATCTGGATCCCTCGATGACATATTCTTTGGTAGAACCCATGGATCCACATGGAATGCGGTCATGATAAATGCTACCATATGCATGTTGGCAATTTGAGTTATTTTGTGTTGTCATTGATGTCACATGGATCACATTGAGTTTTGGTGGCAAAAGCACTTCATAAATATTCATTTATGAAATTTTGGAGAGCATGGATATATACAAGGTTTTGTGGCACAAGAGGTATATAATATTTAATTTTTAAATATTATATTAATGGTTTTTATTAAAACCAATGGTAAAGGTTTTATTAAAACCAATGGCAAGGGTTTTTATTAAAACCAAAGGAAAGGTTTTTAATTAGACAAACGAAAAGGGTTTTTATTAAAACCATTGGAAAGGGTTTTTCATTAAAACAAATGTGCTAAGACATCTCCAAATGATGATGGATGAAAAGGTTTTTTCAAGAAAACCTAGGTGCAAAAAGTTTCATGGAAAAATTTAAAATAACGAAGGAGATATCCCAATTCAAAGATAAGAGATGAATTATTAAATATTTATTTAATAATTCTAAGGTATAAAGTTTAATTAAATTATCCGTCGACGTGCAAAGGTTAGGGTGGCAAATCAAAGTTTGTCGATGTCATTAGAAGGTATTGAAAGGCATATAAATCAAAGAAGACTTTGGCTATTTCGTTGCGGAGAAAGGATAATAATTAGCACATGAGAGAGAGTCATCGAAGGGAGGCAACATAGAGGTAAAATGAAATATTTAATTCAAGGGAAAATACAAAATTGGAAGCTTCCAAAACTGATGTCACACTAGATAGTGTAGCGTAGTTGGTAGGGCATCATCTTTGCACATGAGAGGTCTGTGTTCGAATCCCACCAGGAGAAAAAGTTTTTTGTGAGAGATTGATTTTGTTTTGACAGCCAAGTGTAGAGATTAAAGGAAGTGTTTGGGATTGAATCCCAATGTGGGCCAACACTCACATGGTAAGTGCTTCACAGTGCAAGAAATGAGGAACATAGTTAAACTCCCACAAAGGTGTGAAGGTGCATTGATTTTTGGGCAAAATTTTGATGATTTTGAAGGTCTTAAAGGCACATTTATTTTTGTAAAACACATTAACGTTTTCAAAGGTTGCAGAGGCTACAAAATTCATAAAAATATATTTATCTCTAGCACATGGTAATAGTTTATATTGCCAAAGTTGTGGTGCATTAAAATTATTTTTGCCAAAATTAGGGAGTCATAATGTATTTGTGGGAAATAAATGATTGTTGTGTGTGCTTAAGGAGATATAAGGTGTTGAGATATTATTTTTTATTGGTATGTGTATTTAGGGAGTTATAAGGTGTTGAATTAAATAATTGAAAATTATTGTGTGTACTTGTAAAGTTATAAGGTGTGAAAAAAAATAAATAAAAGCATAGGTGCTTGTTGTTTATGTCAATGAAATTAGGGACTTAAGGTAGTAAAGTGTTGAACATGTATATGTCCTAGCGCATGGTTTGATTATGAAATTAATCTAGGAACTTGAGACCTAGTTAATTGCTACCTTGAGTTATAAGACATGCACATGATTTAGGGTTTGAAGTTGAAGACAAATTGCTTGATTATGTGCCTTGACTATTGAGAGAAAGTGGATCGATTAGAAAATCAATTTTAGGGATAAAATTGATGCTTGAGTTCATAATTGCTTTAGTGGAGTTCATTGAGAGTATTGTCACTATTGAGGAGGTTTTTGTTATTATTTTTAGGAGAGTATTTTTGGTTACTTTTTGAGTACAATGCCTCTATGTGAGACCATTGAGGAGATCATTTGTTAGTCACTTGTGGATACATTTGTATTCCATTTGAGGAGATAATTGTTGGCTATTTGAGAGCTCTTTGCTTGAGGGAGTTGTGCTTGTTTCTGGAGAGCTTATTGACATTCCATGAGGAAGATATTATTGAGAACCTATTGCTATTACTTGTGGAGATTGTCCTTGGTTGGTTGAAATCCTCATTGTTATTTATTGGAGAGGTTTTCATTAGAGAGTTCATTTGCCATACATTTGAGAGTATATTGTTGAGTATTGTTGTCATCCATTTGAGAGAGTATTTGTCATACATTTTTGAGATCATTGTAGATCATTGTTGTCATCCATTTAAGAGTACATTTCCATTCATTTTTTAGTTCATCATTAAGCCTTGACTTCATTGATTTGTGGTTGAGATTTGAGTGTTACTTGAGTGTGATTGGTTGAGCCTTTGACAAGGCTTTTGGGACATAATTTATGGACAAATTTGAGACAACTTTTGTATATGATTGGTTGATCCTTTGAGTAGCCTTTTGGGACATATTTTTTGGACAGATTTGAGACAACTTTTGTGCATGATTGGTTGAGCCTTTGAGAAGGCTTTTGGGACAGATTTGTGGACAGATCTGGGATAGAATTTGAGCAGGATTGGTTGAGCCTTTTGTGAAGGCTTTGAGGATATATTTGGGACAAAATTTGAGCATCATTGGTTGAGCCTTTTGTGAAGTATTTGAGGACATATTTGGGACAACATATGAGTAGGATTGTTTGAGCCTTGTGAGAAGGCATTGCAGCATATTTGTGAGTAGTGAAAGAAATATAAAAAAAAACTAAAAAATATATCAACACATGTTGCCTAGTTGAGTAGATCAGTGGAGTGCCTAGCTGAGTAGATCAGTGGATAGCCTAACTAAGAAGATCAGTGGATAGCCTAGCTAAGAATATTAGTGGATAGCCTAGCTGATTAGATCAGTGGATAGCCTAGCTGAGCATATCAGTGGATTGCCCAGCTAAGCATATCAGTGAAGAGCCTAGCTGAGCAGATCAATGGAGCTCACCTGAGCAGATCAGCATATGCTAGCTTTGAGTAGATTAAAGTAATAATTTGTATTGGGATAAGGATCCCTATTTATTTATGAAATATTATAACGATATTATATTGCAGACTACCCCACATTGGGGGAACCATGTTAAATCTTGTGTCTCAATTGTGTGTGGTGATTTGTGCACTTGCTTACTATTTCTATCTATGTTATTAATGCACACTACTGTATTTGGTAATTGTAATTGAGGACACTAATTGATATTTATTTGGAAAGAAAGTAAAAAGTGGGAACTATACTGTTCACCCCCCTCTAAGTATAAGCTTGTGTTCTTCAATTGGTATTAGAGCGAGTTCCTTCAGAAAGACTAATAAGCTTGAAGGTAGATTCTACTAGGTTAAAGGATGGACATATGGTATATTGACGGTGGGTGCTCTAGTCATATGACTGGGTATAAGGATAAATTTATTTCTGTAAAAGGGAACAACAGTGGATCAGTGAGATTCGGTGATAATGATTGAGCTAAAATCAAAGGGAGAGGAACCTTAAGTTTGGATGATGGAAAGACTACTACACATGGTTTACTCTATGTTGAGGGTCTAAAACATAATCTACTAAGTGTAAGTTAGATTTTTTACTAAGGGTACATAGTTATTTTTTCTTCTAAAGGATGTAAAATCAAGGAAACAAAAATAGGGAAGCTTGTTACAAATATGGGAAGAACCAATAACAATCTCTATATGCTTAGCAAAATAAAAAATGAAAAATATCTTCTATCTTGAGAAGAAGAAATTTGGTTATGGCATAAGAGGTTGTGTCTTTTGAACTTCGATAACATAGTAAGGATAAGCAACAAAAATATTGTCATAGATCTACCAAAGATAAAAATACCTTTAAATACAATTTGTGCATAGTTTTAGTAGGAAATCAGACGAGATCAAGTTTCAAGGCAAAAGAATATTCCTCTTCCAAGGTTCTAGAATTGATTCATGCTAATTTATGTGGTCCTATGAGAACCAAAGACTTGCAATGTGAAAGCCACTTCATGTTGTTCATATATGATTATTCTAGAATGACTTGGGTCATTTTTCTGAAAGAGAAATCAGAGGCATTTGAGCATTTCAAAGTATTCAAAGAAATGGTAGAAAATGAAATAGGAAAGAAGATAAAGTTTTTGTGATTAGATAGAGGAGGGGAATTCATCTCTACAAAGTTCATTGAGTTTTGTGCAGAACATGGAATCAAAAAAGAATACTCAGTAGCAAGGAATCCTCAACAAAATGGAGTAGTAGAAAGAAAGAATAAAACTCTTGAGAATATGGCCAGAGCAATGTTGAATGAATCAAAAATCTTAGATGGGTTTTGGAAGGACGCAATTAGTACAACAATCTATATTATGAATAGAGCTCAAGTTAGAACGAAGTATCATAAGACTCCATATAATTTTTGGAAAGGAAGACCTCCCACAATAAACTACTTCATTTTTTTTAAGTAAATGCTATATAAAAAGAGAGAATAAGGACTTGAGCAAGTTTGATCCTAGATGCGATGGAGGTATTTTTATTGGATACTCTACAAAGAGTAAGGCCCACAGATGCTACAATAAAACAACACACACAATGGTGGAAAGTATAAATGTCAGATTTGATGAAAGAATAGGAATAAATGAGCCATATCAGGAAGATATTATTGAAGAAGAAGAAAGTTGTCAAGAAGAAATGGGTGAAGATTTAGATGAAGAAGATTTGCATAATATACATTCCAAAACTTCATCAAGATATATTCAGAAAAATCATCCAGAGGACTTGATCATTGACAACCCTGATGTAATATGAACAAGAAGAGGAATCATAGGCTCAATAGAACAAGCAGATGTTTCACTACTATCCAATATAGAACCAAAGGATTTCAAAGAGGCAGAAAGTGATGAATGTTGGAATACTGCAATGAAGGAAGAACTAGATCATATTGAAACAAGTAATATTGGAATATGTTCCTACAAAAGATCAGATTGCAGACATATTTACAAACCCATTACCAAGAGAAATGTTTGAGTGTTTGAGAGAACAATTGTGAGTAAAAGTACTCCCACTCCAAAATTAATCACCTCAAGAGAGAAGGTGGTGGGGGGATAAGCTTAAGAGTCATATATTTTAGCCCCATAGGTGTCCCTTTTTGCCATTGATGTTAAAGGGAGAGAGATTTGAGTAAGGGGGAGAGCATTGAGTTAGGGTGAGCAGCCTCTAAAGAGAACATTAAGATAGGAGGAGAAGCCTCCATAGAGAGTATTGAGTCATGGGGAGTAGATTTTATTCTTAGAGATGGTTTTTGTAGTGATTGTGGTATTTTGCATTAGAGGTGTTGTCATAAATGACAAAGGGGGAGATTTTTGGCAATTTGAGTTATTTTGTGTTGTCATTGATGTTACATGGATTACATTGAGTTTTGGTGGCAAAATCACTTCATAAATATTCATTTATGACATTTTGAAGAGCATGGATATATATATGTTTTTGTGACACAAGAGGCATATAATATTTAATTTTTAAATATATATTAATGGTTTTTATTAAAACCAAAGGTAAAGGTTTTATTAAAACCAATGGAAAGGGTTTTTATTAAAATAGATGAAAATGTTTTTTAATTAGACCAACGAAAACATATTTTATTAAAACCATTGGAAAGAGTTTTTCATTAAAACCAATGTGCTAAGACATATCCAAATGATTATGGATGAAAAGGTTTTTCAATAAAACCTAGGTGCAAAACATTTCATGGAAAAATTCAAAAGAACGAAGGAGATATCCCAATTCAAAGATAAGAGATGAATTATTAAATATTTATTTAATAATTCTAAGGTCTAAAGTATAATTAAATTATCCATCGACGTGCAAAGGTTAGGGTGGCAAATCAAAGTTTTTTGACGTCATTCAAAGGTATTGAAAGGCATATTAATCAAATAAGACTTTGGCTATTTCATTGCGGAGAAAGGAGAATAATTACAGCATGGGAGAGAGTTGTCGAAGGGAGGCAACGTAGAGGCAAAACAAAATATTGAATTCAAGGGCAAAGACAAAATTAGAAGCTTCCAAAACTGATGTCACACTGGACAATGTAACGCAGTTGGCAGGGCATCATCTTTGCACATGAGAGGTCTGTGTTCGAATCCTACCAAGTTCAAAAGTTTTTTGTGAGAGATTGATTTCATTTTGACAGTCGAGCACAGAGATTAAAGGAATTTTTTGGCATTAAATCCCAATGTGGGCCAGCGCTCACATGGTAAGTGATTCACATCACAAGCAAGGAGGAACAAAGTTCGACTCCCACGAAGGTGTGAAGGCACATTCATTTTTGGGTAAAACGTTCGCGATTTCAAAGGTGGTAAAGGTGCATTGATTTTTGGAAAAGATATTAATGTTTTCAAAGGTTGCGAAGGCTACGAACTTCATAAAAAGGTATTTATATCTAGCGCATGGTAATAGTTGATATTGCCAAAGTTGTGGTGCATTAAAATCATTTCTACCAAAATTAGGGAGTCATAAGGTATTTTTTGGAAATAAATGATTGATGTGTGTGCTTAGGGAGATATAAGGTGTTGAGATATTATTTGTTATTGCTATGTGTATTTAGGGAGTTATAAGGTGTTGAATTAAATAATTGAAAATTATTGTGTGTACTTGTGGAGTTATCAAGTGTGAAAAAAAATAAATAACAATACTTGTTGTTTATGTCAATGAAAATAGATAGTTATAATGTGGTAAAGTGTTGAACATGTATATGTCCTAGTGCATGGTTTGATTATGAAATTAAACTAGGAACTTGAGGCCTAGTTAATTTCTACCTTCAGTTAGAAGAAATGCACATGAGTTAGGGTTTGAATTTGAAGACAAATTGCTTGATTATGTGCCTTTACTATATAGAGGAAGTGGATGGATTAGAAAATCAATTTTATGGATAAAATTGATGCTTGAGTTCATAATTGCTTTAGTGGAGTACATTGACAGTATTGCCACTATTGAGGAGGTTTTTCTATTTTTTTGAGGAGAGTATTGTTGGTTAGTTGTTGAGTACATTGCATCTATGTGATAGCATTGAGGAGATCATTTTCTAGTCACTTGTGGATACGTTTGTATTTCATTTGAGGAGATCATTGTTGGCTATTTGAGAGCTCTTTGCTTGAGGGAGTTATGCTTGTTTCTTGAGAGCTTATTGACATTGCATGAGAAAGATATTATTGAGAACCTATTACTATTACTTGTGGATATTGTTATTGGTTGGTTGAAATCCTCATTGTTATTTCTTGGAGAGGTTTTCATTAGAGAGCTCATTTGCCATACATTTGAGAGTATATTGTTGAGCATTGTTGTCATCCATTTGAGAGAGTATTTTTCATACATTTTTGAGATCATTGTGGGTCATTGTTGTCATCCATTGAAGAGTACATTGTCATTCATTGTGAGTTCATCATTGAGCCTTGCCTTTGTTGATTTTTGGTTGATATTTGAGTGGTACTTGAGTGTGATTAGTTGAGCCTTTGAGAAGGCTTTTGGGATAGAATTTCTAGACATATTTGAGATAGCTTTTGTGCATGATTGGTTGAGCCTTTGAGAAGGCTTTTGGGATAGATTTTTTGGACATATTTGAGACAACTTTTGTGCATGATTGGTTGAGCCTTTTAGAAGGCTTTTGGGATAAATTTGTGGATATATATGGGACAAAATTTGAGCAGGATTGGTTGAGCCTTTTGTGAAGTCTTTGAGGACAGATTTGGGATATAATTTGAGCATCATTTCTTAAGAATTTTGTGAAATATTTGAGGACATATTTGAGACAACATATGAGCAGGATTGTTTGAGCCTTGTGAGAAGGCATTGAGGCATATTTGTGAGTAGTGAAATAAATATAACAGAAATAGAAAAACATATCAACACCAGTTGCCTAGCTAAGTAGATCAATGGAGTGACTAGCTAAGAAGATCAGTGGATAGCCTAGCTAAGGAGACAATTGGATAGCCTAGCTGAGCATATTAGTGGATTGCCTAGTTGAGAAGATCAATGGATTGCCTTGCCGAGTAGATCAGTGGATAGCCTATCTGATAAGATTAGTGGATAGCCTAGCTAAATAGATCAATGGATAGCCTAGCTAAGTAGATTAGTGGATAGCCTAGCTAAGAAAATTAATAGATTTCCTAGCTAAGCAGATCAATGGATAGCCTAGCTTAGCAGATCAATGGATAGCCTAGTTGAGAAAATCAATGGATTGCCTAGCTAAGTAGATCAATGGATAGCCTAGCTAAGAATATTAGTGGAGAGCCTAGCTGAGCAGATTAGTGGAGAGCCTAGCTGAATAGATCAGTGGATCCCACCTGAGTAGATCAAGATATCCTAGCTTTTAGCAAATCAAAGTAATCATTTATATTGGGATAAGGATCCCTATTTCTTTGGGAATTATTACAAGGATATTATCTTATGGACTACCCCACATTGGGGGAACCACATTAAATCTTGTGTCTCAATTGTGTGTGGTGATTTGTGCACTTGCTTAATATTTCTATCTATGTTATTAATGTACACTGTTGCATTTGGTAATTGCAATTGAGGACACTATTTGATATTAGTTTGGAAAGAAAATAAAAAGTGGGTGTTATATTGTGCATCCCCCCTCTCAGTATAATCTTATATCTTTCAATGCAGAACCCCCATGTTGGGAAGTCCCATGCTCTGATCTGTGTTGAGAGGAATGTCTAGTACTTCCTCTAATCATGGTGTTCTCAATGGAATCCCCTAATGTAGAATTATCCCCTCTAATGCTCACTTAACAACATCCAGGAGGATTCTATAATTGAGGGCATTCTACATCGTGTTGTGCACTAGGTGGAGCTTGGGCTTTGATCTTGGGTCTATGCCCAGGTTGACCACTTCGTGTTTTCACCATTGTGTATCCTATGTCTATATTTAACTTTTATTAGCACACAAAGAATACAATGATGATTATCTCCTTTTATAGTTTTAAACTGAGCCCTAGACTGTTTGATGTGTTTTCAATTTTTTGTATCAGTAAAGTAACTCTTATCATGTTTTATAAAATGTTTATGAATTTATCAATTGTTTAATGGCTTTCACCTGTATGCTCACATATCTACAACCTGGCTATGAACTCCAGGTCGCGTAATACCCTCAAAGTGCAACAATGGAAGTCCACACCTGGGCAAGTAGTACAGGTCCTCCCAGATCCTCACCTAATCTTACCTAGTCAGTGTTATACCCTTCAAAGAGAAGTACATGCAATTTTTTTGGGCTAAGAATGGTTCTTGGATCCGATATTGGTATAGAATATAGGGTACGAGGGAGTTGGACCAATGGATGGAAATCACCTCCACCATCGTTGAAACCCTACTAGTGGTTGGATGTGACTCCCAACTCACTAGAATTTATTGTGAAATATGGTGTGTGTGATTATTTTTAATTTACATAAAAGAAATATGCTTAATACAACATTAACATAATCATTTCCTACATGATATGCAATAAAGAATGTTTGATATTCAGAGGTATATGCACACTACACTACGTGATGTTCAGAGAATACAACTAGTATGAGTAATTGGCCACTAATTGGTCCTCATGCAAGCAAAATATAACATTCATATGGTCTAGACCACTGGATAATAGGGTGGGCTACACTTAGAGACTCTTTGTTCCTAGCAGTGACTAGTAGAAGCACCAAATAAAAACCTCAAGGACCTAATTCATTTTACTATTATTTTTATCCTTATCCTAGTTAGGTTTCATTTTTGATGTTCTAGAAAAATATAGAGATAGAAAATAGAAACAAAGGGTGTCATAAGGGCCTACCTCAAATCCTCATCTAATTCAGATTTTTACTCCTGCTCTGTGCTTGGTATTTTTTTGACCACGGCTCTGATGCACGACTACGACTGTTGCCCGTACCTGTCAACTACGGACCAAATTTTTGACCATGTCTATCAATTGCAGTGAGTACCTTCCACAAAAACACATACTAGAGTAAGTAAATTATGGCTAAAAATGTGTATTTCCACTATGATCAACTTCTATAACCACCAAAAAGGCTCTTGCTATCTAATCTATCTATTACAATTCACAAAATAAGCACAAATGGGAAAACATAAGTTGACAACAAGAAATGAAACAAATATAAAGAATCCCTTTATTAATATCAATGAAGCCAAGTTACAAATTCATCCCTCTTAGGGATACCTATTTGATACATCGATTACAATAGAGGTTCAAAACCCTCTCAAGGGTAGACGCAATCAAAATGCCTTTCAAGGTGACATGAACTGCTCTAGGGTGTCGATGACCCTCTTCTCCATGATTAGAGGCATTTTTTGCCTTGAATCCCAAAACCTTGTTAGTCCCGTGTGCAATAAACAACAAGAAACATTAAAAACAAAGGAGGCCCCTCTTGATGAGGATTTAAAAGGATATTTACAAAAAATATAACATGATAATCAAGAAATCAAGAAAGTGATTCAAAGCATGTAAATTGATCTAAATCATGATAATATACCATTAAAAACATGAAAGAAACTAATATTAATCTATCTAAGATTCTAATTAACCAATTGAAGATGTGAAAGAATGAAAAAGATTCGTTATGCCTACACTACAATAATGAAGGAAAATTGCAATTAACTCTAATCTGTCAGTCAAATATCTCTAGAATATTGAATTAAACCAACAAAATGATTAATATAACCTAATTAAACAAACTAGAAAATAGAGAATAAGAAAATTAGAGATTACCCTCTGACCGTGGGTCATTCACATGGTGGGCACTGTTCATCCTGGCTGATAGCCGCGACAGAGGTTGAAGTAAGTTTGCCCTCCAAATCAGGGTCAATTATTTGATTCTCCTTTCCAAATTAATGGTCAAGGGTCGCCTTTGTGTCCTCTGACATATTTGGTAGTTGAATTTCTCAGTGAGTGCATGGATTGCATAGATTGGCATTTCTTGGCTCTCATATCCTCCTAGGACCTCCATGGCAATGTGATCTCCAATTGGGTTGCAAAAGTACTCCTATTAATGCATGTGAGTGGTTATGCAATTCAATAGGACTTTGCTACTCAATTGATTACGCTTCTCTCTCTCTTTTCCCCAATTTGGAGGGGGGTTATATAACAATTGCCAAGGGCTGGGGATAGCTTCATGAGGAATCTAAGATCAATATTGGGTGGTTGATCTTGTTGGATGGAAGGATCCTGAATCTTCCTCACTCAAACTGCTCCAATCTGCAATTGGCCATTGCAACCGATTTTGTGTCTAATGAAGGCCAATTGTCTCTGAGTGCTGACTATGGATGACAGATGTGGTGAGCAATGCTAACCATGGGTGTCAGCAATGAATAGTACTAACTAGGCAAAGGTGCCCAAATTGAGTGGTAAAAACCATTGCTATACCTTGGAATCTGTCCAAGGTCTTCCATATGGTCTTCTAGCATGTCCCATATGAGTAGTCACCTTGGCATGATGTATTTTAGGTGTCTAAAATATAAAAAAAATTCCTTCATAGCAATTAGGCAGGTTGATAGAGAAAATAGGATATTTCTAGTGTATTTGTGGACCTCCAGCTTGTTAAGAAAAAAAATATTTTATAATTTTAATCGCATGTTTGTGGGCCCTACCTTGGAGCTAATTGTTGGAAAATTTGGGAAGGTACCAAGGGTGATGAGAGAGAAAATCATCCAAAAGGAGAAGGGTGATATATTTTTGCTAACATAGGCTATTGTTCTATGCATTTTTGGCTATATAGATAAGCCATTTCTTCTTTTGTACTTTTCCATGGGATACATTTTGTGTTTGGAGTGGTTCGTCAACATGACTTATCAATGACGTTTATGGTGCATGACAAAAGAACCATGTGCATTATGCCTTTTTTTTTGGAGATACTATGGTGAGCTAGGTGGGCCAAAATTAGTTAATTACAGAAGCTTTCTATGACATTGACATGGTGGAGTTATTGCAATAGTGGTAGTACGATCCTTTGGGTCGCTTCATGGAGCTAATTAAGGCCAAGAGTTTTCATTGTTGCCCTAGGCCTAATATTGAGCAACATTGAAACAACTAGAAGGGGCATGATTTGGAATGGAACATGGAAAATATGATGTTGCTCCCACCATGGTACAAATTTTATGAGATGGAGGCTGAGTACAACCTTGTAGTGCATAAGCATTAGATTCCTCCTCTTGTATTATTCAATCATATGAAGGAGCAAATTCCCAACTGGTCTGAAGAGAAGATTACTAACTGGTAGATTATGCGGACCCATCAAGGAAAAATCAAGTCGCCATATGTCCTGGTGATGGATGAAATGTTTTTGGATATTTATGATGAATTTTACACCAGTTATTAGTTGATCACTTTTGTTGGTATTGTACCTCAAAGTTTTCAAAAATCCATTAGTGAGGAGAGTGTGACCAAAAAAGAACAACTCATGGCCCAAGAGGCACCACTTGTAGAAGGGTAAGAAGGACAAGTGTTGAGGGAACCACATCAGGCAAAAAGTAAGTAGGAAAAGTTATCCATTATAAATAATTCCATTAAGTCGAGGATTGGCACAGTTTCATCAAACCCTCATCTTGTAGTTTTGACTGAACGAACATAAATGCTAGAAGCTATCCCCATGGTCCGAATAGAGCCAGTGGATCAAAGTGTTGAGATTATAAATCTTAAGGAGTAAATTGTAACAAAACCAAAGGAATAGGAAAAAAGGAATAATTTCACAACCACCTTCATCCTCGTCGACTCAAGCAGTGTCGAAGCTCGAAGGCATGTTTTCTCTCTTCTCATGTTCCTGAGTAGTTGGTGATTATCATTTACCACCCTTTAGTTTCTACTTCTATTTCACCTCCATTTGGTATACCTTCCACCTCAATTTCACTGTCTATCTCTCAGCCACTAATCACCAATGTTCCCTCTTCTTCTATTCCCATTTCTTTTGCTTCCCTTTCTTTCAGTTCTTTCACATCCACCCCAAAACCATTTTTGCTTCATGTATCTTTCATTCCAGTAACCTCCACTATGGTTGTAAGCACACAATCTCCTCCTCAAGTGAGTGTGACAATATCTAAACCTCTTTATTTTGTACCCACCACCATCTCCATTCCATAGACTATTCTCACTATACCATTTTCCACTTCCCTTGAGCTGATTCCACAACCAACTTGTTTTCTTTTTATCCAATTTTTGGAGCTACAGGTGTTGCCCAAATTAAAGATGGAGGTTGAAATAGAAAAATCCATTGCAACAAATATCATCCAAAATTACCTGATATTGTCATAGTGGTTGAAGAGCCACAAAATAAAGGAGGCTCAAGTGCCAACAAAGTCATTGAAGAAAGTTTCTTTTAACCCTAACACTATGGAGACCCACACGGTAAAAATGTTACCCTAGGTCCATAATACTCAAGGAGAGATGGCTCCAAGCGACTACACTTATGAGATCATCACCAAGGACCTTACAAAGATCAACACTATGAAGAAAATTGGAAAAATCCAAGAAGATATGAGCTCCATGTACCTGTATGGTGAGCATTATAAGAAGTATTTTTTTGAGGCTGAGGCTAAGATCACCGAGTTGGAGGATACTTTGGCTAAAAATTGAGAACAGTTTCAATCTATAAAATTAGAGGTAACTCCTTGGTAGAAGAACGTAAAATATTTGGAGAAGATATTTCAAAAGCACCAGGAGGCCAAGGAAGGAGCAAAATAATAGGTTGAGGCCTTGAAATGTTAACTCCGTAGTTTGCAAGATCAATTGACTGTAAAAACATAACAAGTGATTGTTTTGACCAAGGAAAAGATCAACTAGGTAGGCCTCCAGTTGATCGTTGACTATAAAACCATGCCGGTGAAGGTGACACAGGTCATCATGTACCTTTAGGAGATATAGATAGTCATATCATATGGTTGACATGTGGTGGAGTATGGCGAAGAGCACCTAGAGTCCATCCTAGTAAAGGCAACACAAATATAGGCACTATCTATATTAGATCTTAGATTCTATCCCATGAGCAACATGGCCCGAGCTTGGAAAAATGCTAAAGTTATATTGTGCCAATATTTTTCTAAGCTAGATTAGGTTAAGGAGGCTTGCAAGATACTTGATGTGTTTGAGTAGGAGAAACGAGTTTCAGCACTCTATTTTAACATAGTGGTTGATAATGGTTTTCCTAGTTTCATTGATGATAAGGGGAACATCCTATCAAAGGACAACCTGGAAGCAGTATGGGCAATTTTTTTTTATGACACCTCAAAAATCAATGATTGGGATAAGCCTATCACTAAAGACGATATACTACCCCTGATAAGGAAACTTACACACATTGAATCTAGCTTGCTAGAACTCAACCAACAGGTGAATTACATTGATATGGAGACAATGGAGACTTTTAGGTACCTTGTGGATTCACTTAACATTTAGGATCTCATCAGTAAATATGCTTGGTTCAAGCCCATACAGTGTTCAAGGCTACATTCATGCATCTTGAAAAATAGCAAGAGGTTGCAACAAAGGAGGTAGAGGAGTAGACTGTAGAAGAAAGTAATATGTAGCCTAATGCACCAAGTGGAGCAGACACCTAAGCCCAATGTATAAATATTTGGGGTCGATTGTGTCCATACGTTTTGGATACCCCGAGAGCCACTAGAAATATTGGTAGTTTTATCACTTTGCCACATTGAATTTTGTTTGAACTTTGATTGTAAAATTTTGATAAAATTACTAAGGGAGGATGCCATCGTTTTTTCCATTTTTTTTATTGTTTTGCTCAATTTCAGATAATATTGTTGTAAAATAAAATGAAATTCATGATAAGAATGCAATGTAGGAATTTATTGAAGAATGCTTTAAGAGGTAAAAGCATCTGTAAAAATTAATTTAAAAGGGAAGTGCCTAAAAAAGGAGCAAATTAGTTTCACCCCTAGTGAAAGGTGAAAGTCTTTTTCCCCTTTTAGATGTGAAGCACAACAAAATATGATTTCCTCTGAAACAAAGCAAAGGTTATGAAAAAGTGCTTGGTTTTGAATTGGTGATGGAATTATAAGGAAAAATGACAAATTTTAGTATTTTCACCCCAGGATTTTTTCTTAAGGGAATTGACCCTAGAAAGAGGTGAAAGTCATAATTTGATTCAAGAGAGAAAGTAAAAGGAGTCCCAATTTGTGGGATTCCTCACCCCTATTAACATCGAGTTTGGGCATGTGTGTGGGGGGCTGGCCCTCTTGCTTTCTAACCAGTTAATATGATGATGCAAGTCTAGTGGCATATTCCATGATTGGAATTTCATTCATGTTAATACTTATCTATCTTGTTAGTCTAGTTTGTGTGTGTGTGTGTTTGTGAATAATCCCACATTAACTATGTTGTGGGACTTGAGTGGTTTATAAACCCCAACACTTTCCATACTCTTTGCCAATGGGGTAGCAGGCTTAAAGGTGTAATTCCTTGGTACCAATTTGTGGGATTCCTCACCCCTATTAACATCGAGTTTGGGCATGTGTGTGGGGGGTTGGCCCTCTTGCTTTATAACCAGTTAAGGTGATGATGCAAGTCTAGTGGCATATTCCATGATTGTAATTTCGTTCACATTAATACTTATCTATCTTGTTAGTCTAGTTTGTGTGTGTGTTTTTTAATAATCCCACATTAACTATGTTGTGGGACTTGAGTGGTTTACAAACCCTAAAACATGCAATACTCTTTACCAATGGAGTAGCAGGCTTAAAGGTGTAAGTCCTTGGTACAAATTTTTTGGATTCCTCACCCCTATTAACATCGATTTTGGGCATGTGTGTGGGGGGCTGGCCCTCTTGATTTCTAACTGGTTAATGTGATGATGCAAGTCTAGGGGCATATTCCATGATTGGAAGTTCATTCATGTTAATACTTATCTATCTTGTTAGTCTAGTTTGTGTGTGTGTTTGTGAATAATCCCACATTAACTGTGTTGTGGGACTTGAGTTGTTTATAAACCCCAACACTTGCCATACTCTTTGCCAATGGGGTAGCAGGCTTAAAGGTGTAAGTCCTTGGTCCCACTTTGTGGGATTCCTCACCCCTATTAACATCGAGTTTGGGCATGTGTGTGGGGGGCTGGCCCTCTTGCTTTCTAACCGGTTAATATGATGATGCAAGTCTAGTGGCATATTCCATGATTGGAATTTCGTTCATGTTAATACTTATCTATCTTGTTAGTCTAGTTTGTGTGTGTGTGTGTTTGTGAATAATACCACATTAACTGTATTGTGGGACTTGAGTGGTTTATAAACCCCAACACTTGCCATACTCTTTGCCAATGGGGTAGCAGGCTTAAAGGTGTAATTCCTTGGTCCCAATTTGTGGTATTCCTCACCCCTATTAACATCAAGTTTGGGAATGTGTGTGGGGGGCTGGCCCTCTTGCTTTATAACCGGTTAATGTGATGATGCAAGTCTAGTGGCATATTCCATGATTGTAATTTCATTCACATTAATACTTATCTATCTTTTTAGTCTAGTTTGTGTGTGTGTTTGTGAATAATCCCACATTAACTGTATTGTGGGACTTGAGTGGTTTATAAACCCCAACACTTGCCATACTCTTTGCCAATGGGGTAGCAGGCTTAAAGGTGTAATTCCTTGGTCCCAATTTGTGGGATTCCTCACCCCTATTAACATCAAGTTTTGGCATGTGTTTGGGGGGTTGGCCCTCTTGCTTTATAACCGATTAATGTGATGATGCAAGTCTAGTGGCATATTCCATGATTGTAATTTCATTCACATTAATACTTATCTATCTTGTTAGTCTATCTTGTGTGTTTGTTTGTGAATAATCCCATATTAACTATGTTGTAGGACTTTAGTGGTTTATAAACCCCAACACTTGCAATACTCTTTATCAATGGGGTAGCAGGCTTAAAGATGTAAGTCCTTGGTCCCAATTTGTCAGATTCCTCACCCCTATTAACATCGAGTTTGGGTATGTGTGTTGGGGGCTGGCCCTCTTGCTTTATAACCGGTTAATGTGATGATACAAGTCTAGTGGAATATTCCATGATTGGAATTTCATTCACGTTAATACTTATCTATCTTGTTAGTCTAGTTTGTGTGTGTGTGTTTGTGAATAATCCCACATTAACTGTGTTGTGGGACTTGAGTGGTTTATAAACCCCAACACTTGTCATACTCTTTGCCAATGGGGTAGCAAGCTTAAAGGTGTAATTCCTTGGTCCCAATTTGTGGGATTCCTCACCCCTATTAACATCAAGTTTTGGCATGTGTTTGGGGGGTTAGCCCTCTTGCTTTATAACCAGTTAATGTGATGATGCAAGTCTAGTGGCATATTCCATGATTGTAATTTCATTCACATTAATACTTATCTATCTTGTTAGTCTATCTTGTGTGTTTGTTTGTGAATAATCCCATATTAACTATGTTGTAGGACTTTAGTGGTTTATAAACCCCAACACTTGCAATACTCTTTATCAATGGGGTAGCAGGCTTAAAGATGTAAGTCCTTGGTCCCAATTTGTCAGATTCCTCACCCCTATTAACATCAATTTTGGGTATGTGTGTTGGGGGCTGGCCCTCTTCCTTTCTAATTTGTGGGATTCCTCACCCCTATTAAAATTGATTTTGGGCATGTGTGTGTGGGGTTGGCCCTCTTACTTTCTAACCGGTTAATGTGATGATGCAAGTCTAGTGGCATATTCCATGATTGGAATTTAATTCACATTAATACTTATCTATCTTGTTAGTCTAATTTGTGTGTGAGTTTTTGTGAATAATCCCACATTAACTGTGTTGTGGGACTTGAGTGGTTTATAAACCCCAACACTTGCCATACTCTTTGCCAGTGGGGTAGCAGGCTTAAAGGTGTAAGTCCTTGGTCCCAATTTGTGAGATTCCTCACCCCTATTAACATCGAGTTTGGGCATGTGTGTGGGGGGCTGGCCCTCTTGCTTTCTAACCGATTAATGTGATGATGCAAGTCTAGTGGCATATTCCATGATTGGAATTTCGTTCACGTTAATACTTATCTATCTTGTTAGTCTAGTTTGTGTGTGTGTGTGTTTGTGAATAATCCCACATTAACTGTGTTGTGGGACTTGAGTGGTTTATAAACCCCAACACTTGCCATACTCTTTGCCAATGGGTTAGGAGGCTTAAAGGTGTAATTCCTTGGTCCCAATTTGTGGGATTCCTCACCCCTATTAAAATCGAGTTTGGGCATGTGTGTGTGGGGTTGGCCCTCTTGCTTTCTAACCTATTAATGTGATGATGGAAGTCTATTGGCATATTCCATGATTGGAATTTCGTTCACATTAATACTTATCTATCTTGTTATTCTAGTTTGTGTGTGTGTGTTTGTGAATAATCCCACATTAACTGTGTTGTGGGACTTGAGTGGTTTATAAACCCCAACACTTTCCACACTCTTTGCCAATGGGGTAGCAGGCTTAAAGGTGTAATTCCTTGGTCCCAATTTGTGGGATTCCTCACCCCTATTAACATCAAGTTTTGGCATGTGTTTGGGGGGCTAGCCCTCTTGCTTTATAATCAATTAATGTGATGATGCAAGTATAGTGCCATATTCCATGATTGTAATTTTGTTCACATTAATACTTATCTATCTTGTTAGTCTAGTTTGTGTGTGTGTTTTTGAATAATCCCATATTAACTATGTTGTAGGACTTTAGTGGTTTATAAACCCCAACACTTGCAATACTCTTTACCAATGGGGTAGCAGGCTTAAAGATGTAAGTCCTTGGTACCAATTTGTCGGATTCCTCACCCCTACTAACATCGAGTTTTGGCATGTGTGTGGGGGCTAGCCCTCTTGCTTTCTAACTAGTTAGTGTGATAATGCAAGTCTAGTGGCATATTCCATGATTGGAATTTCATTCACATTAATACTTATCTATCTATCTATCTATCTACCCCAATCGAGGAGTGAAAATCATTTTTGGCCCTCTTGGAGGTGACACGTAATGAAAATTAGTGACTTCACCCCAACGAGAGCAAAGGGACAAAAGTCATGAGTTTTAAAAGCAAAGGAAAAAAATTCATAAATTTTAAAAAATGGGAGAAAAGTGTAAAAGGATGAAGCAAAATGCTTTCACCCTAAGTGAGGGGTGAAACTCATTATCGCCTCTCTTTGGGGTAAAAATGCCATATTAAAATGTTATCAAAGAAAATGATAAGTAATGACGTGGGGCCCTCTTTTAAATACATTTGGTATTTCCACCCATGATGGTGTGAAAATAAAAAGTAGCACTTGGTGCGAAGCTTAAGGTGTAGTCAAATTAAAGGCACCCCTATCGAGAGGCGCCATGCAGTTTTGCCTCTCCAGGAGGTGAATGAAGATTTTTAAATGACCTTTAGGAGAAATAAGATTGCAATGCATGCCCATATTGAAGCAAAGTAGTCAAAGTCCATGTCACCTCTTAGAGGGGGCGAAAATCCTTGTCACCTTCCTTTGGAGCGAAATCAGTTAATTTTATTACTTTTCAAATTGTAATCATATTTATGTCCTTTTCGATAATGAAATTAAAATGCAGGTGAATTTAAAATAAATACAAAGGTATTTTCTTCCAGGAATAAGAAGATGATAAGAGGAAGAAGCATTTGGAGGTAAAATCACCAAGACATCAGTAATAAATATAATAAGTTTCTTTTATCAATCATTAATGCTTCGAGAAGGCTTTTTGCCCTATTTTTGAATGAAATCATTCCTTTGCATTTATTCTCATAGGCTTTTATTCCCAAGGAACTATTTTTGTATATTCTCTTGGGAGGAGTCAAGGAATGACAAAATTTAATTCTTGAAGTAATGCAAGCGTGTTTCCAAAATTTATGCTTTGAATTTGCAAGATTAGATGCTATTTTTGTTCATTTCCAATGCATCACCCACTAGCCTTGATTATTTTCAAGATAAACATTAATACTCGATTGAATTTCTTGGGAAAGGTGGATTTCCAAAGCACAAGGGTAACACATGTTCAACAACCAAGCTCCCTATATTCAGGCAACTTCACTACATCCCAATGCACTGATGCTCATGGTTGTTTTCCATAATTTAATCATATCGATTTCCTATGTGATTCTCCCACCAAAGGAGGATAATTGTTTCCATGAAGGATATTTTGACTGGCACATCATTGATGCCAAGGAGGAAATTATTCATGCTAGTTTTTGATCTACCAATTTTTTTTTTGTATGTACATTAAATGAAAGAGGTGCAACTCTCTATAAATACTAATAATTTTTCATATACAAAGAAGGATGGACACTCTGCAAAAAAAGCTTCAAGTTTTCTACATCAATAGAAAGACTTCAACTTATGGTTCTTTGAATGATGTTGTATTTGATGATTTCTTGTATGGCATTTTTGAATACGGTTATCCCCATTATTTGCTACATTTAAATTCTACCTTTGAATTTAATATTTTTTGGTGAGGGTGTGAATACTAAGGTGCTATTTGGAAGTTGTCTTTGCAAAACTGTAAGTAGTTCCTCCACTTGAATTTCAATTGTATGCTAATAATTGCCTAATTTGAATTTTGGTTGTTAGTCTATTACCATCCTACACTTCTGGCTTATAGCCATATTTTCTCATTTATTTCATGTTACCCTAAGCTTGAAATTAGAGTAGATTAGAAAGGGAGCTAGCCCTCTCTAGATATTGGCCTAGAGTACATTTATTTTCTCTGGAATTTCAATGTTGTACGGTTCTAGGTCTCATAAAATGTATATTTTGTACTAGGTAGATTTATGACCAACAAGATCACAATATTCTAGTTTTTGAGACAGTCTTGAACCATCCATTATTTTTAAGGCCTTTTAGATTTTAGGCCATGTGGTTGCAGCATCTAGAGTTAGAATCTAGGATTAGATAATGGTGGACCAAGAGTTTCTCAGGGCACCCTATTGCTCAAATTACCTCCAAGTTGAGGTTTATTAAGGCCAACCTGAAGGAGTCGAACAATAACATATTTGACAATATTTCGTTAAGAAAAAAATAATTGCATGAAATCCTCAAAGAATTTGAAGCTACTTATGCATCCTCGAAGGTATCAGAGGATCTGAGGTCTAGAGAAAAATGTATTCTATTTGATTTACATAATGTACTATCAAAGGAAGTGATAATGTGGTGACAAAAATCTAGGTCCCTATGGCTCCAATAAGGAGACTATAACATAAAAATTTTCACTCTTCGACATTGAGGTATAAAAGTATTAATAAGATTAGAGATATTTAGAAAGCTAATGGTGAATTCTCCAAAGATATATATGAGATTAAAGCAAGTGCTATTGATTTTTTCAAAGAGTTGCTCTACTCTCGTGTTCAAAGGAAATTTTGGTCACGAATCTACCATAGGAAAGGATTTTTATATACGATGCACCCTAGACCCGGCCAAAATTGAAAGGCTGGGAGAAAGAAATGTCTCCCAGACCAATCTCCAGAGTGGGCTAGTTCCCTTACTATTCTAAGTGTGTTTTAAGATCAAAGTTGTAGGAAAGAAATTGTAAAGATGCGAAAAGAAACGGGAAATATGGCCGTAGGCCGAATTTATCTGATCGAGAAAGAGCAATAGCAAATAACTCTAAGTACAACAACAAAAAATAACAGAAGACAATGTCGTGATCCACTCACAACCTTGCATAAATGACCTCCAATCCCACATTCCAAAACTCACTCCTTTACTAGCAATTGTTAAAACTCAATACAGAATTAAAACTAAGCAGAAAATAAAAGATCCGAGCACAAATTAGGAATGCAATATGCAGAAGGAACAATGCATAGAAAATCGCTTGCAAAACCAAAGAGCCGAATGTCTAATATTCATGCAAAGCACTTGAAATATTTTAGCAAAAGTATCTCTCACTCCCGATACTTGCTAATGAGATTTACATTGGTTTTTATAGAGGTTGCGCCTATTTGTAGCATTTAACACTTACAACAGACCTCCTCGAGATTTACAATTATGCAACGAAAACAAGGAAATGCTCCCCTTAAACAGCCTTGAAGAAACCAACAATTTAATGCCATATGGAAGAGTCGGCCATTTTCATTAAATGATGTTCTTGAAAATATACAAAAAATCGTTAGAAAAATCATGAACAGCAACTTCGAATCCTAGAAATATTCAATTCTGGTAGCTTGTGCGAGTTCTTCTACCTTGACCGCATCGAAAATCAGCAAAAAATTCAATTCTGGGATGCATTTAATCATCAAAAATAAAAAAATAGCATCGGGCCATTTGAACTGTTTCCAGGCGTGAAACTGCAATAGGTCATGAAAATGCGTTAGGTCATGAAATCGTGACATCTTCCTGCTCCGTACGCTTCTATCGCTTCTAAGCCATGAAAACCAACCATGCCACGAAATCGCTACTCATTCGGCATCTTTAACTCCTTCGCTAGCTTACACCACAAAAATGCGACACTGCGTGATTTCGCTACGCTTTCTCTACATGTTGTATGGTCTTGCTACTAAGCCCTGAAAATGCGACATTTTTGCCTTAGAATGTTTTCAATTTCACCTTGTCGCGATTTCACTACGCCTCTCCACACTTAGTCTCTTTTTAATAAAGTGTCACAAAATCGCTACCATTTCCTGCCTTCTGCATGGTTCTCACTTTCTGTCATGATTTCGCGATGTCTTTGCCTTGCTGGAATGTTTCCTCAAAAGTTGCACGATATCGCTATGCCTTTGTGCCTTAGAGTATTTTCCTTCAACTGACCCGTGATATCGGAACACGTAGCGATTTCGCTACACTTTTGTCTTTGTTTGGGTTCATTTCGTAACTGTAGTGAAATCACTACCATTTTACCACTTAAGCCTTTTTAAACCATCTGTGCCTCGAAAACGTGATGTGTCATGATTTTGTGATGCCTTTCGACTTATGCGCTTTGAGCCATCCTTTGTCACAATTTCGTTATGACATTAAGTCTTACGCCTTCAGCTAAGTTTTGTCACGATTTCGTGATAGTTTGTCGCTCCTCTGCCTTCTGCTCGTTGCAAGCCGCAAAAATCAAACACGTTGCAATATCGTGACAGTTCTGCCCACCTGATGTCGTTGACTGTGTTGACCGTGATTTTGCGACACATCACGAAATCGTGCCAATTCTGTATTGATTTTCTCTCTCCTCGATCGACCCGCAATTTTGTGACATGTCGCGATGTCGCGACAGTTTTTTGACTTGGCTCTCTATGCTGTTTTTTGTCGTGATTTCGTGACATCTTTCAGACTTATTCATTTTTTGCATCAAAAACCTGTAGAGAAGTTAGAATTGCAACATCTTAAGCATGAATAATCAATGATCAAATCAATGTGGAAAAAATGCCAACATTCTTGGCGGCTCGCGGGGTATACAGTTCTGTTGTATGCAAGAATCCCAGGCCTGAAACCATTGGGCAACAGAGTCATGAAAAATTAGAACAAAAAACTAACTGTTGGGGTTTCATCTCGATGTACTGCTGCAACATCTTTTGATGAAAAACTGAAACTCAAGAACTTGCATTTGGCTCAACTGATTATGGAATGAAAAATGAATGGATTGAGATCCTGCGATTGTGCAGGCGATGAAATGCAAATGGAATGGTAATATTATGGAGTGGAGGAATGGGTGAAAGTGATACGGTGAACATAGTAACAGAGAGCTGTTGTGTTACCAGCTGCGATGGAAGGGGAATGGAAGGAAATGAACTAATGGAATGGAAGGGAAATGAGAATGAACTGGGGAAATGAACTGTAAATAAATGCATAAAACAATAGAGAACTTAGAAGAAAGGGATAAGAAGGAGTGGGAATAATAGGAAAGGGGAAAAGAAACAACAACAATGGCTTTTTCTTTACTATAGAAGAAAAGGAAGTAGAAGGAAAAGGTAGAAAGGAAAGGAGGAAAAAGGGAAGGGGAAGGAAGAAATTGCTAGAAAGCCACCAACTGCTAGGATAGGAGAAAAAAGAAAAACAAAAACAGGCACCTACAGCTCGCAGGAAAAAAGAGCTGAGATGATAAAATAAAAACAATACTTCTTTTTTTTCTCTTTTTCTATTTTTTTGTTTTTTTTTTTATACTATATACAAGGTTATACTTGACTGCCAGCTCATGAAGTGTAGGCTTTTAGATGAAAGCCATTCACTGAGATAGGAAGTGGGCTACCATCCAAGTCTTCCAGATAGAACAAATTTGCTGCACCAGCACTGATAATGCAGAAGGGACCCTCCCATAGAGCATCAAACTTCTTATGATTCCCAAGCTTAGCTTTGTTTTCGTTCCATTTCAGGACCAAATCTCCCACCTTAAGTGGACGATCAGCCAAATGTTTATGGAACCACTTTGAAATACCCTGTGTGTGTTTAGAAAACTCTTCATATGCCTCAGAACGCTGCTCTTCTAGCTGCAAAAACTGATCCAACTGCATATCCAAGGAATTTATGTCTGTTTCATCATCCTAAAAATCTTGCAACTGCTGCAATACTGGCAACTCTAGATGGACAGGCAACCTTGCCTCTTTTCCATAAACCAGGGCATAGGGTGAAGTCTTGATAGACTTCTTAATTGAAATCCTATCTGCCCATAAAGCCTGATTCAGTAGAAGGTGCCATGATCTCTTGTTATCCCCCAAAGACCTCTTTAAAATCCGAAGCAAATTTTTATTTGTGGACTCTGCCAAGCCATTTCCTTGTGGATAATAGTTAGAGGATGTTTTTAGGAAAATGCCATACTTGTTTGCAAACTCAGCTAATTCAGCTCCAATAAATTATCTGTAATAATGGCATCAGGAATGCTAAAGCGTGTAATCATGCCTTCTATGAAAGAAATCACCACACTCTGATTTGCAACCTTGGTTGGAATAGCTTCAGAACACCTTGTAAAATAATCTGTTGCTGTCAAAATATACCTGTGTCTAGCTGAGGAATTCAGATCAATAATCCCAATAAAGTCAAACCCCCACTGCTGAAAGGGTGCTTCAACCTGAATTGGATGCAAAGGCAGTGATGTGTTCCTAACTCTTCTTGTATACCTCTAACATTTGTCACATGCTTGGGCAATCCTAAAAGCATCTGTAAACAAGGTCGGCCAATAGTAACCAACTCAAATTATTTTTAAAGCCATTGGTCTACCTGCATAGTGTCCTCTTGATATGCTTGAATGAAACTCCTCCAGGAGTCTAGCCTTCTCGGATTCCTTGACACATCTTAGAAGAACGCCATCAATATTCTTAAAAAACAATCCTTCTGGCAATAAAACATACCGAAGAGCTTGTAGACGAAATCTTTTGCGCTGTGAGGCAGTCAACTGTGAAGGGCATTTACCAGTTGTGAAGTAATCAATGAGGTCATCTGCCCAATATGGTTCTTGAACTAAGAGATTCATCAAATTGTCATCTCTAGTAAGATCTTCTGCTTGAAATTCACCTATACCAGATTCTACCATCTTTGCTAAGTGTTGGCATAAAGCCTTACCACGCACTAGCTTGGTCGGATGAATTTAAACATTGAATTCTTGGATCTTAGTTACCCAACCAGTGCGTTTATCACCCATATCTCCTTGAATGATGAAATTTCTTACATCAGGATGTATAACATAGACAACTGTTCTGCTCTGAGATATACAATTCTTGAATTTCTTAAGGGATTTCATAATAGCATACACCTATTTTTCAATGAAGTTATACTTTGCCTCATGAGGTAAAATAACCTGACTAAGGAAAGCAATGGGCCTTTCATTCCCATCGTCCCCTTTCTGTGTAATAACTACAACATAACTTTCATCTTCCCCAATTGCATGCAGAATGAAATCCTTTGAATAATCAGGATTAATCAGTACAGGAGCCTGCGCTATTCTATCTTTAATTTCTCAGAATGCCTATTTTATTTGAGCTGTCCATTTAAAGTCTGCATCCTTCTTCAACAGCTCAGTAATGGGTTTGACAACCTGGGAAAAATCAGAAATGAACTTCCTGATAAAATTGATTTGTCCAAAGAAAGACTGTAGTTCCTTTTTATTTGCAAGGAGTGATAATTTTTTTCAATGCTTCAACTTGGTCTGGATCTATTGCTAAACCATCCTCTGAAATAACATGCCCCAATATTTTACCTTCCTTCACTGCAAACACTGACTTCTTTGGATTAATGGAAATCCTGAATTCTCTGCATTTTTCAAAAATTTGCCTTAGGTGAGAACTGTGATCTTCCCGTATATGTGAAAAGACAGTCATGTCATCAAGATATATAACAATAATCTTGTTCAGGAGGTCCTTGAATGCAATGTCCATGGTTCTCTGGAAGGTAGATCCAGCATTTGATAGTCCAAAATGCATTCGCTGATAAGCAAAAGTGCCCCACTTTGTTGTGAATGTTGTCTTGTATTAATCCTCATCTCTGACCCAAATCTGGTTATATCTAGAGAATCCATCCAATAGTGAAAAACGCTGAGCTCCATCCACAACATGTAGTATTTGATCTATACGAGGCAAAGGATAATGATCCTTTAGAGATGCACGGTTCAGATTCTAAAAATCTACACACATTCGTATGTCTCCATTCTTCTTTCGAACCGGGACCAAATTGGCAACCCAAGTTGAGTGCTTAACTGGATATATAATTTTGGCCTGCAGCATTTTCACAAGCTCAGCCCTCATTAGAGTCTCAATATTTGGATTTACTGGTCGCTGCTTTTGTCTGAAGGGTCTGACTCCTTCCAATTCAATCGTATGCTGCACAATCTTTTTATCGTATCCCTTCAAATCTTCATAACTCCAAGCCACAATATCAAAAAATTCCTGACACAGTTGCCTAATTTCTTGCAGTTCTTCAGGAGTAGAATCAGTTCCAACCTTGATGACTTTGTTGGGTTCCAACTGCAACTCCATGTATTCTTTTTTATCAATCTCAATCCGATGTTTTTTGGACCGATCATGCCGATCAAAAAAACTCTCTAGAGTTATAAGACCCTTCAGAATGTGATTATTCCGTAACTAAATTAGACCTTCAGATTCTTCGTGCTCCAAGGTTCTCCCTTTGATAGTGGCAGCTTCATGAATCAAAAAATTGACAATATGTTCATCATCCTCAAAGACTTGCCAGAAAGTATCTTTGTTTGGGACACTTGGCTTGTACACCATCCTAAATTTCTTTGGTTTGTTCACTACTTGCTCAATAGGAGAAAAATTGGCTCCAAGAGATGCTAGAAGATCTGCATGCTTATTTAGCTCTCTAGAAATGGCTTAAATATTTAGAGCTGTAAAAAACTCAAACAGGTCCCACACTTGATTGCGGTATGCTTTAAGGTAATGCTGCTTAGAAATGCACCTGTTTGTGACCTGATTTACAATAAGCTCAGAATCACCAAAAATTTGGAGCTGTTCGATTCCTAACTTCCTTGCCTTTTTCAAGCCTAAGCATAATGCTTCGTACTCGATAGAATTGTTAGTACAATTCCAAGTAAGACGGTAAGAATATGTTCTTTGTAAACTAGAAGGATAAATCAAAAAAATACCTGCTCCTACACCATTTTTGCATCTAGCCACATCAAAATATAATTGCCATAGTTGGTCTGTGACATAATTCTGATCAGCTTGGTTAGGAAGTACCTGCCCTGTGCCACCCTCGAGTCTTGTGATGGAATAACAACCAATTTCAGTCTCCAGCATAGCATTAAAATCAAGCATAGAAAACTGATCTTCCAACTGGAATTCATCTAAAACCTCATGCATCAAAACAAAATCCTCTAACTCTTTGGTTAACATGTGAACAGACTACATGTTTTTTTTTGCTTCTTCCAACTTCTCAATATGAAAAGAGGAAGGTTTTTCATTCTGAATCCTGAGATTTTTACCTTTGAAAGGGATTTCTAAGTGGTAATAATCCAGTGCCAGATAACCCCCCAACTTTGCAGTAAACTCTCTGGATAAACACATACTAAAATAGGGTTCTAGATCTACCACAACAATTTCTTGAATGACTGTAATCTGGGGCATAGTATGCAAAACTATTGGGACATCTTTTATTACACCCACTATTTTTATAGGAGTACCATCTAACTACAAAACTCTATGGCTACTTCGTGTGTATTCCATGCCCATAACCTCGTAAACTACCTTGGGCATGACAGTTGTAGCAGCTCTAGAGTCGATCATGCAATTATGCACAATCCAACCCTCTATTTACAATGATAAATAAAATGGAGGTGGTCTATTTTTACCAGTAACAAAAGTAGTTAAGGCTTGAGCATAAACTATCTGGTTAGGACCCTTTTCATTATCCTTTACAGATTTTAAATACTCCTGCAATAAATCTACCTGGCCAGGTAACTGCAATGCATCGTAAAGACTAACCTTAGCTGGGGTCTTCTTCAGTTCTTCAACAATGTTGTATGCAACCGTAGCAGAGTCCTTTTCAATAGGATGTTCATATCTACTTTGATACTGCTGAGTGGCTTCCACTCTTAGCCTCTTCGTCAATGAAGGATACTTCAACTTCTCTCGAGATTCTTCTTTGGCTTCTAATATTACTGGTGTAGCTACAACCTTTTCTTGAACTCTATGAGAAATAGGATCCCTCAGTAAAATAGGTGCATCAGGCTTTGTAACTGGCACAGGAGCTTTCACTGGCTTCTTCAAATCGGCTGGCACTTTTAACGGATCTAACTCAGTAGGATTTACTGTCACAGGCTTCTTTCTAGTCCTTGTGAGAACTAAAACTTGCTCTTCTAGTGGAGTAATTAGGCTATGGCCTGCCTCAGAGATCATATTGATTTGCCCTCCCGAGGAACTAGCAGTTAATTTTTGCACATAATTCAAATGGACCATGTAGGTGTCTTCTCCATGAGGGTCATTGCAAGTCGAACACCAATACGTTCTTTCTGCAAGGACTGCATCTTCATTTACTAAAGTCGTCAAGCTTTTCTCAGGTGCTTTGCTTGTTGAAGCAGCTTGATATCTAGTAATTGGAGGAGGTTGAAATCTCCTTGGCTATAAATCTCGCTTAGCTTGCTTCCTCTCAATAAGCGTGATCTTGTTACCCATTGCTCTAATTGCCAAATTGGTAGATTTTACCTCTTGTAATAGTGTTGTATAAGGATCAGGGTTTACAGTTGCAAGAGGTGCTGGCAATGCTGGAAATGAGGTGGAAGCAGGGAATGGTACAATGCTGGGTGCAGGCAGCTGCAGACTTGCTAAAGTAGACAATTGAGGAGCTGGGATAGGTGCAATTTGTGGTGCACTAGAATTCCATTATGGGATAGGATACATAGTGGACATAGATTGTGTAAAAGAACTAGGATATAAATGCTATGGAATATCAGGAAGAATAGGCATTGCTACCTTTGGGGGAAGCCTATCGATTGCAATTAAGTTTGCATCTGCCTTCTAGGCTTACTCAAACAATTTTAGGAAAGTCATTACATTGGACTGCCTGATCGCCAAGCCAATATCTGTATTGAACGCTCAAAGGTAGTAAAACATGGCTTGCTCAGGGGTAGGGCGAAGTCCTTCAGGTACTCACTACTAGATCATGGTAAAGCGAACATTAAAATCTGCTATTGCCTCCTGCGGATGCCTTTGGATCGCATTAAACTGGTGCAACAGTGAAAATGGGTCAGCCTATTCATGAAAATTCTTTACTAACAATTCTCCTAGCTGATCCTAGGACGCAATAGTGCCTGGTTACAGAGATCTATACCAGTACAACAATTTTCCTCTTAAATATAATACTAGTAACTTCACCATTACATCTTCATCTGTTATGTCGTGAATAGCTGCTAGAGAAGCTACATCATGAATATGTTCATATGCAGTCTTTCCTGTACCATCATAAGTTGGCAATGCCTTCAAGGCAGTCTAGGGAACTGGGTTTTGAGCCTGGAGATTCAAGGCACCTGAGCTATTCCAAGCGGAAAACTACCTAGGTGGAGGATACTGGGCCATTTTAACTAGTGTATGTAACTGAGACAATGGAAAACTAGTAACAATACGAGGTTTTTGCATAGATATGGCAGATGATGATGGGGGAACCAACCTAGAATGCTCACCACTTCTTGTGTTGTCAAGTTCGAAAAACTCGACAAGATCTCCAACTTTTTGAGACTGTGATCTCGTGATCATGAAGGACAGCATTCACTGCATCCACATTTAGATATTTTTGAGTACTGCAGAGTCACCAAATGCTCTAATATTATGGCATGAAGGCGAACATTAAACCTTCAATGCTATGGGATCTTTCTGAGATAGAAGAAGTCCGCCCCACCGAGTGTGCCAAAAAATTTTGGTCACGAATCTGCCACAGGAAAGGATTTTTATATAAGATGCACCCTAGACCCGGCCAACATTGAAATGCTAGGAGAAAGAAATGTCTCCCAGGCCAATCTCTAGAGTGGGCTGGTTCCCTTACTATTCTAAGTGTGTTTTAAGATCAAAGTTGCAGGAAAGAAATTGTAAAGATGCGAAAAGAAACGATAAATATGGTCGTAGGCCAAATTTATCTGATCGAGAAAGAGCAACAGAAAATAACATAAGACAATGTCGTGATCCACTCGTAACCTTGCATAAATGACCTCCAATCCCACATTCCAGAACTCACTCCTGTACTAGCAATTGTTAAAACTCAATACAGAATTAAAACTAACCAGTAAATAAAAGATCCGAGAACAAATTAGGAATGCAGTATGTAGAAGGAAAAATGCATAGAAAATCGCTTGCAAAACCAGAGATCCGAATGTCTAATATTCATGCAAAGCACTTGAAAGCTTTCAGCAAAAGTATCTCTCACTCCCGATACTTGCTAATGAGATTTACATTGGTTTTTATAGAGGTTGCACCTCTTTGCAGCATTTAACACTTACAACGGACCTCCTTGAGATCTACAATTATGCAATGGAAACAAGGAAATGCTCCCCTTAAACAGCCTCGAAGAAACCAGCAAATTATAGCCATATGGAAGAGTCGACCATTTTCATTAAATGATGTTCTTGAAAATATACAAAAAACCGTTAGAAAAATCACGAACAACAACTTTGAATCCTGGAAATATTCAATTCTGGTAGCTTGGGCGCATTCTTCTACCTTGACCACATCGAAAATTAGCAAAACATTCAATTCTGGGATGCATTTAATCATTCGAAATCAGAAAATAGCATCGGGTTGTTTGAACTATTTCCAGGCACGAAATTGCAACAGGTCACGAAAACATGATAGGTCACGAAATCGTGACGTCTTCCTGCTCCGTACGCTTCTGCCACTTCTAAGATACGAAAATCAACCATGTCACGAAATCGCTACTCATTCGGCCTCTTTAACTCCTTCGCTAGCTTGCACCGTGAAAATGTGACGCTGCGCGATTTCGCTACGCTTTCTCTACATGCTGTACGGTCTTGCTACTAAGCTGTGAAAATGTGACATTTTTGCCTTAGAATGTTTTCAATTTCACCCTATCACGATTTCGCTATGCCTCTCCACACTTAGTCTCTTTTTAATAAAGTGTCACGAAATCACTACCATTTCCTGCCTTCTGCATGGTTCTCACTTTCTGTCATGATTTCGCGACGTATTTGTCTTCCTGGAATGTTTCCTCAAAAGTTGCATGATATCGCTATGCCTTTGTGCCTTAGAGTATTTTCCTTCAACTGACCAGCGATACTAGAACACGTAGCGATTTTGCTATGCTTTTGGCTTTGTTTGGCTTCATTTCGTAACTATAACGAAATCACTACCATTTTACCACTTAAGCCTTTTTAAACCATCCGCATCGCAAAAATGTGATGCGTCGCGATTTCGTGATGCCTTTCGACTTATGTGCTTTGAGCCATCCTTTGTCGCGATTTCGCTACGACATTAAGTCTTACGCCTTCAGCTGAGTTTTGTCACGATTTCATGACAGTTTGTCGCTCCTCTGCCTTCTGCTCGTTGCAAGCCGCAAAAATCAAACACGTCGCGATATCGTGACGGTTCTGTCCACCTACTGCTATTGATTGCGTTGAACGCTATTTTGTGACACGTCATGAAATTGTGCCAATTTTGCGTTGATTTTTGCTCTCCTCGACCGACCCGCGATTCTGCGACATGTCGCGATATCGCGATGATTTTCTGACTTGGCTCTCTATGCTGTTTTTTGTCGTGATTTTGCGACATCTTTCGGATTTAGTCATTTTTTGCATCAAAAACCTGTAGAGAAGTTAGAATTGCAACAGCTTAAGCATGAATAATCAATGATCAAATCAATGTGGCAAAAATTCCAATAGGAACCTACCTGTTGAAGATTGACTACTATGTGTTATTCTAGAGATAGTTTTTTAGGATATGAACAAGGTCATTTGTAATTACTTCAATGATGATGAAATTAGGAAGGCCATTTTTATGATTGGTGGGCTTAAAGCCTCAAGGCCTGATGGATTCCCATCTATATTATTTTAGAATTGTTGGCATATCCTGGGATATGAAATTTGTAATACAATCAAAGAGGTTTAGAGGTCAAGCTTCATCCCTGGTGATGTGAACTCCACCTTCCTAGTTTTAATCCCTATATCTCTAAACTCTAAGAGATTCATGTATTATAGACTAATCAGCCTATGCAATATAATTTTTAAAATCCTAACTAATTCTATGGCTAATAGATTTAAACATTTTCTTCCTTTAGTCATTGACTCTCGTCAAAGTGGATTTTTTTCCTAAGAGGAAAATTTTGGATGGCATAATAGTAGTGTATGAAATAATTCACTCAGCTAACAAAGTGGAAGACCTGTGACTCTCCTCAAATTGGACATGAACAAGGCATATGATAGGGTGGCTTGGGATTTCTTATTCAGAGTTCTTGAACAATTTGGCTTCACGCAGAGCTGGCTAAGTCTAGTAAAATATTGTATCTCTTCAATAAGATTTTCTATTATTTTTAATGGCTCCTCAATTGGTTACTTTTGTAGTGTCAAGGGGCTTCACCAATAAGATCCCTTATCACCTTATATCTTTATCTTGTTAGCTAAAGCTCTAGGTAGGGCTATTCAATCTAATCCTGTTATTGAAGGCTTGAGGTCAACCTAATCATATTTCTCATCATCAATTTGTAGATGATACTTTACTCTCTTTTTTGACTTCGATTCCTCAAGATAAACTAATCAAATCCATTCTAGAGTATTTTGAGAAAGTTGTTGGTTAGAGAGTGATTTTTTGAAAAAATATGTTTTTCTTCTTTAACACCCTGGTAGACCGATAGAGAAATATTGTAAAAGTTTTGGGTTGCAGCATCGGTTCCCTCCCATAAGTGTATCTTGGAATGTCATTGTTTAAAGGGGCCTCAAAGCCATCTCTATGGGATTCGATAGTTGAAAGAGTTCAAAAGAAGCTCGTTGACTGGAAAGGTACCCTTTTAAGACAATTGGGAAAGTTATGTTAGTCAAAGCTAGTTTGCAATGTATTTTGGTGTATTTTTTCTCTCTTTAGGAATTCGAGGAATTTTTAGAAAAAATTGAACAGATCCAACATTTATTCCACTAGTTTGAGGTAGAGGACAAGAAGAAATTTTATTTGGTGGCTTGGGATCAAGTCTATAGTAGAAAAGAGGAAGGAGAAGTAGGGCTGAGGAATCTAAAAAATTTAAACATGGCTCTAATTTCTAAACAATCTTGGAGTATTGAGTGAATATTTTTCCCTATTGCAAAATAGTCACCACAATCAGAGTATTAAATTAAAAATTCCTCTTGCAAAGAAATTAAATACAAACATCGATTTCTCCAAGGTTCTAATAGATAAACATTTTGCATACATACATGTATTTGATGTTGATTAAAACAAAATATATGCCATAATAGTCTCACAGAATGCAAGTGACATTTAACAAGGGACCTTTATGTTTCAATTCATACAATTCTTAGTGATAATAACTCTTTAATCCTTGATGTGCATGTGAACTTTGCTTGTGTGAAAGTGGTTCCTTTTAATCCTCTTGATATTAATATGATTTACCCTGAAACCCAATTAGTCAATCTCTTTTATTTTCAAATTAATGTTGTAAAATGCAAAAGTGTGTGGAATAGTCCACTTCATTTTATATTTTGTACCTTTAATGTGAGATTCATTTTTATAGTCAGTAGATTCATTTTATCTTCATAATGAGCATTCTACTAAAGCTAAATTAGAATTTGACGTTAGTACTTGTTAGCAAGTTAGCATGTTAGTGTTCATTTGCTTTATCTACCATTAATATAAATTTAGCATTATTACCCTCCCTCCTGATATTAATTTTATCTAAAAATTAGACTTAGTGCAGTTTGGAGGTGCAAAAATTATGGATGAGGACTAGAATGGAAACAAATGAACAAAAAAATGAAAGAAAATTCTGGAAAATGGACCAAAATAAAAGATTAAAATTAAATGCAGAAATTCTAGAACTGACCAAAATAAAATAAAATTAAGTACATTTTTTTTGGAAATAACCAGAATGGAAAGAAAACTATGTGTAGAAGTTTTGGAAATGACTAGAATGTAAAAGAAACTAAAATAGAAATTCTGGAAATGACCAGAATCAGAGAAAATAATGAGCATAAATTAAAACGAATTAAACTAGTTGCAAAAAATAAATCAATAGAAAATATCTACAAAAAATGCTGGAAAAATGACATTAGATTTTGGTATCACAATCCCCTCCCTACAAAACCCCAAGCTATGAGATGAATCTAGAGGTAACTTGATCTAAAGGACCTACAGAAAACACAATTAAGTTAGACCAAGTGCGAGACTCAAAGGACAAAAAATATTTGTGTTTTATTTCAACATTCACCTAGTATAACCCTTAATGAAATTAATACATAGATACAAATCGAAATGAAATGCATTAAATATAAACAGTAAATTCAATAGCCTTATATGCAATCTCCTTTTGGTTTTGTTCTCAAGGTTTGTATTTGCCCAAAAAAATTTATTTGATTCTTCAAAGTGATCTTGTTTACAAAAAAAATTCCAACATTTTGTACAATGACCTCCTTAAGTATTTAAGGTTTTCATGCCTTCATTCATTTCACCTTCCCTCTTCTTCATTTGATGTTTAAAAAGAAAAAAATAAATAAAAATTTATTGTTTCACCTTCCCTTATAACCCCCCTTTAACATCATAGAAATAATAATAATAATAAAACAAAATGAAACTTTAAAAATAGTTTTCTTATAAACCCCCTTCTGTATTATAAAATTCCCAAACCTTAAATATCCAATATTTTTTTTTTTTTTTTTGGTATATAGAAGCAATGGTTACAATCACGATTTTTAGTAACTACCAGCACAGGTGGTAGGGTTCAAACTATCTACGAAGGCTCCCGGGACTTCCACCGTCTCGGTACATGGTAACCCGGCGTGAGATGGGGACCGCCGGACGCACAGGGGTTGCACCGTCGTCATCAATCTGGCGCACCACTCAGAGGAATCAGATCTGGGCTACTGTCTGTGCATGGGCAAGCCCGTGGGATTGGAACCTAGGTCTCCTCTCGGTAAGCGCCCCAACTTACCAATCCACCTAGACCCACGGACTTAAATATCCAATATTTAACCTCCTTATATCTCCCTTGTTCTTCTATAACTTACATGGCCCTTTATTATAATATAAAAAATATATTTTAAGGTTATAAGGCTCCATGTGATAATCTATAAAAAAAAAAAAATGAGAGATATTTTTACCATATGATGGTAATGGCCCTTTTATAACACAATAAAATTAGAAGGCCCATGGACCATTACCTTTGCATACCCCACAAACAACGATCCTCTACATCGATGCATAGCACTGCCCACATTCGGCCTGCCACAGTACACAGTGCTGCCCGCGACACTTCATACTCTGCGACAAAATTTTCTTTTTACACCCTGCTACAAGAGGAGACTCATCGAACCAAACCTGTCACCCCTCTCTCAACAGAATTCTAAATATGAAGAGCACTCGATGTGTATATTTTTTTAGGGCTTTCATGGGGTTTGTGGACTTTCGCTATCCTGCCTGCACATCTATAACCATTGCTTGCTGTAAACTGTGCAATCTTCTCTCTGCGTCAATGCTATTAGAACTCCTATATTATTTTCATTGGCAATTTTATTTTCATACAGGTGAGGAAGGTTAATGCTTCCTAAGTATGTTTTAAATCTAGTTTCACCCCTTATGACTCACGGGTACCTCCATTATGTCAAACCATGCCATCGTGTGATGCGTTGTGGCTTCTATTGTTTGCTATAAAATATAATTGACCCACCATATTGGCCATGTCTTCGTTGACTCTATCGGTCCCCCTACACGTTCCTTAACACCTACCGTTCAATGTCATCCATTCATCCTGTGCAATCACTGTGATTATCACAAATCAAAAGCGTTTGCTATTGAAGTTAATGCAACTCCACCAAGTTGTCTGACTACTGTGTCCAATCAAAATATATCATTTCTATGTTGCTTCGTCCACATCATGATTTCCACTAAACACTCAATACGTGCTTATTGTCATTGTTGTGGGTTCATTGCACTCATCTATCATCATCGATTACCGTAATCCACATCCCCGATCGCCAAGCTATGTACAACTAACATCTACATCGCTCATCCATCAGAAGTCTTTTTCTGCACATCTGCACCACGTCCTGGCACTCTATCCTCAATGAAGCATTGCTTGCTTGAAATATCACCTGGGAATCTTCCGCATCCACCTGGATCTGACACTCAACTTCATATGCCATGTATTAACATATTTCGCTATCATTTTTTTTCTCTCCAACTACCTTGCATTGTCTTGTCATGATATGGTGCTCAACCTAGTTGTCTGCAATGTGATATCAAAATCCATCAGTTTTTGTCGTCCACTCTCAAACTGCGACATCGAAGCACCACTTTACACCACTTTTGTTTGACATCTCAATGTTCAATAATTTCCACATAGCCAAAAGCTAGGATTTGGCCATCCAAAACCACTTCTCTAGTTGACTTCGATTGATCCATCATGTTGTGATGTTGAAATTCTTGAATCCACCTCATCGCGTACCCATCAACGCTGGCGATTTGTTATTCCTCACAGATGTGTCCACCTCATCGGGCTGCACAATCCACGTTTCACCTTTAGGTTCGTAGAAGTCTATATGGTGAAGTCATCCTAAGCTTCATTCCATCCGACGCCCCTTGGTTGGATGCTAACGTTTGTATCCGCTAATTCATGTGCTTTGAACTCCAATCGGTCTACACCACGTCATTGCCGCCTAATTGAAGGTTTGCTTGGACACATTAGAAAACACAATCATAAGAAAACAATGATAATTAACTAAACTTATATAGAATAAAGGCCCTAAAGCCTTAATAATACTTGACAATGTTCTTAAGAAAAGCCTTTTAAGGGCTTCCTCGCAATTATATATATATATATATATATTTTTTTTTTGCTTCTTATTATTTGTTTTTTTTATTATTTATTTAAATTATATATAATGATATATATAATTATTTATTTTGTTTTTTTTTTTATTTTTTTACCTGGTTTTCAAAATGTGAATCATTATTTTTAAAAGTTTTAATCCTTGATATTTGAATTGACAATAAAACTTTTAAAATTAATTTTATACTCACAACCATCAAATCAACACAAAACCATGAAGGAACAATAAAACACCTCCAAACCTATCAACACTTCAAAAGGCGAAGAAGAGGACACCCACCAATGTGGACCTTGAAAACTACATGGAGCAATCTGAGGGTAAAGACCTTATCAAGAAATGTGATTCAAAGAATCCAAGATCCTCCCTCCAAGGACACCAAGACATTCCAAAAACCAAAAATTAAAGGTGGGTCCCCAGTATTTGGGGCTAGTTGTGGAGCAACCACAACAAATGGTGACTATGTTGGGAAATGCTACTGAGCATTTTGGTAAGAATCCAAACCAAAACAAGAAATAAATAAGATTAGTGAAACACAATAATTTGGAGATGTCCCGGGAAGGTGGGGGTAGACAACTTCAAAATGAAAACAATTAATCCATTTGCCTTTCCTCAGTGTATGCAAAAGTGATTCTGTTAGGAGGGAAAACTAAAGGGATTAAATTATTCATAAAAATGTGTTACATAAATAGGCACAAGGCCTATATGATGAACATGACACTTGTCAATGAAACTGACAAGTGTCAAACTGAAGGCATAGTGCACTTTAACTCTAACATTCCCCCTTAAAGTGCACTATCCTAACTAAAGAAAAAAACAAAGCAAGTCAACATTAGGTAACATTCCCCCTTAATGTTGACTTCTCGAAAAACAACCTATCATCCTCCTTATTGTTGACTTGGTCTTAGGCTCGTGCTTTGTGCTCTTGGCTCTCCAACTGTGAATAGTGCTAGATCCACTGTGTATACATCTCGGTCTGTTGCCTCAGGGTCAGCCACTTCAACGAGTCTGTTGCCACTAGGTCAGTCGTCTAAGTGCCTCAGGGTCATCATGGGTGCCTCAGGGTCAGCCACATCTGGGTTTGTTGCCTCTGCAGGTCATCCTCAGAGTATGTTGCCTCTCGTAGGTCACTGACTAGATTCACCATGAGTATGAAATCCCTCCTCATGGTGAACTCAATCTAGAAGGTGTCAGTCTCTGTCGAAAATGCACCTAATGAAAGTAAAAACGAGCCATATAAGAGTGTCAGTCTCTGCAGAAAATGCACTCAATACAATAAAATGAGTCATAGTGTCAAATATGGAGGAGAAGAAGAAAGAAGAATAGAAGAGAATCTTCTGAAGTGTCTTCGTCTGTAGTCTTCAGAAGTAGATCCGAAAAAAACCTCGGATAGAGTCTAGGGTGTCTTTGTCTGTAGTCCCTAGTATAAGTGTCCTTATGGTGACCATGTCATCTCACCGAAATGCATGGGTAACCAGCCACTGCATTCGCCAAGTGTATAGAAAAGGTCACTAGGTACAAGGATCACAAATGAAATTACCTTGGGAGTGTCGGGTACAACCGAGAGTGCACTCCAAGGTAGAAAAAACTTTGAGGCTAAAAAACTCAACTGAAACAGCCTCAAAATTACAAATGGACACTTCCATTATGTCCGTCGCGGAAAACCATTTCCAACGACTATAAATACCCCTATACTCCACCATCAAGGCCTTCAACTTGCTGAAAAACCAATAGCATGCCTCTCTAGGCAGCAAAATAAACAACATCGCTCAATGGCGGCATCGCTCTCAGGTGGAATAAAAATAGTCTTGAATATTACATTGGCCATACTCCGGTCATTTATCACATTTTTAATATTTCCCATACCAATAAAAACAAGTGGTTCCTACCACTTAATAAAAACAATGCCCCAATATAAATGGAATTCCTCCATATTGAAAGAAATATTTTAAAAATAATGCATGTGGGTTGGTTGGCCATTTGAAAAAAATACCCTTCAGTCAGTGTAATGAATGGCAAGGGCACGCAAACAAACACTTCTGGCATGGGAAGTCAGCTTCAACAACTTGCAAAACATTCGAGAGGCCACGTGTTGTGGAAAAACATGATTATGCTTTTGTGCATCCGCTGCAAAAGACACCTCTCGCACACGCCTGGTGTAAATCTGGTCGAACTTCTGCTCAACTTCACCAGCACGCATCGCCCGTCGCAAATATGGTGTCTGCTACGATGATGGCGTCGATACGCGTGCCCTACGTGCATCAGCATCCGGTGGGATTGTCGTCAAACTCTAGGGGAGAGTCTTCCGCCAGGTTACACCCCACTCACTCGGCCACGTGATGAGGCCATTACATGCACAATTTCTCCATCATATTTCTCCTAAAACTCCGTTACAGCACCTCTTCGAACCTGGAAATCGGAAACAGGTTTAGCAAGCATTATCCAGTAGCAGCACATGGCAGGAGTAACTTTCCACGACGATGCAGATTTTCATTGCAGTTCGTGGTCTCTCGAGACTCGTACTAAACCTTCCGAAGCCTCCACAATATGCAGCACATAGCTATAATCGCCAAATGCTTATGACGACACAGCACAGTAACAAATTTTGACTATTACCTCCATTATTTTTCCAAGAGCATTGAAAATGAATAAAAAACACCTTCAAATAAATTCCCGGGCCCATCAATACAGTTCCTCATAGCGAACAATCTCTTAAGTGAGAATAATGTATTCCTTCATTTCTGTTTGGCACCAAGGTCAATCTCATGGCAGCCTCACTCTCTAGAGAATTCCCAGCAGCATTCGGGTGCAACAAAACAATGGGAACCGACCGTGCGAACTCGCGTTCCTACCCGAACAATGCCTCCAGCTTCCCTCACGGCTTACACTGCCCGTTTTGCTACAGTTACAATGAGTGATTTTTCAGCTATAGAAGGAGAAGAGTGCGATGTCTGGAATGGTGGGGATGATGCCCGGCATTCTGCCCGGTGCTAACTGTGGGCTCGTTCTGCCCGGTGCTAACTGTGGGCTCGTTCTGCCCGTGCTTGGGGAGGTGTGCAGGGAGTATTTGAGCGGGCGCTGCGTGAAAAGCGATTGCAAGCTGGGCCATCCGCCTCATAATCAATTGATGGTTGCGCCACCGCGATGGCTATAGCTCAGACGATCGTTGCTGCTCAAGCGCTTCAGTCTCATGTCCAATCTGTCAGAGAAGCAGCAGGTCTAAAGAGTCAGGGTGACAGTAGTAGTGCATCCAAGGAAACAGATGTCGGATTTAGGGGCTTCAAAGCTTTCTTCAGGAAAAACGGCAGTGGCTGCCCAAACACTGTTTTGCAGGGGCTGCCCAAACACTGTTTCGTAGGATACGAAACCCTCCAAACCCTCTTGCAAAAACCTACAGCTTGAATGAAACAGCTTTTATTCGGTTGTATGGCAGAGGAGATCCGGTAACACTAGAAACCACGAAAATCACTCTAAGAGAAAGAAATCGCATTCCCAACCGGAACATATTTTTTTGATCCATCAAATGATGGAGAGCATACTCCCTCGGTAAAAATTAAAAAAAAAAAAAATGGGGGGAGGGAGGATTTCCATGAGGGAAATCCCCCCTCAAGGGTTTCACAGGGCAGGGAAAGCCTGCTCTGATACCAAATGTTAGGAGGGAAAACTAAAGGGATTAAATTATTCATAAAAATGTGTTACATAAATAGGCACAAGGCCTATATGATGAACATGACACTTGTCAATGAAACTGACAAGTGTCAAACTGAAGGCATAGTGCACTTTAACTCTAACGATTCATTCCTGTATTTCTGAAAATCATCCAGATTCTATAATCTTATTTTGCATTAGGCTATGAAATACAAATTATGTAATGAAAACTTTTACAAAAAGATCCCCACTACCAATCAGCCGTCTATAGCCCTAGTGGGGTCTATCTAAATCACCCATGTGTTCGCTTAATGCTTTGCAAAAATCCATCTCTTTGAGCTCTATATATACAAAGCCCTACTACCAGTCAGGCGTCTATAGCCTCAGAAGAATTTATCTAGATCTAGTGACTGATTTGATCAAGATTTTTAGTGCTTGTTATCTCTCTCTCTTTTTCTTTCTTTTTCTCTTTTTTTTATGTACCAAGCTTTGTCCAGCTAGGGCCCCACTTCCATTCAGGTGTTTATAGCCTCGATGGATTTTTCCTAAACTAGATTATAGATTTCAAGAAATCATTGCTTAGCTTGTACTTATAGAACTTTTGCAAAGCCTCAAGTATCACTAAGGTTAGAAAGTCCATAAGCATATTATGTTAGAATTTTGCCTAAGGTTGCAAATAAAGACAACGTCCTCCTTATTAATTCCAAAAACACCATTTAATATGTGTGAATCCCATGTCGAGCTTTGGCTAATATTTCATTGTTCCACTTTCCACCATTTTAGTCCCAAAATCTGAGCATGATCACAAAATAACTCATCCCCAATTTCTCAGGTTCACCAGTATTTCAGATCAAGTACTCCAACCTACTAATCCAAGAAAAATCAAAATGGGCTAGAGTCTTGGTAGAGCTTATCTAGCTTTGATTTGATCAAGCTCTTTTATGCTATTTTTATTTTTTGGTTCATCGGTCTTCGGATCATGTACTCCAACTTACTAAGAAAAGAGACACAAAAACAAGGGCCAGATACTAAAAGTTTACAACTTTGAACTATTTTCCCCAAAACCAACAAAAAATAACCATAAATAAAAGCATGAACACAAATGAAAACAACACACATAATTAAAATCCAAAACCAAATAAACACCAAAATCCAAAATGTAAATACATATGATACAACATTGTACATCTTTTAGGCCTTGAAATAGTGCTTTAGATATAGCATGTTAATGGGTAAAGCCAAATATCTCCCATCCAAGGCTTTAAGTCTAAAATTGTTCTTACCTAGGATTTCAAAGACTTGGTATGGACCCAACCACAAACAATCGAATTTTACATGATCTCCTTTCTTTTCATGCCCTTTATCCCACAATAATACTAGATCTGCAATTTCAAATATTTTTATTTTAGACTTGTTATCAAACCATATTTTCACTATATCTTGATGTTTGTTGAAATGAAGCATAACTTCATCTCTCTTCTCATCAAGATGCATTAACTGTGTCAATCTAGTTTCAAGTTTATAATTGGTTCCAATGTATTCCTTCATGAAATGCAATGTTTGTAACCTTAAATTTATGGGGAGAAATAGGATCTTGCCTATAAACTAAGTGATACAAAGATGTTCCTATTGATTCTTTTTTTCTGATCCTATCATCCCAAAGGGCGGATTTTAGCTTGCTATGCCAATCCCTATGATTATTTTTAAGTAATTTTTTGATTACACAACAAATTTTTATTAGAGGATTCTGCTAAACTATTACCTTGTGGGTAATAATTTGAGGATAATTTTAAGCTTACCATGTTATCATATGCTCAAGTTGCAAATTATAGAGAAGAAAAAGCAGAGTTGTTATCACTTACAATTGATTTGGGTATTCTGAAACAAGTCACAATATTATCCTCTAAAAATTTAATAACAACATCCGTGGTAGCATGCTTAGTGGTAATGGCTTCAATCCATATTATGTAGTAATCCATGGCAGTAAGTCTATATTTATGAGAATCCGATGATTTAGGATTAATAAACCCCACAAAATCGATTCCCCATTGTGCAAAAGGTCTTTCCTCTACCACAGATTGTAATGGCACTACTGCATTTCTCTCTCTATTGGCTGCCCCTTGACAAGTGTGGCACGCTCTCACATGAGCATGTGCCTCTTTGAATAGATGATGCCAATATTATCCGACCCTAAGAATCTAATGTGTCGTTGCATTGGCTGACCCATTTCTAGTTCCATACTTACCATGGAAATCCTTAAGTACTTGGGTCGCCTCTTCTTGATTAACACAATGAAGGTAAATCCCTTCGTGGTTCCTCCTATACAAAACACCAAAATTAATTAGAAAATTTGTATATTTCAAATGCAAAGCTCTATGTTGAGTGGAATTGAGATGCAATGGGCACTTACCATTCAACAAGAAATATACAATATCAACATACCACTCATATTTGGTTATGTCATCTACCTCATAATGTTGGCATGATATCAATAGATCAATTTATGTGATTGACTTGACCAAACCTTGTCCACTATATTCATGGGTTGGATTTCTACATCAAATTCTTGGAGGGTCAAAATCCATTTTTGTTAAACAAATAACAGGAATTGCATTGCATTAAACTTGTTTAAATAGCGATTACACAGCCGGGAATAGCACCGACGGAACGGCTGAACAAGAACTGTTACGGAGTTGTAACAGTGTACTAAATGATGTAATACAAATAGAATTAAGTATGTTAACATCCCCCTTTATTACATTATTTGGGTAATGTAATAACTAATAGCTATACTAACATCCCCTTACATCATTTTGCAATACAAAGTGAGCTACGAAACAATTCAAATTTGACACGTCCAAGTGCCTTAGTGAAAATGTCTGCAACTTGAGCATCGGTGGGAATGTGTTGAAGTTGAATTCGGTGCTTTGGAACTTCATATCGAATGAAATGACATTGTGTGTCAATGTGCTTTGTTCTTTCATGATGGACTAGATTCTTGACGAGGTTCAGAACACCCTGATTATCGCAAAACAAGTGTATTAGAGATTTTGATGGATGGCCCATACTTGTCAGAATGCGATGTAACCATATCACTTCGCACACAGCTTCACGTATGGCACGATATTCTGCCTCTGTTGATGAAATAGCAACCACATGTTGCTTCTTGCTGTGCCAAGAGACAGGACCGAATCCCAGACGAAAAATGTATCCAGAAGTTGACTTATGATCATCAAATGATCCGGCATAGTCGGAGTCCGTGTATCCTTGCAAGAAGAATTTGTTGTTCCTCTTGTATTCTAGGCCATATTCCATAGTACCACGGACATAGTGAAGAACACGTTTTGTTGCTTTCCAATGAGTGGTCTTAGGCTCCTGCATGAACCTCGAAAGATAGTTGAGAGCAAATACGAAATCTGGCCTAGTATTGGTCAGATATATGAGACTCCCAATCAACTGTCGATAGAGAGTACTATCTACCTGAGGTGAGTCATCATATCGTGATAACTAAAGTCCATTCTCCATCGGAGTTGCCATTGGCTTGCGATCAGTCATGCGATATTTTTCCAAGCAATGTCTTGGCATATTTTTTCTGAGACACTTTGATGGTGTGCTCCTTCTGGCTGAATTCCAGACCAAGACAGTAATGGAGAAGTCCGAGATCTGTCATCTCAAAATATTTGCACAAGTTTCTTTTGACAGTAGAGATCATAGTTTTTGAACTCCCTGTAATGAGTAGATCATCCACATAGAGTACAAGCAACACTATCTTAGAACCCTATTTCTTGAAATAGAGGTTTGCATCTGACGGACATCTCTTAAATCCATGCTACATAAGGTGATTGTCCATTTTTATATACCAAGCTCGAGGAGCTTGTTTCAGACCATATAAGGATTTGACCAACTTGCAAACTTTCTTCTCTTGGCCTTCCACTTCAAATCCTTCAGGCTGAGTCATATAGAATTCTTCTTGGAGATCACCATTTAGAAAGGCACTTTTGACATCCATATGGTGAACTTTCCACCCATATTGTGCTGCCATAGCACACATAACCCGAATTGTGGTCATCCGAGCAGTAGGTGCAAAAGTTTCCTCATAGTCAATGCCTTCTTTTTTAGCATAGCCCTTTGCAACAAGACGGGCCTTATGCTTATCAATTGTTCCATCTACCTTGTACTTGACTTTATATACCCATTTGCAGCCAATGGGCTTATTTCCATGCAGCAAATCAACAAGCTTCCAAGTTTTATTCTTCATCAAAGACTCATACTCTGTATCCATAGCGGCCTTCCACTGAGGCTCACTAAGAGCATCTTGCACTGATGCAGGTTCAAGACTATCTATGGTAGACATGAACGCCCTGTCATCATCAATATCCATATCCTCAACTTCTGTACTTGGAGTTATAGAAAGTTCCTCAAAAGATTGACAAAGATCATCAACCTCACCAGTTTCTTTGGCTTCTCTTTCCTTTTGATCCATACTGCGTGTACGAGGTCTATCCAAATTCAAATTGGGAGAAGTGGATAAATTTGCATCTTTGATTGTATTTGTACACCATTTAGGATTCTTCTTCGGTGGAGTTGAATAATATGTAGAAGGACCTCCTGTCTGTGTTGACGAAGGAATCTTCTCTTCCTTAGATTCCACAATATCTTTGTGTACTTCAGATGTGCTCTGTGATGTGAAAGCTTCATCAAAGACAACATATCTGCTGATATGAATTTTCTTGGTCAAAGGATCTATCAACCGATATCCTTTAGAGTGCTCAGAATAACCAAGAAAAATACATCTCAGTGTTTTCTCATCTAGCTTCTTCCTTTTCTCTTTCGGTATGTTCATGAAAGTGTGACATCCAAAAATACGTAGATGAGATATGGAGGGTTTTCGACCACTCCATGCTTCCTGTGGAGTCATTCCTTTTAGGGCCTTTGTGGGTGCCCTATTCAATAGATACAGTACAGTGGTGACAGCTTCTGCCCAATATTATTGCCCAAGAGTAGCTCCTGTTAGCATAAAACGAACCATTTCCATGATAGAACGGTTCCTTCTCTTAGCAACTCCATTTTGCTAAGGAGTATAGGTAGTTGTTAACTGTCTCTTGATTCCATGCTTATCTAGGAATGCAAAAAATTCATTAGAGGTAAACTCTTCCCCTCGATCTGAGTGAAGGGTTTTAATAGAAGCTCCTGACTCCTTCTCAACGGATTTCTTGAACTGCTGGAAGAATGCAAAAGCTTCAGATTTCAGTTGGAGAAATAAAACCCACATCTTTCGTGAGTAGTCATCTACGAATAACTGAAAGTACCTCTTCCCTCCATAAATGTTGGGTGTGAAAGGACTGCACAGATCGATATGAATTAACTCCAGAGGTTTTCATGCTCTTGTTGAGCTCTTCTCAAATGGTACTCTATGCTGCTTTCCTACCAAGCAGTCAGAGCACACTGGCAATGTGGCAGAAAGGGAAGGAATACCCTTTACCATCTCATACTTACTGAGCTCAAGTAAGTAGGCAGAACTAAGATGCCCATATCTCTTGTGCCATAGGGAAGTTGCCTCCTTGGTAGAGACAGTCATGGAAACATGTGGAGTAGAGATAGCATCTAGTGCAAATAAGCCATGCTTATAAGAAGCTGTTGCAATCTGCTTACCCTTCCTGGTAATAGTACAACACTTCTTGCCATTCTCAACACGAAATTTGACAACCATATTTCTATCCAGGATTTGTGTCACTGACAACAAATTGTTGGCCAATCTCGGAACATAGAGGACTTTGTCAATCTGACACTTGCCATCAGGAAGAGTGACTGAAACTGTACCCTCTCCCCGAACCCCGTAGGTTTTATCATCGACAATGGTGACAGGTTTGCCCTCCTTGGCCACAAATGATTCAAACCACGATCCGTCGCCGATCATATGTTTGCTAGCTCCGGAATCGACATACCAAATAGGATCCCTCTCTGTGGAATCTGTGGTAGTCATGAGCACCTTGTGTGCCCATTCAGGATCTGAGTCAGATTCTTCAACAGCAACATTCACCTAGGGTTGCTTGTTTTTATTTTGTGGTTTGTTTTGGCCTTTCTGCTTGTTCTTATGCCAACACCTATTGGTGTCATGGTTGTCTTTCTCACAGATCTTGCACCACCTCTTCTTCTGTTGAGGTTGTTTGCCTTTTCCTTTCGTATCTTGTTGAGAATTTCCTCCTTTCTAAAAGTTGCCTCCTTTTTGTCCATTACTTTCTTCCTAGAACCCTGCCTGTTGGTGTATAGGGTTGTATTGGAAGAATCATCTTTGTGAAGTTGGCATGCCTCCTGTTGTTGAAGCAGATCGACCAACTCGATGTAGGTAATTTGTCGTTGAGACACCTGGATGGAGGTTATCAACATATCAAATGAAGAAGGTAAAGCTCTCATCACAAGTGAAATGAGAAGCTT